>CM075977.1:21078254-21333589 GCA_038087875.1 Malacoraja senta | reverse complement strand
AAACCTGTCATCCTTACTTGGCCTCTGAAATAGTCTCACATGCCATTCAGTTGTAATGAACTGATGGAAGGCCATAAGGAAATAAAACAGGTCCAATATTGACTGAAGCACCAGAAACGACAATGGCAAGAGCTGGTCTGTTGACTCTGTAAAGTCAGCCTATCAATGCCAGAGGGCTCTTGCAAAAATTGGGGAGCTCTCTCAGACATTGTTGTACTCAGTCCATGCACCTTACAGTCAACATTCCAATAATCACCATCTCTATTCCTGTGTACATCCTGTCCCCTGACATTCAATGACATTACCATCACTGAACCCACCACAATCAATATTGTGGGAGTGACCATTGACCAGATAGTTTAAGAAAGAACTGCAGACGGGGGTCGAGACACCCCCCCCCCGACATCAATCTGAAGAAGGGTCTCAACCCGAAACGTCGCCTATTCCTTTGCTCCATAGTTCTGCCTCTCCGCTGAGTTTCCCAGCATTTTTGTCTACCATTGACCAGATGGGAGTAGCCATATACACAAAGTGCTCTCAAAAACAGATCAGTAGCCAGGAATCCTGTAGTAAGTAACTCACCACTAACTCACAAAGTCTGTCCACCATCTAAAAGGCTTAATACTCCCACTTAATTTATATGGTCTTTCGTTTTAGTGCAAGTCTTTCCTGCTGTATCCATTTCAAGAGCCATTTGATGAAGAATTGTCTAGTCGCATTATAAAAACATCCTCACATGTTGCATCTTCAACATGACTGATGTTCCTTCTGATCATTCTAATGTAATCAGTGTACAGACTGAGCAGACCTCATATTTTAGCCACCTATAAAGTAGAAAAATCTCAAAGGAAACTATCAGAAATGACAGAAATATTGGTTTTGCTATTGGTTTATTCATGTCACGGATGCATGTGAAGTGTAAATTTTGTGTGCCTGCTATCTTGACAAATCATATCATACATAAGTATATCAGTTAGTGTACAAGAGAAAATAATGGAATGTTACAGTACAGAGAAGTGCAAAAAGTGTAAGGGCCCCAACGTGATAGATTAGCGATCAGAAAATTAACCCCTGCGTAAAGCAAAAGAATATTTGTGAAAAGAACTGTTGGGAAATGCTGGTAATCTCCATTTCTCTAGGTTTGGAACACTTGCAATCTTGCTCCCCAATCATTGTCAGTGATTACCTGACTGTCACATGGACTCCCATGTCAGAGTGTGAGCCTGCAGCATTTCCGCTGGAGTATTTGCCTACTGAACCCAAACCAGATCATATCTGGCCCAGGAATAGTGTGCCTGCAAGTCAGTTATTTTCAATGGAGAGGAATAGCTGCACAGAATCAGGATAAGTTTTAGCTAATTTACACTGTTGAATGAATTAACGGCTACTTTAAATAGTTTTAGGTGATTTAAAAATAAAGATTATGTTAATGCTTTAATTGCTTAATTGGTTTTTAATTTAAGAATTTTTTGATGTTTTTGAAACATACAGATATTTTAGCGGGTTTGACCATCAGCATGATGTCAATGGCTGACAATGTTTTTTCAGCTGTTTTGGGAATGCTTCCCTCTCCCACCCCCAAATAACATAGATACATAGATACATAGAAATAGGTGCAGGATTAGGCCATTCGGCCCTTCGAGCCCGCACCGCCATTCAATATGATCATGGCTGATCATCCAACTCAGTATCCCGTACCTGCCTTCTCTCCATACCCCCCCCCCCCCCAATCCCTTTAGCCACAAGGGCCACATCTAACTCCCTCTTAAATATAGCCAATGAACTGGCCTCAACTACCCTCTGTGGCAGAGAGTTCCAGAGATTCACCACTCTCTGCGTGAAAAAGTTTTTTCTCATCTCGGTCTTAAAGGATTTCCCCCTTATCCTTAAGCTGTGACCCTTGTCCTGGACTTCCCCAACATCGGGAACAGTCTTCCTGCATCTAGCCTGTCCAACCCATAAGAATTTTGTATGTTTCTATAAGATCCCTCTCAATCTCCTAAATTCTAGCGAGTTTAACCCAACGTGATGGCATTACATTGTGTTGATAAGGTCCTGATGCCTCGCTATCGAATATCAGCCAGCACCAAGCAGCAAATTGACAATGGTAGATTTACATATTGTAAGGGCATTCTTACTACAAAGGTCAGTGGCAAGCACGGGTGGCTTGCTGCTGCCAGCAGGTTCTGCTCCTGGCTTTGCTACTTTGTTTTTTTTGTTCCATTCTCTCTTCCCTCCCCTAAAAATGGATGATTCTTGCAGATGATTAATTTTGATAGCTCCAGCTGTTCCCCTAAAGCTCATCCAGCTGTTCAGCTGTGAGCCTGGAAGGTGAGTGTTAAAAAGCCTAAAAATTGCACTGATATCACACCCAAGCTTCGCTCTATCCTTACTTATTGTCCACATTTGCTCATTTGCCAGGAAACAGGAGGTTTCAGCAAGAAAGATTCTTGGTAATGGTAGTAATGGTAGTAATGTTACTTTTAGCCTCCATTGATTTGCTTCTGTCACATTACTGAATAGTTCCCATTATGGTAGGAATGAAAAAGTATTAATCGGGTGACCAATTCTGTCACCATGTTGGACGACGACAGAAGCTAACAGCGAGCTGTGCGTCGTCCGACACACGAGCGAATGAATTGTAAAGCTATGTTATAACTATAGAAAAGTTATTGCAATAGGTTATCTGGGGAAGGTCTTCATCTATCCATCCTGCACAGAAGTTAGTTTATTTTTACTTTTCTCATGACACTTAGAATTATTAATTTGGAGATGCTGGCATTTTGGGGTAATTAATATGGAATAGATTCCACTCATTTGCCCAAAAGGCTGGCTGAAAAGCAAAGCTGTTGCCAGAAATTTACAAATCAATGATTGTACATTCATTACGGTGGATGATTGGGGCATTCATAATAAAATTGCATGAGAAAAATTTGTTTCTAAATAGGCAGTCTAGAACAGGGAGTAATATTGGCTGTTTGCTACGAGTTTTGCAGAGAGAGACTCGAGGCTGAGTTATGGACATGGTAGCCTATCACAAAACATATAACCTTCTATTTAGTTTTTCTCATTGGAAAATTACATTCTGTTAATTTATTTACTACATAATTCATTTACCGGCACAGTGGCACAGCAGTCGAGTTGCTGCCTTACAGCGCCACAGACCCGGGTTTGATCCCGACTATGTGTGTTTGTACAAAGTTTGTACATTCTCCCAGTGACCGTGTGGGTTTTCTCTGAGATCTTCGGTTTCCTCCCTCACTTCAAAGATATACAGGTTTGTAGGTTAATTGGCTTGGTGTAAAAGTGTAAATTGTCCCTAGTCTGAAAGAAAGTGTTAAAATGCAGGTCAGTGTGAACTCAGTGGACCGAAGGGCATGTTTCCGTGTTATATCTCTAAACTAAACTAAACAAAAATTAAACTTGAAAGTTGACATCCAGCCTTGATTCAGTAAGATCTCCTACAGTCCACTTTGCCAACAGACAGAAAAATGCACTTGATCGTAGATGCAATATCATTCTTCTTGAGTACATATAACAAGGGCTCTACTGTCACATTTCCCAGCTGCTATTTAAACAAATACTGGGAACTAAGATGTAAAAATGCATATTTATACAGCAGCTTTGCATGACCAGCAGATGTGTTCAACCAAATTATAACTAATTAAGTATTTTTGAAGTATAATCTCAAATGTAAAGATGGGCAATCAGCTGACATGACCAGAAACAGCAATGAAATAATAACTAGATGATATGATTCTGTTGAATATGCAGCGTGGTTAAAAAATATATTCGATCATATTACTCAGATCTGTTATTTTTCTCCAAGTAGCCCAAAATTCACTTCTGTTTTCTCTGTTTGGTAATACTCCACAGCTTAATCCATAAACTGTGGATGTAATTTAAGAGGATAAAATACTGAAACTGCAAACAGTGAGAAGCTTTCAATGCCTGCGACCTGATAGTGTCATAATGTATTGTAGCCAGTTGCCTAGTTTTGTTTTGATGAGCAATGACGTGGTCACTATGGCAAGATGAATAAACCAATGAGCAAACATAATAAAATCCACCAGAGTTAAAAAGAAACATCTGTGTGGGAGGCAAACCTTAAAGCCACTTGCTGTAAGATAAGAAAACTTTAATTTATTACATGGCACATGAAGTCTCAGCTTTCCTGCTGAGATCTAAGTCATAGTTTTCCTAAGGGGAATATATACTGCATGTTAACCACAGTCTCTGCCTTAACAAGTTCTACTCAAAGGCCATTTACTATTTTATTTTCAAAAAGTAAAACTGTTATATTAAGCCCACATCCCTATAGGGAATCCGCCTAGTTCAAGTCTGACACTAAGTAAAAAAAATATTCTAGTACATTGGCAACTGGTTTAAAAAAAATACATTCATTTTGCAAGCTTAGCATCTTTTAACCTGACCAGGAATTGATTGAATGCATATTGAAGAGAATATTGATCCACTTGCACACTCTCTCAAAATGTTCAAATCAGAATTATAGAGAGATGCTTGGTGTCTACCCATAGCTCTTTCCTCATCAGGAGAATTGCTGTAGAAACCATGCAGGATATTGGAGTGCTGCTTGGATGAATTTCATACAATGTATATATATAGATTTGACATGCTGGTGTCAAGCTGATATCTGCAATTTAAACGTGGCACAAAACATTCCCTCTATATCAAGCCTTTTTGTGGCTGTGTGCAAGTTTTCCGTATCACTCTGTATCAATAGCTGAATCTTGTAATCAGTTGAATAGCACTTGACTGATATGTTTTATGGATAATCCAGTAAGGTTCAGCAAAGCAAATGCTTAGCTAAATTGAATGGGTGCATTAGTGAGCCTCTGTTCCTTGTGAGGAGCCACTATAATTTTGAAGCATGAACAAGGATTAGCCACTGTGCCTTAGCTCTAGAATTCAAGGTGGCTAATTATGACGGTGCAGAGATTTCACTATTTCATTAAGCTGCCAAATTCATGCTGCCAGCAAATTATAATGACTGTACTACCCAGAAGATTGGTAACCAAGATATTCATTGGCTGGTTGCTTTAGTAATAGACCAATCTGTCAAGAGTGTTGTTCAATTGTCGTATGTACCAGAAATAGAACAACATTCTTACTTGCAGCAGCATAACAGACCTGTAAACACAACAGTCATTGATAACATAATAAAGAAAACAAAATTGACAAATTAAAAACCCACATTTATTGCAAATAGCCCAAAGTCCTCAGTCCAACCAAAACGGTTTGTAGTTCCTCGTTTAGTTGGTGTCAGTAGTTTTCCGAAGCCTAATAGTGTTGGGAAGAAGTTGTTCTTAAACCTGGAAAGTCATCGTTTTCTGATTTGTATACATGCTTTCCAAAGACAGAGTGAAATGAGAGCGTGACCAAGGTGGTGTATTTACTTGATGTTGCTGGCTGCCTTTTAGTGGTAGAGCCTCCTATAGATCCCTTCAATGATGGGGAGGTCAGTACCAGGCAGTGTCCACCATTTTTTGTAATCTCCTTCGTTATTGGGTGTTCAAGTTGCTGAAACAGGCCATGATTCAACCAGTCAATATGCTCTTTACGGTACACATGTAGAGGTACAAGAGAGTACTTGTTGACAAACCAAATCGCCTGAATCTTCTGGAAGTAGAGGCATGGATGGGGTTTCTTTATGATTGCACCAATATGCTGGGCCTAGGGCAGATCTTCAGAGGTGTGCATGCCTGGGAATATGAAGTTGTCTCTTCTTTCTGCTCTGACCATTCTGATGTAAATGGATAGCATCAGTTAAAGCTAGTCCACCCTGATTAAGATTAGCCTTCATCTCTAAAACAGAAAGCACATGGCTAGACCAGTAGTTGACATAACTTTTACATGTGCAGCTACTTCAGTGCAGCCAACCACTAGGAGTGGAGAAGAGCATATTTTTCCAAGGTCTGAGAGGCAGACATTACGCACATTGGTCCTTCTCCAACTCCCCACTTTTACCCACATAACTAGAGCCAGGATGTTTAGACACTAAGAAACTCTGAAATAGGCAGGCAAAAAGGCACTAAAAATTACAAAAAAGGCACAAAAGGCATTTATTGGCAAAAAAGGCATAACAAGGCACGTATTTCCACCACCAAAATATGGTTTAAAATGATAATATAATGGTATACTACATTAAATGACCAAAGTTGCCTGGTTGCACATAATTACTAGCATATTTTTCAAATTATCTGGTGTTAAACTATGCCATCTGTCAGACAGAATATGAAGAACTTATTGCTACCTCAGCTGAGGTCACTGGTGCATACCCGAAACAAGCTACAGAGTCTATATTCATGTTGATATCTTGTGCATTACAACTACTTTTGAGAACTTTAGCTATGTTTTGTAATTCTTCAAGATCTTTGTTAGCTAAAATCACTCTCTCACATTTTTGTTGTATGTCTTTACCTACATTGCCAGGAACTTTACGAATATCGTCAGTTACTTTGTTGAAAACCTGCAAGTTATTCACTAATGTTTCACCAGGTTTCTCAAGGGAAGTGATAGCTTGTGGGAAGTTTGCAAACTTGGAAGCACAAAATAGATTTTGGAGAAGACTGAACCGTTGGGCAGCGGCACGAACGAATAAATGACCGACGGTGGTGCTCCCGGTTTCGCCCCGGTGGTAGAAATGTTCTTGTAATATATACTATGTTAACACGTTAATAATAACATTAATATTAATGTGTTAACATCGAAAACGTCATTGTAATCAGGGTACAACTGGAGAAAATAGCACGACATTTTAGCAAAACGGCAAAAAAAGGCTGATTTAGGCACTCGATCGTGAAAAAGGTGTTATCTTGGTGAAATCATCAAAATAAGCATGAAAGGGCACATGGCATTTATGGCAAAATCCTGGCTCTACACATAACCAAGCAAAGATTCAGGATTCCTGAGCAAAGGTGGATGTTCTGAACTTCCATTCAGCTAATTATTGACCCTGAGACACCGATACTTCCTTTGATGGGATGAGAATGCTTCCTCATATTTTCCAGATGGAAATTAACTCATTCCATCTGTCAGCACATCAATTCCTCAGGGATGAAAACAGCTGTAGCAGATGGGGAGATATGGGGTAGCTTTCTTTGCAATTATTCTACTTGAATGAATTAAATGTATTTAATTATTTCTATATTTATCATGCTTTCAATGTCTTAAATCGTTTGAAAGCATTATTAATAGTTTTGGGGTAATTTTGAACATGACTGTCAGAAAATTCAATATCAACATTAAATAGTGAGGAAGGGATAAGCTTCACCAGCTGCCAATCCAAGGGATGGACTCTGTTTCTTATACATAGAATATACACCATAGGACAGTACAATACAGGAATTGACCTTCAGGCCCATGAACTCTGTGCTTGACATGACACCAATTTAAATTGCTCTCTACTGCTGGATGCTGGTAGAGATTCTGGGTCACACTTATCAGCCATTTGCTGGCTTCCCAGTGGAATAGAACATAGATCACGCAACATGAGAGCACAGTAACAGGCCATTTGATCAACAATGTTTGTTGCGTACATGACAACAAGATAAGCAAATCTAATCTGCTTGCAAATGATCCGTATCCTCATCCCTATTCTTCTATTCCCTGCATATCCATCCCAACCTAACAGCCTCTTAGACGCCGCTATTGTATCTACCTCCAAAACCTTCAGTGTCAAAATAAATGTATCCTGCACATTTTCTATAAACTTTGCCCCTCTCACAAAGCTGTGCCCTCACTTCTTTCCCATTTCCACCTTGGATAAAAGGTTCTGACTGTCTATCCTATATGGGGCCTCTCATAATTTTATACACTTACTAGACCAAGTGGGACTCGTTGGGTCCCGTCCCCTCAACGCGCAAATGCGGTGTTCCACACACACTAAGGGGGGGAGTAGAGAGGGGGGTAGAGAGGGGGGTAGAGAGGGGGGTAGAGAGGGGGGTAGAGAGGGGGGTAGAGAGGGGGGTAGAGAGGGGGGTAGAGAGGGGGGTAGAGAGGGGGGTAGAGAGGGGGGTAGAGAGGGGGGTAGAGAGGGGGGTAGAGAGGGGGGTAGAGAGTGGGGGGTGGAACCATGGTTAAAATCGCATGTAAAAAAACACAACGTCTTTGAAATTAAATGTTATCTTTAAGAATTAGTACAGTGTTTTAAAGAACAATAAATTCAACGTTGATGTATTAAAATTTTCAAAGTAAAACCAAAACGATGAAGTTCAATCGGACTCTTTAAAGATTTGTAAGTGAGCATGAAGCTTCGTTCACAAAGTGAGAATGACCATTGGTGTAGGATTGAAAGAATGATCTCGTAATGCTAGCTCACTCATTGTGACGTCATCAGCAAAAGGCACTCGAGAGAGGGGAGCGGGGAAGAGCTTTCAGGAATTCTCGGGAAACCCGAGCCAAGGCGCGACTATGTGTCGACCAAAGCTCTCGGGAGTTCTCGGGAAACCCGGACCGAGGGGCGAGCGTGCGTCGACCAAAGCTGTCGGGAGATCTCGAAACCCGAGCCGAGGCGTGAGCGTGCGTCGACCAAAGCTCTCGGGAAACCCGAGCCGAGTAGCGAGCGTGCTTCGACCAAAGCTCTCGGGAGTTCGACTGGGCGACTTTTGAACAATGGGGGGAGAAGGTAGGGCCGGGAGTTGAAGTCAGTCGCAGCGCGAGCAGGTGGCAGGCAGATCCATTTTCACATCATCAGCGGGAAAAAAAACCCCAGGTGTTTTGAATTGAAAGTTGGATCAGATTTGTGAACATTTTTATTAATAACTCAAGAAATAAAGAAGGACATTTTCAGATAAGGCGATTTTTGACACCATGTGATAAATCTCTACCAGAATATGTAAAAATATTCCTGTTCGCGCGCATTTTTTCGAGTAGATGTGATCACACACAAACAAATAAATACACACACACACATCCAAGATCGGAGTTTTATAGTTATAAGGATATCAACTCTTCCCTCAATCTCCGTTATTGCAGAAAAGACAGTCCTTTGTCCATGAGGATGGATGACTAGATGGGGAGATGGATGATCGATGGAAAATATTAAGGAAAATACTGAGGAAAAGTATGTTAGTTTTGAAAACCTAGCGCAAAACTTAACCTCTTGATGAAGGGGGACCATCTCATCTGCTCCTCCTCCTTCCTCTTGCTTATCCTCGCCCCCGTGAGGTTTTGTTCATTCTCCTACTCTGAGAGGGGACTATTTTGTATTTAAGAGCAACTTCTTTGAACAGTGAACATCAACATTGCATCAATATCTATAGATGAAAACATCTCTGGAAAACAGAATGTAAAAATGTCTAATCACTTCTAATAGTGATGATCACTTTAAACATCACAAGTGAGGGAGGAGCCATCATCTTCCTATGTGATCAGTGGTCTATGTTTAAGCGACTGAGCATCAACATGGCACCAATGACATCAGATCAATGTTGCACCATGATTAAGGCCATGCTCTGCTGATTCTGCATATATTTAGTGTGTTTTCACTATGCACAGATTCCCGTTGGCCACTGTTTTGTTTTTGACTTCACATGTCTTTGTGCATTGCAGCCATCACGTTTGTAGCCAAAGACAAACCATAATGCCCAGAAAATAGTCAATATCTTCCACCTGGTAATGGAAGTTGTATGGATCCCATCACAAACATGATTGAAAGGAAATGATTAGAAGCAGAATCACAGAAGATCTACCTTTCTTCCATGGATTTTCCTCATATTATTCTAAGCAATTTGTGTTCTTTCACAATGGACAGTTCAATTACGGACCTTTGAAAAGATAAGATATCTTTTTTTATTGGAAATGTTCAATGGTTCAATGGTTCTTTATTGTCACGTATGCACTGCACAGTGAAATTGTTTTTGCATCGCTCACACAAGTCACCATTAACAAAAGGTGGTGGCGGTCCGCCTGGTCTTTCTTTGCGGCAGTGAACCAGGCCTGCTGCCGCATGTGTCCACATTCTCTAAACATTGTCTAAAGAATATTATACAACTAGTGTCATAAAGGTCTGGCCATTCTGTCCAGGGACCCTGTTCCATCCTAGTTTAATGGGATGGTAGTTTCTACTCTATAAGAATGGCTTGTGATAAAAACCACACAGAACAGTGCATAAACATGAAGCAAAAAAAATCAACGGTCAGTTCTTTGGATTAAAGAAAACTTCGATGAGCAGAATGACAGTGTTATTTTGTAACACAGTCTCCCGAAGCTCAGTGATGTTGACAAGGTCAAACGGTGACTGAGTAATGGAAGAAAAAGATCTGAAAATTGCTGACAGGTGAGCATGAGTAATATGCTAATCATATAATTAAGGAAAAATATAAGACGTGGATCACACGTGTTCAGTACTGAACTCAAATTCCGTACATATTTCTGCATCTGATTACTGAGGGAGATCAGCAGAGAATTTAATTATCATTAATGAAAATCCTCCCTCACAGAACGCAGCCACTGCAAGCAGCTAAATTATCCTTGTCACAGGTACTTTCACTCTTATGTTTGTCAACGACTATTCAAGTGTATCCTAGGGGAGATATCGTAAAAGTCACTTTACCAGCTCGTAAAGCTTTGGCAAGCAGAATTCTGACCGAGGTGAAGGGTGTCTCACATCCCTCTGCTCGTATAGCTGCTACATCATTCCTCATTGCGACAACTCAGCTCTCAAATTATATCAATGAACATTCTAATTGTTTTTAAGAGCCCATGAATACAAAATTTAGCCATCTCCATTTTCCTTCTAAAGAGTTGGTCTTTTTTTATAAAAGATATGTTCTTTGGGATAAATTCACCTGCAAACATTGTAATCTTTTATTTTGCAGGTTTTCTTTTTGTGATCATTTCTATCTGTTGTGTATCATATTCTCGAGTATTATTCTGAAGGTTGCAACATCATTACTGCATCTCTACAAGATGCAGGATTCTGTACCATTCCACTGTCAGAAGTAAATTTAGGGCATTATAGTACAAAATTGCTTATTTTGTTTGTTTAGCTTTTATTTCCTGCAGTTGAATACATTTTAACTAATTACTTTCAAAGTACTTGGCATGCTTTTTGTCGCAGTATAACTGAATGCTAATATCCTGAGCTGTCATTACTGGGGAGAGGTTAGGAACAAATATTATGACTAACAACAGTTGAAAGATCACAAACCCATTTAAAGGCATGAAGCTGTTCATTTTTTAAAATCAGGATCATGACAGGAAAGGTTACAAAATAGTGATTAATAGTTGTTCTTGTCAAATGCTTAGCCAATATGACTGTGGTATTATAATAATTGTAGAAATGATTACACATAGCATATTAAAATTTAATAACTACCTTGACAATTGTAAATGGAATGAAAGATCTACATTTATATAGTGCCTTGCAGGTCCCTTTGAGAATGTCACAGAGCTCTTCCAAGCTCTCAAAAAGCAATATTGCTGTTCCAATAGAAACAAACAGCAGATTCTGTGTTATGCATTCAGCTACCTCTCAAAATCAGTAATGAGATAATAATCAGACATGCTTAGAAAACCACCCATTGCAGGTCAGCAGTGGTTTTAGTCATTAATGTTCATTGGAATATTCGTTACAATCAAGTCAAAGATGAAAATGCCTATTCCTCCTTTCCCGAGACTTATCCCACATGGGCTTGTTCAGGCCCATACTGTGGATTTTCCGTTCTGGGGTCAATAGAACCCAACAGAGACCCACACCACCCTGGCCACACACTCATTGCATCTCTGCTATTGAGAAGAAGGTAGTTGGAGCCTGAAAACTGTAACATCCAGATTCAGGAACAGCTTCTTCCCTACAGCCATTCGGCTATTAACCACTACAACCTCAAATAAGCTTTAAACTACATCGACTATTATTGTTATTATTACATATGTGTGTATATTTATATATATATATATATATGTGTATATTTATATATATATATATATATATATATATATATATATATATATATATATATAAACACACACACATATAGATCATATATGATCTATATCTATACATAACTAAAACTCTGATCTTGTGCTCTTCTGGTTTTGTGTTCCTTTCTATTTGCGCAAAAACGGTACACGATAGTGCTACAATTTTTCGCTACCTTACTCACCATTCTCCTGTGCTACAAGGGTAACAAGTTTTGTTACGATCGATGGTATATTTAAAAAGTTATTAAGGTTTAAAAATCTTAAAAACCTTGCATGCGCAGATTGGTCTCCTCTCCTGTCTGTCCCCGCCACGCAGATTGGTCTCCTCTCCTGTCAGTTGCCGGGACGGAGATGCCACTTCCTGCACCATCGCTGCACTGATTGTCCAGGTCCGCTGTCAGTCACGGGTGGCGCCCACCTCGCCTGCCGAGGGGAATATAAAGCTGAAGGAGCGGAGTGAGCGACACTAACGCTCCATCGGCTGGAGCTGCGTCTGCGGGTGCCTCTGTGGTGCCGAGCGAGTGAGCAGCCGAGCGGCCAAGCCCATTTCATGGCCTCCGTGATGCCCAGCCGCGGGCAACGTTGGCCACTTCGTCTGACCCGGGCTTCTACCCACGAGGCCCTGGCCGGGGTTCTACATGGCGATCCAGGAGACATCGAGACCATGGCGGTGAGGCCTCGCGACGATGGGGCCGCGGCAGCGGTGGGGCCTCGCGGTGGTAGTGGGGCCTCGCAGTGGCGGTGGGGCCTCGCAGAGGTAGTGGGGCCATGCCGAATTTCAAAATCCGTGGAGAAATCTATCTCTTCCTTTGTTTTCATTTTTTTCCTGTCTCATGTCTGGTGGGGGGGGGGGAGTTAGGGACTGGGGAATAGACAGAGTTGAGGGCAGTGGAGGAGGTGAGGAGGGATAGTGGGGGTGATAGGGGGTGGGGGTGAGGAGTGGGGGAGTTGGGGGGGAAAGGGGATAGGAGGAGGATAGGGAAGGGAGAGGAGTTATGGAGGGAGGGAGGCAGTGACTGAGGGTAGGGGAAAGGGGAAGGAGAGGTGAGGGAGGGATTGGGGAGGGGAGGTGGAGAGGGAAAAGATCCTGGGGAGGTGAGGAGGGAGTGTAGGGGATTGAGGGAAAGGAAGGGGTAAGGAAGGAGAGGGGGAAAGTGGGGGAGGTGAGGAAGGAGAGGGGGGATAGGGGGAGGTGCGGTCGGGAGGTGGGGGTAGTGAGGGGAGAGGAATTATCGAAGGAGGGAATGAATGAGGGTAGGGGAAAGGAGAGGGAGGGAGAAGGTGAGGGGAAGGGAGTGCTGGGGGATGATGGGAAATGAGCTGCGCCTGCGCAGTCGGGGGTTATGAGTGAGTGGCGGAATATTGCGTTGGGGAAATGGGTTGCGTTGGGGCAACGGGAGAGTGGTGGAATATTGCGTCGGCTGAGCAGACCCAACGGGCCTGCACAGTCTAGTATATGTATATTTGTGAGTATGTGCATATATACACACAGTGAACCTTTTTTTTCTCTCTTGTTTATTATATTGTTTTCAGTGTACTATGTTTACATGTTCTGTTGTGCTGATGCAAGTAAGATTTTCATTGTTCTATCTGGGACACATGACAATAAAACACTTGACTTGATTAGGACTAAAAATATAGGATAAGCTTCAAGGGCTCAGGTCTGCAGGGAATTTGGTCTAAAGATTAATAGCATTGCAAGATCATTCCAGAATCTGGAAATAAGGCATTTTACTTGTTCTGTATCCCAGGGAATGGCAAAATTGTGGTTCTGTTGTGCGGGTGGTATCCAGCAGGACAATGGCGCTTTATTGTCACGTGTGCTCTGCACAGTGAAATTCTTTTGTCATAGCTGACACATGCACAAGTCGCTATAGTTTGGCTCCATTTACAAAAAGTCCAAAGTCCGGTCCACATACTCAATGCACTGGAGCGGCCCCAGGTTGCTGCAGAGCTTCCTCCATTGCTTTCTACCAGCTTGGCCCGGGAACTGATGTTCCCCTCAACGCTCGACTGCCTTGATGTCCTTGTGGTGTTTGGTCAGGCCTACCACCATACCAACTGCTACTGGGCTCTTCAAGGAAAAGTCTCTCCTCTGCCAGTTCCCAAGTTGCCTCTTTACTCTGGCTCTGGAAACTTGGAGATGAAATGCCATCAACTCTATGGAATTAGCTTCATGCATCATTAAACCTTATTTCTTGATGCGATAGCCTTTGGGAACTAGTTTCCAAGCCTCTCGATCTGTCCCATGATAAAAATCGTTATCATCAATGACAGATATTCCAGTTGGTTGTTCATTGCATCTGTCTGCCCCTTTATTTTTCCTTCATCTGTGAGATAGCACATCCTGCTTTACAGTATGATAATTCCCACTCATTTATAAGAACCAGAGATCCCATGCTCACCGAAGAAACAGGAACTGCATATGCAGGTTTACAAAAAAAAGACATAAAGTGCTGGAGTAACTCTGCAGGTCAGGCAGCATTTTTGGAGAACATTGAGAGGCAACGCTTTACGTCAGCACCCTTGTTCAGATTGAACCATTGCATATCTATATTCATCAGAGATGCTGCCTGACCCATTGGGTTACTGCAGCACTTTGTATCTTCTGGATCTAATAATCTGAATATCAGGGCTCCAAGAGAGATTCTGCAAAAATAGCAAAAATGTGATAGACCTTTTGAAACTCTCTAACTTTATGAACAGTCCTTACCAAGGTGATGGCTACAAATATAAAAACAGCTTGTTATGAAAGGAAGAAGAAAGCAATAGAAAACAATAGCCCACCATCGTTTCCTGGCAAAATTAAATAAGTGGGCCTGTGGGCTTTATGGGCCTGTCCCACTTACGCGACTTTTTCGGCGACTGCCGGCACCCGCCTGAGATCGTTGCAGGTCGCCAAAATTTTTCAACATGTTGAAAATCCAACGGCGACCAGAACAAGGTATGCCTCTTTGGGCGACTACTCACGACCATACAGGCTTTACCCCGCGACATGTCACCAGGTTGTCGCCTGTATGACCGTGAGTAGTCTCCTCAGTCGGCCAAAGAGTCGTAGCGTCTTTCTGGTCGCCGCTGAAATTTCAACATGTTGAAAATTTTTGGCGACCTATGACGGGTGCCGGCAGTCGCTGAAAAGGTCGCGTAAGCGGGACAGGCCTATAAGGGTATATGCAAGAATTAAGGTTAGCTGACTTTTGGAAATGCAAGCATCAGGATTTGTAACATTATGAAGTCAGTATGTTCATTATCTCTTACCTTCTTTAGATAATTACTGGGAACAGGTGTTGACTCATGCCTGACTCCACTTAAACACTCCCCAGTGAAAGATGTGGTAACAGTGAATTAAAACAATCTTAATATCATGAGATAGTGAAAGTATGTTATCATGAGGGGGAAATTG
This sequence comes from Malacoraja senta, assembly GCA_038087875.1. Taxonomy (NCBI): domain Eukaryota; kingdom Metazoa; phylum Chordata; class Chondrichthyes; order Rajiformes; family Rajidae; genus Malacoraja; species Malacoraja senta. The sequence goes on along the minus strand of CM075977.1, from coordinate 21,318,240 downwards.
CATTTAATAAATCCAATAATCTTTTTGAGAATACAAGCAGCCTGAAAGATAAAAGGGATCTCCTAAACTGAAATAAGTATATTTGGATTTTCTAGACATATTTGTTAAAGTTTCATACAAAACATGGATACAGAAAATTAGGGGACATGAAACTGGTGGTATCATTCTAGTGGTAAAAAATGTAAACCCCAAAAAAATGCAGATTCTCAAAATCTGAAATAAAAACAGAAAACACTGCAAATATACAGCAGGTCAGACAGAAAATGACGAAGTATGATGTCAACAAACAGGTTTGTATTATCAAAAGCCAGTTAAATGTCATAAAATGAAAATACATGTGTATTGGTTAAAGACAAGCAAATAGTAGACATGCAAGATTCACTGAATTAGTTACAAGTTTGGGGGAATTGTTCTATGACAGACTGACTAAGTGGTGCAACTAGCTGCCTCACAGCTCAGGCAATCTGGGTTCAATCCTGACCTCCAGTGTTGTCTGTATGAAATTTTCCCTATGCGGACATGGGTTTCCTCAGAGTACTCCGGATCCTTCACATATTCCAACAACATGTGGGCTGGTAGGTTAATTACGACTTATTGCCTCTTATAGGAGCGAATGGCAGAAATTGGAGGAGTTGATGGGAATATAGGAAGAATGAGGTTCGATAGGATTAGTGCAAAACTGGATGATTAATGATCAGCGCAGATATGATGAGCCTGTTTCTGTGCTATATCCTTCTATGAATCTGTGATGCTATGACTGGAATTCAGAAGCTAGAGAGGTAATTTAATTGCAACGTTGTGAGGCCTTATGTGAATAAATGCCAAAAATACTCTTGTGTTGCAGGAGAATCCATAAACCTGAGAATAACCATATTTTCAGCATCAAGGAGTTGGCTTTGAAACAAAGAGGTTTTATTTTTTTGCATAGAAGTTCCAGAAAATTGTTGATCTCAGCCACAAAGGATCAAATTTATTGACACATGCCAATTGGGTCCAGCAATGAGCACTAATGTAGCAATGAGCAGCCATAGTGGTGCATAAATCATGCCTTCTTCTCCTTGTCCACCCCCTTCTCCTTGACTTCTGTGATGCTCTGGAACAAGAGAATGCCCTGACAAATTTATATTGCAACCTTTTGAGCAAAATAACATATCAAACATCTCATGCAGTGCTTGAGAGACTTACTGAGATATTCAATGACAGGGAAGCAGCAAAGGACAACTGAACAAGCAATTTCAAGCTATGAAGACCAAACTTGCATTCATGTGACTCAGATTCATGAGAGGATCATAAATCACAGTAATACTAAATGACTTAGAGTTCACTAAAAGCCATTACTTCTCAGTATAAGTGGCTTTACTGAGAAACCTTCTGTCAATTCAAGAAATTCACAATTGCCATTGATTTGTTCAGGCAGTGCTAACTGTCTTCTCACACTTTTGTCAAGGGTATTGACAAAATAATGTAAAAATGTGTAATTTGACTATTGCCATGTTTGCCTCAATTCCTCTGTCTTTTCCAGTGCAGTACAATGTTAATACCATAGATGCATTAATTCAGTAGCTTGCCCAGCAAGAAACTTTGGGACAATACATTTTTGTCTAAGAGAATGGGAGTTATTTTATCTTTAATGTTCATGTAAAAATAGCAAAATCGGGTCAATCATCCACTATATACAGTATCACTTCCAAAATCACAATACGCCGCTTACATTATCACTGAAAGTCAAAAGGATCAAAAGTCAGATGTGTTCAAGAGAGAGTTAGATTTAGCTCTTATGGCTAACGGAATCAAGGGATATGGGGAGAAAGCAGGAACGGGGTACTGATTTTGGATGATCAGCCATGATCATATTGAATGGCTCGAAGGGCCAAATGGCCTACTCCTGCACCTATTTTTATGTTTCTGTGTTTCTATGATCTCCAATACCTTCAGATTTCTATGTTTCTATGGTCTCTAATACCTGCAGTTGCCCCCTAGTTTTGGGCCCTGGTCATCTAGAGGTGGAGATTAAAGATTCTCCACCTCCAGATGGAATGATATTGGTAGCAAAAAGTAATAATGTTAAAAGGGAAATCAAGTTACATGAGGAGCTATTAAGGCTGGTGACCAAGTACGTGGTCAAAAGGTAGGTTTTAAATAGATCGGAGAGTGGGAGGGAAAAAGGCTTAGTGAGGAAAATAGGGAGCTTACAACTTATGCCACAATGGCGCAATAGCAGTTAAAATCATGAATGTGGAAGGGTCAGAACTGGGGGAGCATGTGGATGTTACAAAGTATTCGCATGGAGGAATTGAAATGATCAAGATTATATCAGGATTTGAAAGCAGTCAAGAACACATAATAGGAACATTTAAGTATATTAGAAAAGGAAGGTGTGTCTAAATTAAACATTTTTGGATGAGGTGGGCAACTAATAATGGGAAAAGTGAGATGACAGAGCAAATATTTTATATCTGTTCACCATTGAGGACACAAAAACATTCAATGGAAGGAGAAAATCAGGGGACCAACGAGGAACAAAGCAATCATTTTCACAAGGGAAAAGTACTAGCTGGGGCTAAAAGCAGACTATCCAGCTGATGGCCTGCATTCGAGGAACTTAAAAGTGGCCGCTGAAAAAGTCTGTCTGTGATTATAAATGTAAGCTCCTCATCAGGAGAGGAAGGAGAATTGCTTAGTTACCAAGTTCTTAGTTACCAAGTAATCGTAATATTAGTAGCAGTAATAGTAGTAATAGTAATAGTACTAGTGGTAGTAGTAGTAGTAGGGTGGGAGATTGCAACCTTCACTGTTTCATCGAATGCAATAAACCCGGCGTGCTCAATCAAATAAGATCAAATAGAACAAGTTGTCCTCCAACTTTAGGCTGTACACGTCATATGCAAGAAGAAGAGGAAGCAGTAGTAGTAGTAGTAGTAGTGCAGAATAATAATGTAGTAGTTAATAATGTAGGCAGTTGAAGTCAGGTGTGGGAGGGAGATGGAGTCATAGAGTCATACAGCTTAGAAACAAGCCCTTCAGCCCAACTCCTCCATGCTGACCAAGATGCCTGATCTAAGCAAGTCCCATTTGCCTGTGTTTGGCCTATATCACTCTAAACCTTTCCTATCTATATACAGTATGTCTAAATGTCTTTTAAATGCTGTTATAGTGCCTGCCTTAACTACTTCATTTGGTAGTGTGTTAGTTATACCCACCACTCTCTATGTGAAGAAGTGGCCCATCAGGTTTTTATTAAATCTTGCTCCTCTCACCTTAAACCTGTGTATTCTAGATTTTAATTCCTGTACCCTAAATGACTATGCATTCACCCAATCTATTCCCCTCATGATGTTATGCACCTCAACCTCCTGCACTCCAAGGAATAGTCCTAGCCTGCCCAATCTCTCCCTATAGCTCAGCCACCAAAATCCTTGCAACATCCTCGTAAATCTTCTGTGCACTCTTCCTAGCATAATGACATCCTTCCTATAGCAAGGTGACCAAAATGGAACAGAGTACTCCAAATATGGCCTCACTACTAAAAACCTTTTTACCACCCTATCACCTGCAATTGCACTTTGAAAGGACGACATATCTGTATTCCTAAATCCCTCTTCTGTAAAACACTCCCCAAGGTCCTACCATTCACACTGAATGTCCTGCCCTGGTTTGACTTCCCAAAATACAATTCCTCGTACTTATCTCCATTAGCTATTCCTCAGTTCACTGCCCCAGCTGATTAAGAGACTTCTGTAATTTTTGATAATCATCTTCACTTTCTACAATATCACATACTTTAGTATCATCTGCAAACTTACTAATCATGCCATGTACATACTCATCCAAATCATTGATATAAACCACAACCAACAATGGGTCCAACACTAATCCCTGGGGCACACCACTCATCACAGTCATCCAGTGTGAACATTACCTTTCCACTACTCCCCTCTGCTCTCTTAAATTGGGTAACAGGGGGCTGAGGGGAAAATGCTGGCACAGAGCACTAAACTTAGATCAACCATGATCATATTGATTGCTGTGCAGATTAGAAAGACTAGACACCTATTCCCATGTCAATTTTTAAATGTTTTTATGTTATGAGAACTGTGAATAAAAGAGACTCAGAAGATAAAATGAATCCAGATGTCCAATAGATATTTGATAAAGTGTTAAATGAAGGTCTATTGCACAAAATCATGGCAATGAGCATAATATATTAGCATGAACAGGGGATTGACTAAATTAGGAGAAATGGAATCAGGATAAACGGTTCATTTTTGGGCTGGCAGGTTGCGATTAGTGGGTATCACAGGGATCGTTGCTGGAGCTTCAAGTATTTAAAATTGATACTTAGCACACAGATAAAGGTTTTGCTTGCATTGTATCCTAACTGGTGATGATACAAAGATAAGACAGAAAGGCAAGATGTGAGAAGAATACAAAATGGCTGCAAAGAGATATAGACATGTTGTGGACATAGGCATAAACTCAGCTGATGGAGCATTTTACAGGGAAATGTGAGGTTATCCACTTTAAATGTAAGATTAGAATAACAGAATACGAAACACTGGAAGTGTATTGGTGAATACAAATAAAAACAAAGCTCAGATTCTGGAAATGGACTTTCCTTGAAATGTTAACTCTGTTTCTCTTTTCTAATATGGTGCCTGACCAGCTGAGCAGTTTCTATCTTAGTTATTAAAAGTTAGCAAGTTATTGCAGTAAATATATATAAAATAAAGGAAGTTGTGCCATGAGTGAACAGTGCATTGATGGGCAGAGAGGATCTTATGCTGGAGGGTGATGCCAGGAAGTTGCAGTAACAAAATAACTGATCGGAGTAGGCAAGAAAATGATCAAGAGGAAAACATAAAACACTTGAAGAACTCAGCAGGTCAGGCTTCATTCATCTGGGGAGGGAATGGCCTGGTGAGTCATGGTCAGACTGAAGAAGGGTAGCACTCAGAAATGTCATCTGTCCATTCCCTCCCCTGATGTAGCTTGACATGTTGAGATTTTAGAAACATAGAAACATAGAAAATAGGTGCAGGAGGAGGCCATTCGGCCCTTCGAGCCAGCACCGCCATTCATGGCTGATCGTCCACAATCAATAACCCATGCCTGCCTTCTCCCCATATCCCTTGACACCACTAGCCCCTAGAGCTCTATCTAACTCTCTCTTAAATCCATCCAGTGACTTGGCCTCCACTGCCCTCTGTGGCAGGGAATTCCACAAATTCACAACTCTCTGGGTGAAAAAGTTTTTTTCTCACCTCAGTCTTAAATTCAGATTCAGATTCAGATTCAGTTTCAAACTTTATTGTCATTGTGCAGTGTGCAAGTACAGAGACAACAAAATGCCGTTAGCATCTCACCCAGAAGTGCGAACACAGAATAATGGAACAGTAAAATATATATATATGTACATACGTACATATGTAGCAGTAGTGCAATTTTCGGAGGGGGGGAGATCAGTCACTGGGGGTAGGAGTGTCTGGGGGGGGGGGTGGGGGGTGGGGGTGACTGGCAATCACCAAGGTGCAGAGTTAAGTAGGGTAACAGCCGCAGGGAAGAAGCAGTTCCTGAACCTGCTGGTCCTCCCCTTTATTCCAAGACTGTGGCCCCTGGTTCTGGACTCGCCCAACATTGGGAACATTTTTCCTGCATCTAGCTTGTCTAGTCCTTTTATAATTTTATATGTTTCTATAAGATATCCTCTCATCCTTCTAAACTTCAGTGAATACAAGCCTAGTCTTTTCAATCTTTTCTCATATGACAGTCCCGCCATCCCAGGGATCAATCTCGTGAACCTACGCTGCACTACCTCAATCACAAGGATGTTCTTCCTCAAATTAGGAGACCAAAACTGTACACAATACTCCAGACGAGGTCTTACCAGAGCCCTATACAACTGCAGAACCTCTTTACTCCTATACTGAAATCCTCTTGTTATGAAGGCCAACATTCCATTAGCTTTCTTCACTGCCTGCTGTACCTGCTCGCCACTTTCAGTGACTGGTGTACAAAGACACCCAGGTCTCGCTGCACCTTCCCCTTACTTAACCTAACCTAACCCCATTGAGATAATAATCTGCCCCCTTGTTTTTGCCACCAAAGTGGATAACCTCACATTTATCTATATTATACTGCATCTGCCACGCATCTGTCCATTCACTCAACCTGTCCAGGTCACCCTGCAACCTCCTAACATCCTCTTCACTGTTCACACTGCCACCCAGCTTTGTGTCATCCGCAAACTTGCTAGTGTTGCTCCTAATTCCCTCTTCCAATTCATTAATATATATGGTAAACAGTTGCGGCCCCAACACCGAGCCTTGCGGCACTCCACTCGCCACTGCCTGCCATTCTGAAAAGGACCTGTTCACTACTACTCTTTGCTTCCTGACTGCCAACCAATTTTCTATCCATGTCAACACCCTACCCCCAATACCATGTGCTCTAATTTTAGTCACCAGTCTCCCGTGCGGGACCTTATCGTAGGCCTTCTGAAAGTCTAGATACACTAAATCCACTGGCTCCCCTTCATCCATTTTACTTGTCATATCCTCAAAAAATTCCAGAAGATTAGCCAAGCATGATTTCCCTTTCATAAATCCATGTTGACTTGTACTGCTATCCAAATGCCCCATTATTACCTCTTTAATAATTGACTCCAGCATCTTTCCCACCACCGATGTCAGGCTAACTGGTCTGTAATTCCCCGTTTCCTCTCTTGCTCCTTTCTTCAAAAGTAGGATAACATTAGCTATCCTCCAATCCACAGGGACTGATCCTGAATCTATTGAACATTGGAAAATGATCACCAATGCGTCCACTATTTCTAGAGCCACCTCCCTGAGGACCCTGGGATGCAGACCATCCGGTCCAGGGGATTTATCATCCTTCAGTCCCATTAGCCTACCCAATACTATTTCTCACCTAATGACAATTTCTTTCAGTTCCTCTACCCCCTTAGATCCCCTGTCCTCCAGTACATCTGGGAGATTGTTTGTGTCTTCCTTAGTGAAGACAGATCCGAAGTACCTGTTCAACTCTTCTGCCATTTCCTTGTTACCCATAATAATTTCACCCGTGTCTGCCCACATTGACTTTGCTACTCTTTTTCCCTTAACATATCTTAAGAAACAATGTCCCTTTGTTTTAGACTACCAGTAGGGTAAGATCCTCTCAGCATCTTCCCTATCAAACCTCTTCAGCATCTGACAGGATTCAAATAAATTGTTCCCCTAAATTCTGTGGAGTGGAGTATCACTCTTCTTAATCTTTCTTCAGACAATCCATTAATTTCAAGATTCAACTGTTCCATCGTCTCCAATGCAAGTGTAGCCTTCCTTAAGTGTGGAGATCTAATCAGGACAGTGTGACACAGACTTGTCATGAAGCCACTCCTGCATTGTCTTGGCTGTGCGCTTAGGGTCGTTGTCCTGGTGGAATGTGAACCTCTGCCCCAGTCTGAGGTCCAAAACACTCTGGAGCAGGTTTTCATCAAAGATCTCTCTGTAATTTGCTCCGTTCATCTTTCCCTCGATCCTGACTGGTCTCCCAGTTCCTGCCGCTGAAAAGCATCCCCACAGCATGATGCTGCCACCACCATGCTTCACCATAGGTATAGTATCGGCCATGTGATGAGCGGTGCCTGGTTTCCTCCAGATGTGACGTTTGGCATTCAGGCCAAAGAGTTCAATCTTGGTTTCATCAGACCAGGGAATCATGTTTAGGTGTCTTTTGGCAAACTCCAAGCGGGCTGTCATGTGCCTTTTACTGAGGAGTGGCTTCCGTCTATGTAAAGACTATGGAAAGGCTTCTTTCTATGAAAGACTTCCAGTTGCTAGATCCTTTAACTGATTTCAGATAAAGTGAGAGGGACTATAAAAACATCCTCAGTATCTTTTTCATTTGGGAGGATAAAATCAATTAATAAGATCTTCTCTTGATCACTGTTAATGGATGTGCCCTTGTGGCTGCATTGAATAAAGGAAGGATTCCACTTAGCTGTGATCAATTAGCCTGACAGCCTCCCTTGGAGTGAATGCAATGAGGAATTATTAGATTGCCTCCTGGAAACATTAAACAAATATTACTATGACTAACACAGGCTTAGAATTCTTTGGAGTAAGGAAGAATGAGAGGTGATCTTAATGAAAAGCTGATAGCAGATGCCAACAACAGAGGTAGGAGAGCGGAGAGATGTGGAAAGTGAGAAGGGTTCCAGTGTATACTTTATTTCATTTGTTGTATTCTCATAGACAGAAATATATTGCCTTTGCAATAATGTAATATAGAGTAACTAGATTGACTCCTGAAGTAAAATAAGGTTTTCAATTTTAAAAGCTTTTAAAATTGTAATTTCTTGTTGAGAGTCTGTTCTCTTGGTTGGTGAATACAGCAAGTCATATGTAGAGACATTTAAATCTAGCTGGTAATACAAGATGCTCAAAATAGTTGATCAATAGGCTGCCTCTGGAACTAATTTCATTGTCAAAAGTCAAGAGTCAAGATGGTTTTATTGTCACACGTATGTTCCGAAATGGAACAATGAAACTCGTACTTGCGGCAGCAGAACTGATATGTCAATAGTCAATAGTCAATAGTCAATAGTCAATAGTCAGATTTATTCGTTACATACACAATGAAGTGCAGTGATATGAACTTGCCAGCAACGGTACAATAAAAAAGAACACACAATACACAATAAAAATTTAACACAAAATCATCCACCACAGCATTCATCACTGTGGTGGAAGGCACAAAGTTCAGTCAGTCCTCCTCCATTTTTCCCCGTGGTCAGGACCACAAACCTCTGCAGTCGCCGCTGCGGGCGGCCAGATGTACATGCCCTCTCGTCTGGAAGGTAAGTCCCAAATTGGTGCTTCCCTACCGGAGACTGCATCTTCAAGATGATGTAGGCCGCAGCTCTTCTCCTCCGGGGTCCCCAACGAGGGATCCCAGGCTCCGCAGACCACGGCTTCAGGATGTAACAGTTGGCGGGCCAGCGATCGGTGCGAGGGCCCGCCCGCTCCGCGATGAAAAGTTCACGCTGCGCCCGCTGCTGAAGCTCTGGGCCCGACTCCGGGAAAGGCCACACCAATCCTTGTTGATAGGCCGCGAGGGAGGCGACATGAAAAAGGTCGCCTCTCCATGGAGGAGGCGACCAAAAGCAGTTCCCCCCTTACCCCCCCCCCCCCTCACCCCCCCCCCCTCACCACCCCCCACACAAGACACACCAAGAGACATTAAAACAAACATTTGGACAAACTAAAAAAAAAAGTAGAAATGACTAACACGCTGCTGGCAGGGCAGCCGTCTCGCAGCGCCCCCACCGACCAAGGAAATGTAAATGTAGTCCTCTGTGAACACCATAATAAACAACAAAATAAGTTCAGTATACAAACAATAATAGCACAAAGACACTAACAATGCCCCCAGTCTATGTAGTTCAGATCTTATTTGGAGATTGTGGTGTTTGGCAGCCTGATGGTTGCTGCTCCTGAACCTGGACGTTACAGTTTTCAGGTTCCTATTATTCTTCCTGATGGCAGGAGTGAAAAGAGTGTATGGTCAGGGTTTGGTGTGGCTCTCTAATAATCATGGCTGCCTTTCTAAGGCAGCAACTTGAGGGGACCATTGTGGGATGGACTGGGCAGTGCTCACCACTTTTTGCACACTTCTTTGTTCCTAGGTGTTTGAATTGGCTAAAAAGGCCGTGATGCAACTAGTCAATATGCTCTCTACTGTAGAAATTCAAGAGAGTATTCGCTGACATATCAAATCTCCTCAATCTTTTCAGGAAGTAGCAGCATTGATGGGCTTTCTTTATGATTGCACCAATATGCTGGGTCCAGGACAGATCTCCAGAGGTATGCATGTCCAGGAATTTGAAGTTTTTGACTCTCTCAACCACCGTTCCGTCGATGAAGACAGGTTTGCAGATCTTTAACCTTCCCCTTGCCAAGTCAACCATCAATTTCTCGTTTTCTGACGTTGAAAGTAAAGGGCCTGTCCCACGAGCATGCGACTGCATGCGGCAAGCGCGACCAAACCGGAAGCGGGGGCCGCGCGGGGGTCGTGCGGAGGTCGAGTGATCCCCGTACAGGGCCGGTCCCACCAGCATGCGACTGCAAGCGGCGAGCGCAACCAAACCGGAAGCGGGGGCCGCGCGGAGGTCGAGTGAGTGACATGAAGTTCGAGCGAAATCCGCGGGAAGTTCGCGCGTGACGTATGGCGTCAAGACGCTGCGTACGGTGTCAAGACGCTGCGCACGCTAGTTGAGATGGTGCGTACGGTGTCGAGGTGGCTGCGGGCTGACAGGCTGTTAGCGCGGAATTTTTGAACACTGTCAGTTTTTCGGAGTCCCACGCGATGTCGGGACCAGCTCCGCACAACTCCATACGACTCCGGCGATCGAGGTGGGACCGGCCCCGTGAGGCCGTACGGCTCAAGCGACCACGTTAGGTCGCGCTTGCCGCATACAGTCGCATGCTCGTGGGACAGGCCCTTAAGGTTGTTGTTCTGGCACCATTTGATCACTTGATCGATCACCTTTCTATACTCTGCGTCAACGTCATCTGTAATCTGTCCAGCAACTGTGGTGTTGTCAGCAAATTTGAAGATGAAGTTTGAGCTGTGTCTAGTTATGCAATCATGAGTATAGAGCAGGGGGATGAGCACACAGCCTTGAGGTGCTCTTGTGCTGATGGTTACCGAGGAGGAAGTGTTGCTGCCAATTCATACAGATTGTGGTTTGTTGATCAAGAAATCGAGGATCCATTTGCAGAGGGATGTGCAGAAACCCAGTTCCGTGAGCTTGGTAACCAGTTTGGAGGGGATGATAGTACTGAACGCTGGGCGGTAGTCTATGAACAATAGCCTGACTTACATGTCAAAGTGGTCCAGTGCAGAGTGGAGAGCCAGTGATATTGCATCCTCCATTGACCTGTTGTAGCGGCAAATTGTATTTAATTGAAGGAGTTTTGAAGGCAGAGAACATCCTGGCCCACTGCAAAAACGTGTTTAACACTAACTGGGGCTGAATGATGAGATAAATGTCTCAGGTTAACGGTTTACCCATTTGAGACTGATGATGGACTCTAAGGATATGAATGATCCTCTTTGACACCGACCATCGCAAATGAGCCAGAAAGCAGCATTCACATATTCAAGCACATTCACTTCACAGCAAGTGGGTAAGAGGATAGCAGTAAGAAGCAGCAAACTTTGTTCATTATTTTGCCTTAGGACACTGAAGACATTAGACAACCTAACACAGGCAAAAATCAACAAACTCAGCACAGCTTGAAGCTGTATCATGATGCACAGTGTACCTCAACACCACACAGGGTAGCACATTTTTCACTAAGCTGCTGGGGACCCATGAAGACGTGCAAAGTAGCCAAGATCAAACTAATTGACAAGGATATCAGTGGACAAACATTAACCATGCCACAATGAAAATCAATCGTCTGTTTTTGATAAAAGCCTTAATACTTTTAACAATAATTGTACATTCACTTGTATCATGCTAACGTGATTAACTCACGCTGTCAACATGAAATGACATGCACAGCAGCGTTTAGCACGCTATGTCAATATTTATTGTAAGGGACTGATGTATAAGTTCAGGTAAGTATTGCTAAAAGTACATGAGGTTTTGCCAAGAACACACCAACAAAATATTGTGTACAGCAGTTTTGGTTCCTCCATCCAGTAACAATATACTTGGAGGCACAAGAGACTGCAGATGCTGGAATCTGGTGCAAATAAAGGAGAACTGCTGGAGGAACTCATCAGGTCATCTGTGGAGGAACATGGACAGTTGCCATTTTGGGTTGAGTCCCTACATCTGGATTGAAAGGCTAGAGGGGAAGTAAGCTCTTTAGTGAAACGGGGGGCAAGGGCTGCCAAGCAATACATGAGTGCAGGTGATTGGCATGAGATGAGGTGGGAAGGGTGAAGATGGTCAGAGGCTGGGAGGTAATAAGTGGATTAAATAAATGGCTGGAATCTGGAATCTGGAATCTGACAGGAAAAGGTGAAGATCAGAACCCGATGGAGGGGATTGGAACAGATGGAACGACATAAAGGGAGGTGAAGTGCGTGCGTGTGCGTGTGCGTGTGCGTGTATGTGTGTATCTGTGTGTGTGTGTATTCTTTGTATATTCCAGAATATTCCAGTATATCCAATATATTCCTTGTTGCATTTGTGGTATTCATGTAGCCAAAAATATAATAAAAAGGAATTGCGGATGCTGGTTTATACAAAAAATGGACAACAAATGCAATGGGTCAGGCAGCCTTTATGGGTCAGGCAGCCTCTATGGGTCAGGCAGCCTCTATGGGTCTATGGGTCAGGCAGCCTCTATGGGTCAGGCAGCCTCTATGGGTCAGGCAGCCTCTATGGGTCAGGCAGCCTCTATGGGTCAGGCAGCCTCTATGGAAAAACCTGTCAGAATCTGGATTACACATCTTCCCACCCTACCCCTTGAAAAGGTACTATCCTCTACTCTCAATTACTCCATCTCTGTAGAAACTGCTCCCAAGATGAGATTTTCCATACAAGGACTTCTGAGATGTCCTCGTTCTTTAGTGAATGTGTTTTCCCCCCCTTCAGTCATAGATGGGTCCTTCACACATGTCTCCTTTGTGTTCTGCTCTCACTCCTCTTCCCCCCTAGACATAACAAGGACAGAATTCCCCTCGTCCTCATCTTTCTCCCCACCAGCCCCCGCATCCAACACATCGTCCTTCGACATATCCGTCACCTCCAACGTGATCCCAACACTAATCTCTTCCCATCTTCCACAGAGACCGCTCCCTCCTCAACTCCTTGGATCACTCATCCCTTCCCACCCAAACCACCCCCTCCCCACGTACTTTTCCCTGCAACCGCACCTACCCTTTTACCTGCTCCCTTGAACCCGTCAAAGGACCCCGACAATCCATACAGGTGAGACACTTGTACCTCCTCTAACCTCATCTACTGCATCCAGTGTTCCTGATGTTGGTCCTGTACATTGGCAAGACAAAGCTCACCGACTGTTTCGCTGAACACTTATGCTCAGTCCCCCAGACATACTGAATCTTGTTGCTAATCATTTTAACTCCCCTTTCCATTCCCATACTGACCTTTCTGTCCTGGCCCTCCTCTATTGCGAGAGCGAGGCCAAACTCAAATTGGAGAAGCAGCACTTCATATTTTGCTTTGGTAGCTTACAAACTTGCTAGTGAGGGAGTGCAACGTAGGTTTACAAGGTTAATTCCGGGATGGCAGGACTGTCATATGCTGAGAGAATGCAGCAGCTGGGCTTGTACACTCTGGAGTTTAGGAGGATGAGAGGGTATCTCATTGAAACATATAAGATTGTTAAGGGGTTGGACACGCTAGAGGCATGAAACATGTTCCCGATGTTGGGGGAGTCCAGAACCAGGGGCCACAGTTTAAGAATAAGGAGTAAGCCATTTAGAACAGAGACGAGGAAACACTTTTTCTCACAGACACTGGTGAGTCTGTGGAATTCTCTGCCTTAAAGTGTGGTGGAGGCGGGTTCTCTGGATGCTTTCAAGAGAGAGCTAGATAGGGCTCTTAAAAATAGCGGAATCAGAAAATATGGGGAGAAGGCAGGAACGGGGTACTGATTGGGGATGATCAGCCATGATCACATTGAATGGCGGTGTTGGCTCGAAGGGCCGAATGGCCTACTCCTGCACCTAGTGGTATGAACATTGCATTCTATAATTTTAGGTGACTTCCACATACATGCCTCTTCCTCCTTCCCCTCATTTCCACCCCCTTGCTGCATTCCCCCCTTCCCTCACTAATGGTCAGTTAACCATGTTCACAATGATGTATCCCTCTTGGGATCACACTGTCCCGAGCAGACACTTGGCCTATCAGGGAACCACAGGTCATCTGTTGCCGGTCCTGGTTTGTGCTGGTCTGTTCTTGCTTCCAGATCCACACCCCACCCTTGTACAATCAGTCTAAAGAAGTGCCCGACCCGAAACATCACCTATCCGTTTTCCCCAGAGATGATGTCTGACCCACTGAGTTACACCAGCATTTGTGGCTATCTTTCGACAAAAATATGACTTGCCTTTGCAAGAATGCACCAAATGGTTACTGGACTGACTAAAATGATAGAAAGCTTTTAATTGGAGTGATCAAGTAAGGTAGACCTAAAAGTCAATGATGTTTAAAGTGTGTGAGGTGATTTCATTAAAAGCGTATAATTCTTGGCGGTTCCAACAAGAAGCTGATCCTTTGGACTGGTGAGAGTAAACGCGAGGCCATCTGATTTTAGAGATGATCCCAGAGAACTATCAACAGCCCTAAATATACCATGCGATGAGTTTGCACGTTGTAATCTGGCCCTGAAATTAATTCCATTGAAGTCAATCGGTTGAACTTTGCGAAGAGATTGCAACATGTAGACTCAACCGCATTATGTGTTGAGTGGCATTGACCAGAGATTAACTTTCAAGCAATAGTCTCAGAAAAAAGTATTAGGGATCATAACAAGAACTTTTCTCACTAAGTTGCCTAAATCTTTGGAATTTATCACTTCAGAGGGTGTGGATGTTAAGTCGATAGGTTTATTTGAGACAGAGCTTGATAGATTTTCAGCCATGAAGGGAATCAATGGTTAAGGGAAATGGGCAGGGAATGGAGATCAGCAGAAACTTAGCCATGAACATAATGAATTGCAGATAAGCTTTCAGGGAAGCCATCATATTCTCATCACTATTTATTATATTCGTATGACCGTGTAAAGTTAAACAAACCTTGCTATTATTTATTTAACTATGCAAAATATCATGTGCTAATACAGCATAATGGTGCTTTGAGGCACTGATTTATTGATTATGCAGTCATATTACAGATGTGGCATTTTACATTACTTCAATTTTTAAAAATTTGGAATTTCACAATGTTTTGGCCACATTATGTAATATGTCATTGGCTAGTGGCAGTTTCTGAGTCAAATGATGTTTTAATACAATTAAGCCTCTCAGTGAATCACCAGACCTTGTCTATTGCCTTCATTCAGATGGACATGAGACCTTTTCCGCTTTGCTCTCACTGTCTTGTTAGCCTGTATTAATTAAAGTGTTGGAGCAAAGGCTGAATTTACCTGGAGAGAGCCGGCAATCTCCAGAATTGCAGGCACGGTAGTAGCTGCCGGAGGGGAAGTGAGTGAGAGGGGAAGTGAGTGAGAGGGGGAGTGAGTGAGAGGGGGAGTGAGTGAGAGGGGGAGTGAGTGAGAGGGGGTGAAAGAGAGAGGGGGTGAGGGAGAGGGGGAGTGAAAGAGAGGGGGGAGTGAGTGAGAGGGGGAGTGAGTGAGAGGGGGAGTGAGTGAGAGGGGGAGTGAGCGAGAGGGGAAGTGAGCGAGAGGGGGTGAAAGAGAGAGGGGGTGAGGGAGAGGGGGGTGAAAGAGAGGGGGGAGTAATTGAGAGTGAGAGGGAGCATGAGGGGGAAGAGTGCAAGGGAGAAAGGAAAAGAAAGAGCGGGATAGAGAATTGTAGGAGGGAGAGAATGTGTTGAGAGACAAATAGAGTGAGAGTGATGGAGCAAAGGCAGGATGGGGAGAAATAAACTGTGAGAGAAAGAAAGTGAATGGGGAGAATTTGGGTAAAGAGAAGAGACTTGGAACGATAGAGTGTGGAAGGGAAATAAATTTAAAGGCAGTATGAGAGAGAGGCGAAGGGACGTGAGGCAGACGGTAGGACGGAGAGTGAGTGAGCAACAGCCTTGAGACTGTTAAATCTTTCTTTCTCTTTGACACCTCACCCCCACCCACCACACCACATCCCCCACCCCTCCGACCGCTCTCACTACCCCCTACTCTGCCTCTCCATTTCCTCTGTCTTTCAATTTTGGGCACCATGTTTTTGAAAAATTTGAAAGGGTGCAGAGAGGATTTACAAGAATGCTGTTAGGACTCGAGTGCCTGAGTTATTGGGAGATGTGGAGCAGCCTTTGACTCTATTCCTTGGAGAGCAGGAGGATGAGGGTGATCTTAGAGAGGTGTACAAAATCATGAGAGGAATAGATCAGTTAGATGCAAAGAGTCTCTTGGCCAGAGTAGGAAAATCAAGAACAAGACGACATAGGTTTAAGATGAGTGGGGAAAGATTTAATAGAAATCTGAGGGGTAACATTTTCACTCAGAGGGTAGTGGGTGTAAGAACGAGCTGCCGGAGGGGGAAGTTGAGGTATTTGAGTATAGGAGCAGGGAGGTTCTACTGCAGTTGTACAGGGTCTTGGTGAGACCACACCTGGAGTATTGCGTACAGTTTTGGTCTCCCAATCTGAGGAAGGACATTATTGCCATAGAGGGAGTGCAGAGAAGGTTCACCAGACTGATTCCTGGGATGTCAGGACTGTCATATGAAGAAAGACTGGATAGACTTGGTTTATACTCTCTAGAATTTAGGAGATTGAGAGGGGATCTTATAGAAACTTACAAAATTCTTAAGGGGTTGGACAGGCTAGATGCAGGAAGATTGCTCCCGATGTTGGGGAAGGCCAGGACAAGGGGTCACAGCTTAAGGATAAGGGGGAAATCTTTAAAACCGAGATGAGAAGAACTTTTTTCACACAGAGAGTGGTGAATCTCTGGAACTCTCTGCCACAGAGGGTATTCGAGGCCAGTTCATTGGCTATATTTAAGAGGAAGTTAGATGTGGCCCTTGTGGCTAAAGGGATCAGAGGGTATGGAGAGAAGGCAGGTACAGGATACTGAGTTGGATGATCAGCCATGATCATATTGAATGGCTCGAAGGGCCGAATGGCCTACTCCTGCACCTAATTTCTATGTTTCTATGTTTCTATGTTTCACTCCATTCCCTTCCTCTTTCTGCCTTCCCCTTCCTCTCACTATCTCTTACAGCCATCCATATCTGAACCATACTTTGACCTACTTACCTGTATCCTTGCTCCTCTCACATTCCAATGTCTCATATCCCCCAAAAAAAGAATCTTACTAGCAGTGATTGTCACTATGATAATGAGTCAGTTGGCAATGGTCAGGTAAAGGAAACTGGAGATCCTCAAGATTGGAGGATAGCAAGATAGCTTTCTGATGCAAAAGAAAAACTTCATTGTAACATAATCAAGAACCATATGTGATTTAGATTAAGTTGAGACCATATTCAAATATTAACCCAGCATGGGACCACATTCAAAATATTAAGGGTGGAACGATGGCGCATCGGTAGAGTTGCTGCCTTACAGCGCCAGAGACCCGTGTTTGATCCTGACTACGGGTGCTGTCTGTACGGAGTCTGTGATCAATTGGGTTTTCTCTAGGTGCTCTGGTTTCCTCCCACACTCCAAAGACATACAAATCTGTAGGTTAATTGACCAATAAAAATTGTAAATAGTTTCAAGTGTGTAGAATAGTGCTGGTATACAGGAATCACTGGCCGGCACGACTCAGTGGGCTAAAGGGTCTGTTCCACACTGTATCTCTAAACTAAAACTAAACTAGAACCAAAACCCCTTTTGCACTAATGTTGTCCCAGTTTATACAATGTGAGTAGGATGATAGAACGATAATTATAGAATGGGTTTGGTAGAATAATAGAAGTAGAATAGGGAGAAATTGACTGGCATCTTTCCACTCAAGGCCTCCTTGTGACTTTCAAATGAATTACCATATAAGTGGCCAGCTAGAAACAGATATGCACACACAACTACTGCTGCTTCCTGTAGCTTGACACTTGGCTGTCAGGTACAGCAGGTAATTGTATGGCCCATAGCTAGACGTAGAGGCAAAAGGGTGATCACAGCCCAATGATGCTTCTGAAAATGTGTTCTACCATTGAAATTAGGCACTGGTCAGCTGAGCTAAATGGTCTTGCAATGTCCGAATTCAACCATAAACTCGAACCAAGAAAGATGACAGAAGCATCAAATGCTCCTGAATCACTGCCACTGATGGTCAGTTTAAATTCCCTCTGTTATGTCAGTGAAAAAAATGTACATTTATTCACACAATTGTGAAACATTTTGATCTGTTGAAATTTGTCTCAACCCAGAGTTGATCAATCTTGCATACATTGCAGGGTTTCGAAGCACCCACTGAAAAATTAGACTTCACTATTTGGCAAGATTTTCATTCTCCCCTGGCATAAAACCCCCACCGATCACATTGATCGAACAGCAACTCCTAATATTTCTCTGCATTGGGAACCAACCTGGTTAGAAAGGTAACAGTTCTCACTCACTCAAGATTCAAGATTCAAAATTCAAAACTTTATTGTCATTGTGCAGTGTGCAAGTACAGAGACAACGAAATGCAGTTCGCATCTCACCCAGAAGTGCGAACACAGAATAATGGAACAGTTAAATATATATATATGTATTTCCATTATTCAGTGCTTCAGCACTTCTGGGGGGGTGAGATCAGTCACTGGGGGAAGGAGTGTCCGGGGGGGGGGGGGGGGTGACTGGCAATCACCAAGGTGCAGAGTTAAGGAGGGTAACAGCCGCAGGGAAGAAGCTGTTCCTGAACCTGCTGGTCCAGCAACGGAGAGACCTGGAGCTGGGAGGAGGGTAAACAGTCTGTGGTTGGGGTGAGAGCAGGCCTTGACGATGCTGCGCGCCCTTCACTGACATCGCTTGCTTTGGACAGACTCAATGGAGGGGAGTGAGAACCGGTGATGCGTTGGGCAGTTTTCACCACCCTCTGCAGTGCTTTCCGGTCGTAGACAGAGCAGTTGCCATACCATACTGTGATGCAGTTAGTAAGGATGCTCTCGATGGTGCAGCGGTAGAAGTTCACCAGAATCTGATGGACCTTCTTTAGTCTCCTCAGGAAGAAGATACACTGGTGAACCTTCTTGACCAGTGTTGAGGTATTGTGGGTCCAAAAGAGGTCATCAGAGATGTTGACCCCCAGAAACCTGAAGCTGGAAACACATTCCACCTCCGTCCCATTAATATGGATGAGGGTGTGCGTGCCGCCCCTAGACCTTCTGTAGTCCACAATGAGCTCCTTAGTCTTCTTGGTGTTAAGGGCCAGGTTGTTGTCAGTGCACCATGCTGCTAGGAGCTGGACCTCCTCCCTATAGGCCGACTCATCATTGTCGCTGATGAGGCCAATCACCGTTGTATCATCTGCATACTTGATGATGGTGTTAGTACCATGTACAGGTGTGCAATCGTAGGTGAAGAGGAGTAGAGGAGGGGGCTCAGCACACAGCCCTGTCGAATGCCGGTGTTCAGGGTGAGGGTTGAAGAGGTGTGCTTGTCTAACCTACAGACTGGGGTCTGTTGGTTAGAAAGTCCAGTATCCAGTTGCAGAGGGAGGCGTCGATGCCCAGGTCGATGAGTTTGGTGATCAGTTTGGAGGGGATAATGGTGTTAAATGCTGAGCTAAAGTGGATGAACAGCATTCTCACATAGGTGTCTCTGTTGTCGAGATGGGAGAGGGCGGAGTGAAGTGCGGTGGAGATGACATCCTCCGTACTCCTGGTCTTGCTGTAGGCAAACTGATAGGGGTCCGTGTGGGAGGTAGGCAGCCTTTGAGGTGTGCCAGGACCAGCCTCTCGAAGCACTTGGTGATGATGGGAGTAAGTGCAACTGGGCGGAAGTCGTTGAGGCTCGCCGCAGTGGAGTGTTTTGGCACCGGTACGATGGAGGTGGTTTTAAGGCAAGTAACAGTACTCAAGTAACAGCCTGATTCTACTTTCCATTTCTCTAAAACTTGGATATTTAAAGTGTTGAAATCTTGATTGCAATATCTCTGCCCTCAAAGGTATCAAACACAACCTCATGTCTGTGGCTGGTCTGGTTCCTGGTGTCCTTCACCTGTTCCTTTGACAGTTTGCTGCAAAGATCACATTTAATGGGCTATGCATGGCAACAGCAATGTCAGAACAACCAACATGTCCACACAACGAAAGCAACACTCTGTGCATTCCACAACTGAAGTTCTTGCTCTTTATATGAATTCCACAAACAAGAGTAGAGTGATGCAGGATGCAAGGTTTTGTTTTAACAATAAACAAAAACAACAGCACGTCATTTTCGCTTGGGTAGTTTACACCCCAGCGGTACGAACATTGACCTCCAATTTCAGGTAGTCCATGTTTTCTCCCTCCTTCCCCTCCCCTTCCATTTCTCCCACAGCCCACTGTCTCCGTCTCTTCCTTTCTTCTTCCCGCCCCCCCACCTCACATCAGTCTGAAGAAGTGTCTCAACCTGAAACGTCACCTATTCCTTTGCTCCATAGATGCTGCCTCATCCGCTGAGTTTCTCCAGCATTTTTGTCTACCTTTGATTTTTTCCAGCATCTGCAGTTCTTTCTTAAACAAAACAAACAGTTTCCAGGCCAAGGTATGAATTTTTATTAGAACTTGATTCAGCTAGTCAGCGATTATGCGTCTGGAAATTTTGTAAAAAATAAGTTTAAAGACATCAAAATAGAATAAAATTCAACCTGTAGATCAGGTAAATACAATTCAAATACTTGTTCTTAAGGGAGACATAAAGTCATAGTCTTACAGTGTGGAAACAGGCCTTTCAGCCCAACTTGTCCACACCAGCCAACATGTCCTATCTACACCAGTCCCTCCTACCTGCATATGGCGCATATCCCTCTAAACCTGTCAAATCCATGTATCTGTCAAAATGGTTCTTAAACATTGCAATTTTACCTACCTCAACTTCCCCTCCGGCAGCTCGTTCTTACACCCACTACCCTCTGAGTGAAAATGTTACCTCTCAGATTTCTATTAAATCTTTCCCCACTCATCTTAAACCTATGTCGTCTTGTTCTTGATTTTCCTACTCTGGCCAAAGAGACTCTTTGCATCTAACTGATCTATTCCTCTCATGATTTTGTACACCTCTCTAAGATCACCCTCATCCTCATGCTCTCCAAGGAATAGAGTCAAAGGCTGCACCACATCTCCCAATAACTCAGGCACTCGAGTCCTAACAGCATTCTTGTAAATCCTCTCTGCACCCTTTCAAGTTTTCCTAAAACATGGTGCCCAAAATTGAACACAATATTCTAAATGTGGGCTCACCAACTTCCTATACAACTGCAACATGACCTCCTAACTTCTATACTCAATGCTCTGTCTGATGAAGGCTAATGTGCCAAAAGTCTTTTGACCACCCAATCTACCTGTGATGCCACTTTCAAACGGGTACCTGTATTCCTAGACCCCTCTGCTCTGCAACACTCCCCAGAGCCCTACTGTTCACTGTGTAGGTTCTGCCAATGTTAGTGCTCCCAAAATGCAACATCTTAAGGGGCCTGTCCCAGGCGATTTTTCAGCGGGCTGCCGGTGACTGGCAAGTTCGCGGCATTCGCCTGAAAAAATGGGCAACTGGAACGGCAACTGTCAGAATGGAACAAACACACACACACACACACAAACACTTCGCAAAGGCGGAGACCAGGGAAAGCGGGGGAGCGCTGTCTGAAATTCACAAGGTGCAAAGCCAATGTGATACAAACACACACCGCGATGAACAGGAAGGTTAAGACGGCCAGCACAGTGTACGGTTAGTCCTTTAAAAGAGGGGGGGAAGGGAGAAGGGGGGAGAAGGGGGAAGAAGGGGGGGGAGGGGGGGTGAGCAGGAGTGGAGACACTTTTAAGAAGCCAGACAACTTTGAATAAGCCAGAGATACACAGCTGTGAAGTTTGGCGGGCATTTAACATTACCGGCCAATTATCCTTGGTTCTGAAAACTCGTGCTTACGTTTGTTTTCCCCAATGAGCCAATGAAAATGCCCAGTCACCAAAGGGGATTAACTAAAACTACCTACGACTACCTTGACTACCTACAGCTACATGGCGACCCTACTACAACCGCACATACGACTACAGGATTATCGATTTTCTTCATGGCGACCAATGTTTAGTCGCACAAAATTGTTCAACATTTCTCGACGATCCGAGAATGCGGGAACTCCTCGCGACCATGAAGGAGACTCACCAGAGACCACCAGCGAACACGTGGCGACCGTGGTGATCATGAGGCGTTCGCAGAGTCTCCTGCACTCGCCTAAAACGTCGCCTAACTGGGACAGGCCCTTTACATTTCTCCATCAACCATTCTTCAGCCCACCTGCACAACTGATCAAATCCTACTGCAATGTTTGACAACTATCTTCACTATCTACAATACCACCCACTTTTGTGTCATCTGCAAACTTGCCAACCATGCCATGGACGTTCTCATCCAAATCATTGATACAGATGACAAACGGCAATGGGCCCAGCACCAAACCCTGTGGCACACCACTAGTCACAGGCCTCCAATCCGAGAAGCAACCTTCTACCATCACCTCTGCTTGCTTCTATGAAGCCAATTTCTATCTACTTCAGCTATCTCTCCTATAATCTCATGGGATCTTACCTTGCAGAGCAGCCTGCCATGTGAAATCTTGTCAAATGTCTTACTAAAATCTGTGTATACAACATCTACAGCTCTGCCTTCATTGACCTTTTGGTCACATCTTCAAAATTCAAACAGATTTGGCAAACACGACCTCCCACATACAAAACCATGTTTATTATCCCTAATCAGCCCTTGCCCATCAAGTGCATATATATCCTATCCCTCTATAACTTTCCGATGGTAAGCTCACTGCCGATAGTTCCCAGTCATTTCCCGGCAACCCTTCTTGAATAGAGGCACAACATTTGCCTCACTCCAGTCTTCTAGCACCTCACCTGTATTTAATGACGACTCATAAATCTCAGTGTGGGCTCCTGCAATTTCCTCTCTAGTTTCCCACAGTGACCTCAGATATATATGATCAGGCCCGGGAGATTTGTCTATCTGCATACACGTCAGGACCTTCAGCACATCCGCGACCGTAATACTGACTGATCTCAAGACATTCCCAGTGACTACTCCAAGATCCCCCATCCTCCTGTCTTACTACATGGTAAAAGCAGAGGAGAAATACTCGTTGTGTCTCCTGTGGCTACACACATAGTTGACCACTTTGAGTCCTGAGGGGTCCAACTCTGGTTACCCTTTCTCCCATTTATGTTCTAAAACACATTTACTGGGATTATCCTTAATGCTATCTGACCGAGCTATCTCTTGTTCCCTTTATGCCCTCCCGATTTCCTTTTTAACTTTACTCCTTAGTTCCCGAAGCTTCTCCAGGGATACACTTGATCCCGACTGCCTATACCTGTCCCATGCAACCTTCTTATTCTTCACCAAAGCCTCTATTTCCCTCATCATCCAGACTTCCTTACGTTTGCCTGCCTTGCCCTTCACACTAACAGGGACGCGCATGTCTTGAACTCATGTCAGCACGCAATTTAAAACATTCCACTTTCCTGACGTTCCTTTTTCATCAAACAATCTACTCCATTGAACTTGAGTGAGTGCCTGTATAGCCTGGGGAGTCATAAAATTGTATTAGTTGACATGTCAAGACATAGTAATAATAAGAAAAAACCTGGCTAAATCATTTCTGGTTCTAAAACCTGGAAATCTTTACTCAGCAACATTCCATGGCTATCTTCAGCAGAAGGACTGAAACTTACCGCTGCATAGAGTCATAGAGTCATACAGCATCACCCTCGACCACTCTACTCTGCCCAACTGATAGATCCCCTCCAAACTTACCTCCAGTCATACACCCTATTCCCCGCCAGTTAGGTGCAGCCATCACTCTTGTACAGGTTTCCTCTGCCACAGAATAGATACCAATACCAATGGTATAGTAATCTGAATCCCTGCCTCCTGCTCAACTCATCAGCCACACATTCATCTTCCCTATCGTTCTGTTGTTACCCCCCACTAGCACGCGGCGCTGGAAGCAATCCAGAGATAGCCACCCTGGAAGTCCTGCTTTTCAGCCTTTTACCTAACTCCCTATATTCATGTTGCAGAACCTTTTTCCTCTTCCTACCTATATAATTTATGCCAACATGCATCACAACTTCTGACTGCTCCTCCTCCGACTTGAGGATGTCACGCAGCTTCTCCAAGACATTCTGGACCCTGGCACCATTGAGGCAGCGCACCATCCTGGAGACTCGACTGCTGCCGCAGAATCTCCTGTCCTCATCCCAAAGTATCGAGTCACCCTCCACTATGGCAATATCTGATGAGCCTCAGTGCCAGTATTGGTGTCACAGCCCTGCCTGCTACTCAACCTGGAAGTGTTGTCTGCCGCGACAGCTCCCAAGAGGGTGTACCTGTTTTGAAGAGGTATGGCTACTGGGGTCACCTGCACTCCATGTTTAATTCCCTTCCTCATGGTCACTCACCTTCTCTCTTCCTGGACCTTCAGGGTGAAAACCTCGCTATAGGTCCTGTCCATGAAGCTCTAATTTTTCTGGATGATCCGAAGGAAATTTTTTTCAGTGCAATGTATTTGGCTTCTGCAGTCTTTTAAGGAAGGACTGTTAAGGGCCTGTCCCACGGGCAGGCGACTCCATGCGGCAAGCGCAACCTAACCGGAAGCGGGGGCCGTGCGGAGGCCGAGTGATCACCGTACGGCCTGTCCCACGGGCATGCGATTCCATGCGGCAAGCGCTACCTAACCGGAAGCGGGGGCCGCGCGGAGGCCGAGTGATCACCGTACGGCCTGTCCCACGGGCATGCGATTCCATGCGGCGAGCGCGACCTATCCGGAAGCGGGGGGTGCGCAGACGTCTAGTTCGAGCGAAGTCCGTTGGAAGCTCGAGCGGTTTTTATGTAGGTGAACGGGTAGGTGATGTTTCGGTTTTTATGTAGGTGAACACGGGTAGGTGATGTTTCGGTTTTTATGTAGGTGAACACGGGTAGGTGATGTTTCGGGTCGAGAGCCTTCCTCAGACCATAGAAGACTGCAGAAGACTTCAGTCCGAAGACGATGTCTCGACCCGAAACACCACCTGTCCACAGAAGCTGCCTGATCTACTGAGTTACTCCAGCATTTTTGGTGTGTCCATCTTTGGTGTAAATGGGCATCTGCAGTTCCTTCCTTCACAACAATTCCAGAGTTGACGGAGACGGTGCACGCGGCGTCGAGGCGGTGGGCGCAGCCCCGATGCGGCAGCGGGGCGGCAGGCTGTTGCCGCGCGGAATTTTTGAAGTGTCAGTTTTTCGGAGCCCCGCACGGTGTCGGGACCAACTCCATACGGCACCGGCGATCCCGTGGGACCAGCCCCGCGACCTCCGCATGGCCCCCGCACGGCCCCCGCTTCCGGTTAGGTCGCGCTTGCCGCATGGAGTCACCTGCCCGTGGGACAGGCCCTTTATAGAGTAATTGCCAAGAATTAAGAGTGTTTAATTATTATATGTACAAAGAGAGAACAATGGAATTATTATTTGCAGCAACACAATGGGTTTGTAAACACAGTGCTCAATAGATAACAGAGTAAACAAACAAAAAGTCCAATAAATAAAACAACTCACATAGTGCAA
The DNA here is from genome assembly GCA_038087875.1 of Malacoraja senta. Taxonomy (NCBI): domain Eukaryota; kingdom Metazoa; phylum Chordata; class Chondrichthyes; order Rajiformes; family Rajidae; genus Malacoraja; species Malacoraja senta. The sequence continues at coordinate 21,292,835 of CM075977.1, read as the reverse complement.
AGCAAATTAAAGATCAGAGTCCATAGTGCAACCAAGACAATTCATTGTTTGCAGGTTAGTTGGAGTTCCTAGTGTTCAATAACCTGACAAGTGTTGGGAAGAAGCTGTTTCTGAACCTGGATATCACCGTTTTCATGGCAGGAGTGGTGTGTGTACTTGATGCTGGCTGGCTTAAGGCAGTGCCTCCTATAGATTCCTTTGATGGTGGGGAGATAAGTACCCATGATGGACCAGTCAGTGTTCACCACTGTTTCCAATCTCTTTCGTTACTGGGTGTTCAAGTTGCCGAATCAGGTCATTATTCAACCAGACAATATTCTCTCTGCCATACACCTGCAGAAGTTCAAGAGTGCATTCATCAACATACCAAATATCTTCAATCTAAAGATGTAGAAGATTTGGTGAGATTACTTTCTGATTGCATCAATGTTCTGGATCCAAGACAGATCATCAGATATATTGTATCGCCACCCGGTGGTGGCTCTCAGTAATCAAACCCTCGTAATTGGCTGGAGAAGTCTCATGAGCGCGTGTGTTCTATTGGCAGTTTTTTTTTGCTGTAACTGTCAGTAACTGCAGGTAACTGTCAGTAACTATCTAGTCTAGCGCCCACATTTGTGGAAGCCACATTGTAAATTTGGTTGTCTTATCAACTATCGTTGACTCGTTGTTTCGTTAAAATAAAACAATTCAAACCAACTTACCGTCTCCGACTCGCCAAATTGGTGACCCCGACGCGTCCACTCAAACATTGAACGCCGAACATGCAAGCCGCCGCCTTTCCTGATGCCCAACAAAATGCCGTCGGCCTCAAGGTGCCCGTCTTCTGGCCCGAAGAACCGCAGGTCTGGATCGCGCACGTCGAGGCGCAGTTCCACCTACGCAACATCACCGTCGATGACACAAAATATTTTTATGTCGTCAGCGCCCTCCAGAAAGAGACAGCATCGGGCCACGGTTGCTGCCGTTCCTCCGGAATTCTCCGGCCCTCGCGAAATACGAGGGTCTCAAAGCTCTTCTGCTCCGTACGTTTGTGGTGAGGCGCCAGGAACGCGCCGCTCGACTTCTACACGTGGACGGTTTGGGCGACCGCAAATGCTGGCCTTGATGGATGGCCACCACATTTGTCTGCTCTTCGAACAGGCGTTCTTAGAGCAGATACCGGACGACATCCGCCTCATGCTTGCGGGCGTTGACTTTACCGACCCCATGTGGCTAGCGGAGAGGGCCGACGAACTCTGGTTAGCGAAGCAGCAAGATGGTGATGCCATCAGCCGGTTTCCGCACCCGCGTGCCAGAAGCCTTGGCGAGACTGCGGCAAAGCCCCGCCCACTGCTTCCACCGCAGAGCAGCAGCCACGCACGGGAGACCAAGGCAAGTGCGGATGGTGCTTCTACCACCTCCACTGGGGTGCTGAGGCCCGACGTTGCCGCCAACCCTCCTCGTTTCAGGGAAATGCCTCGGCCGATCGCCTGTAGAGGCAATCGCGATCGGCCTTAACAACCGAATCTACGTCCGCGACCGTCACTTCGGCTGGTGTTTCCTCGTTGATACCGGGGCGATCGTCAGCATCCTACCACCGACTGGAAGAGACACTCGTGCGTGTAAGTGAGATCCTGCGCCCATGGCCATTAACTGTAGCACTATTCGAACTTACAGCACGAGGACCCTCTTGCTCTAACTCCCGCCCGTACGAGTGCCCATGTCCTGTGGGCCTTCTCCCTTGTCGTCGACGTGCGGGGTGGCCGCATGATTACGCCGTCGGCCCCGCGGGCCCCATCTCCAAACAGCCCGCAGCTCAGCTCCATCGCCGAGGTCGACGGACCCTATGCCTCCCTCCTCGCTGGGTTCCCGGAGCTCCTCACTCCCCGTTTCAGCACAACGGCCCACAAGCATGGGGTCGTCCACCACATTCCCACCGTGGGCCCACCGGTACACGCCCGGGCATGACGCCTCCCACCGGATAAACTGCGCATTGCCCGGGAGGAGTATCAACTCATGGAGGATTTGGGAATTGTCCGGCGCTCAGACAGCCCGTGGGCATCCCCGCTGCACATGGTCTCAAAAGCATCTGGGGGGTGGAGGCCATGTGGGGACTATAGGCGTCTGAACACCATCACCACCGCGGACCGCTACCCCGTACCCCATATTCAGGACTTTTCCGCCTACCTCGAGAGTGCCACTTTCTTTTCTAAGGTAGACCTGGTCCGCGGGTATAACCAGATCCCCGTCCACCCAGACCATGTCCCGATGACCACGACCATCACACCGTTCGGTTTATTCGAATGGCTGCGGATGCCCTTTGGGTTGAAGAACGGCGCACAGGCGTTCAGAGGCTCATGGACACGGTCGGCAGGGGTCTGTCGTTCATCTTCATCTATCTCGACGACATCCTGGTCGCGAGCCGCACCGAGCAGGTGCATGTTGCACACCTGCGGACCCTGTTCTAGCGCCTTCTGGACCACGGTCTTATCATCAAACCCGCGAAGTGCCAATTCGGCCTTCACTCCATCTCCTTTCTGGGGCACAGCATGAGACCTCAAGGCGCTGCCCCTTTGCCCTCGAAAATGGAGGCCATTCGGAAGTTCCCCCGGCCACGCACGGTGAAGGGGTTGCAGGAATTCGTAGGCATGGCAAACTTTTACCACCGTTTTGTGCCGGCAGCAGCCCGTGACATGCGACCCCTTTTCCAGTGCCTCGCGGGCAAGCCAAAGGAGATTGTTTGGTCCACCGAAGCGGACGCGGCGTTCGAGGATGCCAAAGCAGCTCTGGCCAATGCCACCATGTTGGTCCACCCACGAACCTCCGCCCCGACGGCCCTCACCATTGGTGCCTTTGACACGGCTGTGGGCGGCGTGCTCGAGCAGCAGATCGACAGCCGCTGGCAGCCGCTAGCTTTCTTCAGCCATCAGCTGCGGGCTCCCGAACGCAATTACAGCGCCTTCGACAAGGAGCAGCTCGCATTATACTTGGCCATTCGGCACTTACGTTACTTTTTGGAGGGCCGCCCTTTCACCGTGTACACCAACCACAAACCGCTCACATTCGCCTTGGGCAAGGTGTCTGACCCGTGGTCCGCATGCCAGCAGCGGCACCAAGCCTTTTTCTCGGAGTTCACCACGGACGTGCAGCAAAAACAACACTGTAGCCGACGCTTTCTCCTGTCCTGAGGTTCCTATCGTCTCGGCCGTGGGCCACTGCGTGGACTACGAGGAGCTGGCTGCGGCGCAACGCCTGGACGCTGGGATGACGGCCTACTGCACTGCTGTCTCTGGCCTACGGTTAGCCGAGGTCCCGTCTGGGCCCTTGGGCAAGATGATCCTCTGTGACGTCTCCATGGGTCGACCTCGCTCCGTCGTGCCTGCGCATTGGCAACGCCGGAACTTCGACGCCATCCACGGTTTGGCCCACCCATCCATCCGGGCAACATCCACACTGATTGCTGCCACATTTGTCGGGCACGGGCACCGCAGGCAGGTGGTGGCCTGGGCCCGCTCCTGCCTCCCATGTCAGACCTCCAAGGTCCAGCGGCACACACGGGTTCCGGTGCAGGATTTCGCCATCCCGGCTGCCCGGTTCCTGCACTTCCACATCGACTTGGTGGGCCCGTTGCCGACGTCCCGCGGCGCCACTCATTTGCTCACAATCATCGATCGATTCACCAGGTGGTCGCAGGCTATTCCACTTTCAGACACCTCCGCCGCGTCCTGCGCTCGGGCACTCGTGGCCAACTGGATCGCCCGGTTCGGGGTTCCCTCTGACATCACCAGCGACCGGGGAGCCCAGTTTATATCCTCCTTGCACAGTTGTATGGGGCGCAGATGCACCACATCACCGCTTAACCCCCACAGGCCAACGGGCTCGTCGAGCGCTTTCATCGCCACCTAAAGTCGGCGTTGAAGGCACGGCTCACGGGCCCGGACTGGGTAGACCAGTTGTCGTGGGTGCTGCTCGGCATCCAAACTGCCCCAAAGGAGGACTTGGGTGTTTCATCTGCTGAGCTTATGTACTGCTCGGCCCTCCGCGTGCCTGGCGATTTTGTCCTGGCTGTCCGGGGGCAGGTGAACTCTACCACCGCGTTTCTGGCGAACCTTCGTGAGTGAGTCGGCGGACTGGCTCCGGTACCCACCTCGCGGCACGGTCTGCCTGCGGTGCACATGCCGTCGGGTCTGCGAGATTGTCTGTTTGTTTTTGTTCGCAGGGATGTAAGTAAGTATATTTTATTTATATAGCACGTTTTAAATCAACTCGCGTTGAAACCAAAGTGCTTTACATAAAATAAATAATAAGTTTCCATACATCCATATAAAAAGATTAAATAAAGAAAAATTGTAGAGTTCAACACATTGTAGAGTTCAACACAAATGTCCCCCCCCCCCCAACAGAATCAAAATGTTCCACTGTGGGGAAAGGCATCAAAAAGTTGAGTCCTCTTCCTGGTGAATCTCTGGAACTCTCTGCCACAGAAGGTAGTTGAGGCCAGTTCATTGGCTATATTTAAGAGGGAGTTAGATGTGGCCCTTGTGGCTAAAGGGATCAGGGGGTATGGAGAGAAGGCAGGTACAGGATACTGAGTTGGATGATCAGCCATGATCACATTGAATGGCGGTGCAGGCTCGAAGGGCCGAATGGCCTATTCCTGCACTATTTTCTATGTTTCTATGTTTCCTCTGTGACCCCACCCGAGGTCAGGGCCCATTTGTGGCTTCCGCAGCCAGTCCGATGTTTTCAGGCCCTCTTGCCGTGAAGCTGGAACTCTAGCATCGGGTGAACATTCCTCAACGGCTTGGAAAAGTCTGGAGCGCTGCCTCCTCCCCGGAGACCGCGGCACCCGAAGTCCTCAGGCCGCGCCAGTCGGAGCTCCGAGCCCGGCGATCTTGATCCAAATTCAGCGCCGCCCGCGACAACGCTCCGCAGACCGCAACTCCTCGATGTTGGAGTCGGCGGTCGCAGCACTCCGGAGCTTACCGCACGGCAACCCGGTAAGGCATCGCCCGCTCCATGTTGGTGACTCAGCGCTGTGCCGCTGCCGAAGCCGCAGTCCCGGCCAGTCCCGACAGGAAACGCCGCTCCAGTCTGATGGTAGGCTGCGAGGAAGGGGCGAAGAAACAGCTCGGAGGGAAGCCGCCTCTCTGACCAGGTAGGGACTAAGAAATAACGTTTTCCCCTTCCCCTCCCCCACCCACCACATAAAAGACCTCCAACTGTTTTTTAACAGGACTAAAAAATAAAATAAAAAAGGGTGAAAAGGCGGACTGCATGCAGGGCAGCCATGCACAACGGCGCCCTACTCCTGCACATCCGCCCACCGATCTCCGCTCCAGCGAGTTTACGAGGGCCGTTCCGGGTGTTGCGTGCTGGCCTTGCTACGTTTACATTGGACGTGGGGGGCCATGAGGACATCGTCTCTGTCGCCTGACTCAAGCCGGCCCATGTGGACATGGACAGTCCGGTGGTGGTCGTGCAGCCCCGGCGTGGAGATCATCCGCCGGCCGACCCCAGTGGTGCTTGTTTTACCCAACCCAGTTGTCCCCGTTGCAGTCTCCTGGCTCTGTTTTGCCAGCCCCCGCGGTTACTCCCGCCCCGGCCCCAGTTACCACGCGTTCGGGTCGCTCTGTCTGGCTCCCTGCTTGGTTTTGCTCCTCGGGTTCTGGGGGGGGGGGCGGGGGGGGGGAGAGGGTCCTATAGCGCCACCCAGTGGTGGCTCTGGGTAATTGAACCCTCATGATTAGATGGAGGAGTCTCATGAGCCTGGGTGTTCTGTTGGCAGTTTTTTTTTGCTGTAACTGTCAGTAACAGTCAGTAAAAGGTGTAACTGTCTAGTCTAGTGCCCACACTTGTGGAAGTCACATTGTAAATTTGGTTGTCTTATCTACTCTCGTTGGCTCATTGTTTCATTAAAATAAAACAATTCAAACTAACTTACCGTCTCCGACACGCCAAAATATGCATTCACAGCAACTTGAAGATTTTGACTCTCTCCACCACCAACTCATTGATGAAGACAAGTTTGTGGATTTTCGCCCTTCCTCTTCTAAACTCATTGAATCAGACTGCATGGAAACAGGCTCTTCTGCCAAACTCGTCCATGCCAACCAAGATGCCCCACTAAGCAAGTCCCATTTGCGTGTGTTGGGCCCACTTTCCTTTAAACATTTCCTTAAACATCCACGTACTTGTCCAGACGCCCTTTAAGTCTCAGCTACTTCCTCCAGCAACTCATTCTATATGCCCACAACCCTCTGTGCAATAAAAGTTGCCCCAGTGCGATAAAAGTTGCCCCTCTCACCTTAAACCTGTGTCCTCTAATTCAGTATTCCTTTACCTTAGGAATAATACTCCGTGCATTCACCCTATCTATGCCCCTCATTATTTTGTACACCTCCATAAGACCACCGCTCACCCTCCTGTGCTCCAAGAACTAGAGTCCCAACTTGCCCAATCTTTCCCTATAGCTCTGGCCCTCAAGTCTTGGCAACATCTTTGTAAATCATCTCTGCACACCTTCTAGCTTAATGGTATCTTTCTTACACCAGGGTGACCAGAACGGAACACAATATTACAAGTACGGTGGAGTACACCAATGTCTTGCACAACTGTAACACAATGTCCCAACTTGTATACTCAATTCCCTGACTGATGAAGGCCAGCATGCCAAAAGATATTCACCACCATATCTATCTTTTATGCCACTTTCAGGGATCTATGTGCATCTACTCGGAACTACGTACTTCTACTCCTCGATCTATCTGCTTTTCATCACTCTTCAAGTTCCTACCATTCACTGTGAAGGTTCTGCCCTAGTATGATTTTCCAAAATGCAACACCTTTGGCTTATCTGAATTAAACTCCATTTGCCTTTCCTCAGACCACTTGCCCAGCTGATCAAGATCCGCTGTAATTCTTCATTGCCATCTTCTTCAGTGCCATCCAAAACTTTCCAATCATGAATCCAAATGGTTGATATAGATCACAAGCGGAATTTCGCCCAACACCAACCCATGAGTCACATCACTAGTCACTGGCCTCCAGTCCAAAAAATAATTTTCCACTACCACCCTTTCTTCCTTACCATTCACCAAAATTGTTTTGGTTAGCTAGTTCTCCTTGAAGCCCATGCAGTCTAACTTCCAGAGCAGCCTACCATACAAAACTTTATCAAAGGTCTTGCTGAAGGCCATTTAGATAACATCTACGACCTGCCCTCTTCAACCTTCTTGGTTAATTCTTCAAGAAACTCAATCAAATTTGTGAGACAATTTTCCATGCATAAAATCATGCTGATTATCCCTAATCAACTCATGTTTTTCCAAATGCATGTACATCTTATCCCTCCAAATCCTCTCCAGTAACTTCTACCAGAGATATTAGGCTTATTATAGTTTCTCAGGTTTTTTATCTTTGCAGTCACTCGGGACATTAACTGCTACTTTTTTAAATCTCCAAAACTACTCTACCTCTCAGCTGCTCATTTACAAGTTAACCAAATGCATTTGTTACCAGAAAAATCAGGTCCATACATTATGAAACTTGTGTATTTTCCCGGAACACAGATTATGTTTTGTGTGATCTACCGTTGCATTAAGGGCATGGATCTTGTTTTACTCAGAAAGTCACCTGAGCTCACTGGTCTCCTGCAAGCTTAACTTACCTGGGAAAATTCCCTACACAAACCTCTGGAAAGGAACCAGCTCCCAGCTTATCATTGGGGACCAGAAGAGTGCAGAGCCTTCCTGGGGTTCTTAGTCTTTCCAAGAAATGTTTGGACAACTGCTTAAGGCACACATCCACGTTCATTAGCAGTCAAAACTATCAGGTTTTATGTTTGGGAATATTTGTTTCTATTGACAAACATAGAAAAGCCTATTAAAAATTAAATATGTCAGTATGGTTTTAATTATTAAAGATGTAAAAATGTTAAATGCACTCTTATTAACTCAATTAAGATCCACTGTAAATTACTTTTGGAGCCATTCTTCTCCTTCAATCGAGTGGGCTCAAGTGGCAGAGTTTCCAGTAAAATTACTGGGAAATCTTTGGTTCACAGTACCCGATTGGACTCTACAGTATGCAGAGTCTAAAGTTGGGGTGGAAGCATGAATCAGGTGTGGGTCTAAAAACCTCTGCACAGTAATGGTGATAAATGCTGATTTGAACTACCAATATCAATGATACCGGCATTTGTTAGATATGACAATGGATGAAGCCTTTTTTTCTAAGATGACTGCCGTTAGATTTTTCGAACATCTGAACAATTTAACTTAGAACAAATGATAATGAAACAAATTCCAGGTGCATATGCTGGGAATTCAAGAGAAAAAAACAGGGACAAATCTGTGAAATGAGTCAACATTTCAGGTCTGTAATCAATGCCACCTGACCTGCTGAGTTTCTCCTGTATTTTCTGCCTTTTGTTATAAATTGGAATCATATTTAAAGACTCTAAAGACAGAAAATGGGGTTCTCTTTGACTTGCAGAACAAGAGAATAAGCATGTGCAATGAGAATCACCAGATTAGAGAATACTCTGCAGTTTTTGCCCATCAAAGTTTTATGAGTGAAGGCTTAAACTGCGATACGAGGACATAATGTGGAGAGCATTGAGGAAAAAACGATACTGACATCGCATTTCTGAGTTAACAAATGCGCTTTTGTCGTGATTTAGTACACACACAAAAAAATTGCATTAGCTTTTCAGGCTTGGAGCAGCAGGGGCTGGCCAGTGGATAGTGAATCTAACATTTTTTGGCAGCAAGTTGCTGGAAATGGTAATAGCTCAGTCACTCCATTAAAATGGCATTTCCATCTTTTGCAAACAAAAAATATAATGATGAAGAGTGGTGGCACATAGCACTTATTTTCAGCTCCACCATTTAAACCTTTGTTGCAATTGATGGATTCCAGGGATGCATGCACTGCAAAAGATTAGAAAGTGGAGAATCATTGCTTAAAAGCCATCCCCAATTACCTGAAGCATCACTCGATATCATTGCTGGGGTCAGTAAGGATAGGGAGGAATAACTTCTTCCCAAATGACACAGAAATCAAGAGCAACAGAGGGAATTTTTCTTGTGTTCAATGCTACAAATAGTTTAATAGACACTTTAGATCAGGAAAGGAACGCATGGGAACACCTTTATTTACATCCTCATATGCCCTTATAATCTATTTCCTTCAATTTTGCCTTGGCTCCACTGCTATAAATTACTCCTCATGCCTACATATCACGTGAGTAAACTCATAGCCCTCTATTCATATGTCTTTTTCTCTAGCCACTGCACAATGGAGATAGTGTCGACTTCATGGAGCAAAGTGGTACACAAACCCTGGTATGCATTGAGGGTGCCAAAATAGAGATGGTTGACAGTTTTAATTCCAAGGAGTAAATATCACTAGCAACTTGTCCTGGATCGCCCATACTGAAGCACTGGCCAAGAAAGCACACTATTGCCTCTACTATTGCAGAGAATCGTGGACGCAGCCCAGACCATCACACAAACCGATCTACCTTCCATTGACTCCATTTATACCTCACACTTCTTCAGCAAGGCCACCAGTGTAATCAAGGACGAGTCACACCCGAACCACTCCCTCTTCTCCCCTCCACCATCAGGCAAAAGGTATAGAAGTGGGAAAACGCACACGTCCAGACATTCCCAGCTATTATCATGCAATAGAAATATCCTACCAACAACTGGAGTGCAGTCCTGAGCTACTATCCACCCTATTGGAAACCTTCTTTAATTGGATTTCACTGGCCTTTACCTGCACTAAACGTTATTCACGTTATTCCCTTTATCATGTATCTGTACACTGTAGATGGCTCAATTGCAATCATGTATTGTCTTTCCATTGACTGGTTAGCATGCAACAAAAGCTTTTCACTGTACCTCGGTACACGTGACAATAAACTAAACTCAACTCAACTCAACTCATACCCCTCTATTCACATGGCCTTTTCTCTAGCCACTGCAGACACTCAACTTTGTTTCACGCAGTAACAAAGTTCTATGTCATTGTCACTATTACCAAATATTTTTCATTCAACCGCATTGCATAATTCATTCAAAGATTTTTTTGCTTTCTCGTTTTGGAAAACGTAGCACCAGAACACCAGAAAGAGGCAAAGAAGCAGGAATGTCCCCCTGGTCATTGGCCAGGTTACATCAACAAACTAAGTGGGCCTAAGTGGACAACAGCAGAGCCCCAATGCGGGACATCTCGGTGGCATAGAGAAGTTGGACCGATAGGCCTGTTCCTATGGTGTGTGATGCAAAGGGGTAGGTGAGCATCTAAAGGACATTGTGCATATTGTACCAATGATATATGTGTGAAAAATAGTGAGGTACTGCAGTGTAAATATAGGGAGTTATGCAAGAGGTAAAAAAGCAGGCTCTTGAGCATGGTAATCTCCTGATTACTCCCAGTGCTACGTTTTAGTGAGGGCAGGAATAGAACGATAGGACAGATAAATACATTGTTGAGGAGTTAGTGCAGGGGGCAGGGATTCCGGTTTTTGGATCATTGGGATCTCAGTTGGGGCAAATGTTACCTGTCCAAGAAGGACAGGTTGGACTAAATTGGAGGAGGGCCTATATCCTGGGATGGAGTTTTGCTAGTGCTGCTTTATTTTGCTAGTACCCATCGTAAATGAGGAGTTCAAAAAAGACACAATGTTTTTGGTCGGGACCCTTCTTTGGACAGATTGTTCGGGGTGGGAGCAAGGTGGAAGAGAGGAGGGGCAGTATAAAGACTGGTAGGTAAAAGGTTGATAGAGGTGAGGGGGGGGGGGGGCGGGGGTTGATAGGCAGATGATTGGACAAAGGCCAGAGATGAAATGACAGAAGGTGTGAGGCAAAAGGATTGAAGAGTTGCAAATTGTGAAGCTAGAGGAAAGAAAGTAGGGGAAGAGGAGGGGGAAGGGAGAAATAGGTGCAAATCAACATGAGGCAGGGGGAGAAGGGTGGGGGGTGGGGAAGAAGGGGGAAATAGAGGGGAAATGAGGAGCTGTTGTTCCATCAGCCACATGCTGTCAGAATTATTTCTTGTTTAGCCATGCTGTCTGTCACACTCGCTCATCTGAAATGAATGCCAGAAGGAAGTCAGCAGAGAAACAACGGACAGTTAGTTGTGCTGATGCCTAATTGCTTCAGTAACCACAAGTTCAATCCTGACTTGTGGTGCTGTCTTCTACCTTCCAAAAATCTGTACATTAATCAGACAATTGGCTTCTGCAAATGTCCCAAGTGTTTAAGTAACTAGTATAAGCGACTTTGAGTCCTGAAAAGCACTATATAAATAAAATCTATTATTATTATTATTATTATTATTATTATAATCAGGGAACAGTTGAAAGGAATGTGGGAAGAATATGATTGGTTAAGATCAGTGTATATTAATGCTTCATAGTTTGCACAGATTTGGTCGGCCAATGACTCCATGGCTTTAAAACAGATTACATTTGCACAAAACAAAACCTTTCAAGGTTATATTTACAAATAGATACACAATGCTGGAGTAACAGTGCACAGGCAGCATCTCTGGAGAGAAGGAATGGGTGAATTTGTGAAGTGTTGGTGGAAAACTGCTAAAGGCATTAAGCAAACGCGCAAATCCCAATCTGTCCAAACTGTTTACAACATTTGCACAAATCATTTCAAAAGCTCTTCTTATTGATTATGTGAAGAACAAACAAAACCCAGCCTTCTGGCTCCTCCTCTTCCTGTCTCCTTTCTTCTCCCCGCACCCCCCCCCCCCACCCCACCCTACATCAGTCTGAAGAAGGGTTTCGGCCCGAAACGTTGCCTATTTCCTTCGCTACATAGATGATGCCGCACCCGCTGAGTTTCACCAGCACTTTTGTCTACCCTGTGTTTCAAAGTGTTTCACAGTGTCACAGCGCAGCAGCTGTGAAGCTGTAACATTCATTGTCAGGTAGACACAAAATGCTGGAGTAACTCAGCGGGACAGGCAGCATCTCAGGTGAGAAGGAATGGGTGACGTTTTGGGCCAAGACCCTTCTTCACAGGTTCATGTCAGATTGAGTTGTCGACTAGTCAGCAGCTAAGCTCATAGCAAAGCATCACTGGCAGGTTTCAGCAACTCTACGCAGTTCACCAATTGTCATCAGAATAACCAATCATGAGCAAACCTGTGAGATTTGCGCACTCATCTCTGCCATGGGAGCATCTCTATTGCCGCGATTAAATTTCAACTCACATTCTCTTTCTGACCTGAGGATTAATTTTTTTAATTATCCAACGGCGCATATAATCACCGTAGCGAAAAATTCTCTCAAAGGTAATGAGAGAAAAACAGAACATAGAAAAGTACAGCAAAGGAACAGGCCCTTTCGCCCAAAATGTGAGTGCTAAACATGATGCCAGGATAAACTCATCTCATCGGCCTGCACATGATCCACATCCCTCCATTTCCTTCAAATTCATGTGCCTGTCTAATTGCCTCAAGGTGATGAACTAAAAGAAAATAGATTAGGAGATAAAATTATCATAAAAATAAATATAAACTCTTGACGAGCTGATAAAACAGTTGCAATTGCAAAACTGGTTGTGGATTCTTTGGAAGCAGCACAGGTGAAATTATTGCAGCAAGTAAAGAAATGACGAAGGTGTTAAATATATATTTTTTCAATTATATTTTTTCAATATATATATTTCAATTATTTTCGCTGTGCTAAATGTAGCTGAAATAGAGGGGTCAAAATTAGCATAATTTTCATAAAAATTAGCAATTTAAGGGAAGCAATATCACCTAGAACAGTACTGGAGAAACAAAACCGAACAAATCCTTTGGTTCGTCAGCTCATGAATCCTAATACTTGTGGGGGTCCAAACCTGGTCCCATGAAACAACTGGAGACATAACTCCTGGCTTCATCACGAATCAATGCTATCAAAATGTTTCTCGAATTCTGTAACATTCACCCAAAAGTAATAAAAATAAACACACAAAAATATAGCAATATTGAATGTTAAAAAAAAAATAAAAGAGCATACAAGTGTGTGTAAACATTCAAATAAACTTAAGTTTAAAAAATGACAACATTAGTAGCATTTTACTGCGGAGTCACGCGAGTGACTACACGAAGAACCCGCCAGCCCGCATGCGCGTCATATCGTCTATCGCATTGCGCAACGACTGACTGGTGGCACGCTGCTCCACCAGCGGTACGTTTCAAACCTTAAGGTAAGTTTTCAACTTATTTCCAGGTCTGTTTTCTCCTTGCAGGAAGCTCTTTACAGAGTTCCTGCTGGAGATGTTCCGAGGTCGAAATCCCGGCGCCACCCGGCTCGGGGAAAACCGACTACCGACATTGCGGGGAATCCCGTCTACAGGGACTGCGGGGGAATCCCGGCTGCGGAAACCACGGGGATACCCGGCTCTGGGGGGGGAAACCGGACTACGGACATCGCGGGGAATCCAATCTACAGGGACCGCGGGGGAATCCCAGCTGCGGAAACCACGGGGATACCCGGCTCGGGGGAAGCCCGGCTGCGGGGACCACTAAACCCAGCTACGGGGACCGTGGGAAGACCGCGGGGAACCCGGCTTCGGGGACCGTGGGAAGACCGCGTGGAACCCGGCTCGGGGGAACCTCGGCTACGGGGACCGTGGGAAGACACGGCTTCGGACCGCAGAAGTGCGGGTAGCCGGCGGCGACTTCAGACTCCGGCAGCCCGCAGAGGGGAACAGCCAAACGGAGTCTGAGAGGCCTAGACTGGGACGAGTCAGGCCACGAGGGTTCCCCTCCGACATGGGTACGTCCTCGGACGTTTTTACCCAGATGGAGCTTGGATAGCGTCCGCAGGGGATTCATCCCACTAAGGTAATGCTCCATCCTCATATGGTCCATGGAGGAGCCATATCAGCGAAGGTCTCCTTGAGGGCCTGCGGCAGCACCTCTTTCAGGGCTGCTTACAAATCTCCCTCTCTGTGAAGGTGAGTGCGAGGGGTCAGTTGCTAACAGACTCCAAACTCGGAAGTATGTCCGTGGAACATACTGGACTACATGCGTGAGGTTCCAGAAAATTCTGTCATGGCATCAAGGGTTGCGATATCCTCGCAAACGAAGGAGCTCCTGCTGGAAGTGTTGGCTTCCAGCCAGTCACAGGACACCCGGAGGGGCCAGAGTCTGTGGTGATATTGGAGGCAGCATGAAAACCCAGGAAATGAAACTCCAACAAATTTTAAATATTTCTGGCCTGGTGTTGATGTGCAATGCACACTTCAAAATGAACATAGAACGCCATCAGACCTACCTTAAATTCCAATTTGCAGGCTCATGTAACGCCAGCAATGTCCAGCCGCCGAATCTTCTCTTCAAGAAAAACCTGCCCAAACAGGTAAGACCAGGATGAGGAAACAAAAGCTGTTGGACTAATTGGAGGCGTGGGGCATGGGGCGACAACACGCCCCACGCCTCCAATGGCAGGAAGCGGTTCACTGAAGCTGGTGGCAGCTTGAAAGCTGGGCACAGGTCTTTTAGGCCAAGGCCCAAAACCAGTCCTCAGGAAAAATATGGGATCCATGTACCCCAGCAGTCCTACTCTCCAAATCAAGGACGGAAATAGAACCCGCATCAGGGGCCTTTGGGCTTACCATAAAACCACCGATAACCATGAAGGTAGGTGGGTCTGGTTCTTTCCGAAACATGGGGTATGTGGACTATTTACAAGTTGGTAATATTTACACTTGTTTTTTGTACAAATGACAATGATAACATGAGATTCAGATCTGTTTATAAATTAAAATGATAACATGAGATTAGTTTATACTGCACAGTATACAAGCGAGACAGGCACGGAAATTGGTCAGAGTTCTCGGAAATATGGCTGGAGTTGCCTTTCAAGGCAGGCTCACAATTGTGGCAGATGTCGCCTGTTCATTGTCAACAGGTTCAACTCGCATGTGCAGAATAGACATTTCTGAATAGGAAACTTCGTGACTGTCTAACTTCCATGGGAATCACAGGGATCACCGGAGATATTTGAAATTTAGCTGGATGGGGCAATTATACAGTTAAAAGCATTGCAAAATGGGCTAACTTCAGCTCCCAGGTTATTTACCAAATTACTAAAACCAGTGCTTCGGCTGCTCAGAGCTAAAAAAACAATTGTTATGGCCTAACTGGATGATATTCTAAACGCTGTATTTTGCTAAATTAGCTGTATCAGCCACAAAACTATATTTGAGAAATTGGGTTTCTCATCCATCCAGTTAAATTTAAGTTGATACCAACTGAAATTATTGATTATTGGGATTTACCTTTAACTATTAATTTGTCTGGGACTCCGCTCTGAGGCAAGAGATTGGAATTAATTGAAGCCTGTAACAACCTTGTTGTTATCAAGCAGCCTTCTATTCATCAAGTGTAATTGGCAATATATTGGCTTTCATCTGTGCTATTTGGGCCTTTGCATTATCAGAACTTACAGCGTGCAAAGGAATAAGCTCTCAAGTACCATGTAGGTCATTGTTAACAGACCTATGTTATTAGCAGCTGAAACTATCAAAGTCACCATGGTGGACGAACAGTATTCAGCATTGCTCCACTAACTTTTCGTCAGTAAATCTTCAGTTATATAACAAACTGATGCTATTGCTCAAAGATGGAAAATTACTAATACCATCTCTAGCTAGGGAGGCGGATGGGATTTGCACGAGTTACCAATTCTTCAGTTATATGGTATCAACTACCAAAGACACTAGGTGCATTCTGTGGCTTAAAGGTTCTGTGCGAATATGCATAATCTGCATGCTCAAGTCCAAGTTGATACACTTTGGTGGTGGTATATGTTAATCACATGGGTGCAATCAAGTCAAAATATCCGGTGATAGTTTACCTAACCTCATTTGGCACTGGTGTATCATCACGTAAAATCAATGACAACACAGAATGGATGATGGATCACAAAGTATTTAATGACATTGTGGCTCGATGGAACACTAAAAGATCGAGATGTTTGCATCCAGGCTCAATCACCAGTTGCAAAAATATGTGGCATATCAGTGGCGATGGATGCATTCTCGCTGCACTGGGGAGGAATGTTCTTTTATGTCTTCCTCCATTTTGCCTCATCAGAAGGGCCTTGCAAAAAAAAAATCAGCAAGTTCCCGCTTCAGGCATTTTTGTAGAACCTGACTGGCCTATACAGCCATGGTTCCCGCTGATGTTGGGAAGGATAATAGAACCTTATATGGTTATTTCTGGACACAATAATTTGCTGGTTTAGCCGTGACTCGGGAAACGATCCTCTGCATGATAAAATCAATTCATTGAGAAGACCATTCCTGCGGCTCGGGTTGTCATACCAAACCATGGATGTGCTGTGCTCACTGAAGATTGCAGGGATAGCACCAAATAAGCAGTACATTTCCTCATAAGGAGATGGGAAGTATTTTGTTTTATGCTAATATTACATATAATTCGTCTTGAAGTTCAGTTTTATATGGGTCTTTGTCAATCATTAAGTTATAGTGCCAATAACTGTGCCTAACGTGCCTTCTCATCATATTGGCTGTGGGGAGCAGAATCCACTCTGTCAGGTCTCATCCTTTGATATCTAAATTATGAACGGTATCTTCAACTCGAAACCTCCCAGGCCCAGGTATGCAGAGATATGGGATGTTAACATTGTGCTACGTCGCTTCGCCGGTGGGCTCCAGCTACATCCCTGTCCTTGGTCAAACTCACTTACAAAGTGGTTATGCTCATGGCGCTGAATTCAGCGCAACAGGTCCAGTTATTGCATAAGCTGTGACTGGACAGGATGATTACATCTGCAGGCAAAATAACATTTTATGTTTATGACTTAGTCAAGCAGAGTAGACCAGGGGCATCAGGTCTCAAACTAGATTTGTTGGCATATCCCATGGACCTTCGGTTGTGTGTGGTCACACATCAACACCAGCATGTTAAGGTCACTAAGAGCCTTAAAGACTCTGAACTAGCAATGTTTGTTAGTTACAAAAAGCCTCATAAGAAGTTATCACTACAGGACATCTCCATGTGGTTAATACAGGTTCTGGCTTATACAGGAGTGAACACTGACATTTTCAAGTCTCACTCCACCAGGGCTGCAACAACGTCAGCAGCAGGGTTATGGACGTTTCGCGGGACCACATCCTAGCGGCTGCAGGATGGTCAAACGAACGATCTTTCCAAACATTTTAGAACTAACCCATTGCCAGACCGGGGGTGTTTGCCAACTATTTTAGGTTCTGTTTTATAGTTTCCTCCCGGTTGAGGGGAGTTACTATTATCATTATTTGTTCATTAAAAGCATCAACATGTCTATATCTATGTCATGTCTGTATGCATTATTAATGTTCACTCATCCTTGGTCAACTGATGCAGTGTGTGACGCATGGACTCGTTTCCACGGCATGAAATCACAGAGCTTTGAAATCTTCACGTAGTCACTCATGTGACTCCAAAGTAAAATAGTTAGATTAAACGAGAACTTACCAGTTTGAAATTTGATCTTTATTTTATGAGGAGTTACGTTGAGGGATTACGTGCCCTCCACTCCCAACCCTCTATCATAAAGGTCAGCTGGTATTCTAGTTTCTCTAATCTTACTATATTCAGTTCAACAACTGTTATCTGTGATTTCACACCACTGCTTTGAAGATTGACGCGAATGCGGGCTGGCGGGTTCTTTACGTAATCCCTCAACGTAACTCCTCATAAAATAAAGATCAAACTTCAAACTGGTAAGTTCTCATTTAATCTTACTATTACTACCATTAATAATCCTCACAAGCATTCTCCTGCCCTGATATCAATTTTTCAGAAGGAATCCCCATTGTAAGTCGTGTTGAATTGCCACAAGGGTCTCGACCTGAAATGTCACTTATTCCTTCTCTCCAGAGATGCTGCCTGACCCGCTGAGTTAATTCAGCATTTTGTGGTGCTCTACAAGGAGTCCGTTGCCAGAGCTATAACAACCAGCTGTTAGCAAATTCAGAATTTCCCTGTTAACCGCACACAGACATGGACATTTTACTTTGTGGGCACTCACATGCAGGAAACCTACAGGGATCATGTGGAACTGCCAGCATTTTACTGCATAGTCTGGCATGTGATTTCAAGAACCAGCTAATATTAATTGTCTTGGCCCAGTTTGTGAGTAGATGGTTCCAACTCTTGCCAGCAGCTTTGCACCATTTAAAGAGAAATGCAAATCACAAATAAACAACTGCAGATGCTGGAAATGTGAATCAAAAACTGAAAATATTGGGACCAATTAGCAATTCGGATAACTTCTTTGAAAAGAAAACAGAGTTAACATTTAAGGTTGAAGACTCTTGTCCAAAACTAGAAAGAAAACAAATTAGTTTTAATTTACAGAGAGGGGTGGATAAAACAAAGGGGCTATCTCTGATAGGATGAAGCCAGGGTTGTTGGCTGGTTAAGATGCTTATTATGTTATCTGAATCATATGATCGTAGTATAATCCTGGACTTATCATATCAGCAATATTCCCTTTGTCCGATTCATCTCTCCACAATTCTCTCTGCAATTTAACCACATTTATTCTTCACCACTTCTGATAAATGATCTTTGACCTGAAACATTCACTTTGTATCTCTTTCTATCTACTCTGGTGAGTGTTCAGACATCTAATCGCTGCCTGGTCTACTGAGTGTTTCCAGCATGTTCTGTTTTTGTTGCATTTTAAAAATGAGATACATTATTACATAAATGTCAGCAACATGCTGAGATAGGACTTAACACCAGGAAGAGGAGACATCCAGCTGTTCCAACATGCCTCTGGAGGATTTGGTAGAGATAAAGCAATTGGTTCTCAACCTCCTTGCGGCCAGGGATCCACCCCTCTCCCCCATCCCCCATCACCACCCCGGACACAACAAAATAACACTGGGGAGAAGTATTAATTAGGGTGAGCACAAAAAATTAATTCCCAAAGGTATGGATAGTTCTCTGCAAAATGTTCAATGACCTCAACTTCTATGAATACATCATTCATTCTTCCATCCACTCAACCACTAGTTTCAGATACTGGCCATATCCAGAGGGGGTGCCGTCGAGTATGGCTGACCAGCCTGCAGCTGTTCATCCTTTCACCCTTTTTATTTTATTTTTAGTGTGTCAAAAGTTTTTGTTTTTGGAGGTCTAGTCTTTTTATGTGGGGGGTGGGGGGGAAGGGGGAAACTGTATTTCTCAGTCCCTACCTGGTCGGAGATGCGGCTTTCCTCCGAGCCACATCTTCGCCCCTTCCTCGCGGCCTACCAACGGGACTGTAGCAGCGTTTCCTGCCGGGACCGGCCAGAACCTCAGCTTCGGTGGCGGCACAGCGTTGAAGCACCATCGTGGAGCGGGCGATGCCTTATTCGGGTCACCGTGTGGTAAGCTCCGGAGTGCTGAGACCATCGACTCCAACATCGCGGAGCTGCGGTCGCGGAGCGTCCAGCTGCGGGCAGCGCTGAGTTTGAACACCGCGGAGCCTGGGATCTTTCGCCGAGATCGGCAGTGATGGAATTCCGACCAGCGTGGCCTGTGGACTTCGGCAGCCGCGGTCTCTGGCAGCAAGCGGCCGTTCCAGGCACCCCAGGCTGCTGAGAGTGTTCCTCCGACTCCGGAGCTCCATCATCCGGCGAGAGGGCCTGAAACATCGGTCTGCCATTGTGGAGACTGTGGAAGCCTCAAATAGGCCCCAACCACGGGTGAACAAGAGGAAGTGGACTGGACTTTGCTGCCTTCCCTCACAGTGGGAACCATTGTGGGGGGGGAGTTTTTATGTTTAATGTCAAATTCTTTAATTTTGCGTTTTATTTTTATTGGTGTGCTGCAAATGGCAACTCAAATTTCACTACACCAAGTGGTGTATGTGACAATGAATGTCCTTTGGCCTTTGTTCTTTGTTCTTGTCCTTGCTCAACTATTAACGACCTCTATCAACCCTTCACAATTAGACCCCACTGTTTGCAGACACTAGCAGGTGTTTCCCCCAGAACTTCACATGGTATTTAATATTCACTTTGCTGTGCCTTAGCAGGAGATGATGGCACAAAATTGGCATTTTTAGATGCAATCTATTGGAAATCAAGCATGTCTTCCTAAGAAGAAGATAAAATGCCAACATAAATTGTGTTTTAATAACCCACTCCGTAAAATGCAAGAACCAAAGGACCAGATACTGGAAAAGATTTTACTTGTCGAAGGTGCAAGAAACTCTTTCACACACAAACTTTGTCTCGGCTAGCATTGTATTATCTGATTTGTGTAGATAGCAGGCCAAACAAAGCTTTTCACTGTACCTTGGTACATGTGACAATAATAAATCTAAACTAAACATAAACCTAAGCATAATTGCATTATTAATCTGATTCCTTTAGGTCAGTTTAGTTTCACTGACTCTTTAGATATCAGAACATTGGCCCAAAATTTCCTCATAATGGCTGACACCAAATTGATTCTTACCTTGTTCAAATCTCTTGGCATAAACTTTGTTGCAGAACCCATTCTACTTCTCACAGATTAATCTGGATTTTAATGCCCTCATGCGGACAGAATAAGCCTCACACTGACAGCCAGCCAGCCATCCGGCTCAGCCATTGCTTAGTCAGCTGTAAAAATTGCGAAAATCTTTTAAATGTTTCTGATTATTTGACATTCAGATTCATTCAAATTATGAGTAAGTAGTCAAATTATTAAAAATGAAATTAAAAATCAGGACACTCAAATATTAACAAAATGTGAACTCAATTAATTTTATAATTGTAAATTATTTTGTACTTACTCCCATTCAAATAAATAATATTGTCAGCACTGTGCCAATGTTTTTGGCAAAGTTCAGTCATTATTTGTCATTATTTGTCAAAAAGTTATGGACTTCTAATTTCGTGCAGGGGTCTTGACCTTCTGACATATCCTGGAAGAAATCTTAGGCAAATCGTATCTATTATATTTTGTACAATGAGCAAAGTGTTTAACAAGATTAATGACCCTTTTGGAAATAATATTGGGGACAACATACCTAATTATTGACACATTTTTGCATTCACTGAAGTCTAAAGGGGCCGATCTAACACTGGCTTTATCTGCCTACAATAAACAGCTTACACTAGTGTAGGTTGATCCTACCTCAGTTAAGAACCCTGAAAATATATGGTTTACTACTTGTACTGAATTGCAATTTTTTCTGCTGCTATTTTTGTTTTTGCCCAGTGAACGGCATCATTTTATCTTAACAATAAATGAAAAATCTAGTATTTGAAAAGTTTCCAAACTACCGAACAGGCATTATGGCCAGGACCCAGCATGAAACTGAATATATAAAAGGTGTAAGGAATTTCCTTGTTCACCTGGTCAACTTTCTTCTGAAAACCCCCCCAAAAAGCATGGAATTACAGTTATTCAGTGATCATGGAGACCTATTTTGTGCAGACAAGCTGCAGAATAACTATAGCAAAAATTAGTCTATGTGCTATAAAACCATTTTTGATGGTTCATGGAGATAATAGCGTGAATTATATGGATTTATTTTCTATTTTACACTGTAACTGGTAAGAGTTCTAATCGATTTGTGGAGATAGTAATGTAAGATGAGGTGTAAGAATAAGGATCCAACATCCATCCATACCATGTCTTTATATTGAGTGCGACTGCTTATTAATTTTGTTAAAGAAGATCCACAAAATTAGATGAATGTAACATTATACTACACAGAAAGATATATTTACTGTGGTTTACCAAGCATCAATTCATTGTCTGTTCTGTTCCCAGAGGGAAACGAAAGACCCTTCACGTGGAAAAATAAGTATGCTGAATATCTACTTGTCCCGGGTGTCCAAATGTTTATCTTGCTGGAAGAAATGTTTCTGCATAGTGGTAAAATCTGTAAACCTCAAGAGTCAAGAATCAAGTGAGTTTAATTGTTATATGTACTGACGAAGGAACAGGAGCCGTTGGAGCGGTTGCAGAGGGAGGAGCTATGTCCAAGCGAGGCCCAGGAGCCATTGGAGTGGTTGCAGAGGGAGGAACTACATCCGAATGGTGAGTTTAAAACCTGATCGTGGGGCTTTGCTTTACAGAGGCCCACGAGCCGTTGGAGCAGTCGCAGAGGGAGGAGGAACCCAAATCTGTAACGTTCCAACGTCCCAACGTTCCATTCGCATTTCAAAACAAGTAGGCTTGAGGTAGCCGCTGATTGGTGGAAGCGGACAAGAGGAAGCAGCTGATTGGAAGTCAGATCCCTGCTGATTTCTTCCAGCAGTTTGTATTGTATTGTATTGTACTTTGTATTGTATCCAGGGTAAGGGGGGAGTATGAGGGCCTGGGCAATTTATTGTTCTGGATGTCAGATGTGGGAGGTCAAGGAATCTGATAGCCTTCCAGACGTCCACATCTGCGCCAGGTGCATTGTGATGGGGCTCCTAAGGGACCGTATTAGGAACCTGGAGCAGCAGCTCGATGACCCCCATCAGGTCAGGGAGAGCGAGGAAGTCATAGAGAGAGGTGGTCACTCCAAGACCACAGGAGGCAGGCAAGTGGGTCACGGTTAGGAGGGGCAAGGGGCAGAGGCAGGGACTAGAGAGTACCCCGGTGGCTGTACACCTTGACAATAAGTACTCCTGTTTGAGTACTGTTGGGGGGGACAGCCTACCTGGGGGTAGCATCAGCATGGCCTCCGGTACAGAGATCGTCCCTGTTGCTCAGAAGTGTAAGGAAAAGAAGAGGAGGGCAGTAGTAATAGGGGACTCAATAGTTAGGGGGTCAGATAGGCGATTCTGTGGACACAGTCAGGAGACCCGGATGGTAGTTTGCCTCCCTGGTGCCAGGGTCTGGGATGCCCGAGGTCGTGGTACATATAGGTACCAATGCCATAGGTAGAAAAAGAGAAGAGGTCCTGAAAGGAGAATTTAGGGAGTTAGGAGGAGAGTTAAGGAGAAGGACCGCAAAGGTAACAATCTCTGGATTACTGCATGTGCCATTAGACAGTGAGAGTAGGAATGGAGCGAGGTGGAGGATAAATGCGTGGCTGAAGGACTGGTGCAGTGGGCAGGGATTCAAGTTTCTGGATCATTGGGACCTCTTTTGTGGAAGGTGTGACCTGTACAAAAAGGCCGGGTTGCACTTGAACCCGAGGGGGACCAATATCCTGGCGGGGAGATTTGCAAAGGCTACTGCGGAGACTTTAAACTAGAATGGTTGGGGGGAGGGACTCAAATAGAGAAAGCTAGTAGACAGTGTGTGAGGCAGGAGGCAGAGAAGGGAAGCACTCAGACCCAACATGTAGGGGGGAAAGAAGACAAAAATAATAAACAGAGAATAAGAGGTGGTGGGTTTCTTAAATGTGTGAGCGGAGAGACAGAGGGGTGTAAAATGAGGGTAGAAGCAATAGGTAGCAAGGTGAAAAGTAAAAGTGGCAGGCAGACAAATCCAAGGCAAAAATCAAAAAGGGCCACTTTTCAACATAATTGTATAAGGGGTAAGAGCATTGTAAAAACAAGCCTGAAGGCTTTGTGTCTCAATGCAAGGAGCATTCGTAATAAGGTGGATGAGTTGAATGTGCAGATAGCTATTAATGATTATGATATAGTTGGGATCACGGAGACATGGCTCCAGGGTGACCAATGCTGGGAGCTGAACATCCAGGGATATTCAATATTCAGGAGGGATAGACAGAAAGGAAAAGGAGGTGGGGTAGCGCTGCTGGTTAGAGAGGAGATTAACGCAATAGAAAGGAAGGATATTAGCTTGGAGGATGTGGAATCGATATGGGTAGAGCTGCGAAACACTAAGGGGCAGAAAACGCTAGTGGGTGTTGTGTACAGGCCACCTAGCAGTAGTAGTGGAGTTGGGGATGGCATCAAACAGGAAATTAGAATTGCGTGCAACATAGGTAAAACAGTTATAATGGGTGACTTTAATCTACATATAGATTGGGTGAATCAAATTGGCAGGGGTGCAGAGGAAGAGGATTTCTTGGAATGTATGCGGGATAGTTTTCTAAACCAACATGTACAGGAACCAACGAGAGAGCAGGCTATTCTAGACTGGGTATTGAGTAATGAGGAAGGGTTAGTTAGCAGTCTTGTTGTGCATGGCCCCTTGGGCAAGAGTGACCATAATATGGTTGAGTTCTTCATTAGGATGCAGAGTGACATTGTTAATTCAGAAACAAGGGTTCTGAACTTAAAGAAAGGTAACGTTGAGGGTATGAGACGTGAATTGGCCAAGATTGACTGGCAATTGATTCTTAAAGGGTTGACGGTGGATATGCAATGGAAGGCATTTAAAGACTGCATCGATGAACTACGACAATTGTTCATCCCAGTTTGGCAAATGAATAAATCAGGGAAGGTAGTGCATCCGTGATTCACAAGGGAAATCAGGGATAGTATCAAAACAAAATATGAAGCGTACAAATTAGCCAGAAAAAGCAGCCTACCAGAGGACTGGGTGAAATTCAGAGTCCAGCAGAGGAGGACAAAGGGCTTAATTAGGAAAGGGAAAATAGATTATGAAAGAAAACTGGCAGGGAACATAAAAACTGACTGCAAACGTTTTTAAAAATATGTGAAGAGAAAAAGACTATTTAAAACAAATGTAGGTCCCTTGCAGTCAGAAACAAGTGAATTGATCATGGGGAACAAGGACATGGCAGACCAATTGAATAACTACTTTGGTTCTGTCTTCACTAGGGAAGACATAAATAATCTGCAGGAAATAGCAGGGGACCGCGGATCAAATGAGATGGAGGAACTGAGTGAAATCCATGTTAGCCGGGAAGTGGTGTTAGGTAAATTGAATGGATTAAAGGCCGATAAATCCCCAGGGCCAGATAGGCTGCATCCCAGAGTACTTAAGGAAGTAGCCCCAGAAATAGTGGATGCATTAGTGATACCTTTTCAAAACTCCTTAGATTCTGGAGTAGTTCCTGAGGATTGGAGGGTAGCTAATGTTACCCCACTTTTTAAAAAGGGAGGGAGAGAGAAAACGGGGAATTACAGACCAGTTAGTCTAACATCGGTAGTGGGAAAACTGCTAGAGTCAGTTAATAAAGATGGGATATCAGCACATTTGGAAAGTGGTGAAATCATTGGACAAAGTCAGCATGGATTTACGAAAGGTAAATCATGTCTGACGAATCTTATAGAATTTTTCGAGGATGTAACTAGTAAAGTGGATAAGGGAGAACCAGTGGATGTGTTATATCTGGACTTTCAGAAGGCTTTCGATAAGGTCCCACATAAGAGATTAGTATGCAAACTTAAAGCACACTGTATTAGGGGTTCAGTATTGATGTGGATAAGAACTGGTTGGCAAACAGTAAGCAAAGAGTAGGAGTAAACGGGTCCTTTTCAGAATGGCAGGCATTGACTAGTGGAGTACCGCAGGGCTCAGTGCTGGGACCCCAGGTATTTACAATATATATTAATGATTTGGACGAGGGAATTGAATGCAACATCTCCAAGTTTGCGGATGACACGAAGCTGGGGGGGCAGTGTTAGCTGTGAGGAGGATGCTAGGAGGCTGCAAGGTGACTTGGATAGGCTGGGTGAGTGGGCAAATGCATGGCAGATGCAGTATAATGTGGATAAATGTGAGGTTATCCACTTTGGTGGCAAAAACAGGAAAGAAGACTATTATCTGAATGGTGGCCGATTAGGAAAAGGGGAAATGCAACGAGACCTGGGTATCATGGTACACCAGTAATTGAAAGTAGGCCGCAGGTGCAGCAGGCAGTGAAGAAAGTGAATGGTATGTTAGCATTCATAGCAAAAGGATTTGATTATAGGAGCAGGGAGGTTCTACTGCAGTTGTACAGGGTCATGGTCAGACCACACCTGGAGTATTGCGTACAGTTTTTGGTCTCCAAATCTGAGGAAAGACATTCTTGCCATAGAGAAGGTTCACCAGACTGATTCCTGGGATGTCAGGACTTTCACATGAAGAAAGACTGGATAGACTCGGCTTGTACTCGCTAGAATTTAGAAGATTGAGGGGGGATCTTATAGAAACGTACAACATTTTTAAGGGGTTGGACAGGCTAGATGCAAGAAAATTGTTCCCGATGTTGGGGAAGTCCAGGACAAGGAGTCACCGTTTAAGGATAAAGGGGAAATCTTTTAGGACCGAGATGAGAAAGACATTTTTCACACAGAGAGTGGTGAATCTCTGGAATTCTCTGCCACAGAAGGTAGTTGAGGCCAGTTCATTGGCTATATTTAAGAGGGAGTTAGATGTGGCCCTTGTGGCTAAAGGGATCAGGGTGTATGGAGAGAAGGCAGGTACAGGATACTGAGTTGGATGATCAGCCATGATCATATTGAATGGCGGTGCAGGCTCGAAGGGCCGAATGGCCTACTCCTGCACCTATTTTCTATGTTTCTATGTTTCTATGTTAACAATGAGATTCTTACTTGCTGTAGCATAACTGGCCTCTAAACACAATACTCGTAGATAATAACCCCAATAATAGTGCAAAAATGCCCTATGTCCTTACTGCAGCTAAACATATTCCACAGTTCATAGTTTAATTGGTGTTTTGTAGTGTTCAAGAGCATGATGGTTGTTGGGGAGAAGCTATTCTTGAACCTGGTAGATACGGATTTCAGACAATTGTGTACCTTTTTCCCAATGGGAGAATGAAATCAGAGTATGGCCAGGTGTGGGTCTTTGATGATGTTGCTGCCTTTATGAGGCAATGCCTCCTATAGATCCCTTTGATGGAGGGGAGGACAGTAGCCATGATGGACCAGGCAGTGTCCACCACTTTTTGTAATCTCTTTCATTCCTGTGTATTTGAGTTGTCAAACAAGGCAGTGATGCAACCAGTCAATATGCTCTCTCCTGTACACCTATAGAAATTTGTAGGAGCCATTTATGCTTAAGTTAGTTACATTTAGTATATTATAGTATTTTGTCTAGATATTTCTAGCTGTATCATTTTGAACGCTTGGGGATGGGATTTTGATATGTAGATCGGCGTGGATTTATGTAGATGCGTGTGATTTACATTGAACTAAGCGATACGACAGGGTGTGGTCAGATCAGACGGGAGCTGGCACGGGAAGAGAAGACACAGTTTTTACCAGTTCAGATAGTAAGAACGGAAAGTTACAATTTGTATAAGATACTTCTTTGTATTTACAACAATTTCAATTAAAATCAATTATACTGGAAATAACAACTGGAAGATTCGTTTTTGACATTGACTGTGTAAACTCCACTCCTCCTTGCCAATGTAGTAACGACAATTAAAAGTTGGACATTGGAAAGTTAAGAAATTGTCATTACAAAGTTCAAGTAGGTATTTGTCAACATAACTAATCTCCTCAATCCTCTAAGGAGGTACAGGTGTTGACAGGCTTTCTTTATGATTGCGTCAATTTGCAGCACCTAGGACAGATCTTCAGGAATATGCAAGCCCAGAAACTTGAATTTGCTGATTCTCTCCACAGCCATCCCATCTATGAACACAGGTTCGTGGATCCTCGGCATTCCTCTTCTAAAGTGAACAATCAGCTCCTTGGTATTACTGATTTAGGAGGGAGATTGATCAGATTATCAATCTCCCTCCTATAATCCATCTCATCATTACCCATTATGCATCCAACAATGGTGGTGTCAGCGGCAGATTTAAATATGAATTTAAACCTAACTAGTTATTGCATAGTGCAACAGTCCAAGCAATTGTTACCTGGAATTCATCATATCACCTTGAATGTCAAGCAATGGAGAATTCAATTAAATGACCAGATTTTATACAGAAGCTTCGAGCCTTACAGGCCCTTTAAAGGCATGAAATGTTCATGAGGGAAAAACCAATGAGCACTATCAGCGATTGATTCTTATTGGAAAACTCCCTTGGACTATGTGTAAAAGAAGAGAATTCCTTTGCCTAATTAAGCTATGGGGAATCCATTTTGCTCTGTACAAATAGATTGAAAGGCAAATATAGACAGTACGGATCAGGTATAAGGAGTCCTTTGAACCACTCAATGTCCTCATCCCTCTGTTCCAGTCTTCAGTGTGAGCACAATGAGTCTGTTGGAATTTCCGTGCATGATTTTAAGGGTATTTTTGTAGGTGCAGATCTTGGAGCTAGTAAATCAAAATGTGAAATCTTTAATAGGTTTTCCTTTATATATTACATAATACAATGAGTGTTCTCGTTAAAACTGAAAAATTAAGAGCTAGAACCACTAGCAGACTAGCACAAATACTAAAGAAGTTGGCAAATATTTTATAGAAAAAAAAAATTGAGTGCTCTGATGAACGTATCTCAAAAGACTCATGAGAAATATTGTTTACTGAGAATTAAACACAAAGAGTAATATGGTTCTTTCATTGGGAAATTGATTGTAAGAATTAGCATTATATTTGGTCTTTGTACAAGACTTTGCTCATGTTTTACTTGGGTTATGGTGTCCAATTTTGGTCTTCTCATTTGGATGATGCCAGGGATTTGGGAGGGGTGCTAAAAAAAAACAAGTAGGCTAAAATTATTGAAACTACATCACAAAATAAGAAATATTGTGGTTAATCTGACTAGAGTATATGTTTTCCAAATTACAGACTGTAACAAGAAAAATATATTGGGGAGTAAAACTTGCATATGAAAATGATGAAAGGCCAGATCTAGGATAGGCACAAGTACAGCAGATGGTTATTTTCCCTGAGAGTAAAGGATATTGAATCTGGCTACCATTTCATGGGTTTAATTCACTGAATCCCATCAAGAGAGAGCTGGACCAATTTTTGGTCGGGATAGAAAATGGAAAAATGGACATTCCAAATTCAGTGTGATCTTGGTGAAATGACAACATCAAGGTAAATCAACAATACTTTACAACATGTCCAGGTAGTTAAGCTCTATGCCAATAGTTGCAATCCTACAAACCCTTGTGTGATATAAAATCCATAAGTAAACAATTGTTCCAGTGGGGAAAAGGAAAGAGGGCTAGAGCATTTCAAACACAATAATAGTCATTTTTCGACCAGCTACAAATACCAAAGGATCTATGTAGGAAGAAAGGAAGAAAGATTCTAAGGGGAGTAGGAGGCCACCGTGGCTGACAAGATAAGTTAGGGATAGTATAAAACTAACAGAAAAGATGTATAACACAGCAAAGAGTAGCTGGAAGGCAGAGGATTGGGAAACTTTCATAGGACAACAGAAGGAAACAAAACGGGCAATACGGGCTGAAAAGATGAAGTACGAGGGGAAGCTGGCCAGGAATATAAAGAAGGACAGTAAAAGCTTCTTTAGATATGTTAAGGGAAAAAGAGTAGCAAAGTCAAATGTGGGTCCCTTGAAGGCAGACACGGGTGAAATTATTATGGGCAATAAGGAAATGGCAGAAGAGTTGAATAGGTACTTCGGATCTGTCTTCACTAAGGAAGACACAAACAATCTCCCAGATGTACAGGAGGACAGAGGATCTAAGGGGGTAGAGGAACTGAGAGAAATTTTCATTAGGCGAGAAATAGTATTGGGTACGCTAATGGGACTGAAGGATGATAAATCCCCTGGGCCTGATGGTCTGCATCCCAGGGTCCACAGGGAGGTGGCTATAGAAATAGTGGACGCATTGGTGATCATTTTCCAATGTTCAATACATTCAGGATCAGTTCCTGTGGATTGGAGGATAGCTAATGTTATCCCACTTTCCAAGAAAGGAGCGAGAGAGAGAAAACGGGGAATTACAGACCAGTTAGCCTGACTTCGGTGGTGGGAAAGATGCTGGAGTCAATTATTAAAGAGGTAATAATGGGGCATTTGGATAGCAGTAAAAGGATTAGTCCAAGTCAACATGGATTTATGAAAGGGAAATCATGCTTGACTAATCTTCTGGAATTTTTTGAGGATGTGACAAGTAAAATGGATGAAGGGGTGCCAGTGGATGTAGTGTATCTAGACTTTCAGAAAGCCTTTGATAAGGTCCCGCACGGGAGACTGGTGACTAAAATTAGAGCACATGGTATTGGGGGTAGGGTGTTGACATGGATAGAAAATTGGTTGGTAGACCGGAAGTAAAGAGTAGGAGTGAACGGGTCCTTTTCAGAATGGCAGGCAGTGGCAAGTGGAGTGCCGCAAGGCTCGGTGTTGGGGCCGCAACTGTTTACCATATATATTAATGATTTGGAAGAGGGAATTAGGAGCAACTCTAGCAAGTTTGCAGATGACACAAAACTGGGTGGCAGTGTGAACTGTGAAGAGGATGTTAGGAGGTTGCAGGGTGACCTGGCGAGGTTGAGTGAGTGGGCAGATGCGTGGCAGATGCAGTATAATATAGATAAATGTGAGGTTATCCACTTTGGCGGCAAAAACAAGGCGGCAGATTATTATCTCAATGGGGTTAGGTTAGGTAAGGGGGAGGTACAGCGAGACCTGGGTGTCCTTGTACACCGGTCACTGAAAGTTGGTGTGCAGGTACAGCAGGCAGTGAAGAAAGCTAATGGAATGTTGGCCATCATAAAAAGAGGATTTCAGTATAGGAGTAAAGAGGTTCTTCTGCAGTTGTATAGGGCTCTGGTGAGACCACATCTAGAGTATTTTGTACAGTTTTGGTCTCCTAATTTGAGGAAGGACATCCTTGTGATTGAGGCAGTGCAGCGTAGGTTCACGAGATTGATCCCTGGGATGGCGGGACCGTCATATGAGGAAAGATTGAAAAGACTAGGCTTGTATTCACTAGAGTTTAGAAGGATGAGGGGGATTCTTATAGAAACATATAAAATTATAAAAGGACTGGACAAGCTAGATGCAGGAAAAATGTTCCCAATGTTGGGCGAGTCCAGAACCAGGGGCCACAGTCTTAGAATAAAGGGGAGGTCATTTAAGACTGAGGTGAGAAAAAACGTTTTCACCCAGAGAGTTGTGATTTTATGGAATTCCCTGACACAGAGGGCAGTGGAGGCCAAATCACTGAATGGATTTAAGAGAGAGTTAGATAGAGCTCCTGGGGCTAGTGGAGTCAAGGGATATGGGGAGAAGGCAGGCACGGGTTAATGATAGGGGACGATCAACCATGATCACAGTGCCCTGGCTCGAAAGGCCGAATGGCCTCCTCCTGCACCTATTTTCTATTTTCTATGTTACTTTATTTAGTGGTGTAATATTGCATAAGTGCCGATAGATGCAATAGTTTCTTAATTTTTTCCTCAGTGAAATTAGCTGAGTTCTTAAGAGACAACGATGTCTGATTACAGCGGGGAGGTTCCTCAGAAACAGTTTTTCGCAATAACTTTTTTTTTCTGCTTGCCTATTTTTAAAGTAACTTTTCAGTGGTTCTCTAGCTCCCAATTAAAATTACGTTATAAGCAATTAGGATTACATATTTAAACCGTGTTTCCATGTTCCATTGATTGTGTTATCGCTTGGCATTCTTGAAACATGTTATAGCAGATTTAAAAGCCAAGATACAATACAATGATACAATTTATTTGTTGTCATTTGAACCTAGGTTCAAACGAAATTTGGTTTCTGCAGTCATACAAACAAGTAAAAAGAACCAAGACACAACACAATTTACACAAACATCCATCACAGTGAATCTCCTCCTCACTGTGATGGAAGGCAAAGTCTCCCCTGCACTCCCCATTCTCCTCCTGATGTGAAAGTCAAAGACCCCGATGATAAATAAGTCCCGCGGCCATTAAAGCCGCGCCGGGCGATGCAAGGCCGCGCTCCGGGTCTTGATGTTAGAGCCCCCGGCGGGCACTAGCAAGTCCTGCGGCCATTAAAGCCGCGCCGGTCGATGTAAAGCCCTGCTCCAGGTCCTTTTCAACCCCGCAACTCGGGCGGGAGAAGTTGCCGTTGCGGGAGCTCCAAAAAGCGGTCTACCACCAGGGACCCGCGAGCTCCCGATGTCACCGTCCACCGGGCTGGCGGCTGGAGCCTCCGAATCTCCGGGGTCGGGCCGCAGCAGGGCGCCACCACAGCTCCTCCCGTTCCGAACTCGGCCAGCTCCGCGATGGTGAGTAATTCTGCCAGCTCCGCAACTGGAGCCCCAGGTCGTTCCGGTTGGAGGCCGCTCCACGGTGCTAGGCCCCAACGACAACAGAGACCCGACTGGGAAAAGGTCGGGTCTCCCGTGCAGGGAAAAGATTTTAAAAGTTTCCCCCACACCCGCCCCCCCACACATACCCAGTTTAAAAAACCACTATAAACTAAACTCAAAAGAAACAACAACAAAAAAGACAGACGGACTGCATAGCCCGCTGCGACGTGGGTCGCGCCACCCACTTTTCAAGAGATATAGTATAAACATGCCAAATTAAGAAGTACTAGATCCAGCCTGAAGGAAGTACATTCACAGACACTGAAGTGAGAATCATGTACTATTATAGAAGTAGATAGATGCTGAAAGTGAGGTGGACAACAAATATGTATTCAAATAGAGGTATTGTACTTGTATTAGCGCCACCCTTGGTCGGAGGATTGTAAATGTTTGAATAAACCACAGACAGCTATGCAGTCATGTTCCGGTCACCAGTGAGTTAACTTGATATTCTGTGTCTGTATACGACGCGGATGGGATCGTGGATTCCCCACCTTTAATTGTTTGTGTAGATAAGGAATTCTACAGAGGCACGGAGAAGGTTGTATAACATTTGGTGTCACGGAAAGCTGAAAATCTGGTCACAAAGTTTGAATTCTGTGAGACTGTTAAAAATCCCAAATGGCGGTGCCCAGTGGGTATATCGGACGATTGGGTGTTCCGGCAAAGCCGGGAAACGTTCAGTGCGTACATCGAACGTTTAGAGATGTTTTTTGCTGCAAATAATATTACTGAAGTGGAAGCTTCTGATGTAGAATCAAGATGTTTAAATGAAGCCAATTAATCTAGGAAAAGAGCAATTTTTCTCACTGAAATGGGTCCCGATGTTTATGATAGAGTAAAGAATTTGTTAACTCCAGCCAAACCAAAGGACACGCCTTTGAAGGATATTCTTAAGAAGTTAACAGAATATTATGACCCTAAGCCTTTAGAAATAGCTGAAAGCTATCGATTTGGAACGAAATGCCAACATCTAAAGGAGGACATTAGTCATTTTATTGTGGCACTCAAGAGGTTATCAAATAATTGTAATTTTGTAAATTTCCAAGACCACTAAGAGACCATTTCGTGTGTGGACTGAGAAGTGAGTGGATCCGAAGTAAGCTGATGACGGTGTATGACCTGACCTTTGAAACAGCTTGTAAAACTGCTTTGTCAATGGATATGACAGAGAGGGGTTCTAGAGAAGTAAGGACAACTTCTAGACAACCAGCGGAAGATTTGAACAAGCTGCAGTCCAGCAAACCAAAGACGGATGAGTCGACAAAGACTTCAGAGAATCGTTATCCATGGAAGAGTAGCAAGACTACTGCAAAGTCATGCCATCGCTGTTTGGGCTCACATCTTGCACATTGTCCATTCTTCAAGGCGGAGTGTTACTCGTGTCATAAGATGGGACATCTAGTGAAGGCTTGTCGAAAGGCTAAGCAGAGAAAAGGTTCAACAACAAGTAAGCATCTTCATTCTGTGGATCAACTGCAGGCAGAGGAAGAGCCTCTTGACATATACTCCATCTGCAGCAATGAGCTAGCAAACCGGACGACAAAGAATGTGTCTGTGCAAGTCTAGTTGAATGGAGCTCATGTTAGCATGGAAGTCGACACAGGAGCATCTGTGAGCATGATTCCAGAATCTGTGTATCGGGAGAATCTGAGTCAAATTGCTTTGGAAGCGAAGTGAATTGAGCTGCGTGGTTACTCTGGAGAGAAGATTCCAGTGTTAGGATGCGTACATGTACCAGTTAGGTATAAGGAGCAACAGGCGGAGTTGCCTCTCGTAGTTGTAAAGGAAGATAAGTCTGCGTTGCTAGATCGGAATTCGTTGCAGATCTTGAAGCTAAACTGGAACGAGATATTCCTCGTTCGAGAAGAATTCAAGTGTTCGGAGGACGTAATTAAACAACATCCAAAGGTGTTCAGCGACCAGGGAGAGCCAATCAAGGGGTACAAGGCGAAAGTACGCGTGAAGCAGTGTAGTGGCCATTTGGTTTGTTTTGTGTGTCATTAATGATGGCATGTGTCATTAAATTTTAGACTGCCTGTTATATTGGGGTGGGATTTATGATGTATTTTTGGGTGTGATTGGGGCTAAGTTTCTTGCGCAGAAGCTTAGTTGTTGGTTTAGTTTCGGACCAGCATGGAGAAGGTTTACCCTTTGACCATGCGAAGTGTAACGGAAACACAAGGAGTTTTCTAATGTTTAACGCGATAAGCTGGAGTTCGATGGAGATTATAGTAACGAGTCGGAAGAAGTTTGGGTGTACCTTATTGTCTTTCATCAACAATAAATAATTTATTCATCAAAAGACTGTTTTGGAAGATTTGTCTATGACGGTGAGCTCGCATTCGTATAAAGACATTCCCCTTAACCATGCTGTCCATTTAGCGGCTAGAGGGAGTAATATCTTGAATGATATAAAAATCTATCGCTACATTGTCAAAGGGAACCTCCGGCGGGGGGTGAATGTCAGTCCCAGAGAGTAGGACAGAAGATTTGGCTAAGATCTCGGAGAGGTTTTGGCCAGAATTCCGGTTCCAGCCAAGGAACTGAAGAAAATAGATCTCGGCCAGAGTAGGCCTTGAGTTCTATCGACAGCATCGAGACTTATCTAAATACATCATCACACAAATTGTGAGTAGAAATCGACTATATTTCTTTGAATTTTGAGGCTGCAAGCTTTAAATTTAAATGGCTTCTGCAGAAGAGCCAAAAAGTGTTTTTTCCAATCTGTCTAGAGAAAGGAGACCGACCTTGAAATTGTTTTGAACTTTTGATAACACGCATTCCTTTCGAATTATCGTCATCTTTAAGCCCATGGATGTTGGAGAGATGTTGGCAACAATCTCAGTATGTTATTGTTCTGAGGAAATTGTTTTCAAAATAGCCACTCGATGTTTACATAAATTTGGAGCAGAATTCAGAGAAGACTCTGTTCGTTTAATTAGAAGACTTGGCGATCTGCCAAGACCTCTTTAAAATCATGGAACAAGAAGATGAAGAAAGAACCATGCCAGAGGAACCACAAGGTGGCGAAGTCAAGCTTAGTTGAGGACAACCTGCCTGCCTGTCTACTAAGAAAGAGGAAAACTTGATATGGCAACAAGTTAACGAGTCAATCGATAGTTACAGAAAACTCATGTATCGAGAAGAAACAGATAATTCACAAGCTGCCTATTTGAAAGAAACGGAGAAGGAGAGAAACAAATTATGGAAACAGGTTACCAGATTAATGGAGAAACAGAAGAAAATAATGGAATCAGAACAGAACGTGATCAAGGTGAAATCTAATATGAGCCAACTATTGAACCTCTGCCAGGAGGTTGGCAAGAAACAAGATATGCTGTTGTGTTCACAGGAAGAATGCATAAGACACATCCAATGGGAGGAAGACGGTGAAGATATTCAATGGTTTCATGAAGGAGGCAGAGAAGTAGTTATCTGAAATTATACCACAATTTATGAGCTTAGGAGCTGGAAGTGCGATGCAACAAGGTGCCAGGATGGAAGATGAAATTACACAACGAGATAATATCTCAAAAGTATCTCCACGAGGATCAGGACATAAATCTGGTTGAACAGCCAGTTCGGTATCAAGGGCTTCTGCTCGATTGGGAGTTAAAGCTGATCTAGCTGCTCTCTCAATAGAAGCGGATGCTTTGAGGATGAAACATGAGATTGAGCGAGAAGAAGAGATGAGACAATGGAACCGCAGAGAAGAAGAAGAGCTGAGGCGACGAAAGGAACAATTGAAACTAGACACAAAGATGGCGGTGGCCAAAGCAAAGAAGGAGCTACTGGAAAGTGAGGGTTCAAGATGCAGCTCTAGATCATCGAAGACGATGAGCTCTGGACCAAGAGGATAAACTGCTCCAATTCAGTCAGCAGTTGGATCAATTCCATAATCGAGGTCCACCAGATTTCTAGGCTTTGAAAACCCATTGGAACAAAGGAAGATGGGGAAAACTACATCTCAGCAAATGGGTGCTGGATTGAAACAAACTACTAATGAAGCATCTGTGGATGCTCGAGACAAACCAATAGCGGAACATGCTTGTCCGAGGCCTGGTGCACAGGCTCAAGCAAGCCAGTTTGTGTCACAAAGGCCTGTTTATCAACAGGTGGAGCCAAGACAAGGTTATCAGGATGGATTATTGGCGTTGGTGAAAAAACAAACTGAATTCAACCAGATCATAGCTCGACAAAATACCTCTCTCACTCTACCACCAGCAGAAATTCCTATGTATGATGGAAATCCTTTACGGTATGAAGCTTTTGTAAGAGCATTAGAAGAAGCATTAGAAACAAAAGTTACGGATGAAAAGGAGCGCTTACGATTTCTGGTAAAGTACACAATTGGAAGTGTTCAGATAGAAACATAGAAACATAGAAAATAGGTGCAGGAGGAGGCCATTCGGCCCTTCAAGCCAGCACCGCCATTCATTATGATCATGGCTGATCGTCCCCAATCAATGACCCGTGCCTGCCTTCTCCCCATATCCTTTGACTCCACTAGCCCCTAGAGCTCTCTCTAACTCTCTCTTAAATTCAACTCTCTCTTAAATCTTACATACTTGTAGAAAGTTGTCAAAATGAGCCAGGCAGCCATGGTTATAAAAAGGCGAGAAGGTTACTTAAATAATGTTTTTGTAATGAACAGAGGATTGCTAATGCATACATGGAGAAGGCCCATGCTTGGAATGAAATCAAGCCGGAAGATGGGGAGGCATTGAGTGATTATGCAATATTTCTGGGAGTTTGTTGCAGCTCGATGAGAAATCTCGGCCACATGGAGGAAATGAATCTTGCAAGTAATACTAGAATCATCATTAGCAAGTAGCCCAGAAGACTGAGAGAAAGGTGGAGATACGAAGCAGGCGGAATAATGGATAAGAGGAACCAAGTAGCCAGGCTACCAGACCTGGTGGATTTCTTGGACAAGGAAGTACGGTACATGTACGGTACATGTTAGAGCCACACTACGGGACTATTGAAGATTACAAACCGAAAGCTTCTACCTTTCCAAAACTGAAGAAAGATCAGAACCTAAGAGAAGTAGTTTTGCTATCACATCCATACCTGTGGAAACGACAGATGGAATGAAAGGACATGTGTCTACTAGCAAGCAAATAGTATTTTGTTTGTTATGTGATGAAGTTGGTCACACCATAAGATGGTGTCGAAGATTCAAGATGAAAGAATATGAAGACAAGATGGATTTCTTGAAAGAGAAGGGAATCTGCTTTGGATGTTTGAAAAAAGGACATATGGTGAGAGACTGTAAGGGTCCTATGATTTGTTATAAGTTGTTATAAGTGCAGGCAATATCATCCGGTAGCACTTCACACTGAAGAAGAGCTACCAGAATATTGGGAAGAGGAAGAATTGGAACAAATAGATGAAGAGCTATCAGAGCAAGTAGAAGAAGATGAACTGGAGCAAATGGGACAGAAGGAGAAGCCAACTACTAGTGATGCTATCACCTCGCCTCAAGTAACCGCACATATTGGGGCCGGGGTTGAAGCTTGTAATTTTTCTATCTTACCAGTACAGGTAAGGAACAGCAAGACGAATACAGTGTTGCAAACATATGTTTTTCTGGATCACGGAAGTTCGACTACCTCTTGCACAGAAAACCTGACGAGAAGGCTGAACATCACAGAAGAGACTAAGATTTGATTACGTACCATGACTAAAGATAAAGAGAGCATGAGTCATTACATTACAAGTATGGAGATATCCAGTTTGGATGAAGATAATTTTATACCAATATCTGAAGTGTTTACACATGGAACCATGCCTGTTGGTCGTCAAAATATACCAAGACATGAAGACTTGAAACAATGGCCTTACCTGAAGGATGTCAAGATACCTGAAATAAATTCTAGTGTTGATCTACTTATCGCAACAAATGTTTTGAAGGCATTGGAACCTATACAGATTGTGAGAAGCCAAGGTGATGGACCGTATGCTACAAAAACCAAACTTGGATGGGTTATCTATGGCTCCTTGAAAAGGAACCATTAAATCGGAAATCAGATGAACTATCCTACCATTGCTGTTAATCAAATTAGAAAAGCCGGTGATTAAGCAATACCATCATGACTTCAATGAAAGTACCAGCAAGGAATCTGAAGAGATGTTGAATGAAGAGTTGAAGTTCATGGATATTATGAACTACTCCGTAAAAACTGACGGACACTTTTGTCTGGACTTACAAACAAGAAAGTGTCTGCCGAATAATCGTCGTATGGCAGAGCAACGTACCCAGATTTTGAAATGCTCGTTTGACGAGAATACTAATTTTCATGAAGAATCTCTGAAGAATAATTTCTACAAGGATGATTGCTTAAAATCCATGTCTACTGAGCAGGAAGCAACTCAACCAGTAGAACATCTGACTTCCCATTGCGATTTGGGAGGATGCCACTTCAAGCAGGGTGCAAGGCCACCAAATTCAAGTGCAGTTTTATGCCACCAAGCAGGGTGGAAGGCCATCAAATTCAAGTGCAGTTTCATGCCATTTCACGCAGGGTGCAAGGCCACCAAATTCAAGTGCAGTTCCATGCCATTTCAAGCAGGGTGCAAGGCCACCAAAATACAGTGCAGTTTCATACCATTTCAAGCGGGGTACAAGACAACCAAATTCAAGTGCAGTTTCATACCAGTTCAAGCAGGGTGATAGGCCACCAAATTCAAGTGCAGTTTCCGACCACTTCAAGCAGGGTGTAAGGCCACCAAATTCAAGTGCAGTTTCGTACTACTTCAAGCAGGGTGCAAGGACACCAAATTCAAGTGCAGTTTCGTACCACTTCAAGCAGGGTGCAAGGCCACCAAATTCAAGTGCAGTTTCATACCACTTCAAGCAGGGTGCAAGGCCACCAAATTCAAGTGCAGTTTCATACAACTTCAAACAGGGTGCAAGGACACACAATTCAAGTGCAGTTTCATAACACTTCAAGCAGGGAGCAAGGCCACCACATTCAAGTGCAGTTTCATACCACTTCAAGCAGGATGCAAGGCCACCAAATTCAAGTGCAGTTTCATACCAGTTCAAGCAGGGTGCAAGGCCACCAAATTCAAATGCAGTTTCATACCATTTCATGCAGGGTGCAAGGGCACCAAATTCAAATGCTGTTTCATACAATTTCCTGCAGGGTGCAAAGCCACCACATTCAAATGCAGTTTCAGACCATCTCAAGCAGGGTGAAACCACCAGAAAACCACCATAAAACCACACAAAACACCACATAAACACCACATAAACACCACACACAGTTCAGTAGACATTCAGTGTGTTCAGTTGATTCACAGCTCAGACAGAGTCGTGACCTCTCACTCCCCCATCTTGCAGAGACAGAGCCACACCCACACTTCTGAGTTTAATAATCCCTCCCCTGTCCCACCAGAAGGGGCGTGGCCTTCATGGCATGATTGACAGGAGAGAGATTCTCAACATTTTTAAAACACTAATAATACTTTTACTTTTCATTGATGGGAAGAATCCTCTGCACCTGATGAGCGGAAGGGGACTGAGTAAGATGGCCATAAATCAGAGCTGTAAGCGGTAGCGTTTTATCTAAAATCAATGTACAGTGCAAACAGAAAGTTGTCAAGTGTAGACTTTTAATCATTTGCCATTTCAAACCAACCACCACCAACCATTTGCTGTGCTTTATTACAAACCAACCACCACCAACCATTTGCTGTGCTTTATTTCAAACCAATCACATGTTCATTTTCAAACCAAATTAAGGGCACTCAAGGTCAGGAAAACCACACTCACAGTTTAGTAAACATGTATTCAGTGTTATTCACAGGTCAGACTGAGAGACGTGACCCTCGCACTCCCCCATCTTGCAGAGACTGACTGAGGCACTCAACATTTCCAGGTTTTATAGCCACTGTGGAAGGTGCGTGGCCTTCAGGAGAGAGAATCTCAACATTTTTTAAATACTAATAAATCTTTTATTTTTCATCAATGGGAAAAATCCTCTTGTCCTGCACAGCGGAGGGGGACTCTGAGTAAGATGGCCAAACATCACAGCCATAAGTGGCAGCGTTTTTTCTAAAATCAATATACAGAACAACAGGAAGTGGTCAAGATCAGACTTTTAGAAATATAGATATACGCACCCAATATAGACAACCCTTCATTCTTTAAAAAGGTCTTTGCCCTTATATCTGATATATCTCAAATAAATCTAATAATAGGAGACTTTAACACTGTTTTGGTTCAATGTCTTGACAGATCATCCACCAAAAAGATCCCAAAAAACAATTCAAGCGAACTCCTAAATACATGCCTCAAAAATATGAACCTTTCAGATGTATGGCGGATCGAGATCCCTGCTGGTAGAGACTACTCTTTATACTTCTCAATTCATAACCCATACAGTAGAATCGATTACTTCCTGGTAGATATAACATTAATACCCTTTACAACAAATGTTAAATATCAGAATATTGGGGTCTCAGATCACAGTCCTCTCACTTTTTCGCTGTACTTGGAAAACATAACCTCGTCATATAGAACCTGGAGACTGAACCCTGCAGCTACTAACTGAAAAAAATGTTTGTGAATATTTAAAAACCCAAATTAATATTTATTTTGAAACAAATTATATCCCAGAAACCACCCCTGCCACATTGTGGGCCTTTCAAGCCTATTTGAGAGGATGTGTAATTCAAAATTGCAAGAAAGAAACCCAATAAAATACAAATAGAAGAATTAGAAAAACAGATCCAACAATTGGACAGGGATAACGCACTCTCCCTCCCCTGATTTACACAGGAAAATAGCAAATTTGAGATATCAATATAATCAATTACTCTCTACAAAAATAAACAAGGCGTTTTTATACACCAAACAAAAATACTTCGAATTCGGAGACAGACCGCACAAATTATTGGCACGACAGCTAAGAGAAATGGAGACTGACCGAACAATACATAAAATTAAGAGTAACAATGGAACAGCGCTAACAAAATCCAAAGACATAAATGATAGATTCCTAGAGTTTTATTCCAGCCTATATACGCCCAGATGCAGCACAAACATCCCTGTCATGAATGACTTTCTTAATAAATGCAATCTCCCTAATTTGAATGAAGAAGAATGCAATGGTCTTAACTTTGATCTCCATGTTATAGAGATTAAAAAAGCCATCTCATCTCTTAAAACTGGTAAAGCACCAGGCCCAGATGGACTTCCAAGTGAATTATACAAGAAATTTAATGATACTCTGACACTGTATATATATAGAATGTATAGACAAGCACAATCGGACGGTGCCCTACCCCCAACACTAACTGAAGCAACAATTACAGTGATTCATAAGAAAGGAAAAGATGCCTAAGAAGTAAGTTCATACCGTCAGATCTCACTGCTAAATAAAGATGGCAAGCTATTTGCTAAAATCTTAGCCAATAGATTAAGCCCATTGATAAGTAAATTAATACACTAAGATCAAATGGGTTCATACTTAATGGACAATCCACCTTTAACTTGAGACGTCTGTTTAATATCATGTACACAAAAAGAGAAGGAAACAATGACTTGGCTATACTAACGCTTTGGATACTTTGGATACAACTTTTTGGAATGGATTAAGCTTCTGCATAAATATCCGATAGCACGAATTCTCACAAACCAAACGCTCTCATCTCCGTTTAATTTGTTCAGGGGAACAAGACAGGGCTGCCCCTTATCAGCATTAATATTTGCCCTTGCTATAGAACCTCTTGCTCAGAGTATTCGATTAGATCCCCGTATTCATGGTTATGACACGAAAGAGACTACAAATAAAATATCTTTGTACGCGGATGGTATCCTCCTGTACATAACGGAACCTCAAACCACTATTCCAGCGATACTGGAAAAAATGAACCTGTTTGGTACATTTTCAGGCTACAGTATTAACTGGAATAAAAGTATACTGTTGCCAGTTCATACAGATACATTAGAACATTTTCCTTTCAGAGTAACAACAGATAAATTTACATATCTAGGGATTGAGGTTACAAAGCGTTACTCTTCCCTTCTACAGGCCAATTTCCTTCCCTTATTAGAAAACCTATAAAGCAAAATCCAATTCTGGAAAACTCTTCCAATTTCCTTACTCGGAAGAGTGAATACCATTAAAATGATCTTTTTACCCCAGCTACTATATCTAATTCAGAACATTCCTATTTCTCTTATAAAAACATTTTTTTAAGAGATTAGATTTGATAATAATACCTTTCTTGTGGAATTGCAAAACTCATATGATAAACAAAAATCAGCTCTACAAATCAAAAACTAAGGGCAGGCTTGCTCTTCCAAATTTCAGATTATATTACTGGGCCTCTGCCATCAACTCCTTTGCTTTCTGGCTTGACACCTCAAATATCCCTCTGAATTGGCTAAAAACAGAACATTGTCACCCTTACTCAATAGGTACCATCCTACCTTCTGAACCTTCTAAATTTTGTAGTCGGCAGGGCAGTTCTCTGCATATCGCCAACTTGGACAATTTTACATTTTTATCAAGCCAATTAATCAAGCCAATTAACCTACAAACCTGTACGTCTTTGGAGTGTGGGAGGAAGATCTCGGAGAAAACCCATGCAGATCACAGGGAGAATGTACAAACTCCATGCAGACAGCACCCGTTGTCGGTATCGAACCCGGGCTGGCGCTGCATTTTGCTGTAAGGCAGCAACTCTACCGCTGCGCCACCGTGACTGACCTACTAGCTCCTACTTCAATTGATAAATCATATTATGGATTTAATCCTGTTATACACAATTTGATATGTATATGGAAGCAAATCAGAACCCATTTTGAACGTAAACATATATCTCTCGTTCTGCCCATAGCAAACAACCCCACATCAAGACATCTATTTTAGATAAGACTTTCACTATATGGAGTGAATTAGGAATCCACAGTGTCAGAGACCTATATATCGATGGTACGTTTGCCACCTTTACACAGC
Source organism: Malacoraja senta (assembly GCA_038087875.1). NCBI lineage: Eukaryota > Metazoa > Chordata > Chondrichthyes > Rajiformes > Rajidae > Malacoraja > Malacoraja senta. The sequence goes on along the minus strand of CM075977.1, from coordinate 21,249,799 downwards.
TACGAAAGAAATTTGAACTCCCAAATAGTAACTTCTTCAGATACTTGTAAATCAGGGATTATATACGAAAGCATCTGTCGGGATTTGAAGTTGAGAGGCAGTCTCAAATAGATGACTGCCTTAAAACACCACCATATAAAGACAAATTCATCTCCTATATGTGTGATGTCCTATCAATAACCTCTCCATCCTCTAGCAAGTATAAGATCAATTGGGAAAAAGACATAAATGTGCAAATACCAGATGAAATCTGGGAGGGAAGCCTCAAACTTATACATAGGTGCTCAAACAATGCTAGACACTGCCTCATACAGTTCAAAATTATACATAGACTTCACTACTCCAAAAATACACATTATATATCCAAATGTTTCTCCTACATGTGATAAATGTCACTCCTCAGATGCTACTCTTTTTCATTAACTTTGTATCGTGCCCTAAGCTCACCTCTTTCTGGTCTGATATATTTAAGAATATCACAGACATTTTTAACATCCCATTAAACCCAGAGCCCTTATTAATCATCTTTGGGGTATCTGAAACATCAAGACAACTCACAACTGCTCAACGACAATTCCTCTCCTACTGTCTCATTACGGCAAAGAAACTACTGCTTATGTCATGGAAAAAAAACAACAGCTCCCAATTCCAGAATGTGGCTTCATGACTTGACCAGTACATAATATTTAGAAAGAATAAGATATGTTTTAAAGGGTAGAGCCAATCAATTTAATAAAATTTGGCAATCATTTATGTCATTTCTTGCACAGAAGAATATTGACACATAACCCAAACCTATCTACACTCTAAATTATCCATTTTAATGAAATTATGAGTAAGGGATAGAAGACAAGAGAGTTAGAAGCTTTAGAAACAAGTCTTCACAAAGAATTATTGCACTGAACTGCTCCCTATGTACTGTAGTCGCCTTCTGCACTCTACTTATGTATTTATTCATTTTTATTTTTATTATTTACTTTTTTCCCCTCACCCATTATTTATTTATTTATTTGTTTATTTTTTAAATGTTTTTATAAACATGCCCGTCCATATTGTTTGTATAATACTCAAATGTTCTGTTTTGATATGTACATTTGGAAAAAATGAGCTTGGATATGGCAACATAATCTGTACCCAATTTTTGATGGCTCAATAAAAATTAAAAAAATAATAAAAAAGAAAATGGAGAGGAGAAGCCAATAACATTTGCGTCTAGAACACTCAATGCCAGTGAGAGGAAATTATGCGCAAATAGAGCGAGAGGCTCTTGCATTGATTTTTGGCATTAGGAGGTTTCACAAATACTTGTATGGTAGAATGTTTGTAATCGAGACAGATCACCAGCCGCTGACAGTGATCCTAAATAGGTTATATCCGAGTTCACGACGGTCATCCGCCACATCGCTGGGAAAAATAACCTGGAGACGGACGCCTTGTCCCGCCCGGCTGTGATGTCTGTTCTCCAAGTGGCGCCGGGAATCGATTACTCTGCTTTGGCGGCGGTGCAGCTAGTGGACGATGAGATGAGGGCGTACTGAACTGCCCTCACAGGACTGGTGCTCGAGGATGTGCCTTTGGGTTCCGCTGGTATCACCGTCCTGTGTGACGTCTCCACGGGGCAGCCGCGGCCTATTGTTCCGGTGGCATGGCGTCGTCGGGTTTTCGACGCCATTCATGGTTTGGCCCACCCATCGATCCGGGCGACGGTGGCATTGGTTGCTGCAAGATTCATTGGGCACGGATTGCGGAAGCAGGTCGGTCATTGGGCCGGGACGTGCATTCCCTGTCAAACATCGAAGGTTCAGCGGCACGTCCGGGCGCCAGTTTAAGACTTTGCGGAGCCTCGCCAACATTTCGATCACATCCTCGTGGATATCGTGGGGCCGCTGCCTCCGTTCCGTGGATTTTCACACTTGCTTACGGTGGTGGACTATTTCAACCGCTGGCCAGAGGCCATCCCACTTGTCGACACTTCGGCCCTGTCCTGCGAGCGTGCCCTGGTGGCCTATTGGGTTGCCCGTTTCGGGGTACCACTGGACATCTCGTCCGACCGGGGTGCCCATTTCATGTCGAAGCTGTGGGCCGCAATGGCTCGCCTGTTGGGGTCTCAGCTCCACCACTCGATGGCCTATCATCCCCAGTCGAATGGGTTGGTGGAACGTATCCACCACTGGCTTAAGGACGCTTTGAAGACTCGCCTCATCGGTCCTGGTTGGATGGACGAGTTGCCGTGGGTCCTGCTGGGGATCCACACCGCCCGAAAGGAGGACTTGCAGGCGAGTTGGTTTACGGTGTTCCACTGACTGTGCCCGGGGAGTTTATCCCAACCGCTGGCAGCCCCCAGGAGTTGCAACATCTCGGCACGGTGTCATTCCATCTCACATGCCGCCGGCTTTTACGGACTGTCAGTATGTCTTCCTCCACCGTGACGCCCACAGGTTGCCCTTACAGCGCCCGTATGAAGGTCCTTTTCAGTTGCCAGGGCACGGCCCCACGACTTTTGAATTGGACATGGGGGGGACGGGTGGGAGACCATGTCGGTGGCTCACTTGAAGCCGGCCCATTTGGACCTGAGCAAACCAGTCCAGGTGGTCCACCCTCGCTGTCGATGGCATCCGCTGTCTCGGATCCCACCTAGTTCATCCTTACCAAAAAATAAACCTTTGCATCACGTGTCCCGGTGATGAGAGATAGGGGTCAAGGTGTGGCCACGGGTGCCCCTAGGGAGTATTTAAGGTGTTAATCGCGCAAGCACGCGGTTGCTGAGTGAGGAGGATTAGCGTAGCACTTAGCATAGCAATAAAGAACAGTATTTTCGGACAAACTTCGTATCTGCCTCATTCTTTAATGGACAACTCCGCGTCTGCTACAACATCAACATGAAGTTAGCAGAATGAAGTTGAATTAAGTCAATCAGGGAGCAACATATAATTGACTCTATTGTCACATTATCTACTTCAACCATCCCAGCTCCAGGACCACACTATGAGAGTTTTCAAGGCATTGTCTGCAGGCCAGTCATTCTCAGATGCTTCATTTGTTGGCATTGGAACCTATACAGATAGTGAGAAGCCAAGGTGATGGACCGTATGCTACAAAAACCCAACTTGGATGGGTTTTCTATGGCTCCTTGAAAAGGAACCATTAAATCGGAAATCAGATGAACTATCCTACCATTGCTGTTAATCAAATATCTACTGATAAATTAGAAAAGCCGGTGATTAAGCAATACCATCATGACTTCAATGAAAGTACCAGCAAGGAATCTGAAGAGATGTGGAATGAAGAGTTGAAGTTCATGGATATTATGAACTACTCAGTAAAAACTGACGGACACTTTTGTCTGGACTTACAAACAAGAAAGTGTCTGCCGAATAATCGTCGTATGGCAGAGCAACGTACCCAGACTTTGAAACGCATGTTTGATGAGAATACTAATTTTCATGAAGTAAGAATCTCTGAAAAATAATTTCTACAAGGATGATTGCTTAAAATCCATGTCTACTGAGCTGGAAGCAACTCAACCAGTAGAACATCTGACTTCCCATTGCGATTTGGGAGGATGCCACTTCAAGCAGGGTGCAAGGCCATCAAATTCAAGTGCAGTTTTATACCACCAAGCAGGGTGGAAGGCCACCAAATTCAAGTGCAGTTTCATGCCACCACGCAGGGTGCAAGGCCACCAAATTCAAGTGCAGTTTCATGCCACTTCAAGCAGGGTGCAAGGCCACCAAATGCAAGTGCAGTTTCATGCCATTTCAAGCAGAGTGCAAGGCCACCAAATTCAAGTGCAGTTTCATGCCATTTCAAGCAGGGTGCAAGGTCACCGAAATACTGTGCAGTTTCATACCATTTAAGCGGGGTACAAAACCAAATTCAAGTGCAGTTTCATACCAGTTCAAGGAGGGTGCAAGGCCACCAAATTCAAGTGCAGTTTCCGACCATTTCAAGCAGGGTGTAAGGCCACCAAATTCAAGTGCAGTTTTGTACCACTTCAAGCAGGGTGCAAGGCCACCAAATTCAAGTGCAGTTTCATACCACTTCAAGCAGGGTGCAAGGCCACCAAATTCAAGTGCAGTTTCATACAACTTCAAACAGGTTGCAAGGGCACAAAATTCAAATGCAGTTTCATAACACTTCAAGCAGGGAGCAAGGCCACCAAATTCAAGTGCAGTTTCATACCACTTCAAGCAGGGTGCAAGACCACCAAATTCAAATGCAGTTTCATACAATTTCCTGCAGGGTGCAAGGCCACCACATTCAAATGCAGTTTCAGACCATTTCAAGCAGGGTGAAACCACCATAAAACCACCATAAAACCACACAAAACACCACACTCACAGTTCAGTAGACATTCAGTGTGTTCAGTTGATTCACAGCTCAGAGTCGTGACCTCTCACTCTCCCATCTTGCAGAGACTGAGCCACACCCACACTTCTGGGTTTTATAATCCCTTCCCCCTCCCACAAGAAGGGGCATGGCCTTCATGGCATGATTGACAGGAGAGAGATTCTCAACATTTTTTAAACACTAATAACACTTTTACTTTTCATTGATGGGTAAAATCCTCTGCACCTGATGACCGGAAGGGGACTGAGTAAGATGGGCATAAATCACAACCGTAAGTGGTATATCTAAAATCAATATACAGTGCAAACAGAAAGTTGTCAAGTGTAGACTTTTAATCATTTGCCATTTCAAACCAACCACCACCAACCATTTGTTGTGCTTTATTTCAAACCAACCACCACCAACCATTTGCTGTGCTTTATTTCAAACCAACCACATTTTCATTTTCAAACCACATTAGGGGCACTCAAGGTCAGGAAAACCACACTCACAATTTAGTAAACATGTGTTCAGTGTTATTCACAGCTCAGACTCAGAGACGTGACCCTCTCACTCCCCCATCTTGCAGAGACTGACTGAGGCACTCAACATTTCCGGGTTTTCTAGGCCCTCCGGAAGGTGCGTGGCCTTCAGGAGAGAGAATCTCAACATTTTTTAAATACTAATAAATCTTTTATTTTTCATCAATGGGAAAAATCCTCTTGTCCTGCACAGCGGAGGGGGACTCTGAGTAAGATGGCCAAACATCACAGCCATAAGTGGCAGCGTTTTTTCTAAAATCTATATACAGAACAACAAGAATTGGTCAAGATCAGACTTTTAGTAATATAGATATACGCTCCCAATATAATAATAATAATAATAATAGAATTTATTTATATAGGGCTTTTCAGGACTCAAAGTCGCTTAGACAACCCTTCATTCTTTAAAAAGGTCTTTGCCGTTATATCTGATATATCTCAAATAAATCTAATAATAGGAGACTTTAACACTGTTTTGGTTCAATGTCTTGACAGATCATCCACCAAAAAGATCCCAAAAAACAATTCAAGCGAACTCCTAAATACGTTCCTCAAAAATATGAACCTTTCAGATGTATGGCGGATCGAGAACCCTGCTGGTAGAGACTACTCTTTATACTTCTCAATTCATAACCCATACAGTAGAATCGATTACTTCCTGGTAGATATAAAATTAATACCCTTTACAACAAATGTTAAATATCAGAATATTGGGGTCTCAGATCACAGTCCTCTCACTTTTTCGCTGTACTTGGAAAACATAACCTCATCATATAGAACCCGGAGACTGAACCCTGCAGCTACTAACTGAAAACGATTTTTGTGAATATTTAAAAACCCAAATTAATATTTATTTTGAAACAAATTATATCCCAGAAACCACCCCTGCCACATTGTGGGCCTTTCAAGCCTATTTGAGAGGATGTGTAATTCGAAATTGCAAGCAAAAAAAAAAAATACAAATAGAAGAATTAGAAAAACAGATCCAACAATTGGACAGGGATAACGCACTCTCCCTCCCCTGATTTACACAGGAAAATAGCAAATTTGAGATATCAATATAATCAATTACTCTCTACAAAAATAAACAAGGCGTTTTTATACACCAAACAAAAATACTTCGAATTCGGAGACAGACCGCACAAATTATTGGCACGACAGCTAAGAGAAATGGAGACTGACCGAACAATACATAAAATTAAGTAACAATGGAACAGCGCTAACAAAATCCAAAGACATAAATGATAGATTCCTAGAGTTTTATTCCAGCCTATATACGCCCAGATGCACTGCAAACACCCCTGTCATGAATGACTTTCTTAATAAATGCAATCTCCCTAAATTGAGTGAAGAAGAATGCAATGGTCTTAACTTTGATCTCCATGTTATAGAGATTAAAAAAGCTATCTCATCTCTTAAAACTGGTAAAGCACCAGGCCCAGATGGACTTCCAAGTGAATTATACAAGAAATTTAATGATACTCTGACACCGTATATATATAGAATGTATAGACAAGCACAATCGGACGGCCCCCCCTACCACCAACACTAACTGAAGCAACAATTACAGTGATTCATAAGAAAGGAAAAGATGCCTAAGAAGTAAGTTCATACCGTCAGATCTCACTGCTAAATAAAGATGGCAAGCTATTTGCTAAAATCTTAGCCAATAGATTAAGCCCATTAATAAGTAAATTAATACACAAAGATCAAATGGGTTCATACTTAATAGACAATCCACCTTTAACTTGAGACGTCTGTTTAATATCATGTACACAAAAAGAGAAGGAAACAATGACTTGGCTATACTAACGCTTTGGATACTTTGGATACAACTTTTTGGAATGGATTAAGCTTCTGCATAAAAATCCGATAGCACAAATTCTCACAAACCAAACGCTCTCATCTCCCTTTAATTTGTTCAGGGGAACAAGACAGGGCTGCCCCCTATCAGCATTAATATTTGCCCTTGCTATAGAACCTCTTGCTCAGAGTATTCGATTAGATCCCTGTATTCATGGTTACGACACGAAAGAGACTACAAATAAAATATCTTTGTACGCGGATGATATCCTCCTGTACATAACGGAACCTCAAACCACTATTCCTGCGATACTGGAAAAAATGAACCTGTTTGGTACATTTTCAGGCTACAGTATTAACTGGAATAAAAGTATACTGTTGCCAGTTCATACCATCCCCTCAGATACATTAGAACATTGTCCTTTCAGAGTAACAACAGATAAATTTACATATCTAGGGATTGAGGTTACAAAGCGTTACTCTTCCCTTCTACAGGCCAATTTCCTTCCCTTATTAGAAAACCTAAAAAGCAAAATCCGATTCTGGAAAACTCTTCCAATTTCCTGTCTCGGGTCCCACCTAGTTCGTCCTTACCTGAAAATAAACCTTTGCATGGGGACGTACGTACGAGTTCTGGCCGCCTCTTTCGGCTGCCCGTCCGTTTTTGTGCCTCCGTTTCGGGGGGGGGGGGGGAAGTAATGTGGCGGCACTGGGTGGTGGGCCATGCACTATACATAACCTTCAGCTCTTGGGGGGCTCACGTGTCCCGGTGTCTGCTACAACATCAACATGAAGTTAGCAGAATGAAGTTGAATTAAGTCAATCAGGGAGCAACATATAATAGTAAGATTAAACGAGAACTTACCAGTTTGAAGTTTGATCTGTATTTTATGAGGAGTTACGATGAGGGATTACGTGAAGAACCCGCTCAGTGCGCAGGCGCGGCATACTTCCAAGCAGCGGTGTGGAATCACAGATAGACACAGGTATTTGAAGTAAACATAGTAAAGAAAAGGAGACATCAATTTATTAGTTTGATCCATATAATGAGGGTGGGAGCGGAGGGCACGTAATCCCTCATCGTAACTCCTCATAAAATACAGATCAAACTTCAAACTGGTAAGTTCTCGTTTAATCTTACTATTTTACTTCGGAGTCACGTGAGTGACTTCGTGAAGATTTCAAAGCTCTGTGATTTCAAACCGTGTAACAGTTTTATTTCACTCACTGCCGAAAGTTCTTGAGGGAGGAAGTGTTATCGTAATCAACCAATGAATCCGTTTCTCAAGAAACAAAAAAGGTATTTATTAACAATAACAAAATTAAATAGCTCCCCCGGGCTTTAAATTATATATTTGCAGCTTCTAATATTTTCTCTGCAAATAAATCTGGTTTCATCAACGGCTTATTATAAAAAGTTCTGAATGTCGTTTCCCTCGACCATCCTGCTGTATTCAGAATATGGTCAACCGGTACGTCCATTCTTTCCGCCGTTGATGTAGATGCTGCCCTAGTGGAATGAGATTTAAATGTATTAGTATCTATTCCGGCAGCCTTCAGCACCTGTTTGAGCCATCTTGCAATGGTTTGGCTCGTTACCCGGCCATGAGGTTTCTTGTGGCTGACCCATAAGGCTTTTTCACTCCCTCTGATATTGTGGGTTGTGTCTATATAATGTTGTAGATGGGTCACGACACACAAGCGTGGCTCTTGTGGGTATGCCCGGAATACCACCAGTGGATTCGCTGTTCCTGGCCTGCTTTGCTTCACCAGACCCTGTATGATGAATGTGATCTGATCTGGGGTGGTCACCATGTTGTCCAGCCTTAACTTGTGTAGTGACTGGACCCTCTGAGCGGATACGAGTGCCATCAACATGAGCGTCTTTAATGTAGATTGCTCGAGGCTGAGGGATCTGGCTGGTGGCCATGCCCTGAGGTATGTCAGGACCACACTGATATCCCAAATATGGGTATACCTGGGTTTAGGGGCTTGATATTATAAATACCCTTCATCAGTTTTACCACCAGTGGATGTGATCCCATTGCCTGTTGTCCTGCTGGTTTGAGATACGCAGAAAGAGCACACCGCGCTGTGTTGATGGCACTGTAACTAATCCCTTCATCATGGTGTAGATGGGCCAGGAATTCCAGTACGTTGGTGGCTGTGGCTGTTGCATACGTTGTTCCTGTTTCCTGGCAATACTTCTCCCATTTTCTTATGCTGCTTAAGTACTGCCTCTTGGTGGATGTTCGAAGGGATGCCGACATGGTGGTGATGGTACGTTCGGACAATCCCAGTTCCAGATAAGGTCTATTCAAAACCTGCAACCCAGGAGTTTAATTTTCTCATGACATGGGTGGCTTATGCCTGTTACTGGGTGAGTTAATAATCCTGGATCACTGGGAAAGACCATTGGTGACTCAACCACCATGTCATGTAGAACCGGGAACCATGGCTGTGTAGGCCAGTCGGGCACCATCAAAATTCCAGAAGCAGAGTCCATCTGTATTTTGCGAAGTACCCGACTGATGAGGCAGAAGGGAGGGAAAGCATAGAAGAAGAACTTTCCCCAATCCAGCGTGAAGGCATCTAGCGCTGCTGCCTCTGGGTCTGGTTCCCAAGCGACATACATAGGTAACTGGTGATTTAGTCGTGATGCAAATAAATCAATATCTGGCGTTCCATACTGCTTAATAACTTTAGCAAATACTTTAGGGTTTAACATCCATTCTATGTTATCATTGAATTTGCGTGACCTGGTGTCTGCCACTTTGTTTAGCTTACCTGGTAGATAAGTAGCTGATAGCCAAATATGTCTTTCGACACACCATTGCCAAATCACATTGACCAATTTGTCGCATGATAGTGATTTTATGCCGCCCATATGGTTAATATAAGCCACCACCGTAGTATTATCTATTTGTAATCGAACATGCAAGTGCTGCATAGTAGATACATATGCTTTTAAACCATAAAAGGCTCCCAACATCTCTAGATAGTTAATGCCCAGTGTTAGTAGTAACGATGACTCTAGGTTAGTCCATCTACCACCTGTGCTGGATATGGAGTTAGTTGCTCCCCAGCCTTGAGCACTGGCATCTGTTTGAAGAACTAAAGTAGGATTAGTGATAATGATAGAGCTGACACTATGCCAAACATTTTCTGCCCACCACTGTAGCTCTGATATTGCTTCAGTGGGTAATTTCATGACACGATCATAGTGACCTGTATGTCGCTTTAGTGCCTGTACCTTTGCTCTTTGTAAATTTTGATAGTGCAAAGGTCCGAATTGTGTAGCCGGAAATGCTGCTACCATTTTCCCAATCACTCTTGCTACTTGTCGAATAGTTGGTCGTTTGTTGACCATTAAATTGTTGCATGATTGTGCTAATGCAACCATTTTTTCCTTTGGCAAGGTAACAGTCATATGGACTGAGTTAATTGTGAAGCCCAGGTAGTCCATGATAGTGGATGGCTTCAACTTAGATTTATCTGGATGGATGATGAACCCCAGAGATTCGAGGAGCTGTTTTGTAGCTGATACTGCTGCCACAGCCAATTCCTTCGTTTTCCCTACTATCAGAATATCATCCAAATATGCCATGACAATATGTTTTTGTTTTCTTAGTATTGCCATGGCTATTTTCAATATTTTGGTAAATAATCTTGGGGCCGAAGTTAGCCCATTGGGCAATGCTTTGTACTGCCACAGCTGCCCCAACCAGATAAATTTTAGGTATCTGCAATGATCTTTGTGTATGGGGACTGAATAGTACGCATCTCTAAGATCAATGCTTGCCATGAAACATCCTTTGGAAATCAGTTGTTTGGCAGTAACAAATGTTTCCATTTTGAAATGTATATACTGAACAAACTTATTTAGTGATCTTAAGTCGATGAGGATGCGACATCCCCCATCTTTTTTGGTTTTAGTGAATATATTTGATACAAATTCCAAAGGTTCATGTTTGGTCTTTTCGATGACCCCCTTTGTGATAAGTCTCACCAGTTCAGCTTGTCCCTCACGTTTCTCTTTGACGGAGGGAGAAAATACCCTTTGGGGCCAATGCTGAACTGGCGGCGACTGTTCTGACATGAACTGAATTTTATATCCACTAATGCTGTTGAGTATATACTTGTCACTCGTGACAGTAACCCATGCTTCTTTAAACAAGTGTAATCTCCCCCCTGTTAGTAAAGCACCCTTATTCTCTATATGCTGGCAGGAACCAGACCCACCTACCTCCATGGTTATTGGTGTTTCTTTTGTTTCCTGAGGTTACGCATGTTTGACCCCACGTGCCCCCAGATCTGGCTGTTCACAGTCTTCACTCTGAGGGCCTCACAGTTCTCTGGTGCTGTGTACAGTTCAAGCGCCTCTAGCAGTACCTTCTCCTGCAAGGGCTTATTTGATAGATGATTTATGCTGGCCGCCATTTTTGGTTCCAGCGGTCTTCCAGCACGTGGGGTTGCTACATAACGGTCCACGACACCCAGCAGCTCTTCCTGCTCCTGCACCCCTTGCATACCGCCGAATTCGTCCGCCAGCCCCTGTTCCAGACCAGCCCAACCCTGGTCACCAATGCTAGCCTCCAGTAATGAGGGAGCAGAGGGCAGTGCACAAGACACTGTGGAGGAGGTGCCTGACCTACCTCCGCGGGAACGCTCCTTCTGCGCATCCCGCTGGAGCATCTGCTCCAAGAGCTGTTGTAAGCTCTGGCGGCTGTCTCTCCTCCGTTTCGGTGGAGACATGTCCCCATCCGACGAATCAGAAATGACCGGCCGGATACTTTTTCTCATGGCTTTCCCTGTCCGCTGTGCAGGCATTAGCGGGACTGGGCTCGGCTCGGTCTCGGGGATAGCGGAGCGCTCTATGTGCGTTCCTGCCGCCTGTTGCTGTCCCCCTGCGATTGAACGCTCCTCTGGTGGAGACGAGCTGGGGGCAGTTCTCTTCGAGAGTCTTTTCTTTTGTGAACTCATTTCGTAAGTACACGCTTTAACTCTCCTTCTCCGTTAGATAACTTCAGCATACTTACCCAACGGTCCGTCTTTTAAACTGCAGCCGGAGAGCCTTCCTCCAGCTGCCGCCGCTGTTGCACTGCTGGCGTAATGCCGCGCCTGCGCACTGAGCGGGTTCTTCACGAAGTCACTCACGTGACTCCGAAGTAAAATTGACTCTATTGTCACATTATCTACTTCAACCATCCCAGCTCCAGGACCACACTATGAGAGTTTTCAAGGCAGTGTCTGCAGGCCAGTCATTCTCAGATGCTTCGTTTGTTGGCATTCCCAACATAACAAATAAAGAGTGGGGATATTTTGTGATAATTTTTCACCTCAGAATTTCAAACAGTGACTCAGACAGCACTGAGACATGGGCTGATAAACGGCTGGTAACAATTGTGTTACAGAACGCCCAGGCAATGACTGTTTCCGACGAGAGATAGAGACTGATTACCTACCTTTTGCATTCAATGGCATTTCTACTGCTGAGTTAATCACCATCAAAATCCGGTGGGTCATCAATGACCAAAACCTCAGTAGAATCAAAGAGTAGGATAAATGCAGCAGCGACATAATCAGATCAGAGGATGAGGTATCCTCTGTTATGTGACTCAGGTCCAGCCACAAAAAGTCCTTTTCACCCATTAAAAGTCAGGAGCCTGCTCAGATACTCTCCATGCATTTAGCTGAGATTACCTTAGGCAATAATCATGAAGCTCAACAACCCAGGTTAATTGGTCACTGCAAACAGCGGTAAATAGTGGAACACGGGGCGAGTTGATAGGAATGATGGAGGAATAAAAGCAAATACAATTTTAATGTAGTATTAAATGGGTGCTTGATGATAGGCACAGACTCCGTGGGCCACAGGGTCTGTTTTCCTTCTATATGTATCTATGGCTACACGGCCTTTCAAAAGAAGGCAGCCAACTTAATTGACACACAATCCATAATTGTAAATATTCAATCCTTTCATGATCCATGTACAGTGCTTGTAGTTTTGTTTAGTTTAGAGATACAGCACGGAAACAGGCCCTTTGACCCACTGAGTTGACACCGATCAATGATCCGCACACATTAACACTATCCTACACACTGGGGACAATTTACACCAAGCCAATTAGCCTACAAACCTGTACTTCTTTGGAGTGTGGGAAGAAACTGAAGATCTGCGAGAAAACATATGCGGTCACGGGGAGAACGAACAAACTTCGTACAGACAGCACCCATAATCGGGATCGAACCCGGGTCTCTGGCACTGCAAGCACTGTAATGCCCCTGTCCCACTTAGCAAACCTGAACGGAAACCTCTGGTGACCTTGCCCACGACCCAAGGTTTCCATGAGTCGCCAGAGGTTTTGGTCACTCGCCTGGAAAGCCTCGACCGAAGCGTGAGCTGCATCTACCGACCAAAGATCCTATAGGATCTTTGCTACCGACCGCACACACACACACATCACAAAGGTGGGGGCCAGGGACAGCGGAGGAGCGCTGTCTGCACGATGAAGAGGAAGGTAAACGGCTGCCACAGAACACGGTAAGTCCTTTAGAGAGCACGGAAGGGGGGGAGAGAAGGGGAGAGAAGGGGAGAGAGAAGGGGAGAGAGAAGGGGAGAGAGAAGGGGAGAGAGAAGGGGGAGAAGGGGAGAGAAGGGGGGAGAAGGGGGAGAGAAAGGGGGAGAAGGGGGAGAAGGGGGAGAGAAGGGGGGAGAAGGGGGAGAGAAGGGGGGAGAAGGGGGAGAGAAGGGGGAGAAGGGGAGAGAAGGGGGGAGAAGGGGGAGAGAAGGGGGGAGAAGGGGGAGAGAAGGGGGGAGAAGGGGGAGAGAAGGGGGAGAGAGGGGGAGAGAAGGGGGGGAGAAGGGGGAGAAGGGGGGAGAAGGGGGAGAGAAGGGGGGAGAAGGGGGGAGAAGGGGGAGAGAAGGGGGGAGAAGGGGGAGAGAAGGGGGGGAGAAGGAGTGGAGACAGTTTTAAGAAGTTTAATAAAGTTAGCGGGCATTTTGCCTTCTGGTGGGTCCTTCTAGGTCCTGAAAACTTCAATGAGCCAATCAAAATGGCCAGTCAGCGAAGGAGATGGCCTTTGATTGCCTGTAAGTAAATAGCGACCACACTCCACTGGCTTCGACCAAACGGCAACCTATTTTTAGTCGAAGCCGGTTTTGAATTTGTTGAAATAATCAAAGCAACCTAGAAGAAGCCTCGACCACGCGGAAACCACTTTCGACCATTAGGGAGAGTGACCAAAACCTCCGGCGACCTCATGGAAGCCTTGGGTCGTGGGCAAGGTCACCAGAGGTTTCCGTTCAGGTTTCCTAAGTGGGACAGGGGCATAAGGCAGCAACTCTACCGCTGTGACACCATGCAGCCCTAACAGCTGTACATGTAGTATGTAAATATCCTACAGTGGTAGTGCCGTTTCATCACTCCATCATCTACACATCTCCATCAGCACCTCCAAACCCATGAAGGAAAAGGGGAGCAGATGCTTGAGAACACAGGATCAGGGAAAGAGGTTTAAAGCTTTGGGTATATGATCACTCTGTGAATTACATTGCAAGCACTTACAAGAGTTATGTTCTGGAACTCACTGCTTCTAAAAATGATATAAATAGTCAATTAGGAGTTTTGAAATAAATTGGATGGTAACTACAGGGAAAATAATTGCAGAGCTAAAGAATAGTGGCGTGCGATTCATGGTGATGCTTCTACTTAGCACTAGTAAAGATATGATGAGCCATGTGGCCACCTTCTGAGCTGTAACTACAATTCAATGGTGGTTAACTGCAGATATTTCACCATTACAAGTTACACACCTTCCACATTACCATATTTTTTATCACCGTCTATATTCTGGAACCACCTGCCTGACAACAATGAGTGCCTTCATTCGAGATACTGGAGTAAATCAAGAACCCTTCCGAGTGGCTATGGAGTTCATTGTGGGTCATTCATCTTTCAGCTAAATTCCTATTTTACTTTCTAGGTGCCACAAGGTGGAATCTTCTCTTTATTTGAGAAAAAATTGATGCACGGTCGACAGTGAAGATAACGTAATCGTTCATTTAACAGAGTGAGGGATTATGAAGACAGATTCATGCTGTGATCACTTTTTTTTAACCTTCCTGTGAGGACTGTACAAGGGGACAGGGATTACCAATTCGAACATACACAATGCTTTACACTTGTGAATGTTAGAACTGTCTCTGAAGCTCATTCTAAACTAGTATAGGTCCCTCATGCAACACTGCTTTGTCGCACATTTTTATGGTTCAAGATTTGTCTAGACTGTCATATTAAGACTAAATAATTAATATTCCTTGGAATATTAAGAGGAAGAATAATGCCATGGATTATCATCCAGTGATGTCTTTGAGTGAAGTGAGCCTTCCATCCTTGCAAAATCTGGTTTAAAAGCGATTACGTCACTCCCCTAAGTGATAAACTCTTCATAAATCGATTGAAATCAAAGAATGCTGAAGCTTTGTCCATATTCCGTAAACGAATAAAAGAGAAATACATAGACTTTCAGATCATAAAAAAAATACCATAACAGTAATCAAAACTAGTGGTCAAGTTCACAGGTTCATAAGTCACAGGAAGAGAAATAGGCCACCCAGCCCATCGAGCCTACTTTGCCATTTAATCATGACTGATCTATCTTTCCCTCTGAATCCCATTCTCCTGCCTTCTTTGACACCCTTACTAATCAAGAACCCGTCAATCTCCGCTTTAATAAAAAACAATGGCATGACCACCACGGCCGCCTGTGGCAATGAATTCCACAGATTTGTCTCCCTCTGACTAAAGAAATTCCTCCTCAGCTTCTTTCTATAGGTACCTTTTACTGTGAGTGGGTGCTCTGTGGTCCTAAACGCTCCCACTAGTAGAAACATCCTCTCCACATCCAATCTATTCAGGCCTTTCACTATTCGGTAAGTTTCAATGAGGTCCCCCCTCATCCTTCTAAACTCCAGAGAGTACAGGCCCAGAGCCGTCAAACACTCAACATATGTTAAAGAGCAGAGTCCAATGAAAAATGTCAACAAAGATAGGAAAGGGATTCCGTGAAGCTTCCTGGACACACATCAAGTGTCCAACAACAATGGCTGTTGGAATCATTGTTGTCCACAATGCATGTTAGTGAGTTGAGCTCTGAAATTGAAAGAATAATTTGGATATGTGCAGATGATGCATAGAAAGGAATACTCTGTGAGAGAGTTGATGACCAGTGAAGAAATTTGAAGTGTCGTCAGTGCTGCAGAGCATTGCTCCGCTCTCGTCAATGAGTCACTGAGTTCATAAACATTCTTTTAAGTGCTGCTGGTTTAATACTGCAATGATGTTTTGACTACGTTACATGCTGAAGCCTGTAGAGTGGAACACAAAGTCAGGCTGCCACACAGCAAAGCTAGGCAGTCAATTTGAGACCAGATTTTGTGTTACTGTTAACATCGTGGAAAGCAGCAACACACAAGATAAATAGGAAATTAAATTCAGCACAACAAATTATGTAGTCCTTCAGATCAAATATTTCTTGAAAGGTAAGAAACCAGGTAAGGCACATGTTCAAAGAGATTTGAAAATATAAATACATGATAAAAGGCACAATATACACAAATAATGCCTTTAAAATATAAACGTATTTCGGTAACATTTGAGATAAATAGAATACAAAACAAAAAAGTGATGTAAATTCATGGAACCCGGTGGACAAATCACCCCAGATTATTTGGTGTATTTTGATGTTATTACTGTGCAACTATAGTTTCCTTTATAACATATTGAAACTCTTTAATTGTCTGCAATCAGACCTCCTCAAACACTGAATTAGTTCATATGAATATATACTTAATTTTCCATCATCCAAATAGGGTAGTGGATGGATGGCAAAAGTACATGAACAATTTGCAAGAATGTTACCAAAATAGAGAGAATGCTGCTATCAGGAAAGATAGAACTGAAGACCAAGTGAGAATCTAGTAAAGATTTTTATAATAATGAGGTGATCCAATGGTGTGGGTATGAAAATATATTTCTTGGAGTCATACAGTGTGGAAACATGTCCTTTGGCCTAACTTGCCCATACCGACCAACAGACCCCATCTACACGTCCCACCTGCCCGTGCTTGGCCCATAACCTTCTAAACCTATCCTATCCATGTACCTGTCCAAATGTCTCTTAAATGTACATGCCTCAACTACCTTCTCTGGCAGCTCATTCTATATACCCCACTTTTGTGTAAAAAAAGTTGCCCCTCAGATTCCTATTAAATCTTTCCCCCTCACCTTAAACCTATATCTTTTTGTTCGATTCCCTACTCTGGGCAAATGTCTCAGTGCATTTATTCAATCTATTCCTCTCTTGATCTCGTACACCTCTATAAGATCACTCCTCATCCTCCTGCACTCCAAGAAATAAAATCCTATCCTGATCAACTTTCCCCTTTAGCTCAGGTCCTCGAGTCCTGGCAACATCCTCGTAAATCTTCTCTGCACCCGTTGCAACTTGACAACATCTTTCTTTTAATATGGTGACTAAAACTGAACACAATACTCTAAATGTGGCCTCGCCAATAACTTACACAACTGTAACATAACCTCTCGTCTTTTATACTTAATGCTCTGACTGATGAAGGCCAGTGGCAAAAGCCTTCTTTACCACCCTATCGTCCTGTGATGCCACCTTCAAAGACCTAAGTACCAGCGCTCCTAGATCCCTTTGCTCAATAACACTCCCCAGAGCCCTACCATTCATTGTGTTACTCCTGCCCTTGTGAGACTGCCCAAAATGCAAAACCTCACACTTCTCTGTATTAAATTTCATCAACCACTCCTCAGCCTATCTGCCCAAGCAATCAAGACCCTGCTGCAATTTTGACAACTGTCTTCTCTATCTACAAAACCACCTACTTAAGTGCCATCTGCAAATTTGCTAATCATGACCTGCATGTTCTCATACATTCATTGATATAGATGACAAACAGTAATGGGCCCAACACCGAACCCTGAGGTACACCACTCGCCACAGGCAAGAGTTGATAAATTCAATAATATTTAAATGAGAGTTCCAGAATGTACTGACAGTGTAGTGCAGAAAAAAAATCTCCCCTGAAGGCAGTGAAATGGCAGGAGGGCAAATCAAATACCTCAAAATCTGCTGGCATTTGCAAGAGTTAGATATGAGATATAGAGCTACAATGAGACTGGTTTGTCTTTTCTACCCAACTGATAAGTTGAACATTTAGGCATTTAGTCATGATGCTCCTTTGACACTTCCAATTCACAAGATATAACATAGAAAGAAGAATTTCAATGGAATCTTCCTTAAAATCCATATCAAATAGGTAACAACTTAAAAGAAATGGCATGTATGTGTACGTTTATGCAATAAATCATTCTGTGAACAGTTTAAGCATCTGATGCGGTGCAGAGAATAGATTCTCACAGGCATCAATTAATCAAATATCCAGGTTTTTGCTCTGAAGTTTGATGTATAAAGTGAAATCCATCACTTTTCTCATCCATCGAAACGATTTTATATAATTGTTCTAAAACTGGCCTGACAGCAATAAACAACATCAATAAACTGTTGCTATGTTTTATTGTTTTTGATTTTAAATGTGTTTGATGATTTCACAAAGAATGCACAAAAATATTTCGTAGTCATGTTTAGGATTGTTGAGGGAGATATAGTTGGCCTATTTCAGCGCAGGCACAGATGAAATAATTTATTTTTGTTACTGCAGCCCTTACTAGACATAGACAATAGACAATAGGTGCAGGAGTAGACCATTTGGCCCTTCGAGCCAGCACCGCCATTCAATGTGATCATGGCTGATCATCCACAATCAGTACCCTGTTCCTGCCTTCTGACTCCGCTTTCTTTATGAGCTGTATCTAGCTCTCTCTTGAAAGCATCCAATGGGATAGCACCAACTGATGTAGTTTAATTTCTTCTTTTCCCAAAATAACGTGAAGTATATGCAGTATCATTAGAATTGTGGAAGGGAATTCGAAATCCCTCATTGAAATCCCTCTATTGCATTCAACTACAAAACCTATGAGAAAGAAGTTAATGAGGAAACAAGTGAACTCAGGTGAATTCAGCTAATGATGGCTCACTGCTGGAATGGATTTCTTTGTTTTGTTTTCAGGGCATTTAAGTTGGTTTAATTTCAAGCAGAAAATCAGATAGGTGCAGCTACTGCGGACTGTCATCTTGATGCTGCTTGCATGCCACAAAATTAAATCATGCAATGCCAAAGGAAATTTGATTCACTCCCAAGTGACATCCAGGAGAGAGAATGATTCATTTAATAATGATAATAATCTCAGGGGATCAATGGAGAAGGCACAGCCAGAGAAACTCTGTGACAATCTGCCAAAACAGTGCTGCAGTAATTTTTTTTAATCAATTCTGCTGCAAACTTTGATATTCCCAGTGGGAGAAGCTTTATGTACAATAAATTCTTGCTTCCATGCCAAAAATTACAGAACAATAGGCACTTAATAAGGGATTTGCTGGAGATACAATAATATGGAGGTGCTTCACTGCTCAACTATTTAAATTATTTGCAGAGTTATCCCAGAGTGGAAGGATGCAATCTGCATAAAGAGCATGCAATGGTGCCATTAAGAAAGATACATCGCTGCTATTCACAGAGATTGGAAGTCCCTTCATTGCATTGAAATTAAGCGACCCAGGTTGACTGCACTCAAATAATACTAACCCAGTTCATGCATTGCAAGAAGTTTTAGAGTGTTATCCTTGTTATAGATACATAGATACATAGAAAATAGGTGCAGGAGTAGGCCATTCGGCCCTTCGAGCCTGCACCGCCATTCAATACGATCATGGCTGATCATCGAACTCAGTATCCCGTACCTGCCTTCTCTCCATACCCCCTGATCCCTTTAGCCACAAGGGCCACATCTAACTCCCTCTTAAATATAGCCAATGAACTGGCCTCAACTACCCTCTGTGGCAGAGAGTTCCAGAGATTCACCACTCTCTGTGTGAAAAATGTTTTTCTCATCTCGGTCTTAAAGGATTTCCCCCTTATCCTTAAGCTGTGACCCCTTGTCCTGGAACAATCTTCCTGCATCTAGCCTGTCCAACCCCATAAGAATTTTGTAAGTTTCTATAAGATCCCCTCTCAATCTCCTAAATTCTAGCGAGTATAAGCCGAGTCTATCCAGTCTTTCTTCATATGAAAGTCCTGACATCCCAGGAATCAGTCTGGTGAACCTTCTCTGCACTCCATCTATGGCAATAATGTCCTTCCTCAGATTTGGAGACCAACACTGTACGCAATACTCCAGGTGTGGTCTCACCAAGACCCTGTACAACTGCAGTAGAACCTCCCTGCTCCTATACTCAAATCCTTTTGCTATGAAAGCTAACATACCATTCGCTTTCTTCACTGCCTGCTGCACCTGCATGCCTACTTTCAATGACTGGTGTACCATGACACCCAGGTCTCGCTACATCTCCCCTTTTCCTAATCGGCCACCATTTAGATAATAGTCTGCTTTCCTGTTTTTGCCACCAAAGTGGATAACCTCTTTTTTTCCACATTAAACTGCATCTGCCAAACCTTTGCCCACTCACGCAGCCTATCCAAGTCATCTTGCAGTCTCCTAGCATCCTCCTCACAGCTAACACTGCCCCCCAGCTTAGTGTCATCCGCAAACTTGGAGATGTTGCCTTCAATTCCCTCATCCAGTTCATGAATATAAATTGTAAATAGCTGGGGTCCCAGCACTGAGCCTTGCGGTACCCCACTAGTCACTGCTTGCCATTGTGAAAAGGACCCGTTTACTCCTACTCTTTGCTTCCTGTTTGCCAGCCAGTTCTCTATCCACATGAATACTGAACCCCAAATACCGTGTGCTTTAAGTTTGTATACTAATCTGTTATGTGGGACCTTGTCGAAAGCCTTCTGAAAGTCCAGATACAACACATCCACTGGTTCTCCCCTATCCACTCTACTAGTTACATCCTCGAAAAATTCTATAAGATTCGTCAGACATGATTTACCTTTCGTAAATCCATGCTGACTTTGTCCAATAATTTCACCACTTTCCAAACGTGCTGCTATCCCATCTTTAATAACTGTCTCTAACAGTTTCCCCACTACCGATGTTAGACTAACTGGTCTGTAATTCCCCGTTTTCTCTCTCCCTCCCTTCTTAAAAAGTGGGGTTACATTTGCTACCCTCCAATCCTCAGGAACTACTCCAGAATCTAAAGAGTTTTGAAAAATTATCACTAATGCATCCACTATTTCTGGAGCTACTTCCTTAAGTACTCTGGGATGCAACCTATCTGGCCCTGGTGATTTATCGTCCTTTAATCCATTCAATTTACCAAACACCAGTTCCCGACTAACCTGGATTTCACTCAGTTCCTCCATCTTCTTTGACCCACGGTCCCCTGCTATTTCCGGCAGATTATTTATGTCTTCCTTAGTGAAGATGGAACCAAAGGAGTTATTCAATTGGTCCGCCATATCCTTGTTCCTCATGACCAATTCACCTGTTTCTGACTGCAAGGGACCTACATTTGTTTTAACTAATCTCTTTCTCTTCACATATCTATAAAAACTTTTGCAGTCAATTTTTATGTTCCCTGCCAGTTTTCTTTCATAATCTATTTTCCCTTTCCTAATTAAGCCCTTTGTCCTCCTCTGCTGGTCTCTGAATTTCTCCCAGTCCTCTGGTATGCTGCTTTTTCTGGCTAATTTGTACGCATCATCTTTTGCTTTGATACTATCGCTGATTTCCCTTGTTATCCACGGATGCACTACCTTCCCTGATTTATTCTTTTGCCAAACTGGGATGAACAATTTTTGTAGTTCATCCATGCAGTCCTTAAATGACTTCCATTGCATATCCACCGTCAACCCTTTTAGAACTAATTGCCAGTCAATCTTGGCCAATTCACGTCTCATACCCTCAAAGTTACCTTTCTTTAAGTTCAGAACCATTGTTTCTGAATTAACAATGTCACTCTCCATCCTAATGAAGAACTCAACCATATTATGGTCACTCTTGCCCAAGGGGCCACGCACAACAAGACTGCTAACTAACCCTTCCTCATTACTCAATACCCAGTCTAGAATAGCCTGCTCTCTCGTTGGTTCCTCTAGATGTTGGTTTAGATAACTATCCCGCATACATTCCAAGAAATCCTCTTCCTCAGCACCCCTGCCAATTTGATTCACCCAATCTATATGTAGATTGAAGTCACCCATTATAACTGTTTTGCCTTTGTTGCGCGCATTTCTAATTTCCTGTTTGATACCATCCCCAACTTCACTACTACTGTTAGGTGGCCTGTACACAACACCCACCAGCGTTTTTCTGACCCTTAGTGTTTCGCAGCTCTACCCATACCGATTCCACATCCTCCAAGCTAATGTCCTTCCTTTCCACTGCGTTAATCTCCTCTCTAACCAGCAACGCTACCTCACCTCCTTTTCCTTTCTCTCTATCCCTCCTGAATATTGAATATCGCTGGATGTTCAGCTCCCAGCCTTGGTCACCCTGGAGCCATGTCTCCGTGATCCCAACTATATCATAATCATTAATAGCTATCTGCACGTTCAACTCATCGACCTTATTACGAATGCTCCTTGCATTGAGACACAAAGCCTTCAGGCTTGTTTTTACAACACTCTTACCCCTTTTACAGTTATGTTGAAAAGTGGCCCTGTTTGATTTTTGCCCTGGATTTGTCTGCCTGCCACTTTTACTTTTCACCTTGCTACCTATTGCTTCCGCCCCCATTTTACACCCCTCTGTTTCTCTGCTCACCCATTTAAAAACCCCACCACCTCTTATTCTCTGTTTATTATTGTTTTCTTCTTTCCCCCCTATGTACAATTATGTACAATTTTCTGATCTGATGCACAAATGGGATTCAATAATAGCTCTTAATTTTTTTGTGCTGTTAATTTTGCCTTTAAGTTCTTTAATTAACATATATGGATTCGGAACTGACATTCATAGAAGACAGAGGGTTATGGTGGCTGGATATCTGTGACCATTGGAGTTCCACAGAGGTCTGTGCTGGGGCTTCGGCTATTTGTGGTAATATATAAACAACTTGGACGAACAAATATAGATGGGTTGGTCAGTACGTTTACTGACACCAAAAATAAAGGAGTTGCAGAAAGTGAGGAATGCTGTCAGAAGATACAGTGGGATGTGTATATGCTGCAGAAATGGATGGGGAAATGACAGATGGAGTTTAACCTGAACAAGTGTGAGGTGTTACACTTTGTGTGAGTTTGAATGTAAGGGGAAAGTATACAGTTAATACATAGATACATAGAAAATAGGTGCAGGAGTAGGCCATTCGGCCCTTCGAGCCTGCACCGCCATTCAATATGATCATGGCTGATCATCCAACTCAGTATCCCGTACCTGCCTTCTCTCCATACCCCCTGATCCCTTTAGCCACAAGGGCCACATCTAACTCCCTCTTAAATATAGCCAATGAACTGTCCTCAACTACCCTCTGTGGCAGAGAGTTCCAGAGATTCACCACTCTCTGTGTGAAAAAGTTTTTCCTCATCTCGGTCTTAAAGGATTTCCCCCTTATCCTTAAGCTGTGACCCCTTGTCCTGGACTTCCCCAACATCGGGAACAATCTTCCTGCATCTAGCCTGTCCAACCCCATAAGAATTTTGTACGTTTCTATAAGATCCCCTCTCAATCTCCTAAATTCTAGCGAGTATAAGCCAAGTCTATCCAGTCTTTCTTCATATGAAAGTCCTGACATCCCAGGAATCAGTCTGGTGAACCTTCTCTGCACTCCCTCTATGGCTATAATGTCCTTCCTCAGATTAATGCAAGACTCTCAACAGCATTGTGTGTAGGAAAGAACTGCAGATTGTGGTTTAAATCGAAGGTAGACACAAAATGCGGGAGTAACTCAGCGGGACAAGCAGCATCTCTTAACAGCATTGATGTACAAAGAGACCTTGTCGAAGAAAATCATAGCTTATTGAACGTGGCTAGGGTGGTAGAGAAGGCATATGGTATGCTTGCTTTCTTTGCTTGGGGCATTGAATATAAGAATCAGGAGGTTACTATGAAAAGGGAGTAGGAGGCAATTGTGGCTGACAATAGAAGTTAGGGATAGAATAAAACTAAAAGAAAAGATGTATAACACAGCAAAGAGTAGCCGAAAGCCAGAGGATTGGGAAACTTTCATAGGACAACAGAAGGAAACAAAACGGGCAATACGGGCTGAAAAGATTAAGTACGAGGGGAAGCTGGCCAGGAATATAAAGAAGGACAGTAAAAGCTTCTTTAGATATGTTAAGGGAAAATAATAGCAAAGTCAAACGTGGGTCCCTTGAAGGCAGACACGGGTGAAATTATTATGGGGAACATGGAAATGGCAGAAGAGTTGAACAGGTACTTTGGATCTGTCTTCACTAAGGAAGACACAAACAATCTCCCAGAAGTACTGCAGGACAGAGGATCTAAGGGGGTAGAGGAACTGAAAGAAATTTTCATTAGGCGAGAAATAGTATCGAGTAGGCTAATGGGACTGAAGGATGACAAATCCCCTGGGCCTGATGGTCTGCATCCCAGGGTCCTCAGGGAGGTGGCTCTAGAAAGAGTGGACGCATTGGTGATCATTTTCCAATGTTCAATAGATTCAGGATCAGTTCCTGTGGATTGGATGATAGCTAATGTTATCCCACTTTGAAGAAAGGAGCAAGAGAGAAAATGGGGAATTACAGACCAGTTAGCCTGACTTCGATGGTGGGAAAGATGGTGGAGTCAATTATTAAAGAGGTAATAATGGGGCATTTGGATAGCAGTAAAAGGATTAGTCCAAGTCAGCATGGATTTAAGAAAGGGAAATCATGCTTGACTAATCTTCTGGAATTTTTTGAGGATGTGACAAGTAAAATGGATGAAGGGGAGCCAGTGGATGTAGTGTATCTAGACTTTCAGAAACCCTTTGATAAGGACCCGCACGGGAGACTGGTGACTAAAATTAGAGCACATGGTATTGGGGGTAGGGTGTTGACGTGGATAGAAAATTGGTTGGCAGACAGGAAGCAAAAAGTAGGAGTGAACGGATCCTTTTCAGAATGGCAGGCAGTAGCGAGTGGAGTGCCGCAAGGCTCGGTGTTGGGGCCGCAACTGTTTACCATATATATTAATGATTTGGAAGAGGGAATTAGGAGCAACACTAGCAAGTTTGCAGATGACACAAAGCTGGGTGGCAGTGTGAACTGTGAAGAGGATGTTAGAAGGTTGCAGGGTGACCTGGACAGGTTGAGTGAGTGGGCAGATGCGTGGCACATGCAGTATAATATAGATAAATGTGAGGTTATCCACTTTGGCGGCAAAAACAAGGGGGCAGATTATTATCTCAATGGGGTTAGGTTAGGAAAGAGGGAGGTACCGTGAGACCTGGGAGTCTTTGTACACCAGTCACTGAAAGTTGGCTTACAGGTACAGCAGGCAGTGAAGAAAGCTAATGGAATGTAGGCCTTCATAACAAGAGGATTTCAGTATAGGAGTAGAGAGGTTCTTCTGCAGTTGTATAAGGCTCTGGTAAGACCAGATCTGGAGTATTGTGTACAGTTTTGGTCTCCTAATTTGAGGAAGGACATCTTTGTGATTGAGGCAGTGCAGCGTAGGTTCACGAGGTTGATCCCTGGGTTGGCGGGACTGTCATATGAGGAAAGATTGAAAAGACTAGGCTTGTATTCACTGGAATTTAGGAGGAGGGGGGATCTTATAGAAACATATACAATTATAAGAGGATTGGACAAGCTAGATGCAGGAAAAATATTCCCAATGTTGGCTGAGTCCAGAGCCAGGGGCCACAGTCTTAGAATAAAGGGGAGGCCATTTAAGACTGAGGTGAGAAAAAACTTTTTCACCCAGAGAGTTGTGAATTTTTGGAATTCCCTGCCACAGAGGGCAGTGGAGGCCAAATCACTGGATGGATTTAAGAGAGAGTTAGGTAGAGCTCTAAGGGCTAGTGGAGTCAAGGGATATGGGGAGAAGGCAGGCACGGGTTATTGATCACCCATTATCACAATGAATGGCGGTGCTGGCTCGAAGGGCCGAATGGCCTCCTCCTGCACCTATTTTCTATGTTTCTATGTTTCTATGAAACTCTATAAGACTTTGGTTAGGAAGCATGTGGAGTTTTGCTCGCAGTCTGGTCGCCACGCTACACGTGGAGGTTTTGGAGAGGGTCCAGAGGAGGTTTACCAGAACGCTGCCTGGATTAGTGGATTTCAGTTACAGGAAGATTGGATAGTCTTTAATTGTTTTCTTTAGAATGTCAGAGGTTGAGGGCAGACTTGATAGAAATCGAAAAAATTATGAGAGGCACAGATAGGGAAGATGTTCAGAAATGTTTTCCCAAGGTAGAAATGCCAAACAGTAGAGGGCGTATCTATAACGTGAGGGGAAATGTAATCGACATAATATCATAAGTGATAGGAGTAGAATTAGACCATTTGGCCCATCAAGTCTACTCTGCCATTCAATCATGGCTGATCTATCTCTCCTTCCTAACCCCATTCTCCTGCCTTCTCCCCATAACATCCATCACTCATACTAATCAAGAATCTAGCTATCTCGGCCTTAAATATATCCACTGACTTTGTCTCCACAGCCTTCTGTGGCAAATAATCCACAGATTCACCACTCTCTGACTGAAGAAATTCCTCCTCCTCTCATTCCTAAAAGAACATCCTTTAATTCTGAGGCTATAACCTCTAGTCCTGGACTCTCCCACAAGTGGAAACATCCACTTTATACAAGCAGGGCAAGTTATTTTACACAGTGTGGCGGGGGCCTGGAAAGCATTACAGGGGTGGTGATGGAGACAGATACGACAGTTGCATTTTAGACATTTTAGATAGGCACATGCAAGTGCGAGGAATAGAGGGATATGGATCACGTATAAGCGGATGATATCAGTTTAACTGTGTGTCATGTTCGGCGCAAACATTCTGGGCTGTACTGTTCTATGTTTAATGTTCTATGTTCAATTTAATTGATAATACAATGTGATATTCCAAACATAATTGATCTAAAAATCCATACACACATGAACATATACAGCAGATCAAGTACATGACAAAGTAGTGCATGGGTTCCAGTTCAGGTTTGTGCTGCTTCCTTAACAGTGAGAGCCTGGAATGATGTTTATTTCTAAATTCATGCAGCGAATCATGCGTAATTTTAAGAATCCTACACAATAGCTGAAGCAAACTTGTGCTCATTGTTGTCAAGCCTACACCTCTTAGAGGAGAAGTAAGCATTGCAATCAACCATCCTTGGAAGATGTCACGTCACTTGATATCTAGAGATTTCAATGAATGTGATCGAGGAATGTGAAGAGAGGTTCAATTGATCTCATGAGCACCTTGCTGTCAATTCTGCCATTCAGTGAGACAGTCCCTTCAGTGCACCCAATATAAGCAATATGTGGGACATAGTGGTAGAGCTGCTACCTTGCAACGGCAGAAACCTGTGATTAATCCTGTTTGTCTGAAGTTTACATGTTCGCGCTGTGACCATGTGGGTTTCCTCAGGGTGCTCTTGTTTCCTCCCACATCGGAATAGCGTGTGGGTATTGTTGGTAAATTGGTCTCTATAAATGGCTTTTTGTGTCCAGTGAGTGGATGTGAAAGTAGAGATAACATAGAACTAGTGTGAGTGCTCGATGATCGACATGGACGTGCGCCAAACGATACGCTCCACTCCACGGATTTCAGATAGAGGTCTGTACAGAGGAACTGGACCCGGAATCAATCAGTGTCAGCTTCGAATCTACTCAATGATTCATCATTCACAAATCTCTGAGGTAGGGAATTTTAAAGTGCAACAATCTGATGAAAAATACACCTCATGCAATCCTAAATGGCTGACCCAACAATCCAGATTCTCCAGTGAGAGAAAAGAACCATTCAGCATTTACTGTCAACATATTGCTATCTATTTATGAGCTCTCATTTTTCCAACTTCCAGTGGACATTATATGTTAATCATACTATAGTTCCCTTCATTAAAATACTCTTATCCCAGGAATCAATCCAGTGAATCTACACATACATCAACACACTTCATAAAGCATGACATATTGGCATAATGCAAAGTAGTGCGGGAAGAAAATATCAAAACTAGTTGAACTGGTGAAAATCAAGACAAGTTAACAATTTTGAAGATGGTATTGTGGGTGTATTTAGGACATCTATATTACTAAAAGTCTGATCTTGACCACTTCCTGTTGTTCTGTATATTGATTTTAGAAAAAAACGCTGCTACTTACAGCTGTGATTTTTGGCCATCTTACTCAGAGTCCCCTCCGCTGCACAGGACAAGAGGATTTTTCCCATCGATGAAAAATAAAAAAGTTATTATTGTTTAAAAAATGTTGAGATTCTCTCTCCTGAAGGCCACGCCCCTTCCGGAGGGACCATAAAACCCAGAAGTGTTGAGTGCCTCAGTCAGTTTCTGCATGAAGGGGGAAGCGAGAGGGTCACTGTGAATAACACTGAACACATGTCTACTAAACTGTGAGTGTGGTTTTACTGATCTTGAGTGCTCTTAAGGTGGTTAGAAAATGAAATTGTGGTTGGTTTGAAAAAGCACAGCAAATGGTTGTTGGTGGTGGTTGGTTTGAAATAAAGCACAGCAAATGGTTGTTAGTGGTGGTTGGTTTGAAATAAAGCACAGCAAATGGTTGTTAGTGGTGGTTGGTTTGAAATGACAAATGATTAAAAGTCTAAACTTAACAACTTCCTGTTTGCACTGTATATTGATTTTAGATAAAACGCTACCACTTATGGCTGTGATTTTTGGCCATCTTACTCAGTCCCCCTCCGCTCATCAGGTGCTGAGGATACTTCCCATCAATGAAAAATAAGTGTTATTAGTGTTAAAAAATGTTGAGAATCTCTCTCCTGTCAATCACGCCATGAAGGCAATTCCCCTTCTGGTGGGAGGGGGGAGGGATTATAAAACCCAGAAGTGTGGGTGTGGCTCAGTCTCTGCAAGATGGGGGATGGATAGGTCACGAATCTGAGCTATGAATCCACTGAACACGCTGAATGTCTACTGAACTGTGAGTGTGGTGTTTTGTGTGGTTTTAAGGTGGTTTCACCCTGCATGAAATGGTATGAAACTGCATTTGAATGTCGTGGCTTTGCACCCTGCCTGAAGTGGTACGAAACTGCACTTGAATTTGGTGGCCTTGCACCCTGCTTGAAGTGGTACGAAACTGCACTTGAATTTGGTGGCCTTGCACCCTGCTTGAAGTGGTTGGAAACTGCACTTGCATTGGTGGCCTTGCGCCCTGCTTGAAATATCATGAACCTGCACATGCATTTGGTGGCCTTGCACCCTGCTTGAAGTGGCATGAAACTGCACTTGCATTTGGGGGCCTTGCACACTGCTTGAAGTGGCATGAAACTGCACTTGAGTTTGGTGGCCTTGAACCCTGCTTGATGTGGCATGAAACTGCACTTGAATTCAGTGGCCTTGCACCCTGCTTGAAGTGGTATGAAACTGTACTTGAATTCGGTGGCCTTGCACCCTGCTTGGTGGCATGAAACTGCACTTGAATTTGGTGGCCTTGCACCCTGCTTCAAGTCGTAAGAAATTGCACTTGAATTTGGTGGCCTTGCACCCTGCTTGAAATGGTAGGAAACTGCATTTCAATTTGGTGGCCTTGCACCATGCTTGAAATGGAATTTCAAGGAATAGCCGTGAGTCAACTGCCAGCCCACCAGTCGTGAGTGAGTTGCCAGGATATCAGGCTTGAGTGACTGAGCTGCCACCCCAAGAATCCATTTGCCCCAGAATGTCCATACCAGCCCTCTTCAGCCCACAACACCCATACTAGCGCTCCAGAAAGCCCCCCCATTGGCCACCAATATTGGAATTGGTGGAGAGGTGGAATATTGCGATGGGGGACCTGCCCTCCCATGTGAACATGGGACCCAACGGGTCCCACTTAGTCTAGTAACTTCTATGCCTCAAACAAATGTTCCCTCACAGGACAAAACTTTAGATAAAATTGATGACATTAATCTGCTCTCTAGAACCTCTGTCACTCCACATAAAAAACACATAGGGAGGTATAATCACAAAACACCAGTATCAACTAGCCTTACAATGAAGAAGCAGGAGCATTAATTGTGAAAATCAAAATTTATGTTCAACAAAATAATTCTAAGTATTCACACACCATACATATTCAAACACAAAAAGAACCAACTCTACCAGAATGCTAAGATGATTAACTGACCAGTTATTATCAGTAAAGGAGTATTTGGAAATTAATTGTCATAATATTACAGAATTTCAGACTTGATTTGAAAATCGGGAGTCTCAAACTTGGGTCAAATCAAATTAAGTGAATTTTGAAAAGATATAAAATATATTGAATACAGGTTCCCCCTGGGTTACAAATGCCCAACTGATGGACATATGTACATATTATTGTGTAGCTGGGAGAAGGGCTGGATGGATGGGGATGGATTTACCGGCTGCTGCGGGGATGCAGATATCTTCCCCCAGGTGGGTATGGGGCATTCCTGCATTCCTTCTCTCAGCACACTCCTCCCTCTCAGACCCCCAACAATCTAGGCTGGGTTGATCTGAGCAGAACTAGGGTGTGCTCAACACACGCACTCACTGAGTCAGTGAGGGCGGATGGCAGCCGCTCTTCCTGTGCCTGCTCATTCTTCCATCACAGCTGTTCATGTAATCCTCTCCCATGCACTGTTTTTGTTCATTTCTAACTTATAGTTTGGTTTATGAACAATTCTTAAGAATGGAACCAGGTCATAATCTGCCTGAATGGTAAACCATGTTATCGGACTCTATGACTCTATAAGATGAACTATTAATGGATATAATCATGGTCATAAATTGAGAAGTATTTCAACAGTAAAGTATTTAATATGATACACAACCAGGATATATCCCAAAAGACAAAAGCTCCACTTGTTCGCCTCTGCTACTATGATCATCAAATGAGTCAATTAGTAAAATTCTCTACATCTCATTACACATGACAATAATAGATCAATACCAAAAGAAGACACAAAGTGCTGGGGTAACTCAACGGGTCAGGCAGCATCTCTGAAGAATAAGATGCTTCATGTTCTCTATTGTTCACCTATTGTTCACCTATATGTTCACCTATTCATGTTCTCCTGAGCTGCTGCCTAACCCGCTGAGTTTCTCCAGTCTCTTGTGCCTTTTTTTGTAAACCAGCATCTGCAGTTCCTTATGTATCCAAAACCAATACTAATCTCACAAACAAAGCTACATTCAAAGTCCTTCAATATGTATGTTAGTAAATCTAGGATGAATATTGTCTGCAGTTTGACAAGAGAAGAGGCACGTTTGCCTGTTTTTCTGGAGTTTGACAATTAAAGCTTGAGTGTGAATCAAAAGTTTAAGAATGAACCACTTTGGGCAAACGTGCCTCATGCAAGGCACAACATATTTACTTAGTTTAGATTAGTTTAGAAAAACAGCACGGAAACAGGTCTTTCGGCCCACCGAGTCTGCGCTGATCTGCGATCACCCCGTACACTAGCACTATCCTACACGTTAGGGACAATTTACAATTATACCAAGCCAATTAACCTACAAACCAGTACATCTTTGGAGCGTGGGAGGAAACCAGAGCACCCGGAGAAAATCCACGCGGTCACAGAGAGAACAAACTCCGTACAGACAGGACCCGTGGTCAGGATCGAAACCGGATGTCTGGCATTGTACGGCAGCAGCTCTACAGCCGAGATAAAAACAGAAAATACCAAAAAATACTCAGCAGATCAGGTAAAATTAGTGGAAATGGAAAAAGTTAAAATTTCAGATCTGTTACGCTTCATTTTTCTCTTTCCACATATATTTTCTGACCTGATGAATGGTTCCAGCATTTTCTGATGTTATTTTCAATTTCCAGAATCTGCATATTTTTGTGTTTCAGTTTATTTGAGGTTGGCACTGGAAAATGAATTGCTGCATTTACATATTGCACGAATGAATAGTCATATTGTTATTTTACTATTTTTTTAAAGTAAAGTTTGTCAATTGGAATTGATTATGACTAAAATGCCACTGACCTGACCCTAAGAGGACCAGTTTGCCAGAAGTTCCATCCTTCATGAATGAATTAAGATGAAACACGGTATCCTTGCAGATCCAATGGATATTAAAGATCACATTCACTATATAACATTTAAAGAGTTCATGCAATGACCTTGCAGCTCAATGGAAGCAGCCCAAAATGATTAACTGGTCATCCATTGAATTGTTGTTTGCAGGAACTGGCAGGATGCAAACATACACTGGAGTAGCAATTTAATATAATCCCATGCATTTTTACTACTTGCAGATACTATCGCAACGTTTAAGAAACATTTAGACAGGTATATGGATAGGATAGGTTTAGAGGGATATGGGTCAAATGCAGGCAGGTGGGACTCGTGTAGATGGATATGTTGTTTGGTGTGGGCAAGTTTGGCAGAAGGGCCTGTTTTATCGCTCTATCACTTCATGACTGTAACTCTGTAACTACATCCGTGAAATTTCTAAGAAATCTTGCAAGAAACTCTAAAAGCACAACTCGTATGTGCCTTTTCTTTTTTTCAAGATGTAGCTATTGCTGGCTATTGCTATTATGGTGATAGTATTTATCACCATAATAGCCCCTGAAAAAAGTGGGGATTTAAGACTGGGGTCACATAGAAACCAGGCCTTGTTAGGTCATTAGTGAATCAGGTGGCATTTTACAACAATCTGTGTTCATGATTCTACAAATGTCATGGTGGGACTTGAACTTGGATCTCTGGATTTCTAGTCCAGTAATTTAACCATTGCCTTGCAATCGTACACTATGTTCCTCCTTTTCTCCATGATTTTTGCAAGCAGTTCTACACATTCCTTATTCCTCCCATTCTCTGAACGTTGTATTTCCTTTTTCTTTCTTATAATCAAATTTAACTTTATGTAATATATCTTGTACTTGCAACAATTTGTTTCAGAGACTTTCCAAAATTCAAGGACAATATTCAATTTCTATAATTCAATTTCTATAATTACCTTTATTACCTCTCTGAGTATTTGAAGTACTGTGGATTGTGCATGCACAATGATCCCTACATTTGCAATCAGTCCAAGAGACCATTGAAAAATGGAAATGACAGTTATCAACATGCCATTCCTTATAACTAAATTATTAAGAATAAATTGGGATGACAATTAAAGAAGAATGAACTAAAATAAACTGGTATATTCACACTTCTAATTTCTGTAACTGCAACGTCAAGTGAGGCAATGCAGACTGGATATCCAGTTCAAGTTTTAAAATTAAGGATAAGATTCAAAGATTCTGGCAGAATCAATTCTTATGTTTGGAACAAACATCCAAAGAGAAGGACTGAAAAGATTTGCCCATCTAGCACCTGCATTGTTCAGTATTGATAACATCTGGATACTAATAAGAAATGCTTAAGTCAATGGCAATTTCACAGAATGAAATTTCCACAGAATTGATTTGAATTAATTAATCGGTGCTTGGTCAATTGATTTGAAGGTTAGAAATGGATCAACTTGGCTTTTCTATATTACTAAAAGTCTAATCTTGACCACTTCCTGTTGTTCCGTATATTCATTTTAGAATAAATGCTGCCACTTACGGCTGTGATTTTTGGCCATCTTACTCAGAGCCCCCCTCCGCTGCACAGGACAAGAGGATTTTTTCCATTGATGAAAAATAAAAGAGTTATTAGTGCTTAGAAAATGTTGAGATTCTCTCTCCTGAAGGCCACGCCCCTTCCAGAGGGAGTATAAAACCCGGAAATGTTGAGTGTCCTAGTCAGTCTCTGCAAGATGGGGGAGCGAGAGGGTCACGTCTCTCAGTCTGAGCTGTGAACAACACTGAACACATGTCTACTAAACTGTGAGTGTGGTTTTACTGACCTTGAGTGGCCTTAATGTGGTTGGTTTGAAGTGAAGCACTGCGAATGACTGTTAGTGCTGGTTGGTTTGAAGTGAAGCACTGCAAATGGCTGTTGGTGCTGGTTGGTTTGAAGTGAAGCACTGCAAATGGCTGTTGGTGCTGGGTACTTGACAACATCTTGTTTGCACTGTATATTGAATTTAGATAAAGCGCTACCACTTACGGCTGTGATTTTTGGCCATCTTACTCAGTCCCCCTCTGCTCATCAGGTGCAGAGGATTCTTCCCATCAATGAAAAATAAAAGTGTTATTAGTGTTTTAAAAATGTTGAGAATCTCTCTTCTGTCAATCATGCCATGAAGGCCACGCCCTTTCCGGTGGGAGGGGGGAGGGATTATAAAACCCGGAAGTATGGGTGTGGCTGTCTCTGCAAGATGGGGGAGGGAGCGGTCACGACTGTCTGAGCTGTGAATCAACTGAACACACTGAATGTCTACTGAACTGTGAATGTGGTGTTTATGTGGTGTTTTGTGTGGCTTTATGGTAGTTTTATGGTGGTTTCACCTTGTTTGAAGTGGTATGAAAATGCACTTGAATTTGGTGGCCTTGCACCCTGCTTGAAAAGGCATGAAACTGCACTTGAATTTCGCAGCTTTGCACCCTGCATGAAATGGTATGAAACTGCACTTGAATTTGGTGGCCTTGCACCCTGCTTGAAATGGTGGGAAACTGCACTTGAATTTGGTGGCCTTGCACCCTGCTTGAAGTGGTATGAAACTGCACTTG
The DNA here is from genome assembly GCA_038087875.1 of Malacoraja senta. NCBI lineage: Eukaryota > Metazoa > Chordata > Chondrichthyes > Rajiformes > Rajidae > Malacoraja > Malacoraja senta. The sequence goes on along the minus strand of CM075977.1, from coordinate 21,215,357 downwards.
AGTTTGGTGGCCTTGCACCCTGCTTGAAGTGGTATGAAACTGCACTTGAATTCGTTGGCCTTGCACCCTGCTTGAAGTGGTATGAAACTGCACTTGAATTCAGTGGCCTAGCTCACTGCTTGAAGTGGTCGGAAACTGCACTTGAATTTGGTGTCCTTGCACCCTGCTTGAAGTGGTAGGGAACTGCACTTGAATTTGGTGGCCTTGCACCCTGCTTTAAATGAAATTTCAAGGAATAGCCGTGTCAACTGCCAGCCTACCAGCCGTGAGTGAGCTGCCAGCACATCAGGCTTGAGTGACTGAGCTGCCACCCCAAGAATCCATTTGCCTCACAATGTCCATACTAGCCCTCTGGAAACCAGTCACTACAGCCCACAACACCCATACTAGCACTCCAGAAAGCTCCCCCCCCACCCCCACTGGCCGTCAATATTGGAATTGGTGGAGAGGTGGAATATTGTGTTGGGGGACCAGCCCTCCCGTGTGAACATGGGACCCAACGGGTCCCACTTAGTCTAGTAATCACTGGAATTTAGAAGGATGAGCAGGGATCTTATTGAAACATTTAAAATTCTTAAGGAATTCGATAGGCTAGATGCAAGAAAAATGTTCCCGATGTTGGGGGAGTCCAGAACTAGGGGTCACATAAGAGGTAGGCCATTTAGTACTGAGATGATGAAAAACGTTTTCACCCAGAGAGCTGTGAATCTATGGAATTACCTGCCACAGAAGGCAGCAGAGGCCAGGTTTTCAAGAGAGAGTTAGATGTAGCTCTTAGGGCTAAAGGAATCAAAGGATATGGGGAGAAAGCAGGAACGGGGTACGGATTTAGGATGATCAGCCATGATCACTTGTTAAAGCCATTACTTCTCAGTATGTGGTTTTACTGAGAAACCTTCTGTCAATTCAAGAAATTCACAATGGCCATTGATTTGTTCAGACAGTGCTAACTTCTTCTTGCACTTCTGTAAAGGGTACTGATGAAAGGATGTAAAAAATGTGTAATGTGACTATTTCGATATTTGCCTCAATTCCTCTGTCTTTTTCCAGTGCAGTACAATGGCAGCCATGATCATATTGAATGGTGTTGCTGTCTCGAAGGGCCAAATGTCCTACTCCTGTACCTATTTTCTATGTTTCTATGAAGCACTAATACTCTTTCTTTCTCCACAAATGTTGCCTGTTTCATATTTCCCTTTTTTTTTTTTTTAATTCTGCTATCTGCATCTTTTTGCAGTATGTGGGTATTGTTTGTGAAACATGATCTAAGATCTGTCACAAATGCTGAATTGATTCATGAACTATTCGATCTGTGAAACCAATCTCTGCAGTCTTTAATGCAGAAAAATGGATGTAATAGAAATATGTTACTGATGAGAGCAGATGGATGGGAATAAGATACAAACTGATAATTGAATTGAGGATTCTGATGATGTCATATAGTATAAGAGTCAAATTCAAATGATTTATAATCCTATCAGAAGCTTGAGAATCAATTATTGTCCTGGCTCTGCCTGCATGTTTTTCCATATTATCCATTCATTTATTAGTGAAGTAAAACAACGCTAAAACTTTAAGGGTACATTTAGTGAGACCACAATCCTACCATTGAGCATCACAATAAATTACACACTATGTTCACTATTTTTGATTTACAGCCCTGAAAATGGGTGTGGGGATCACGGTGTGTGATTAATCGGTGCTTGGTCAATGAATCTCCTAACTTGTGCTGCCCACTTGTGTCCATGATTAGAATATCCTACCAACACTGATCACAATTTTCATCTGGTGAAACCACACATATCTTCATTTGTATAAATCTAGTCTTGTCTCAAAATCCAATCTGCTCTTAATGGGGAAGTGCATTGTGGATGGATCAGTTATAGCCAGGCATGCTACAATTGTAGCTAATCCAGAACAATGCGACAAATTGTGTTAAATGGCAGAAATCTGGTTCCACAGTGTTTACATTTAACCCTGGAAGAGCTAGAAAAGTAACCTTTAACAACCCCTCGCTCTCCCTCCATTTTCTCTCCCACATTCCCCATTTCTCCCCCTCCCTCCCTTTTGCCCACTTGGACTCGCACCTCCTCACCCTCATACTACATTTCTTCCTCTGGCTTCATAATTTGCAACTCCTCAAACCTTCTGTCTCACACTGCGTTAATGTCTCGACTTTGTTTCAGCCATCTGACTATCAGCTGCCCCTCACCTGTGTCCATATTATCTGCCATGCTTTTTCCTGCCCCTCCTCTCTCCCAGCCTTCTACTCCCCTCCCCACTGGAATCAGTCTGAAGAAGGCGCCCGACCTGAAACATCACCCATCCATGTTCTTCAGAGATGACTGACCCGCTGAGTTACCCCAGCACTTTGTGTACCTTTGTGTGAACCAGCGTGTGCAGTTTCTTGTTTCAATAAATGAGGTGAGATGTGTTGCACCTACAAGGTGGGCATTGGACATGCTCAGGCGCAGAGGATGCAGATCACTCCAGTCAAGGTCAGCTCATGCATTTTCAAATGCTGTCCTACAAAATGATTCACTGGCCTCAGGCATCACTCAGTTTACTCCATCATACCTAACATTGCCACATTTAGCAATGCTGTAGACCTAGACCCATATTTCAACAACTGAACATACTGTTGACTATTCCACCAATACAGCCCTAAGATCAAAACTCATCAAGAGAGTCAAGAAACAAAAAAGCTTATTTGTCATGTGCACTGGATATGAACCCGAACAATGTAATTCTTACCTGCTGCAGTTTTACACGCTTATTAAATGCAACAACAACAATACATTTGCAATAAGTTATCAATTATTCTTAGTAAATCTGACCATAAGAGTGCAAAAGCCAAAGTACATAAAGCTAGTATCAAGTCTCTGGTGGATCGGTTCTGAAGTAGGATTGTGGTTGCAGTTGTGCAGGATGGATCAAGAACGTAATGGTTGATGGCGAGAAACTGTTCTTGAACCTGGACGTATTGACTCTCAGGCTCCTCTATCTTATTCAATGTGATTATCAATCTCCGTCTTGTACTCTGACACATCGTTACCCTTTATTTGTTGAACGATGGTGGTAGCATAAATGAATTTAATGATGATGTTGGGGCTGTCTCTGGCTACACAGTCATAGGTATAAAGTCATGGGACTGAGAACACAGCCTTCAGGTGCCCTTTTGCTAATGGTCAGCAAAGAGGAGATATTGTTGCATATTTGTGCTGATTGAGCCCTAGCAGCAAGGAAGTAAAGGATCCAGTTGCATAGGGAGTAGATTCCCAGTTCTCTGATGAATTTGGAAGGAATGAGTGGAAAGTCAGCAAGATCACACCTGCTGTTGATTTGCTGTGATGCTAAACAAATTGCAGTGGGTCCAGGCAAACACTGAGGCAGGAGTTGATTGGCACAATAACCAGCCTGACGAAGCACTTCATCATATGTGAGTGCCACAGGTCAGTGATCATTAAGACATGTCACCTTGCCCTTCTTAGGCACTGGTATTATAGATGTCCTTTCAAAGTGTGTGCAGTTCAAATTCAAGTTCACATTTATTGCCACATGCACCAACCAAGGTAGAGTGGAATTTGATTTACCATGCAGCCACACAATCAAGAAGAGCACAATACACAATAGAATATAATATGGACATCCACCACAGTGGAATCAACATTCAGTCCTCCTCCTTTGTTCATCCGTGGTCGGGGCCATGAACCCTCCGCAGTCGGCGCTACGGACGGCCCGATGTACAGGCCCTCTGTTCGGGATGCTTGAAACTCCGACGTTGGGAGGGACGGACAGACACTCCACGGCTTGGATGTCCCGAATGTTCACGATGTTATAGGCCGCAGGCCGGCGGTCGGAGCTCTTCTCCGGCAATCCCCGGCAAGGGATCCCAGACCCCGCGATGGAAAGTCCATGCCGCGCCTGCGGCTAGAAGCTCCGCAGACCGCGGCTTCAGGATGTTGTAGTCCGTGGGCCAGCAATCAGTGCACTTCTTCTAGTGATCCCCGGCAAGGGATCGCCCGGCTCCGTGATGGAGAGTACATGCTGCGCCCGCTGCTGAAGCTCTGGGCCTGACTCTGGGAGAGGCCGCTCCACTCCAAGCTGTTAGGCTGCGAGCGAGGGCGAAAATGCGACCAGGAGAAAAGTCGCATCCCACCGAGGTAAGTGACTGAAAAACAGTTTCCCCCTTCCCCGCCACCACCACCTCCCCACCCCCACCCCCACCCCCCTACTAGTGGGGGAGGTGGGTGTTAGGAAGGGGTTGTGGGGGAGGGGGGGTGAGGGAGGGTGTGGGGGTGTGGGGTAGGGGGATGTGGTGGAGGGGGGGTGGTGGAGGGGGGGGTGGTGGAGGGAGGGGGAAGGGGGGTGGTGGAGGGGGGATGGGGAGAGGGGGGTGGGGGAGAGGAGGGGGTGCAGGAGGGGGGGGTGTGGGGGTGGGGGAGGGGGTGCAGGAGGGGGTTGCGGGGGAGGAGGGTTGTGGGGAAGGCGTGTGCGGGGAGGGGGGAAGGGGGGATGGGGAAGGGGGGTGTGGGAAAGGGGGTGGGGTGTGTGGAAGGGTGGGGTGTGTGGAAGGGGGGGTGTAGAGAGGAGCGTTTTTTACGATTTTTAAACCTTCATAACTTTTGTACTATTTCATTGATCGGAACAAAACGTATTTGATTTGCAGCAGAAGAGAATGGTGAGTAAGGTGGCGAAAATCATAGCACTTTGGGGCATAGTTTTTGCGCAAAATTAAGATGAGAGTTTTAGTAATTGTATAAATAGATGCTCTGACAAATCATTGTTCCAATGTGCCAAAAGCCTTTTTGACCAACCAATCTACCTATGATGGGAGAGGGGGAGAGGGGGAGAGGGGGAGAGGGGGAGAGGGGAGAGGGGAGAGGGGGAGAGGGGGAGGGGGAGAGGGGGAGAGGGGGAGAGGGGGAGAGGAGGAGAGGGGAGAGGGTAGAAACAGGGCGAATGTAAACAGATCCTGCTGACCATGATGCTCCATCTAAGCTGAAATTGTAAATTTCAATGCTCATACCGTTTAGGTTGTAAGCTACTCAACCGGAATATGAGATGTTGTTCCTCCAATTTGTGTTGGTATACGAGTGGGAAGGTGAGTTATTATTGCATGTAATCGGAAGCTTGCGATGGACATTGCAGACATAGTTCAGTTGCTCTGCAAAACAGTTGTCTGTTCTGTACTTAGTTTCACGCCGAATGTAGTAGACCAAGTTGGAAAAGGTGCAGGTGCCTCAACTGGAAGGACTGTTTTACCCTCCCTAGAGGGTGGTGAGGGAAGAGGTGTAGGGATAGATGTTACACTTCCTTTGGTTTCAGGAAAGAGAGCCAGGGGTATAGTGGGTTGGATGGGGAGGGATGAGTGGATCATGGAATCACAAAGAGAGTGGTCACTGTGGAAAGATAGAGGGACTAGTGGTGGGATCATGTCAGAGCTGGACACAATGGCAAAGGATGCTGTTTAGAATGTGAAGGATGGATAAATAAAAGGTGAGGGCCAACAGAACTCTATTGCTGTTCTGTCTGCTGAGATTTGAATGGATGGAAGGAAGGTGGTGAGGTAGACATGCTGGAAACAGAGGAAAGGCATGTGAGTGATCCATCAAATAAGGAAGAGGGGAAGAAATGTTTCTGGAAAAAGGAGGACATTTCAAAAATCCTAGAGCAGAAGAACGAGCAGCAGAGTAATGGTGGATGACTGTTTGTCAGGTTGGAGGCCGGTGACTAGTGGGGTGCCTCAGGGGTCTGTGTTGGGTCCACTGTTGTTTGTCATGTACATCAATGATCTGGATGATGGTGTGGAAAATTGGATTAGTAAGTATGCAGATGATACTAAGATAGGTGGTGTTGTGGATAATGAAGTAGATTTTCAAAGTCCACAGAGAGATTTAGGCCATTTGGAAGAGTGGGCTGAAAGATGGCAGATGGAGTTTAATGCTGATAAATGTGAGGTGCTACATCTTGGCAGGACAAATCAAAATAGGACGTACATGGTAAATGGTAGCGAATTGAGGATGCAGTTGAACAGAGGGATCTAGGAATAACTGTGCATAGTTCCCTGAAGGTGGAATCTCATGTAGATAGGGTGGTAAAGAAAGCTTTTGGTGTGCTGGCCTTTATAAATCAGAGCATTGAATAATATAGAAGTTGGGATGTAATGTTAAATTGTACAAGGCATTGGTGAGGCCAATTCTGGAGTATGGATTACAATTTTGGTCGCCTAATTATAGGAAGGATGTCAACAAAATAGAGAGAGTACAGAGGAGATTTACCAGACGTTGCCTGGGTTTCAGCAACTAAGTTACAGAGAAAGGTTGAACAAGTTAGGTCTTTATTCTTTGGAGCGCAGAAGGTTAAGGGGGGACTTGATAGAGGTCTTAAAATGATGAGCGGGTTAGACAGAGTTGACGTGGATAAGCTTTTCCCATTGAGAGTAAGGAAGATTTAACAAGGGGACTTGACTTGAGAATTAAGGGACAGAAGTTTAGGGGTAACATTAGGGGGAACATCTTTACTCAGAGAGTGGTGCTGTGTGGAATGAGCTTCCAGTGGAAGTGGTGGAGGCAGGTTCGATTTTATCCTTTAAATATAGATTGGATGGGTATATGGACGGAAAGGAATGGAGGGTTATGGTCTGAGTGCAGGTAGATGGGACTAGGGGGAAGAAAGAAGAAAGAAGGAAGAAGGGGAAAAAAAGAAAAAAAAGTGTTCGGCACGGACTTGAAGGGCCGAGATGGCCTGTTTCCCGTGCTGTAATGGTTATATGGTTATATGGTTATAACTTATCTTGAGAATAGATGCAACCGAGACTGAGAAACAGATATGTTATGCTTACAAGAGGCAGGTGGAGAATGTTTAGTCAAGGTAACTGACGATAGGTTGAGAGAAGATGTCAGTGGTTGCTGGGCTCTGATGGAGATTTGTGCAACCACGTTCGGGTAGAAAAAATCCAGATACAGATGGGATCTATCCAGAATGGCAAGAGAAGCATGGGAGGAGAATATTGGAGCTCTGACACAGGTTTTGCAATTTTATTAGTCATTGGTATGATACCAGAAGACTGGAGAATAGCTAATGTTGTGCCTTGTTCAAAAAGGGCTATAGGATACACTTGGAAGCTGCAAGCCAGTGGCTTTACATCAGTGGTAGGGGAGTTGGTGGAGAGAAGATTCTGAAGAACATAATTTAAGTTCACTTGGACAGGCAGGAAATGAATAGGTCAGCATGGTTTTGTGGCCTAAAACTGATTGTGTCCTTTGAAGAGGCAGTTGTGATGAAGGCAATGCAGCAGATTAGGGTTAGGGTTTTGCTTAGGGTGAGGGTGCTTCAAGCGCAGCAAGTTTTGACTCCCAAATCTGATTGTGTCCTTTGACGAGGCAGTTGAGATGAAGGCAATGCAGCAGATGCCGTTCTCGTAGACCTCTGTGAGGCTTTTAACGAGGCCCTATGTCGTATGATGGACCAGAAGGTTAAGGCACAAGGGACCAAGGCGTGTTGATAAACTGGTCTGCTCAAATAAAGTATTCATACCCCTTGAACTTTTCCACATTTTGTCACGTTACAACCACAAACGTAAATGTATTTTATTGGGATTTTATGTGATAGACCAACACAAAGTGGTGCATAATTGTGAAGTGGAAGGGAAATGATACATGGTTTTCACATTTTTTTACAAATAAAAAACTGAAAAGTGTTGCGTGCAAAAGTATTCAGCCCCCCTGAGTCAATACTTTGTAGAACCACCTTTCGCTGCAATTACAGCTGCAAGTCTTTTGGGGTATGTCTCTACCAGCTTTGCACATCCAGAGACTGAAATTTTTGCCCATTCTTCTTTGCAAAATAGCTCAAGCTCAGTCAGATTGGATGGAGAGCGTCTGTGAACAGCAATTTTCAAGTCTTGCCAGAGATTCTCAATTGGATTTAGGTCTGGACTTTGACTGGGACATTCTAACACATGAATATGCTTTGATCTAAACCATTCCATTGTAGCTCTGGCTGTATGTTTAAGGTCGTTGTCCTGCTGGAAGGTGAACCTCCGCCCCAGTCTCAAGTCTTTTGCAGACTCTAACTGGTTTTCTTCCAAGATTGCCCTGTATTTGGCTCCATCCATCTTCCCATCAACTCTGACCAGCTTCCCTGTACCTGCTGAAGAAAAGCATCCCCACAGCATGATGCTGCAACCACCATGTTTCACAGTGGGGATGGTGTGTTCAGGGTGATGTGCAGTGTTAGGTTTCCGCCACACATAGCGTTTTGCATTTAGGCCAAAAACTTCAATTTTGGTCTCATCTGACCAGAGAACCTTCCTCCACATGTTTGCTGTGTCCCCCACATGGCTTGTGGCAAACTGCAAACGGGACTTCTTATGGCTTATTTTCAACAATGGCTTTCTTCTTGCCACTCTTCCATAAAGGCCCGATTTGTGGAGTGCACGACTAATAGTTGTCCTGTGGACAGATTCTCCCACCTGAGCTGTGGATCTCTGCAGCTCCTCCAGAGTTACCATGGGCCTCTTGGCTGCTTCTCTGATCAATGCTCTCCTTGCCCGGCCTGTCAGTTTAGGTGGACGGCCTTGTCTTGGTAGGTTTGAAGTTGTGCCATACTCTTTCCATTTTCGGATGATGGATTGAACAGTGCTCCGTGAGATGTTCAAAGCTTGGGATATTTGTTTATAACCTCACCCTGCTTTAAACTTCTCCACAACTTTATCCCTGACCTGTCTGGTGTGTTCCTTGGGCTTCATGATGCTGTTTGTTCACTAATGTTCTCTAACAAACCTCTGAGGCCTTCACAGAACAGCTGTATTTATACTGAGATTAGATTACACCCAAGTGGACTCTATTTACTAATTAGGTGACTTCTGAAGGCAATTGGTTGCACTGGATTTTATTTAGGGGTATCAGAGTAAAGGGAATTTGAAAACCATGTATCATTTTCCTTCCACTTCACAATTATGCGCCACTTTGTGTTGGTCTATCACATAAAATCCCAATAAAATACATTTACGTTTGTGGTTGTAACGTGACAAAATGTGGAAAAGTTCAAGGGGTATGAATACTTTTGCAAGCCACTGTATATGTGACATGAATGAGAATGTAGGTAGTGTGATTAATAAATTTGCAGATTAGTTGAGTCATAGATGGTGAATAAGGTTTTCTGAGGATACAACATGAAACAGATCAGCTGGAAAGTTGGCCAGGCAGTGGCAGATGGAATTTACTTCAGACAAGTGAAAGGTAATGCACATTGGGAAGTCAAATTCTCAAAACATAAAAGGCAGGAATCTTAGGCACAATGATTTTTTGGAGAAATGTTGGGATGCAAGTCCACAGCTTGCTGAAAATATTAGATTGCGAAGTGGACAGTTTGCAAAGAAGGCATTTGGTATGTTTGCCTTCACAGGCTAATGTATTAAGCATAAGAGTTAGGATGTCTTATATTGCAGATGCACAAAACATTGTTTAGAAAACACTTATAGTATTGTGTCCAGTTCTGTGTTTAACATTAAAGGAAAGATGTGTTACCAATTGAATGAATGCAAAAGAGATTAATTGTTGCCTAAAATGGAGGGCTGCAGTTATAAGGGGAGATTAATTTGGATGTGTTTATTCTCACTGGAGCATGGGGGGTGACTTTATATCTATATGCTATTAAAAGTCTCATCTTGTTTGTGTGTGTATCTATGCCAAAACGGTGCAGGGTAGTGCTAAAATGTTTGCACCACCTTACTCACCTTTGTCCCGTCATTGTTCCTGTCAAGTTTCCTTCACATTTGATGTTGTATTTCACAAGTTATTAATGATTTTTAATTTATTAATGAAGTTTAAAAAATATTTCTATTGCTAAATCCTTGCAACAAACTTCCATACAAAGTTGCAATCCAGGAACACTCCGTGCTTTCACCAAGTTTTCACCTGAACAGGAGCTATAACGTCACAATGGGATCTCACAGTCCTCCACCCGACATTTGCAACAATGTTGCCATCATACAACACTTACTCCAGCTCCTGGCAGCAAGTGCTTGAACAGGGGGGTGGGGGTGGAATAGGTATTGCAATTGGAAGTGCTGCAGCAGGCAGGGGAAGTGCAATTGGAATTTGTTTTTTAACTCCAGTGCTGGGAGAGGCAGGGGAGTGGTGAAATCTTATGTTGGGGAATGGGTTGATTTGGAGGACCACACCTCCCGTGAGGGCTACGGGTGAGTGGTGGAATATTGCCTTGGGGAACGGGTTGCATTGGGGGACCAGGCCTCCCGTGTGACAGGGACCCAACAGGTCCGAGGTGGTCTAGTAGGTTTATAAAATTATAAGGGACACAGACAGGATTGATATTCAGAATTTATTTTCCCAGGCAGGTTAATCTAGCACTACAGAGTACAGGTTTAAAATGCAATTGCGATGATGTACAAGTATTCAGATAGGAAAAGCACAAATGGATACAGGCCTAATGCAGGCAAATGAGATTAGCATATAGACATCGTGGTCAGAATTGATGAGGCGAGGTATAAGGGTCCTTTCCATGCTATCATTCGTTAATGAGTTGTGGGGAATTTGGATTGGTAAATAGGGAGTTAAGATTGTTGGTACGGGAATCCTATTTCAATGAGTCTTTCTGTGGACTCTATGGTCGGAAATATTCTAGATGGCTTCTCCTTTCCTCTTCCTTCCCTGCCTCTTCGTGTCATTCTTGCTAACTTAGGACGGGTTTCCTTATGTAGGATGCATCCTCACCCCTTGCAGCATGTAGAAGACTGCCACAGATCTTGATACCCACTCTGTCGAATAAAGCCAGGGTACTCCAGCGAGGATTCAGCAAGAGCATTGTTTCAATATGAAAATAATGTGTTCTATCCTGTCTTGTGTGTTAGCATGATTTCATTGTGTGCATGCTTTTCATTTGTGCCTGGATTGTGCATTAGAATTATTGACTGTATCATCAGCAAATAGCCTTTACCACTCAGCGGCTACTCCTTCATTGCCCATGGTGTAAATTGTTGCAGTGAATTGCCACAGAATGATCATCGTGCCTCCAAGAAAAATATTGCGTGCAGCCCTGTTTCTGGTGACTCAAGAGCATTATTGGCGCAACTTGTTCTTTTGTACCTTCAGGTAAAGAACCTCCCATTGGAACATTGCGTTTGACGGCATTGGGCCTGCACTCGCTGGAGTTTAGAAGGATTAGGGGGGACCTCATTTAAACTTACCAAATAGTGAAAGGCTTAGATAGAGTGGATGTGGAGAGGATGTTTCCACTAGTGGAAGATTCTTGGACCAGAGGTCATAGCCTCAGAATTAAAGGACGTTATTTTAGGAAGGAAATGAGGAGAGATTTATTTTGTCAGACGGTGGTGAATCTGTGAAATTCTTTGCCACAGAAGGCTGTGGAGGCCAAGTCAATTGATATCTTTAAGGCAGAGATAGATAGATTCTTGATTAGTATGGTGTCAAGGGTTATGGGAAGAAGGCAGGAGAATGGGGTTAGGAGAAATAAATAGATCAGCCACGGGAGAATGGTGGAGTAGACTTGATGGGCCAAATGGACGAATTCTGCTCCTATCACATGATCTTACTAAAAATAATTTGTATAGAATACAGCACCGTTAACAAAATCATATATTCTACAGCAATGTTGCAGTGTTAACAAACAAAATTTTAAGTCATAGAATAGACTACAAAAATATTTTTTGGAAAGGTAAGTCCCAATAAGTAAAGTAATAGAGATCGGACAGAAAGGCTTATGAGAAAGTCTCAGGGATCAGTTATTGCAGCTCAAAGCATAATTACAAATGTTATTATGACTAAAGTAACACAGTCATAGGGATAGCTCGGGCGACAGGGAGGCATCACTCCCGGATGAGTTTAATGCGTTCTACACATGCTTCGATAGCGAGAAAACTGATGCCTTCTCATGCCCCCATAGCCCCCGATGGCATTGCAATCTCAGTCACCAAGGCCGACGTCCTTGAGCACCCTTCCAGAGGGTGAACCCACGGAAGGTGTCAGGATCGGATGGTCTACCCGATTGCATCCTTAAGATCTGCATGGACCCAACTGGCAGGAGTTTTTGCAGACATCTTTAATCTTACATTACTGAAGTCTTATGTTTCCACCTGCTTTGAAAGGGCATCAATAATACCAGTGCCTAAGAAGAATAAGGTGAGATGCTTCAAAGACTAAGCTCCGTGGTAATAAAATGCTTTGAAAAGTTCGTTATGGTTCATATCAATGCCTACCTTAATAAGAATGTCGAGCCACTACAATTTGCTTTACACTATAACAGAAAAATGGGGATGCAATCTTGCTGGCACTCTTTTCTGCACTGGATCACTTGGACAATAAAAACATATGCATCAGGCCATTGTTCATAGACTATAGCTCAGCATTAAACACGATCACCCCCTCCAAACTTGTTACAAAGCTCAGGGAACTGGATCCTCGACTTCCTCATCAACAGAACACAATCGATATGAATTGGCAACAACATTTCCTGCTAGATAACAATTAGCACAGGAGCACCTCAAGGCTGAGTGCTCAGCCCCCTGCTCTACTCACTCTGTACCCATAACTTTGTAGCCAACACAGTTCCAACTCCATCTTTAAATTCGCTGATGACACCACCATTGTTGGACAAATTACAAATAATGATGAGTTTGAGCATAGCGGGGAGATCAATCATCTGACTGAATTAAGCCAGAACAACATTCTTGCTCTCAACTTCAATAAAACTGATTGTTGACTTTCAAACAGGAACGCTGAGAACTCACAAACCTGTCTTCATCGACAGGTTGCGAGTGAAGAGAGTCAACAACTTCACGTTTTTGGGCATGCATATCTCTTAAGGTCTGTCCTAGACCTAACACATCGATGCAATCATAAAGTAAGCCCATCAATGCTTCTGCTTCCTTAGAAGATTTTATATGTTGACAAATACTATCTTGAACTTTTGGCGGTGTACAATTGAGAGCATATTGAATGGTGCTAACCAAATAGCCTAACTGAGCTTGTCGCACTAATCTATACTTGGCCCATATCACTCCAACTCTTTCCTATCTCTGTACCTGTCTAAATGGCATTTAAATGTTACTAGACTAATGGGACCTGTTGGGTCCCATTCTCACATGGGAGGCCTGGTCCCCCAACACAATATTCCACCACTCCACCAACTCCAATATTCACCACTCACGCATAGCCCCCCAACTGCGCAGGCGCAGCTGGCAGGTTCCCATTGTGATGCCCCTGATCCCACCTCCACCCCTCAACCCCCCCCCCCCCCTCATCCACTCTTCACGGCTCTCTGGCAGCGCAGCCATTCCCTCCCGTTGGGTTCCCATTGTGACATAGAACACGCAGGTATTACTGCGCAGGTGCAGCTGGTAGGCACGACAAGTGGAAAAGGGATTTATTAAAGCTTAAAATGTGAATAACTCTTAAATTTAACAATATAACAATTTAAACATTAAAGAGCAGATTTATTCAGTCCAATCTTTCTTGTTGCATCTCTTGTTGCGTTCTGCAGCCAGGGAGAGGGTCGGCTTCAGGCGGGGCTGTTGGGGGCCGGTGGGGAAGGGCAGAGAGTCCGGGTGATGGCTTCAGGCAGTGGCCAGTGGGGGGGGAGGGGCTTTCTGGAGGGCTAGTATGGGTGTTGTGGGCTGAAGGGACTGGTTACTAGAGGGCTAGTATGGACATTTTGGGCCAAATGGATTCTTGGACTCACAGTTCACTCACTCACAGCTTGTGGACTCACAGTTCACTCACTCACGGATGGCGGACTCAGTTCACTCACTCACTCACGGCTAGTGGACTCACAGTTCACTCACTCACTCAAGGCTGGTGGGCTCACTGTTCACTCACACTCACGGCTGATGGACTCACAGTTCACTCACTCACTCATGGCTGGTGGACTCACAGTTCACTCACTCACTCATGGCTGGTGGACTCACAGTTCACTCACTCACTCATGGCTGGTGGACTCACAGTTCACTCACTCACTCTCGGCTGGTGGGCTCACAGTTCACTCACGGCTAGTGGGCTCAAAGTTCACTCACTCACAGCTGGTGGGCTCACAGTTCACTCACTCACTCATTGCTGGTGGGCTCCAAGTTCCCTCACTCACGGCTGGTGGGCTCACAGTTCACTCACTCATGGCTGATGGACTCGCAGTTCACTCACTCACGGCTAGTGGGCTCACAGTTCACTCACTCATGGCTGGTGGGCTCACAGTTCACTCATGGCTAGTGGGCTCAACGTTCACTCACTCACGGCTGGTGGGCTTACAGTTCACTCGCTCACTCATGGCTGGTGGGCTCCAAGTTCCCTCACTCACGGCTGGTGGGCTCACAGTTCACTCACTCACGGCTAGTGGGCTCACAGTTCACTCACTCATGGCTGGTGGGCTCACAGTTCACTCACTCCCGGCTGGTTGGCTCACAGTTCACCCACTCACAGCTAGTGGGCTCACAGTTCACTCACTCATGGCTGGTGGGCTCACAGTTCACTCACTCATGGCTGATGGGCTCACAGTTCACTCACTCATGACTGCCGGAGCCACAGTTCACCCACTCACGGCTGCTGGAGCCACATATCACTCACTCCCGGCTGCTGGACCCGATTCTCACTCGCGGCTTCTGGACCCAACTCTCACTCACGACCTCTGCACCCGACTCACTCATGTCTTCTGGACCCAACTCTCACTCACGGCTTCTGGACCCGACTCTCACTCACGGCTTCCAGGCTTCCAGGCCTCCGAGCTTCTGGGCTTGTTGACCCACGCATGACTTCTCAACGCACGCCCGTCCTCCGGGGCTTTATTCTCCTTGCCCCCGGAAGGGGCGTTACCTTCATGGTGAATGACAGGTGAGAAGAACAATCTGCTAACCTCACGATTTTTTAAACCTTCATATCTTTTGTAATCTTCACCGATCGGAACAAAACTTGGTGGCTTGGAGCAGAGGAGAATGGTGATTGAGGTGAATGGGTGATTGATGGTCAGCATGGATTCAGTGGGCCGAAGGTCCTGTTTCCATGCTACTACATCTCTAATCAATGCCCTCCATTTTGACTCCACTATTCTGCGGAAAAGACTTTGACAATTCATCTCATCTATGTCCCTCATGACTGTAAAAACTTTATAAGTTCATCACTCAGTCTCTTACCCTCCAGGGGAATAAAGACCCAGGAGCATAGGGAGAATGTTCACAGGGAGAAGGAGAAAACTCCACAGAGACAGAACTGGGGGTTAGGATTGAACCTAACTGCTTCACGAACTGCCTGACCGACTGCGAGTTTTGAGTATTTTCTGTTTTTAGTTGAGAGTTCCCCAATCCGCAGATTCTTTGATTTTACTTCGGAGTCACGTGAGTGACTACGTGAAGAACCCGCTCAGTGCGCAGGCGCGGCATTACGCCAGCAGTGCAACAGCGGCGGCAGCTGGAGTAAGGCTCTCCGGCTGCAGTTTAAAAAATGGACCGTTAGGTAAGTATACAGTAGTAGTGGAAGGGGTTGGACAGGCAGATGCAGGAAGATTGCTCCCGATGTTGGGGAAGTCCAGGACAAGGGGTCACAGCTTAAGGATAAGGGGGAAATCCTTTAAAACCGAGATGAGAAGAACTTTTTTCACACAGAGAGTGGTGAATCTCTGGAACTCTCTGCCACAGAGGGTAGTCAAGGCCAGTTCATTGGCTATATTTAAGAGGGAGTTAGATGTGGCCCTTGTGGCTAAAGGGATCAGAGGGTATGGAGAGAAGGCAGGTACGGGATACTGAGTTGGATGATCAGCCATGATCATATTGAATGGCGGTGCAGGCTCGAAGGGCCGAATGGCCTACTCCTGCACCTAATTTCTATGTTTCTATGTTTCTATGTTTCTATCTAACGGACAAGGAGAGTCGTAGAGTGGGTGTTCTTATAAAAATGAGTACACTCAAGAAAAGACTCTCGAAAAGAACTGCCCCAAGCTCAACTCCACCAGAGGAAGGGGGGCAGCAACAGGCGGCGGGACCGCACATAGGGCGCTCCGCTATCCCCGAGACCGAGCCAAGCCCAGTCCCGCTAATGACTGAACAGCGGACAGGGAGAAAATCCATGAGGAAAAGTAACCGGCCGGTAATTTCCGATTCGTCGGATGGGGACATGTCTCCACCTAAACGGCGGAGAGACAGCCGCCAGAGCTTACGACAGCTCTTGGAGCAGATGCTCCAGCGGAATATGCAGAAAGAGCGTTCTCGCGGAGGTAGGGCAGGCACCTCCTCCACAGTGTCTTGTGCACTGCCCTCTGCTCCCTCATTACTGGAGGCTAGCATGGGTCGCCAGGGTTGGGCTGGTCTGGAACATGGGCTGGCGGACGAGTTCGGGAGTATGCAAGGGGTGCAGGAGCAGGTAGAGCTGCTGGGTGTGGTGGACCGCTATGTAGCAACCCCACGTGCTGGAAGACCGCTGGAACCAAAAATGGCGGCCAGCATCAATCATCTTTCAAATAAGTCCTTGCTGGAGAAGGTGCTTCTTGAGGCGCTCGAACTCTACACAGCACCAGAGAACTGTGAGGCCCTCAGAGTGAAGAGTGTGAACAGCCAGATCTGGGGGCACGTGGGGTCACACATTCGTAACCATGAACTAAAGCTACAGCGGATCCTAAGGCTCCTGACGTCGGCCATCACATCCTTTGCGAGTTCTGTGGAAAGCACGGAGATGGATACCTGCCAGCAGGATGTGCTGGCACTGATGTGCAACACACAATTTGAGATCAATAATCTCCGGCGGGAAAACATAAGACCTGCCCTCAATCCCAAATTTGCTGGGTTGTGCAGAGCCCCAGCTGCAGAGACGGACGCTCTATTATTTGGGAAAGACCTCAACAAAAAACTGAGGGACATGGAGGAAGCAGCGAAAACTTTCGGCCTCATGAGGGCAGGCCCCGGGACGAGCAAACCAAGAGCTACAATACCCAAGCGGCAGCACCCCACGGCATCCACCAGTCGACGTCCTCAATATGGGACTGGTGAAAGCTCGGGGACCGCATTTTATCCCCAAAGATCTTTTTTAGATCAGGGCCCAGAGCGGACCCCATGGAAAATGCGCCACTCCCCAACATCGCCAGCACGTCAGACAAGCAAAGCCTACAAGAACATGAGGAAACAAAAGAAACGCCAATAACCATGGAGGTAGGGGGCTCTGGTTCCTGCCAGCATATAGAGAATATGGGTGCTTTACTAACAGGGGGGAGATTACACTTGTTTAAAGAAGCATGGGGTACTATCACGAGTGACACGTATATACTCAACAGCATTAGTGGATATAAAATTCAGTTCATGTCAGAACAATCGCCGCCAGTTCAACATTGGCCCCAAAGGGTATTTTCTCCCTCCGTCAAAGAGAAACGTGAGGGACAAGCTGAACTGGTGAGACTTATCACAAAGGGGGTCATCGAAAAGACCAAACATGAACCTTTGGAATTTGTATCAAATATATTCACTAAAACCAAAAAAGATGGTGGATGTCGCATCCTCATTGACTTAAGATCACTAAATAAGTTTGTTAAGTATATACATTTCAAAATGGAGACATTTGTTACTGCCAAACAACTGATTTCCAAAGGATACTTCATGGCAAGCATTGATCTTAAAGATGTTTACTATCTAATACCCATACACAAGGATCATTGCAGATACCTAAAATATATCTGGTTGGGGCAGCTGTGGCAGTACAAAGCATTGCCCAATGGGCTAACTTCAGCCCCGAGATTATTCACCAAAATATTGAAAATAGCTATGGCAATCCTAAGAAAACAAAAACATATTGTCATGGCATAAACTGGATGATATTCGGATAATAGGGAAAACGATGGAATTGGCTGTGGCAGCAGTATCAGCTACAAAACAGCTCCTCGAAACTCTGGGGTTCGTCCTACATCCAGATAAGTCTAAGTTGAAGCCATCCACTATCATGGACTACCTGGGCTTCACAATTAACTCAGTCCATATGACTGTTACCTTGCCAAAGGGGAAAATGGTTGCATTATTGTATTGTATTGTATTGTATATCTTTATTGTCATTTCCTGAGTATTCGCATACCCAGAGGAAACAAAAAAACGTTCCTCAACCAGTGTCCATTTCAGTGTACAGTAAAAAATAAATAGAAGTAAAAATACATATACATACATATATCATGAACAATCAGAGAGATTGGAACAATTAGCACAATCATACAACAATTTAATGGTCAACAAATGACCAACTATTCGACAAGTAGCCAGAGTGATTGGTAAAATGGTAGCAGCATTTTCGGCTACACAATTCAGACCTTTGCACTATCAAAATTTACAAAGAGCAAAGGTACAGGCACTAAAACGACATACAGGTCACTATGATCGTGTCATGAAATTACCCACTGAATTAATATCAGAGCTACAGTGGTGTGCAGAAAATGTTTGGCATAGTATCAGCTCTATCATCATCACTAACCCAACTTTAGTTCTTCAAACAGATGCTAGTGCTCAAGGCTGGGGAGCAACTAACTCCATATCCAGCACAGGTGATAGATGGACTAACTTAGCGTCATCATTACTACTGACACTGGGCATTAACTATCTAGAGATGTTGGGCGCCTTTTATGGTTTAAAAGCATATGTATCTAATATGCAGCACTTGCATGTTCGGTTACAGATTGATAATCCTACGGTGGTGGCTTATATTATCCATATGGGCGGCATAAAATCATTATCATGCGGCAAATTGGTCAACGTGATTTGGCAATGGTGTGTCGAAAGACATATTTGGCTATCAGCTACTTATCTACCAGGTAAGTTAAACACAGTGGCAGACACCAGGTCACGCAAATTCAATCATAACATCGAATGGATGTTAAACCCTAAAGTATTTGCTAAAGTTATTAAGCAGTATGGAACACCAGATATTGATTTATTTGCATCACGACTAAATCACCAGTTACCTATGTATGTCGCTTGGGAACCAGACCCAGAGGCAGCAGCGGTAGATGCCTTCACGCTGGATTGGGGAAAGTTCTTCTTCTATGCTTTCCCTCCCTTCTGCCTCATCAGTCGGGTACTTCGCAAAATACAGATGGACTCTGCTTCTGGAATTTTGATGGTGCCCGACTGGCCTACACAGCCATGGTTCCCGGTTCTACATGACATCGTGGTTGAGTCACCAATGGTCTTTCCCAGTGATCCAGGATTATTAACTCACCCAGTATCAGGCATAAGCCACCCATGCCATGAGAAAATTATACTCCTGGGTTGCAGGTTTTGAATAGACCTTACCTGGAACTGGGATTGTCCGAACGAACCATCACCACCATGTCGGCATCCCTTCGAACATCCACCAAGAGGCAGTACTTAATCAGCATAAGAAAATGGGAGAAGTACTGCCAGGAAACAGGGACAACGTATGCAACAGCCACAGCCACCAACGTACTGGAGTTCCTGGCCCATCTACACCATGATGAAGGGATTAGTTACAGTGCCATCAACACAGCGCGGAGTGCTCTTTCTGCTTATCTCAAACCAGCAGGACAGCAGGCAATGGGATCCCATCCACTGGTGGTAAAACTGATGAAGGGCATTTATAATATCAAGCCCCCTAAACCCAGGTATACCCATATTTGGGATATCAGTGTGGTCCTGACATACCTCAGGGAATGGCCACCAGCCAGATCCCTCAGCCTCGAGCCATCTACACTAAAGACGCTCATGTTGATGGCACTCGTATCTGCTCAGAGGGTCCAGTCACTACACAAGTTAAGGCTGGACAACATGGTGACCACCCCAGATCAGATCACATTCATCATACAGGGTCTGGTGAAGCAAAGCAGGCCAGGATCAGCTAATCCACTGGTGGTATTCCGGGCCTACTCACCAGAGCCACGGTTGTGTGTCGTGACCCATCTACAACATTACATAGACACAACCCACAATATCAGAGGGAGTGAAAAAGCCTTATGGGTCAGCCACAAGAAACCTCATGGCCGGGTAACGAGCCAAACCATTTCAAGATGGCTCAAACAGGTACTGAAGGCTGCCGGAATAGATACTAATACATTTAAATCTCATTCCACTAGGGCAGCATCTACATCAACGGCCGAGAGAATGGACGTACCGGTTGACCATATTCTGAATACAGCAGGATGGTCGAGGGAAACGACATTCAGAACTTTTTATAATAAGCCGTTGATGAAACCTGATTTATTTGCAGAGAAAATATTCAAGCTGCAAATATTTAATTTAAGCCCGGGGGAGCACTTTAATTTTTGTTATTGTTAATAAATACCTTTGTTGTTTCTTGAAAAACAGATTCATTGGTTGATTACGATAACACTTCCTCCCTCAAGAACTTCGGCAGTGAGTGAAATAAAACTGTTACACGGTTTGAAATCACAGAGCTTTGAAGTCTTCACGTAGTCACTCACGTGACTCCGAAGTAAAATAGTAAGATTAAACGAGAACTTACCAGTTTGAAGTTTGATCTGTATTTTATGAGGAGTTACGATGAGGGATTACGTGCCCTCCGCTCCCACCCTCATTATATGGATCAAACTAATAAATTGATGTCTCTTTTTCTTTACTATGTTTACTTCAAATACCTGTGTCTATCTGCGATTTTACTTCGGAGTCACGTGAGTGACTACGAGAAGAAGACACGTCAGGGCGCATGCGCGTCATTACGTCTGACGCATTGGCGCAAACGGCAGCAGGAAGACAGAGCTCCTGCTGCAGGTGAGTAGTTACAGCTCCACCAAAGTCGGGGAGACTTTGGAGGAGTTAGAAAAAAGTAAAGATTGTTGCTGTATGTTTTTCCCCAAAAATACAGGAACGCAGTCTCTGAAAGGCAGCCTGTCACCTCGGGGGAGTCGCAAGCCGGTAGCGGCGCGGCGACAGACTTCGGAAAGTGCCCAGCCGGGTACACAACCAACGCCAGTCGGGCGGTCGGCATAAGCTAAGTCTGTAAGGGCTATAGACTCCGCAGAGTCAGGCCACGAGAGTCCCGTCGGGGACAGGATACCGTTCCCCAGCGGTTATCCAAAAGGAGCAGCTCATACAGGGGCTGCTCCACAGAGACACTCCAGGAGGAGTTGTGCAGGCTGGAAGCCATAGGGAAGGCTCCGCTGGCAGTGCCTAGGAGAGGTTCTGCTTCACAAAGTCACACTCCAGGAGGAGTTGTGCAGGCGGGAAGCCTTAGGGAAGGCTCCGCTGGCAGTGTCTAGGAGAGGCCTGCTTCACAAAGCCACACTCCAGGAGGAGTTGTGCAGGCGGGAGGCCGTTGGGAAGGCTCCGCCGGCAGTGCCTAGTAGAGGCCTGCTTGAAAGCACCCTCTTTGCAAGAGGTGAATGCAGAAGGGCAGATACGCTCTGACCCTGAGTCCGACGTCGTCCGACGAGGGCAGGCAGCTGCCAGAGCTGACACCGTGTGCAGCACGGTTTGCCATGTCGTCGGACGCTGGTGAGCCTCTGGGTGAGGAACTTGCCACCAGCATAAATTACCAAGTCTCACATCAGCTACAGGAGCTGACAATGGATGAGACAGTAAGGAAGCATGAAGCCCCAATCAACTGTGGACTGTTAAAAGTTCCTGTTGGGAACAGGAAGAATTGGGGCAAGATGGGCATACTAATGAGAGCCCAGGAGCATGTGAAGCTCCAGCATATTTTTAAAGTTGCTGGCATCTGGTATAACGAGCTTTGCCAGGATGGTGGATGGAGAGGCCATGACAAAGTACAACAAAAGGCGCTATTGTGGAGTGCCCACTTTGAGATCAACTGCCTCCGCAAGACTGCGATTAGACCAACCATCAATTCTAAATATGCTTCACTCTGCCAGCCTGGCACAGTGCAACCGGCACAGCTGTTTGGCGAGGATTTCGCACAGCAGGTGAAGGAGCTGGAGGAGGAGGCTAAGACGGCAGCCACATATTCACCAAAGCGGAAGTATCCCTATAAGCGAGGAGACTGGTCCGGGCAAGGGACGAGTCCAGCTACGATGCAGCGCAGTTGGCATTTGGCTGTAGCACCGCCAGAGAAGGTGAGATAT
This sequence comes from Malacoraja senta, assembly GCA_038087875.1. Lineage (NCBI taxonomy): Eukaryota > Metazoa > Chordata > Chondrichthyes > Rajiformes > Rajidae > Malacoraja > Malacoraja senta. The sequence goes on along the minus strand of CM075977.1, from coordinate 21,193,313 downwards.
CCAGCTCGAGGCCGGGGAAGAATGCCAGGTGGTAAGGAGGTAAGTGGGTCTGGTTCTCATGTAAACAAATCTAATGTCGTCAGATATGTCTATACTGAAGGTTATTTGAAGGATATCAAATAAAGCTTAATGCAAATTCTGATTTACCCATACAACATGATCCAAAAAGGAGTTTGACTTCACTATCACTGAACAATTGAAAGTTCAGTTGGAACTTGCAAGCTTATGTAATAAAGGTGTAATTGCTAAGGCAGTTTACCAAAGCCACCAGATGTGTCCAATATCTTTCCCAGACCAAGCAAGGATGGGGGATGCAGAATTATACTGGACCTGAATAGTCTTAACCCTTTTGTAGGGTATAGACATTTTAAGATGGAAATGTTTGTGAAGGAGATCTTAAAGAAGCGGATTATTCAGTGCCTGTTCATTTGCAGGATAGAAGATTTAAAATTCAGCTGGATGGGGCAATTATGGCAATACAATGCACTGCCTAATAGTTTGTCTTCAGCTCCTAGAGGGATTACAAAGTTGTTAAAACCGATTTCTAGGCATGATGAGAAGTCAAGGGCATGAGCTCATGGCTTAACTAAATAATATCTTGATTGTAGGACAATCAAAGGAAAAAAGCTGAAGCATCAGTGGCAGTTGGTAAAACCACTTTTCAAAGATTGGGCTTCATAAACCATCCAGAGAAATCTAAATTTATTCCTGTGACACAAATTGACTAGTTGGGTTCACAATAGACTTAATCAACACGATTGTGACCTTGCCCAGGCAAAAAAGGGTAGAGCTAATTAAGAGCTGTATCAAGTTAATTGCTCACACACAGCCTTCAATTAGCCAGGTGATGAGTCTGCTGGGGAAATTGCTGCAGCATTTTCCACAGTTCAATATGGGCCAACTTTAGTATCTACAATTACAAAGGTCAAAGGAACAAGCACTGAGGATACATTAGGGTCATTATAATAGACCTATGCTTCTATCAATAGAGACTATTGCTGCTGTACAATGGTGGATTCAGCATGTGTCCACTAGTAGTTCCAGTGTTATTGGACCAAGATTCCATGATTTTGCAGACCGATGTCAGAGCACTTGGGTAGGGTGCTACTGATACAAGATCCAGCTGTGGAGACAGATGGACATTGCTTCTGCAAACATGGGGAATTAACCAAAAGTATTTTATGGACTCAAGGCTTATGGCACTAACAAAACTAGTTTGCATGTGCAGTGCAAAATACACAACACTACAGCAGTTGCTTATATGAATCACATGGGTGGAATCAAATCGTTATCATGTGACAGGTTGGCAAATAGAATTGGACCTGGAGTATGGATAGAGATATTTGGATTGGAGCTATCTATCTGCCAGGGAAACATAATGTAGTACCAGATGGCAGGTCACGAAAATTACGTGATAATACAGAGTGGATGTTGAACCAGGATGTGTTCAAGAACATAGTACTTCTATATGGAAGGTCAAAATATGTTTCATGGGAACCAGATCCAGGGGCAGTGGCAATTGATGCTTTTTCACTAAAGTGGGATGATATGTTTGTGTACATTTTCCCACCACTCATATGTCGGTGTTTGAGAAAATCAAGCAGCATGACGCTTCAGGGGTTTTGGTGATACCAAATTGCCCGATTCAACCATGGTTCCTTTTCAGGTTACAGATAGCGATCCAACCTCCTTTTGCTGGTTCCAAACAGTAGGAATTTGCTGGAGCATCCAGTAACGCGTTAAGTTCATCCGTTATGTGATTGTATTGATGTCTTAATTTGCAGGTTTGTAAGAATGCCTTACCATTGGTCGAGGACTTTCTAGGCCAACGGTGGATATACTCACTGCAGCCTGGAGAAAGAGTACTCAAAGCAGTATATGACTTATGGAAAAAATAAATAAAAATGGGAACAATATTGTGTTCAAAAGACTATTCAATATGATACTGTAGTTATTGAAAATGTGTTAGAGTTTATCTACACTTTATTATGATGAGGGTCTTAGCTATAGTGTTATCAACACAGCTAGAGATGCTTTGTCGGCATATCTTGTAATAGGTACATGGACACAAAGTATAGGTGCTCACCCTCTCATATCTAGGTTCATGGAAGGAATCTTTAATTCCAACCGCCTAAGCCTAGGTATATGGGAATCTGGGATGTAAGCGTTGTTCTTAACATGCTTTGTCATTCGGTCCCTGTCACGTCTATAACTTTGTTAAAATTAACCATGAAATTGGCTATGCTAATGGCATTGGTGTCAGCACAGAGAGTGCAGACTTTCCAAACACTTCAGTTAGATAGAATGAAAGTGTCTACAGAAAATGTAATGTTTTATGTTTATCACCTGCTCAAACAAAGCAGGCCAGGTGTGACAGGATTTAAGATTGTGTTCTGAACATATCCTACAGCTCCATGTTTATGTGTAAGGACACATTTCTTACATTACATTGAAGCCACAAGGGCTTTAAGACAAGAAGAAACAGGATCATTTGTCAGTTACAAGAAGCCAACATAAAAGAGTGGCAGTTCAGACTATCTCAAGGTGGTTAAAGCAAGAGTTGGTTCAGCCAGGTATTAACATTTATGTGTTTACATCTCATTCCACTAGCGCAGCAGCAACATCCGCGGCCAGGGCGATGGACGTTCCCATCGACCATATATTAAAAGCCGCAGGTTGGAAAAATAAACTTGTGTTTCAGCAATACTACCATCGGCCGATTGCCGATGGAGGGCTGTTTGCCACCTCAATATTGAGTGCTGTTGCTAATGTTTAAAGTCTGTTTTCAATACTGTTTAATTCTGTTTCGTTTGTTGCCCTAAATTAAGAGGGTTTATTGGTTGTTTTATGACCAAAAATAGAACTGTTTTGTTTTTGCATGATATGCAATGTCATGTTTACAGCATTATTGATGATACTCAGTCAATCAATGCAGTGAGAAGCCGGGATTTTGATCTGCGGCATAAAAATCACAGAGCTTTAAAATCTTCACGTAGTCACTCACGTGACTCCGAACTAAAATTGTAAGATTAAACGAGAACTTACCAGTTTGAAGTTTGATCTTTATTTTATGAGGAGTTACTTTGGTGATTACGTGCCCGCCACGCCCAACCCTCTCTCATAGAAAAAAGGTCATAATGGTAGTTCTCATGTTGATCATCTTAATATGTTACTTCAATGATGGTGTTGTCTGTGATTTCATACCGCTGCTTTGAAGATTGACGCACATGCGCCCTGACGGGGCTTCTTCACGTAATCACCAACGTAACTCCTCATAAAATAAAGATCAAACTTCAAACTGGTAAGTTCTCATTTAATCTTACTATTCCACACCGCTGCTTGGAAGTATGCCGCGCCTGCGCACTGAGCGGGTTCTTCACGTAATCCCTCATCGTAACTCCTCATAAAATACAGATCAAACTTCAAACTGGTAAGTTCTCGTTTAATCTTACTATTTTCATTTATTGTTGAATTAGCTGCCACTTCTCATCCAGGGACAGTGACCTTGAAGAGGTTCTGCTTTTTTTCCAAATTGATTCCATTTGTCTCCTTTGCTTTGTTTATAATAACTTTGTTTTCTCTCTTTCTCTTCTGATGAAGGGTCTTTGACCTGAAACATTAACCCTGTTTCTCTTTCCACAGAGTATTTCCAATATTTCTGTTTTTTTGTATCCGAACTGGATTTTGAAGGGAGTGAATTCCTTTCATTTCAGTGATATACACTTGCAAAAAACAAGTGTATATCACTGCACCACTTGCAAAGACATTCTGTCGCACAGGACAGCATAGTGGTGCAACTGGTAGTGCTGTTGCCCAGCAGATACCCGAGTTTAATCCTGACCTTGGGCACTGTCTGTTTGGAGTTTGCACGTTCTCTCTCAGTTCATGTGCATGCTCTGATTTTCTCCCACATCTCAAAGATGCATGAGTTGGTGGGTTATAGCTGTAAATTATACCTTTTGTGTTCATGAATGGTAGAATCTGGGAGGGGAGGGGAGGGGTGAAGGGGTGTTGATGAGAGTGTAAAAATGCAAAAATAGGGTGGTTGACAGTTAGTGTGAACTTGATGGGTACAAGGCTTGTTTCCATGCTGTATCTCTCATTTACTCGCCACATGACTTGCCACATGTTGATCTCTGACAGGAAAAATACAATGTGTTCTCTTTGAGCATCAATTATTTGCCATATGCAACAGAGAATGATAACATTCTAAATGCTGTTAGTATAATCAAAGCTTGGAAGATATCAGCAGCATAAAAATACATTGCCATAAACATCTCAATAACCCATGGCAAAATGTTTTTCATCCCATGAACAGGTTCCAATTGTGGAAAATCTCCATGAATGTAGAAGATATTGTTTCTGACTGACATTCTGGTAGAACTAGAAGATACACAGCCTCTATTTGTGGGCAGTTTTTCCTCTCCTCCTACTACCTTTTCAAACAGCTCCCCCTGCCTCGCTTGCCCCTCTGCTTATTCTTCCATTCATACTGTACAGGAATGTAATGCTTGTTAACTTGCTCATGTCTGGCAGCAACTACTTTTTGCTGAATCCTGAACTCTGCAAAGGTTTCAAGTACAGCACCTGTAGTATTACTGAGACATCTGGAAGAAATCTACTGGGAGATAAAATGTAAGTAGCTGATGATCACACTAATGGCAATGGTGAGGTGTCCCTTCTGCTAAATGCAAGTCAGTTCTGCATGCTTAAAGGATAGCTCTAAAATGGCAATACTAGAGCATTGCACCAATCATCTGGACTGGCCAGTTACGCATACGTTCAGTGTACACATACTAGCACTCCAAATAATATGGCACGCAGCCTAACTTGGGCCCAAAATATACATGGATACTTCAAACACCATTTTGGACTTCAAAGACCTTTCATGCTTATTAGAAAAATAAATTCCTTTGAGACCAGTGCGATTTCTGATATGGCCCTGACTCTCCAGTAATAAATATTAATCACTAAAAATTGGTAGTATTGGAATAAGGCAATCTAGCTTCCACAAGTGCAGTCTGCCTAAATTCACATTCTAAAACTTATTTTAAGAATTAAATACAATTTCTCTTTTTCATTGATGAATACAGGAAGAGAAACAGAAGATGATGAAAGACCTATAGACATGAGAATGCTTGCAGAAGAGCAAGGTGACGTGCCTCAATGACTATCGACCAGTGGCACTAACGTCTGTGGTGATGAAGTGCTTTGAGAAGCTGATCATGGCGCAAATCAACTCATACCTCGACAATACCTGGACCCACTACAGTTCGCTTACAGCCACAACAGATCAACGGTGGATGCGATCTCGCTGGCTCTCCACTCTGCTCTGGACCACTTGGACAACAAAAACTCATATGTCAGGCTGTTATTCATTGACTACAGCTCAGCATTTAATACAATCATCCCCTCCAAGCTGGTTACCAAGCTCTCAGAACTGGGTCTCTGCGCATCCCTCTGTAATTGGATCCTCGACTTCCTCATTCACAGACCACAGTCTGTTCGCATTGGTGGAAATGTGTCAGCCTCAATAACAATCAGCACGGGAGCACCTCAAGGCTCAGCCCCCTACAGTACTCACTCTATACTCATGACTGCATAGCCGGTCATAGGGCAAACTACATCATCAAGTTCGCCGACGACACCACTATTGTGGGAAGTATCACTGATGGAGACTAGTCAGACTATAGAAGTGAGATCGACCGACTGACCAAATGGTGCCAGCACAATAAGCTGGCTCTCAACACCAGCAAAACCAAGGAACTGATTGTGGACTTTGGAGGGGGTAGGATGGGGACCCACAGTCCCGTTTATATCAACGGGTCGATGGTTGAAAGGGTTAAGAGCTTCAAATTCCTGGGCATGCATATTTCCGAAGATCTCTCCTGGTCCCAGAACACTGATGCAATCATAAAGAAAGCACATCAGCACCTCTACTTTCTGAGGAGATTACGGAGAGTTGGTAAGTCGAGGAGGACTCTCTCGAACTTCTACAGGTGAAAGGTAGAGAGCACACTGACGTGGCTTGGTTTGGCAACTTGTGTGCCCAGGAGCGGAAAAGACTGCAAAATGTTGTAAACACTGCCCAGTCCATCATCGGGTCTGACCTCCCAACCACTACCACAGTCGCTGCCTCAAAAAGGCTGGCAGCATCATCAAGGACCCACACCATCCTGGCCACACACTCATCTCTCCGCTGCCAGAAGGTATAGGAGCCTGAAATCTGCAACAACCAGGTTCAGAAATACCTGCTTCCCCACAGCCATCAGACTATTAAACTCAACTCAAACAAAATCTGAACTTTAATTAGCCTACAGCACTTTATATGTTTATTTATGTGTGTATATATATATTTAATGGTATATGGACACACCGATCTGTTCTGTATTATTTATGCCTGCAATATTCTGTTGTGCTGAAAGCAAAGCAAGAATTTCATTGTCCTATCTGGGACACATGACAATAAACTCTCTTGAATCTTGAATCTCTTATCAGAATATAACAACAGCACTAAAGCAATCCACCAGAGGATCAAGATTTGATCATTGACCTCAAGGAAATTAATACAAAAATAATGATTTCTGAATCATACTCTGAGACCAATTTTATTTTCGAGGTCTTTCGATGCGCAAACCTAGTTGGGTGAAGTAGCAGCTTTATCGTGAAGTCATCCAAATTCAAGAATCAGTATCAAAACCAGCTGAAAATCATTCCTCTATTGCTTATTGTAATTACTATCATCCAAGACAAGGCTTTCCCTTCATTTCAAAATATTGGAGAATAAATTCCATATTTCTCAACTAGCTAATTAAATTTCAGGACCATGGGTCATGAAACAATACCAATTGCCTTTCTATTACTGAAATCACCTAATATTCATCTCCATGGAAATGAAATTTGACTGGTGTCTATATCAAGTGGTCAATTTACAACACCTCCCTATGCTGGGGGATAAATTGAAAGCTGATGCCATGGCTTTGAAATGTGTGTAGAAAATGTGAACAGATTGGCAAAACTGAAAAGTATCTATAGATTGATATTTGGCATTGGCTTATTATTGTCACATTTACTAATTACAGTGAAAGGGTTTTGTTTGTGAGCTATCCATTCTAATCAGAGTGTATATATGAATACAATCAAATCATACACAAATACAACAGGTAGCGGCAAAGAGAAAAATACCAGAGGGCAGAATATAGTTTTCATAATCATAGCATAACAGTTCCAAAGAAAAAGTCCAATGTCCGCAATGTGGTAGGCTGGAAAATCGGGACTGTACCGGAGATTATAGAATCACTTTCATGATCTTGCAGTTGACATGCTGTTTAACTAATATAATTGTCTAACATGTTGTTACACATAACTCTAGTATGCAAAATAATTGTGGATAATGGCTGGTTAATCAAATCGTACCTTTAGCAATAGCCTTTGGCACATGAGGATTGCAAACAAATATATGAAAGAGACCAAAATTTGGTAGTGTATCAGTAAAATAAAATGAAATGTTTGATTTGAAAAAGGGGGCATTCAAAATCATTGCACAGTAGTGTAGAAGAGGCTTGAAAATTAACAAGAAAAAGCAAATTGCAAGGCCGTGCAATTTATTATAGATTCCATTATGCAAAAAAAATGAACAGATAATAAGAACAATTTTCAAGGATCTAATCATTCTCTCCCATTGTTTTTTTAAATATATTTGAAGACAAACATGGTACTTTGATACATTACAGGTTGGGTTCTACAAGTGAATGACCATAAGGCAGGAGATAGAGCAACACAAACCAATACATTTTTTTAAAATAGAAGAAATTAGATCTAAGACTAAAGAGTTATTTGGAACTATTGGTGTATAATTAAATAGAAACTGTACTTCAGGCATTTTTGATGTGCCAAATCAATGTGTATATAATACTAATGCCAAAACCAAAGGGCAAAAAAAAAAACACCTTTAGAACTTCCTTGGGTTAAGAAACTGTTAACGCAGTTGGCTCCCCATGAAGAACATTAAATTTGGACCAGCATCTGCAGTTCCTTCTTAAATATTAAATCTATACCTGCACATTTCACACAGACAGCTGCCATCTCAATTGCATGCTAACTCATGGGATCCCCCTTCCCCCCCCCCCCCCCCCCCCCATAATCAGCAGCTGCATCTGGTCTCAGTTTAATCTGCAGTTAGCAATTCACAGACAACTCGGTCTTTACAGAGGTCTATCAGCAACTAAACATTTTTAGTGAATACTAGAGAGACCATACGGGAGGCCTGGTCCCCCAACGCAACCCATTCCGCCAACGCAATATTACACCACTCACCCGTTCTCCCATGTCAATCTGTTCTCCCAATGCAATATTCCACCACTCACCCATAGCCCCTAACTGCGCAGGTGCAGCTGACGGGTTCCTGTTGTAATGCCCCTGATCCCCCCACCTCCGCTCACCCCCATACCCCTCCCCTTGCCCCTCCCCCCCATGCACTCACTCCATCCCCCCTCAATCCCCCCCCCCATCCACTCTTCGCTGCTCTCTGGCAGCGCAGCCATTCCCACCCATTGGGTTCCCATTGTGACATAGAACACGTAGGTATTACTGCGCAGGCGCAGCTGAGGGGCACGGCAAGTGAAAAGGGGATTTATTAAAGCTTAAAATGTGAATAACTCTTAAAATATAACAACAATTTACACATTAAAGATGACATTTATTCAGTCCATTCTTTCTTGCTGCGTCTCTTCTTGCATTCTGCAGCCGGAGGAGGAGGACGGCTTCAGGCTGGGGCTATTGGGGGCCAGTGTGGGGAGCGTCCTGCAGCCGGGGGAGGGGCACGGATTCAGGCGGGGGCTGTCGGGGGCCGGTGGCGGAGGGAGGAAGCGTCCTGCTGCCGGGGAGGGGGACGGCTTCAGACGGGGCGTGTCGGGAGCCAGTGGGGGTGGGGGGAGCGTCCTGCAGCCGGGGAGGGAGAGGCCTTCAGGCGGGGCCTGTTGGGGGCCGGTGGGGAGGGGGGAGCACTGCCATGGCCTACCGCTCCCGTGGGGGGGTGGGTGGTGTGGGCGGGGGGGTGTGGGTTGTGTGGGTGGGTTGTGGGCGGGTGGGGTTGGGAGGGGAGGGGTGTGTGGGTGGGGGAGGGTGTGGGGGGTGGGGTTGCGTGGGAAGGGGAAGGAATGTGGGGGTGGGTGGGGCTGTGTGGGCGGGGGGGAAGAGGGCTCGGAGAAAAGATGGGTGGTTGTGGGGGAGAGGGGGTATCAAGGGGAGGGGGCAGGAGCCAGCTAGGGTGATCAGAGGGGAAGGGGCTGGACCTGATGGTGCGATGGGGACTCACAGCGGGCGCTGGTCGCTGGTCGTTCTCCTCCGCCGGGATCAGAATCTCCACTTTCCATTTGGTGACATCGGCGACATCTCCGACTCCACTTCGCGCCACACCGGGCTGGGCTGCACTGGATTGGGCCGGGCTGGGCTGGACCGCTTCCTGTCCCTCCGAAAATTGTGTGCGGTTGGAGACGTCCGCCGGCAATCCAGGGCGTCCCTCAGCTCCCTTAAAGACGCAATGGCGCAGGAAGGGACGGACCGTCCTGCCGGGTGACAGGTGAAAAGACCAATCCACGCGGCGCTAACTGGCAGGAGAGTAGATCGATCTGTGCGGTTTTTAAGATTTTTTAAACCTCGCTAACTTTTACATCAGACCACAGATCGGAACGAAACTTGGTGCACTCGCAGCACAGGGATTTTTTTTTGGAACAAAGAACTGGACAACTCAAATGTACAGGAACAAATGATATTACAAAGGTGGTAGACACTGCCTGGTCTCACAGGTACTTACCTCCCCACCATCAAAGGGGTCTATAGGAGGTGCTTTCCCAAAAAAGTAACCAGTATTATCAAAACCCCACATCAACATGGCCACACTTTCATTTCTCTCCTGCAATCGGGAAGGGATAGGAATCTGAAAACTGTGACCACCAGGTTCAAGCATAGCTTATTCCAAACAACCATCAGGTTCATGAATACTACACAACATTAACCTCAACTAATAAACTCAAATATAACCTAAGGACTATTTATGACTGTATTTTTGCATTAGTGTTGGGGTTTTTAATTTATTGAATTGTTATGTATTAACTGTGTTTACAGGCCTGCAATTCCACGGCAAGTAAGAACTTAACTGTTCTTTTTCAATACATATGACAATTAAACATTTTTGACTTGACTCTTCTTGACTTAATGCTGTCTACGGGAAGGGAGAGGGGTGTCTTATTAAATCATGCATTGTTGACTCCTGCCTGGATTGCAATATTGTATTGGGGAGTTATTTATCACGGTCATAAGTTATGATCATTTGATGCAATTTCTTCATCAATTAATTAAATTAAGCCATGCACATTGATTATATCATCCTATGCACAAAGTACAATGGGGAATAGAAACCTTTGTGAGGAGGAATTGCAACAAAATTGCTGAGTCCAATTTCTGGGTGGGCAGGACTTCAGCAGGAAATGGGCACAAAATCTTTCAAGCAGAGAGAATTTTTAAATGTAAAAAAAAAAAAGTTTTCAGTGAGTCCAATTTTCCTGGTAACCAGGATCTTACACTGAGCGATCTGCACAAAACAAGATGTGAACATGTTCGTGCATATTAATAGTACACCTTTCCCAATATTGCCACTGATGGTAATATTTGCCCAAATTATTCTGCACTTTTTTGCATCACACACTTTCTTCACCGTGCAAAGAAAACTAATGGTCAAACTGATGAAGAATCTCATTCATCTGAAGCACCAACAATTGGCATCACCACTTAAAATGTACAACCTCATTGCATAAGGTCTTTAATTCTGAGAATAAAATAGAAGTAGCTCAATCAGCCATCAGATAGGAAAGGGAGTAGTAATATTGGGTAGAATAGTCCCCTGGACTGCATCGTGATGCAGATTTGAAAGTGTCTATTGGAAAAACAGACAATGCACATTGAGATAATTGATATATTTAGATGTGAATAAGGTTGTTTCCATTTTGTCTATCAATATATACATGCCAATTCAAACATCCTATGTGTGTTAGAAACTTGTTCTGTGGATTACACATCTCATGCGACCATATTCTCTGAATAGCTTTGGGATTAAAATTCTAAGAGGTTATCATAGCCAGTTTATATGATGAATGACTTTAAGAAAACATGGAACTTAACAAATTCCTAGCACTGTATTTTCACAAAGGTCAGTGGGCATTATCACCGCAACCTTCAGTACGGATGCAGGATTTAGCTATTGGCACCCTTTTCAGTTGAATCAAATCTGTGCTATTAGGTTGCCCTATGAAAGTGAGAAGTACTGCTGAAATTGAAAACAATGAATACATAGCAGTTGCATGTATCCATCATTGCTAATCACTGCGAGGGTAGCAGATATTACATAACCCAGCGACCATATAGAACTGCTTGACTCCAGCTGCAGAGAATAACCACAAGCAGCACATAAAATGACACACAAGTAAAAACGTGGTGGCAATACATATTAATTGAAAGGGATGCATTCCTGAGAAATTTCAAAGAATCGGATAATAATAAAAAGATGCAGCACAAAATTGAGCCATTACAATAAATCATCGATGTTGACTGTTCACGCTCTCTGCTAATCCCACTTGCCTGTGTTAGTTCTCTATCCCTCTACTCTTGCCCAATCCATGTACATTGTCCAAATGTATTTTAAATGCGCAATAGCCTCTGCCTGTATTTTAAATGTGCAATAACCTCATCTGGCAGCTTATTCCAAACGTACCCCACCCTCAAATCTCCTAATGCAAAATTTCCTAAATTGAAAAGGTTGGGCAGAATGCAGAGAAATGCACATAGAATGGCACACCACTTATATAGAAAGAATCAGCTTCAAAAATAGAGGATATGTAGCAATGGCATTAGAGCAAAAATCTGTAAATCAAATGTTTGTAAATTAAACAATTATTGTATTCTCAGAATACGATTAATGAGCCCAAAATCATCTGTAGGTAAGTTAAGAGGTCAGAGAACATCCATGCCTTGACAAAAGAGTGCTATTTGGGTTTTAATATGGAAACAGATAGGCACAGTATGTGTGTGGGTTTGGTGGATGTCATATTATTCTATGTAATATCCACTATGTTTCAGAGTAACTAGGCTGATCTCCCAATTTATCGCATTGTGAACCTTACAAGTTATCTACACTTACAAGTTATCTGTAATGCTATATTCTGCACTCTGTTAATTTTTCTTTGCACTACATCTTGTATGGTTTGATTGTATTCATGTATGGTAAGCTCTGACTGGACAGCACACAATACAAATATTTTCACTGCATATTGCTACTCGTGACAATAATAAACCAATACCAATCCCAATCTCCATTACTGAACATTGCCTCTTAATTTCACACTTTAAAGATGCATTCAGCACCAGGAGAGATCCCTGCCATTGCTATTTAAAGAGATAATCCATTGTATGCAAGATAGACACAAAAAGCTGGAGTAACTCAGACAGGCAGCATTTCTGGCGAGAAGGAATGGGTGGCGTTTCAGTCTGAAGAAGGGTCTCGACCCGCAACGTCACGCATTCCTTCTCTACAGAGATGCTCTCTGACCCACTAAGTTACTCCAGCTTTTTGTTTCTATCTTCGGTTTAAACCAGCATCTGCAGTTCCTTCCTACACATCCATTGTATGCAAGTTATTCTTTGATTGACTTCTATAGACTGCTTCTTAAATTGACCAAGAACTAAGTACCTTGGGAAAATGCCAGAGTGGTGGAACAGATGCTGGAGGACATTGAGACTTATGCAAAGAACATCTTCTGGGAATCAGGAAGAAAAATGGTAGGTTACAAAGAATGTGAGCAAGATGATGAGGAAGAAGTACAGTAACTGGAACAATTTCTTTCTGTCCAAGTGCCTGTGAATAATCCACCTATTGGAGATAGCAACTCGCCAGCCACAGTAGCCCACTTCAAATTAATTCAATTCCTGACAATTTCAACTTATGCTTGAGCACGTTGCAAAATATAAGGCAACACAAAATAAGCATTCCAAATCAAATATATAAATCCTAGCATGTAAACCTCACCAAAACAATCCTTTGTTGTGTGTTTCTGCTTTATCCTGCCCTACTGTTGCGACACACTACCACCCAGTTGCTGCCTCATGGCTGATGGAAGGCAGGTGATTTTTATTGGAAAATATAAGTATGACCTGGAGAGTTTGCCTATAGCAGCTCCATGGCAAGAAGACCTGGCATCTGACTATAACATCACAATGTGGACAATATTGCTGATGTGCAAGAGCGAGGATAATGGCGACTTGATGTTAGATGCTCACCTTATTGATCTACTAAGATGTCTAATGACATTACGACTAAGCTCCAACAATTGGAACATTTAATCATTAGAATTAGTGGGTAATGTGAAATTATACTGCTATCACCTTGGATTACAGGAAACACCAATGAAGCCTTACAATCCATGCTCCCATTTTCAATGGCAGCTGACTTGACTCTCCCACCACCTTGTGATACATGTGTTGCCTCTGGATTTCCTTCATATTGAGATGCTACTTTTACAAAAAGTAGCAGAAAGAAATCTGTGGCAGAAAAAAGTCATTTGATTTTTTTTTAATGATTTTCTCACACTTTATTGGCAATGATGTGAATTTGTAATCATTATCAATTTCATTCATTGCAGATCTTACTTGGAGTTGAATACTCTCCTTTCAATTTTCACTTAATTTTCATGAGCTTTATCTTAATAAAATTTATCAATCAAAATGTGTTTCATCTTTCATGTTTGAATCATTTTCTGCAATCTATTTTTAATGGAAGTAATCTTTCAATGACAATAAGGAACAAAGGTGTTTCTCATCAAAGTTTACATGTGTCAAAATAATTAAATGGATTACCCAAGTTCCACAACCAGTAAAAGGAAAATGTCTTACTTATCAGATATTATAATGTCAACTTTACCATCAGGGGCCAGTCTAAATTCACTGATGGTTTCTTTGCCTCTGAAATGGAATGCTGTTGATCTAATTCCCACTTTAGAGAGGCAGAAATTCAGCTTTGATCAATGGCCATATATAATAGTGGTTCAGTTTTCCCCTCTGCTTCAAAAATGTGATTCATTTGGTTGAAATGCAACTGCAGTTTGGCAGTAAATCAGAACACACAACCTGCCTATATTGCATGTTCCCCACAAGCAGGAGTAGTAACATCTCTAGCCCACCACCCAAAATTGCTATTTTACTGCAGTATTGAATGAGTGTGGCACCGTGTGAAATTGAATTTCCCAATTGGGAAATTAAACTGAGACATCTCAGGTTGAAGTAAAAGGTGGCATACCTTAACTTTGAACAAGGACACTAGACTTATAACAACCATATAACAATTACAGCACGGAAACAGGCCATCTCGGCCCTTCTAGTCCGTGCTGAACACTTACTCTCACCTAGTCCCATCTACCTGAACTCAGACCATAACCCTCCATTCCTTTCCCGTCCATATACCTATCCAATTTATTTTTAAATGATAAAATCGAACCTGCCTCCACCACTTCCACTGGAAGCTCATTCCACACAGCTACCACTCTCTGAGTAAAGAAGTTCCCCCTCATGTTACCCCTAAACTTTTGTCCCTTAATTCTCAAATCATGTCCTCTTGTTTGAATCTTCCCTACTCTCAATGGAAAAAGCTTATCCACGTCAACTCTGTCTATCCCTCTCATAATTTTAAAGACCTCTATTAAGTCCCCCCTTAACCTTCTGCGCTCCAAAAAATAAAGACCTAACTTGTTCAACCTTTCTCTGTAACTTAGGTGCTGAAACCCAGGCAACATTCTAGTAAATCTCCTCTGTACTCTCTCTATTTTGTTGACATCTTTTCCATAATTTGGCGACCAAAATTGTACACCATACTCCAGAATTGGCCTCACCAATGCCTTGTACAATTTTAACATTACATCCCAACTTCTATACTCAATGCTCTGATTTATAAAGGCCAGCACACCAAAAGCTTTCTTTACCACCCTATCTACATGAGATTCCACCTCCAGGGAACTATGCACTGTTATTCCTAGATCCCTCTGTTCAACTGCATTCCTCAATTCGCTACCATTTACCATGTACGTCCTATTTTGATTTGTCCTGCCAAGATGTCACACCTCACACTTATCAGCATTAAACTCCATCTGCCATCTTTCTGCCCACTCTTCCAAATGGCCTAAATCTCTCTGTAGACTTTGAAAATTCTACTTCATTATCCACAACACCACCTATCTTAGTATCATCTGCATACTTACTAATCCAATTTACCACACCATCATCCAGATCATTGATGTATATGACAAACAACAGTGGACCCAACACAGATCCCTGAGGCACCCCACTAGTCACCGGCCTCCAACCTGACAAACAGCCATCCACCATTACTCTCTGGCATCTCCCATTCAGCCACTGTTGAATCTATCTTGCTACTCCACTATTAATACCCAACAATTGAACCTTCTTAACCAACCTTCCATGTGGAACCTTGTCAAAGGCCTTACTGAAGTCCATATAGAAAACATCCACCACTTTACCCTCATCAATTTCCCTAGTAACCTCTTCAAAAAATTCAAGAAGATTAGTCAAACATGACCTTCCAGGCACAAATCCATGTTGACTGTTCCTAATCAGACCCTGTTTATCCAGATGATTATATATATTATCTCTAAGTATCCTTTCCATTAATTTGCCCACCACTGACGTCAAACTAACAGGTCTATAATTGCTAGGTTTACTCTTACAACCCTTTTTAAACAACGGAACAACATGCTCAGTACGCCAATCCTCCGGCACCATTCCCGTTTCTAATGACATTTGAAATATTTCTGTCATAGCCCCTGCTATTTCTACACTAACTTCCCTCAATGTCCTAGGGAATATCCTGTCTGGACCTGGAGATTTATCCTCTTTTATATTTTTCAAAAGTGTCAGTACTTCCTCTTCTTTGAGCCTCATAGTTTCCATAGCTACTCTACTTGTTTCCCTTACCTCACATAATTCAATATCCTTCTCCTTAGTGAATACCGAAGAAAAGAAATTGTTCAATATCTCCCCCATCTCTTTTGGCTCTGCAGATAGCTGTCCACTCTGACTCTCTAATGGAACAATTTTATCCCTCGTTATCCTTTTGCTATTAATATACTGTAGCTGTAGAAACCCTTTGGATTTACTTTCACCTTACCTCATATCTTCTTTTAGCTTTTCTAATTTCTTTCTTAAGATTCTTTTTACATTCTTTATACTCCTCAAGCACCTCATTTACTCCAGGCTGCCTATAAATATTGTAGATCTCTCTCTTTTTCCAAACCAAATGTCCAATTTCCCTTGAAAACCATGGCTCTTTCCAATTATTACTCTTTCCTTTCAATCGAACAGGGACATAAAGATTCTGTACTCTTAAAATTTCACCTTTAATTGTCCTCCATTTCTTTTCTACATCCTTCCCATAAAACAAAATGTCCCAATTCACTCCTTTTAAATCCTTTCGCATCTCCTCAAAGTTAGCCTTTCTCCAATCAAAAATCTCAACCCTTGGTCCAGTTCTGATCTTCTCCATAATTATATTGAAACTAATGGTATTGTGATCACTGGACCCGAAGTGCTCCCCAACACATACCTCCGCCACCTGACCTGTCTCATTTCCTAACAGGAGGTCCAGCACTGCCCCTTCTCCAGTAGGTACCTCTATGTATTGCTGCAAAAAACTATCCTGCACACATTTTACAAACTCCAAACCATCCAGCCCTTTTACAGAATGTGTTTCCCAGTCTATGTGTGGAAAATTGAAATCTCCCACAATCTCTACCTTGTGCTTACTACTAATATCTGCTATCTCCTTACATATTTGCTCTTCCAATTCTCGCTCCCCATTTGGCGGTCTATAATACACCCCTATAAGTGTTGCTACACCTTTCCCATTTCTCAGTTCCACCCAAATAGCCTCCCTAGACGAGTCCTCTAATCTATCCTGCCAAAGCACTGCTGAAATATCTTCCTTGACAAGCAATGCAACACCTCCACCTCTTGCCCCTCCAATTCTATCACACTTGAAGCAATGAAGCTTCTGTCCAGTGTATTGAACAATAGTTATTGTTAAATTAATGTCACTAAAATGTCAGCTTTCACCTTGGTTATTTGGTGTTTGGAGAATGCTGGCACCCACATATGATACATGATAGCATCGGCCATTTAAAAAAAAATCTTTTGGTACAACATGCTTTGGAACAAGCAGAAGCATGATTTAATGGAAAACAATAATAGGTCTGTACTTTATAAATATTAACATATTTATATATATTTTGTACTATATCCATTTAATAGTTCACTATTAATTGTTTCAAGACAGAATGTTCTCTCCGCTACCACACATAACACTGGGGCATCCTGATCTCTTGAGTTGTGGATAGAAAAAATCAACACTAGATTTCCATTAATAAATAAGCCTGTGCATGAAATGTGAAATTCCCTCCAGTGCCAGAAATGAAAAATATAATTGAGTTAATGGCCATGAAAAAATTGTTCTGCATTACAAAAGTGGGAGTGTATTCTTCAGTTGCACCGAGGCAGCACTTGGGAATTGTGAGCTGTCTTTTGTCTTCACAAGAAATGTACCTTTTTTAAATAAAATAAACATTAACTGCTTGGCTATAATTTTGTCCCACTGAGAAATGCTGAGCATTTCACAGAATGAAACACAACAGACAGAAGCCATTCAGTTCCTGGCACCATCTCTTTGAATGAGCTCTCCAATTTGTCCCATTCCTGCTCTTTTCCCAAAGCACTCTGTAATTTTTCTCTTACACGTATTTATCCAATTTACTTCTAAAAAGTGCTAATGAATCTATTTCCTTCACCCTCACAGATAGTACATTTCCAATCATAACCACTATTTTCCTTATGTCACATCTGTTTTTATTTCGCAATTACTTTGTCATTGCCCTTTTAAAATGGAGCCGGTGTAGAGTTACATGGCCACTTGAGCCTGCCCCACTATTCAGTAAATTCATGGCTGGGCTAATCTTTCACCTGAACACCATTTTCCTGCCATGCCACATAACTCTTGATTACTCAAAAACAAGAAGTAAATAAATGCCAGGCTTGCTTACTGATCCTTTTGAAAGTGGAAAGCAAAAGGAATTGCAGATGCTGAAAATAGTCAATAAATGCTCTGGAAGTAATCAGCAGATTACGCACTATCTGTGAAGGGAAGTGCAGAGTTAACATTTCAGGATGAAGAAGCATCTATGTTTCTCTGTAGATACTACCTAGCCTGCTGAATATCCATAGATTTTTTTTTCTGCAACTGGAAATGCTTTCTCTGCATTTATTCTACTTAACCTCCTATGGTCAAAGGAAAACAATTCCAATTTCTAATGTTTCTCCACATGACTTAAATCCAACATTTTAAAAACCTTTCTTCCCATTTCCTCTGCACATATCCCAAGATTTTGGCATGTTTCTGCAGTGATTTGTCTTGACATTATTACAGTATTCTACAAGTATTCTATATACACCCTATGGCTCAATTTGTAAAGTTCTATTTTAATAACCTTTGTAGCTTGTCCTGCTACCTTCAAAGGTTTATATAAAGACTGAAGAGCAATGCGAATTAAAGACTCATGGGTACAGCTACATGGGCTCAATCCTGGCATCTGGTGCCAACTACGTGAGGTTCACATGTTCTCCTTGTGAGCACATTGGTTTTCACTGGGTGTTACAGCTTCCTCCCAAGTCCCAGAGCCATCTCCCATGTCCCATGTCCCAGAGCACGTTGGTAGATTAATAAGCCACTATAAATTATCTCTTTTGTGTCGGTGAGTGGTAAAATACAAGGAAAGTTAAAATGGCGTGCAAATCTCAGTGAATAGTTTTAAGATGAGAGGGGAAAAGTTAAAGGAGATGCATGGGACAGATTTTTTTACACAGAGGTAGTGGGTGCTTGGGGGGTGGTGGAGTGAGACCACACCTGGAGAATTTTATGCAGTTTTGGTCTCCAAATTTGAGGAAGGATATTCTTGCTATTGAGGGAGTGCAGCGTAGGTTCAGAAGGATACTGCCCGGGATGGCGGGATGGTCATATGCTGAGAGAATGGAGTGGCTGGGCTTGTATACTATGGAATTTAGAAGGATAAGAGGGGATAATATTGAAACATATAAGATTATTAAGTGTTTGGACACGCTAGAGGCAGGAAACATGTTCCCGTTGTTGGGGGAGTCCAGAACCAGGGGCCACAGTTTAAGAATAATGGGTAAGCCGTTTAGAACGGAGATGAGGAAACACTTTTTCACACAGAGAGTTGTGAGTCTGTGGAATTCTCTGCCGGTTCTCTGGAAACTTTCAAGAAAGAGCTAGATAGGGCTCTTGAAGATAGCGGAGTCAGGGGATATGGGGAGAAGGCAGGAACGGGGTACTGTTTGTGGATGATCAGCCATCATCCGGAAGTGGCGGCGCTGTTAATCGGCTGCGGCTCGCCTGCAGTCCGTCTGTTTTTACTTTTTCTGTTGTTTTTTTTGTCTTGTTTTGTTAAGTTTTAGTTTGTTAAGTTGTGTTAGAGGGGGAGAAACATGTCCTCTGTCTCCTCCTTCAGGGGAATGCGACTTTTTCGTGTCGTATCCCCCTTCCCTGCCTCCGTCTGCGGTGAGGCCTAATGGCGGGGCTGGCCGCCTCCATCCTGCGACCGACCCCGAGGCTACGGAGGCAGAGCCAGCCAGGACTTACCAACGGGAGGCTGGCCGTCTTCGGGGCTGAGGCAGCGGTGGCCCGACTTGCTGGTGTGGCGTTCTGGCTTTCGGCGGCGGCCTGGAGCTGATGCAGCGGGGTCCGGAGCGGAGACTGCGGGACCTGGAGCTGGTGCAGCGGGGTCCGGAGCGGAGACTGCGGGACCTGGAGCTGGTGCAGCGGGGTCCGGAGCAGAGACTGCGGGACCTGGAGCTGATACGGCGGGGTCCGGAGCGGAGACTGCGGGACCCAGAGCTGGGGCGGAGGCCCGGAGCGGAGAGTGCGGGGCCTGGAGCTGGTGCAGCGGCCTGGAGCGGAGACTGCGGGACCCGGGGCTGATGCTGTGGCGGGCCGTCTCGGAGCGGAGACGGCGTTCCGGCTTTCGGCGGCGGCGACATCACCACGGAGGTCCACTGGACTGGAGGGCGGCATCTTCGGCCTGGATCGATCGCCTCAGCGCAGAGGGAGGACAAGGAGGGAAGAGACGGAGACTAAGACTTTGCCTCCATCACAGTGAGGATGTGCTTGGTGAACTCACTGTGGTGGATGTTTAATTTGTGTTTATTGTATGTTTTGTTATTATTGGTTCTGTGTATGACTGCAGGCATCACAATTTCGTTCAGACCGAAAGGTCTGAATGACAATAAAGGAAACTTGATTACTTGATTACTTGATGATCACATTGAATGGCAGTGCTGGCTTGAAGGGCCAAATGGCCTACTCCTGCACCTATTGTCTATTGTCTATTAGTCACATTTAAGAGGTTTTTAAATATGCACATTAATATGCAGAGAATGGAGAGATTTGGGTCACGTGTAGATAAATGAGATTAGTTTATTTTGGCGTCATGTTTAGCATAATCATTGTGGACTGAAGGGCTTGTCCTGTGTTGTGCTGTTCTGTGTTCTATGTGGGGAGAATGGCATTGGTGTAGGATTACTTTAAATGGGTCCTTGTTGATTGCTGCATACTTTGTTCCTGGGCTCTATGATTCTTAATGTCCACGCTCTGCACTTGCATCCTCTCTACCATCCTATCATTTAGTTGATATTGACTGCAGCAAGTAACTTTTAGAATACAGTCCCTATACTTAGAAATCTAGGGACATGTGAACAAGAAGAGACACAGCTAAAAAAAATCACAGGTGCTGTTGTATTTAAACAGATAGACGTAACTAAAATTCTAATTCCTTTCCCATCCAAAAGCTGGGCAACTTGAGCCATTGGCCAGTTACCAGGTGATTATCCAACAGCTGGAGAATTAATCTAGATATCCTCCAGGATTAGTCCGGTAAGTGTTAAATTCAGAGGCTGGGATCAGCCTATGAGCTTATTGGTTAGAAATGGTGGTAGTGTGGACAATATGATCAATCACAACGGAAATATATCAATCAGCAGAAGGGAGTTTTGTGAGGTAAGAGTTGAAGGAGGAGGTGGAAGGATTAGGGTAGCCCAATGTGATGCCATTCCTACCATTTTGCTTGGTGTTGAACTCATAACAAATATTGAAGGTTATGCATTAAGGAACCTTTTGAACAGAAGACTTTGATGAATTTTACACACAGTTTTCTTGCGACACAGCAAAATTGTTCTATTCTGCTACTGCATCCGTGCAATGTGCCAAAAAGGATGCTTTGATTTTTTTCAGTAGAGGTGAAAGAAGTGGAAGTAGAAAAGGGCACCAATGGATTCTTGTATCGTAAAGAGAAAATTGTTGTCCTGGTGATTAATGGTGCAGCTTTTAAAATGCAAATTTTAAACATAAACTGTGAGTCAGTGTCTACGAATAAAACTGATAACAGGCAAAGTCTACTGTTGTGATAGAAATGTTGTTAAATATTAGAAGCAATGCACCAAAACTATCTTTTATTAGACATTCACAAAGTCAATTTATATCAGATCCTCACCCAATGCAGCACAAAATTCAGTGATATTCCAAGTCATGGAAAGCTAATAGCAATTAGCTCCTATTGGATTTCTCACACAGTGAGCTGCTAATTTTATCCAAGCAGTGTTCCAAACAGAAATGGTCAGTATTAATGGCTCCTGTGCCATCCTACAGCTGGTTATAAAGCAACTCTGGTAAAAAAGATTATTTAAGAATGGGAATACTAGCCTGTATTATGAATTGAGAAAATATTTTGACAGAGAGAAATGCATGAAATCTGAAGAATGCATAACTGGAAATGTGCATCGAATATTTTTTTTAATAGAAAAAAATTAAATAAGGCTCTTCTTCATAGGAATAGCTTGTGTATAAAATTAACCATATTCAACCTTTATTTTAGTTGATATATTTCCCCACCAAAATAAAACCCTAAATAGTAAGTTTATATTTAGAATATAGCCTGTATAACTTCTGCACTGTACCACAATCGAATATAAATCCTAAATTGTATAAAATGAAAAGATAATACCAATGTTAGAGTAAAGCACTGAGCATTGTCATATGAATGTATTACAATCACAATTTTGTATTCTCTCAGTGCAAATATAATTTCCAGGCTTTAATTCAACATTATGTAAATTTAGCTTTGGCTAAATGCTTATACTGTATCCACAGAAGCACAGGCAGGATTAAATGTGGGTTGATCTCAACCCACTTTTTCAATTTATCCACAAGTTTGCATCACCAATATTTTGTAAATTGAAAATCACTGTGTCCACAGTGCTGAAATCTTACATTGAAAGGAGCAAACGCTTCTTTTCAATGTATCTCACCTTCTCTCTACAATTTCAGGTCACATTTTTGTGTCAACATTTGCCATTGTAAATTACAGTATCAGTATATCCTCTTCAAATTTGTCATGTCAACTGTGACAATGTAGATTTAAGCTCAGATGATAGCTCTGTCATTCTGACTCCCGCTCCCAATTTCTATGGTCTACTGTAAACAGCATCACAGCTGATTGGTTACATGGAAAGGTGGTGCACAAATTTATACAATGAGTTCACAAGGAAGTAATGTGACAATCAGCTTTACCTTAGTATATCAACTGATTATAATATTGACAAAAAACTTTTTTCTTCCTGTCTCAAGCTATCTTTCACAATTTTAATGAAAATTACTTCTCAATTGCATCCATATCAAAATTCAGTCACAAATATTGTCCCTAATAAAACGCCGAAAATACTGGAAATGCTCAGCAAGTCTAGAGGCATTCATGAAAGAGAAATACAAACATTTCAAGTTGACAATTTTTCAGCAGAGCCAGAAAAAGTTAGAAATTAAACTTATTTTAGATTGCAGAGAATTGAGCAAGTGGGAAGAGCGAAGAGAATGTGGTTGGAAGGCATATGGAAAAAAAGCTGACTTGAGTTATTCATTCTCATAGTCTCCATCATATCATTGACAGTCCCTTTATTCTCTCTTACTTTCTATGTAACTTAAAACATATTTGATTTCTAATCTTTCCTAATTCTGAAGCAAGGAATTGAAACTGAAATGTTAACTATGTTTGTCTCTCCACAGATGCTGCCTGATCTGCAATGGTTTCCCAACACTTACTGTTTTCATTCAGATTTCCAGAACCTACAGTATTTTTTGCATTACAAGAACTGTCCAGTTTTCTTTACTTTTTCTTATACCAGAGATTATACTGCTGAGCTTATCACCAACATTCAAATAGATAAACACAACTACAAAATGAAACAATGTCATCATTAATTATTTACTGCATAATTTTGCTGGATGTTGGTTCAATTCTGCAAATGCTTGCTATTTTCTGGAAAATACTTTCAAGTTGTAAAACAAAATCCGTAAGTGGAATGACTAGTTTTTAAGGATATTTTACTGACTTAATAACAATGAATTAATAACTTTTGTTCAAACTGAGATGACTGCACAATGGATAGGATCACAGGCTTCCTAACATTTCAGAATGCCATTAACTCTATGTTGCTCCCACAAAGTCCAGCTGCTGTGCAATCATAGGTAGTGAATCATGCAGATCAATACCGGGTGTCCTAGCAACAGCAATGATGCCTTCATTCTGTGAATGTCCGCAGTGCCAGCTGCATGTGAGTCACCAAGGCAAACCAAAGGGCAGCTAATGGGTGATAAAGGCTTTCTGCTATTGGCATGGTGGAAAACTGGAGTGCATAAATGGTGTACACATTAGCAGCAGGCATACAATGAAAGCCAAGGTGCCTCAGGAAATGTGATATGATGGAGCTAACTATCAATGTACAAAACATTTTTCTCTCCAGGCTGCTCTAGAAATGCCCCATAATAGAGCAGAGCTGATGTCACAAAGATTGGTGCTCTAATGCATGTTGCATCATCTCATCATTGTGTGAAGACCACACCTGCAGTTTGTGAGAGTGAGCAGCTAAGAAACACGAGGAAGAGAAAGAGATGAACGAGGAATTGGGAAGTAGCCAAGACAATCTTATCCTATCCAATTACCACTTCAACAATTGTCATTCACTATTACGGCCCATCACTGACCATCACAATTTCTGCCTGGAAACAACATTGAAAGCGACGCAAAATAAACATTGCATGCCAAATTTATCATTTAATTGCCACCATATCTAACGCAGAATCTTTGAATGTTTCTTTAGCTCTTGCTTCTTGTGTGTCTTTGCAGTGATCTCAGCTATAATCCCCAATGTGTAGGGTGGAAAGGCCACTGATTGTAGGATCAGGGACTGCAGGTTGGTTTGAAGGAATATTTCCATCTACTCTACATTTGCAAGGTCTCGACACAGAGTGCATATTGTCAACATTCTATCAAACTGACAGAAGATAAAAAGCATTCTGGTAGGGTAAAATGATATCTGGTTTCTTTTCTATAGTCTCAAGCCTGCACTCGGCCATGGCCTCGACAACAACAATGCCTCCACAATGAGAGAGACTTGCAGACTCTTCCGCCCTCTCTAGATATCACTTGCTGTATCCAGCTGCATACCACAGTGTAATGTTTAAAAAAGAACTGCAGATGCTGGAAAAATCGAAGGTCGAGAAAACTGCTGGAGAAACTCAGCGGGTGAGGCAGCATCTATGTAGCGAAGGAATTTTCGGGTCAAGACCCTTCTTCAGACAGATGTGGGGGTGGGGGGGGGTGCGGGAAGAAGAAAGGAAGAAGCAGAGACAGTAGGCTGTGGGAGAGCTGGGAAGGAGAGGGGAAGGAGGGAGAAAGCAAGGACTATCTGAAATTGCCCCCATTACTTTATGAGCGTGTTACTGGAATGTCTTCTGCCTCCCTCTCAAATACTGCATGCAATCGACCGAACCCTGCGATGCAACTTTGGACCACCTTGCTGCATTTACTCTTCGATATGCCATTCTTCAGTGTACTCCAGATTTACATTTACTTGCAGAATTCATGACAGCACTGCTCCAGTCAAAATCCACCTGCCCTATTGGAGATACAAACCAGCTTCCAGCATCTTGGGGTACTTTTAAATGAGTTAGCCATTCAAAACTTTTGCCCCTGTTAATGCCTTTCATTAGCCTAGTCAGTACTGCCTGGACAATGAAATCCACAGAATGAGCAGGCATTTTAAAATTAAAGTGTTGCCCATATTGTAATCAATAGGACTGGTTTAAAGATGCATCTTGACCCTTGTGCCCATTTCAAATTGAACTTTTGATATCCTGAGTGTTTGAATGGAATGTAATTGTCAAATAAATACACTCTTTTAGTGTGTGGTACTACATAAATCGTATTTAAATTAATAGTAAACACAATTGATTTTTAAAAATATAAAACATTACTTAGCATCTGTTTACAATTATCATTAATTCTGATATCTTAATATAGCTTGACACATCGACATTCATTTTGAAGTTACAGTGTATGGGTGAAACTTCCTTCTCCTAGTGTGAAACCACTGTCTTTCTCTATAACCAGACTATTTGGGAAACATTGATTTTTAACCTACATCAAAATGCCAACAGCAAAAGAATTACTGTCACCTCATTTGATTTATCCAATGTTATACTTTTTCACAAAACTGCAGTTTAATTTAAAATAGTAGCACATTTTAAACACCGGTATGTTCAAAAAGTTATAGAAACATAGACAACATAGAAAATAGGTGCAGGAGTAGGCCATTTGGCCCTTCGAGCCTGCACCGCCATTCAATATGATCATGGCTGATCATAATACATTCTCCCCAATATCCACAAAGAAATAATGAGGAAATGCCCCACCTATTAATCTTTTTGTATACTCATTCAAAGCTTTATTTCATGCAATTAATTAAGTGTATCCTAATCAGATGGTTATATAATTATTTCATAATTTCCTGGTCCATACAATAAGTCAACATGAATTTATATTGTATCAGCCAAGCATAAAATTTGTCACACAAGATTAAACCACTTTTATCAGAATACATCATGGGTAGCCATACATTGTTTGCTGTCGACCATCACCCATATCTAGGAGTCGAATTAAGCAAAGATTTAAGTTGGGCGACGCATATTAGTCAAGTGGCCGACAACGGAAATAGAACTCTCGGCCTTCTCAAGAGAAATTTTCACGCATGTAGTACATCTGTCAAAGAGAATGCCTACAAGTCCTTGGTTAGGCCCAAATTAGAGTATTGTGGAGCCGTATGGGATCCTTTCAACAACAGCAACAAGATCACCCTGGAGAAAGTACAATGCCGAGCAGCCCGTTTTGTATGTAATAACTACAAGCGCAAATCCAGCGTGATTAATATGGTGACTTCTCTCGAATGGGATACCCTAGAGCTCCACAGAATCAGGCTAAGACTTATTGCAATTGACAAGGAGATTCGCAAAATCACGCCATCAAATCTTCCATCATCCCAGAGCACCAACTGCCATGAAACAAGACAAAATAACGGTCCATACATCATCAACTCGCTAAATGTCAATAAACTTTGCCACCAATATTCCCTTTTACAAGGACGATAAAGGAATGGAATAGGTTACCATCCAACACTCCTGCTGCTCCCAATGTTAAGTCATTTAAAAAGGGGATTGAGCAACTAGATCTCCTCAACTTGGTCAAAAAGGCCTCACTCCGACCTGCGCGAGATAACCACTGATGAGGTGTTTGCGCAATAATCAACCAGAACCAGAACAAAAACATTTTTTCAATTAAGAAAAGGAATGGGTGCCATTTTTTGTAATATTTATTTATAGATGGTGGGTTTTTTTTCTCAATTCTTAATATAATAAACATATATGCTATGTGCCAAATATTACTTGCATAAACATTAGATAAATCTAAAGGCATTCATATCTATTTTGCTTATGTTTTCTTTATTATATGGGGAAAAAGAAATCCTGAATTACCTGGTATAAAGTTGTATCTTGCCAGGAATCCAATTGATTCAAGCTCACCATCAGCAACAAATTTAATCCATAAAAATCTGCCCGATGATGTTATAAAAGCTGGAATATTTTGACCACAGTAACGTCCAATTTCAGTAGAAAATGGAAAAGGTCCATCCCGCACCTCAATGTGGTCAAATTTGCATTCCCAAGAAGGTT
The DNA here is from genome assembly GCA_038087875.1 of Malacoraja senta. Taxonomy (NCBI): domain Eukaryota; kingdom Metazoa; phylum Chordata; class Chondrichthyes; order Rajiformes; family Rajidae; genus Malacoraja; species Malacoraja senta. The sequence goes on along the minus strand of CM075977.1, from coordinate 21,166,078 downwards.
CAATGGAGTATTTTTCATCAAAGTGAAGTTCAATACTTTGTCTTGGAGCAGCTAAAGAGAAATATGAAATCATTAATTCTACATAATAAATATATTAATAGTTGCCATAATAACTTATGATGATATAAAATTCTGAAGCAGAAACAGATTTGGAAGATAAAAGATGACACGGAACACAGCTCAGGACATATAATGGCAACCTTAACTTGAATAAATTTCAAAGCTGTTGTAAATTAAATCCAATTTATGTGTTGCATAACATAGATCAATATATCATAAATTAATGTATCATTAATATTATAAAATACTGTTTGCTCTTTACATTTTTTTCTGAATAGTTTTTAATGCTTATTGCATCTTACATCAAAATGATCTACTGTCATTAATAAATCCACAGCCCTGATGAAATATGGAAAGTTCTTAATATTAAATTACACAGTGTAAGAATTTATAATATCAAAGTAGGCCAAATTATTTTTCTGTTCCAAAATAACCTTGCTAGAAGAGCTGTCTGCAATTAATTTCTAAAAATTTAATGAAAAACACAAAAGGACATATTTTAAAAAAGCAAAGAGGATGTGGTTTCTATGTATTAACAATGTAATCCTCAGCATTCTGAATGGAAGAATTAATAACATGGAAATAGCACAAAACATATTGCTGGTTATGTTTTAGAAAATCTCAAAGCTTAAAAATGAAATATTTTCTAGCTCCCTTCTTAACTTCTATGTTAACTGATCTTTTTAATAGTGTGTCTTCTCAAAAACTATCCATTTTCTTTCAATGTAGAACATAGAACGATACAAGACAAAAATAAGTCTGTGCCAAGCATGATGCAAATTTAAACTAATCTCATCTATTTGCACATGGTCCATGTTCTTCCATTCTCTGCCTGTCCATGAGCCTATCTAAATGCCTCTTAAACATTGCTATTAAATCTGCTTCTCTTGGCAGCATTCCAAGCACCTACAACTCTCTAGGTAAAAAACCTTCTCCGCACATCACTATTTAAAGTTTCCCCCTCTCACTTTAAACCTAAAACCTCTAGTATTTGATATCTCCACCCTGAGAAAAATATATTGACTATCGATGCTAATTGTGTCTCTTACATTAAAGGCAACTGAATATTCTTCTGCTCAACTAGAGTGCAGTCCTGACCTCTCATCTGCTTCACTGGAGGCTTTTGAACTATCTTTATATGGACTTTGTCAGACTTCAATGCTACAATATATTTTTTACACTAAATGTTATACCCTTTATCTTTAACTGTATATTGTGAACGGTTTGATTGTATTAAGTATAATCTTTTCTTTGACTGGATAGCACACAAACAAAAGCTTTTCACCGTACCTCAGTAAACATGACAATAAACTAAACCGAACAGATCATTCCTCAGCCTCCAATTCTCCAGAGAAAATAATCCAAGTTGTTCGACCGACCTCTCCTTTCAGCTAATACTCTCTAATGTAGGTATTATTCTAGTGACCTTCTTCTGCATCCTCCCCAAAGCCTCCACAATGTTTATGTAATGCAGAAACCAGAACTCCACACAATATTCCAAATGAGGCCTAACCAAAGTTTTATAAAGTGCCAACATGGCTTCCCAACTTTTCTACTCAATGTATGACCGATGAAGGCAATTATGCCCTTTTACCACCCTATCTTCTTCTGATGCCAGTTTCAAGGCCCTGTGGACTAGCAACCTAAGATTCCTCTCTACATTAATGCTCCTAAGGTTACTTCTATTTACTGAATATTGGCCACTTACATTTTACCTCCCAAACTTCAACACATCACATTCGTATGGATTAAATTAAATTATATCTACCAATTCTCTGTCCATTTATCCAAATTAAGTATATCCCAAATAATTATTAAACCCCTTCCTCGCCCATTTTGTCTGGATCCAGGCATATATTTCCTTATTTATTCCTTGAGTGGTCTACAACGACCAGGTTCAGGAACAGCTACTTCCCCACAGCCATCAGGCTGTTAAACCTGGCTCGGACATAACACTGAACTTTACTAGCCAATACTGTTATTTGCACTTTATCAGTATATTGACCATTGTGTATATATTTATAGAATGCCTTGTAGTAAATGCCTACTATGTTCTGTTGTGCTCAAGCAAAGCAAGAATTTCATTGTCCTACCAGGGACACATGACAATAAACTCACTTGACTTGACTTGGTCTTACCCTTACCCAAGATATTCTCTTGTGTACTACTTCCACTTCTCCACAATGTTTGTGTCATCTACAAGGATATTATTCAGCCCATTTACATTAGAGTACAAATCATTTATATGTACCACAAACAATAGAGGTCCCAACACTGATCCCTGTGAAACACCACTGATCATAGACTTCCAGTCAGAATAATACACCATCCCACCCACTAATTTCTGTCTTCCATAGCCAATCCTGTTTTAAATCCAATCTACCAAGTTAGCATGTAACCTATGTGCCTTAATCTTTTGGATCAGCCTACCATCTGGGATCTTGTCAAATGCTGTATGGAAGTCCATGTATACAACACCCACTGTCCTACTCTCATCAATCATCTATGAAGCCACTTCAAAATACTCAATCATGTTCATAATACATGGTCCCCTCCAGCATAAAGCCATGCCAACAATGATTAATAAGTTCATGCTTTTCCAGATCTAAATAGATCCTATCCCAAAGAATCTTCTCCAATAATTTTCATGGAGCACTGATGTAAGGCTCACCAGTCCATAATTTGCTGGATTATCCCTATTGCCCTCCTTAAACAAAGGAACACGATTGGCTATTCTCCAGTCCTCTGGGACCTTGCCTGTGATTAGAGAGAATACAAAGATCTCTGTCAACCCCCCAGCAATCTCCTCTATTGTCTCTCTCAGGAACCTGAGATAGATCCTTTCAGGCCATGGAGTCTTATCCACCTTAATGTTCTTCAAGAGATCCAAAACCTTCTCTTGCTTGATAACATGAATATCAACATGTCTGTCCCATGATCTCAGTATCCTCAATGTCCTTCTCCTTGGTGAATACCAATGCAAAATACTCATCTATTTTCTCACCCACGTTCTCTGGCTGCAGACATAGAATATCCTTCATTGTCCTTGAGTGGTCCTACCCTCTCCCAAGCACCCTCTTGTGTAATGCTCAGCACCAAGCTTGGCAAAAGAAAAAAATGATTCCACCTCCCTACCCACCTTGTTATGTTCTGTGCCTTTTTTCCCAGAACTCATTATTTAATTCTCTACAATCATATGTTCATTTCTGCCCCAGTACTGAAATGGGTCTTATGAAAGTAATAAATGACATCCCATGCAGCTGTACAAAAGTAATTAACCTTATCCATCTCTTTGACATCTCCATCCATTAATATTATCTGATAACTCAGCGTCCATGCATACTGCAAATGTTCACATCAGTCTCAAGACTATCTCTCAATCACTCCACTTCACCTAAGTTGTCACAATACTTGCCTGAGAGGCAGTGGAAGAAGAGCATAATTTTTCTCCATCTACACATTGAGAAGACAAATGCCACTGTCATTAGTCCCCAACAAAGTACCATTCCTTGGCCAAAGATTATATTCCTCCATCTAGCAACTACTGGAACCTGAATTTGACATATTTGTTCCTGATCCCACATTAACGTATCTGCTGCTAAAACCCCCAACCATGACCTTATTAACTTTAATCTTGACTATTCTCCCCTGCTGCCCTCCCATGTTGAACCTTGTCCAAAGCTTTGTGTCAATATCCTGTGTGGCAATAGTGCCTTTTGCTCTTAACCCCATGTTCATTTACATGCAGTGACTCTCTCCGCTATAATATTCGCATGAGCTTCTCATCCCTCAGCTCCATCTATCTATCTATCTCTATACCTTTCCCAGCCCTACATCAATCTGAAATATCTGCACTTATCCAATTTTGTCCCACAAGCATCACTGATTTTAATCACCTTGCTATCAGCTGCTATGTCTTCAACTGATAAAGTTCTTAGCTCCAAATAAACCTTTCTGCCTTGATGGGCTCACCTTAAAAATTACCACTTTGATCAATTTGTTGGCATCCTGCCCAAATGTCTCCTTTTGTGTCTTATTGTCAAATTGTAATTGTTATTGCCCATGTGAGGCACCTTAGGAGGTTTGAATAAGGTAGAGTTGCTATAGAAATGAAAGTTGTCATTGCCTTACTATGGAAATATTTGGGCATAATAAATATAGAAACACAATTGTTGCCACATTTGTTGTTTAAATAAAAATTCTTGCTAGACACTTTAGATAGCAATTTGAACATTCCCATTACTTTTACTACAATATATTATGCCTGCCAATTCCCCATAACCGTACCTTCAATAATGTATGTGCACTCTCTGTCAGGAGGATACTTGTTTGGATAATTGGGAGATGTGAAGAAACCACCATCCGGATTCTTGATCCAGGAGCCACATTGCACTGACTCTGAAGAAGTTGATTTGTCTGGAAAGAGATCATATTCAGCCTTAAGCTCTTATTCATTTGAGCTTACTTGGTTAATGCATGGCTGGGTCTCCCACATTTTGATCTTTAGTTGTAAAGGCAGTCTGGATAAAGGCTAACGTGGAGGTTCATTGTGAGAGTGAATACTGTGTTGAGATTTGAACTGTGAGGCTATGGATTACTTGTTTTATAACAGAGAGAAAAGTTTTTACATGAAATTTTTCACCAGGAGCTGAGTACTGATGTGTTGAGTGGAAATGGAGAATATAGGTGGGAGTGAAAAATGTTAAAGTAAATATGGAATATGGAAAGAATAAATGAGATGTATAGTGTAGGAAGCAATTGCAGATGTTGATTTAAACAAAGATAGACACACAAAAAACTGGAGTAACTCAGCGGGACAGGCAACATTTCTTCAGACTTGTCAAGAGAAAGGGAAAATGGAGAGGGCTTGGGCAGCTTTCAACCCAGTGGTATGATTATTGATTTCTCTAACTTCAAGTAATCCTTGCACTCCCTCTCTCTCCATCCATCCCTCACCCAAGTCGTACCAGGTTCCCATTCTCACCTAGCAAACAGCTAACAATGGCCTGTTTCCTTTATCTTTGTTCCTTTTTGCATATTTTCATTCATTTATTCTATATCTCTCTACATCACAGTCTATATCTCTCATTTCCCTTTCCCCTGACTAGTCTGAAGAAGGGTCTTGACCCGAAACGTCACCCATTCCTACTAAATGAGATGCATATCCTGACTCGCTGAGTTACTCCAACAATTTGTGTCTTTTTTTTATAAATGTATAATAGTTTATTTTATCCTCAGAAATTCCCATGGTATGATGTAATCAGTTCATTCATTTTTTTAGGATACTCGCTAAATAAAGCAGCAATGTATTTGTTTTCCATACAGCTTGGTTAAATAAATAGTAAAAGGTCAGATATCTAATTTTGATAGTTGTAAGAACATTGTATGTCAGGTTGCTGCAGAAAACTCTGCCAGTAAAGGGAGGCTGCTTCCATTCTGTCTAAAGCTCACTGAGGACCTAGTGGTCTCTGCATCAATATAATGGAAGTGTAATTTTATTTATAGACGCATGACATGTAACTCACCACAAAATTCATTTAATTTAATACTACCACTTCTATCAGGAGATTTCTTCTTGTTCCATATATAGGTGTGACAATATATCAGAGATATTTATGCTTTAATAGATTAAGCAGATTTTTTTTTTCACCGATGTACTTGGCAGAATTTGATAAAGAAATATGATTGAGAGATTGTTAAAATTTGTGACAATATTGCAGCTACCAGCGGAAGAGAGGCTTGACTGATGGTGAAAGAGAAAATTAAGATTCAGCTCAGAGTGTGCTGGGGCACAACAGATATGATAAATCTTAATATAAAACAAAACCTATGACTCTCATTTCCTTCCCCTACTTAGAATAATATCCATATCTATTCTGGAAAATAGTAAACTGCAATATTCATTCTAATGTAGTCTTATGTTGGGCAAAGCATTGCAGAAATGTTTCAGCCATTTCAAACCATGATTCACTTTAATGTTTGACAGATCACTGCAGTAAACTCTGAAAAAAAGGAAGTGACATTAAAAGGGGAAGCTGCCAGTGATTACAACCAGATCATTAAAATACCAGGAACAAAACATGATTCATAAAGAATGGGCACTTTGAAAAATGTTACCTGATGTCTTTTTTGTTGATACAAACAGTCCTAACAGGATGAGACTTGATACAACTGCAAGGAGAAAAGAAATTATCACCAGGATTTGTGTTGTTGCTTGTGGAATGGTTAAACATCTATAATCAACATCTAACTGCATGTAATGCTCCATAAAATTGTTCAATACAGCTCGCAGGAGTTCGCGTACCGCCATTTCTACCGCCATTTCAAATGATGTTTCTGTCAATGTTAATACATTGATTATATTCATTATCCTTGTAAATAGGAGCAGAGACACTTATATCCGTCGACTCGGAAACCTATTCAGACGACAAATTAATGAATACACACTTTTGTTCGCCATCAGACTGCCTCCGCCGGCTTCCATGTAGGCGGAAACTAATAATAATCCATTGAAGTTCTAATTCACTTTCCTATGGAGTTCTCAACGCATCATTCAAAACTGAGAGCTCTGAAACAAATGGCATTAAGGAACTCGAACTTGAGCAGTCAGATTTAGCAGTGGGAAATGTATGTAGTAAATATAGCTTGGAAGTAAAGACAAATTAAACCGTTCTTCCAAGTACAGGCTCATGTTGGAGACAGTTGGTCATTATCTTAGTGTCAACTGATGAATCAACAACTCGCTAAGAAAGCGTCAGTCTCTCTCCCTCTTCCCTCTCGACCCCGCCCCCTCCCCACTCCTAGTTCTCTCCCGACGTTACCTCCGTCTGATCTATATTATCGAGTACCCGGCAGCGGTTGTACATTGCCCGTGGGGTTTTTGTTGCTCCATCTGGATTATCATGCCCCCACAACCATCTCGCCTACGGCCATACGCGCCAGCTCGCTGAAACCGCACAGACAGAACTTACCGTGAAGCAATCTGAGCCGATGCCCATGTACCATGTCTGATTCTTATGCAAGGGACTCCAATCCAAACTAATTCCATTTAAGCAATGCGTGGCTGACAGGGTGACGAAAGACCGATGGATGGATGGATTCAGGAGCAAAGCTGGTAGCACAAAATCGTCCACATCCCAACTCCGTTCAGAATACTGTAGATGTATATGCGCATTTATGCATACATGTGTATGTATTTGTGTGAGTGTGTATTTTCAAAACTCAGCCAAAACTAATTACCAGCAGTTTCGCACAGAACCCCAAGCCGATCAGAATATCCCATGATTTCCACATAAACGTTGCCACGATGCCTTGCTTCTTTTGATGCATTAAAGGGATTAACGGGTCCGTCATCAGCCCTCTGATCGCTCCACCTTTGCAATCTTCCGAGATAATCCGTACAAAAGGAGAATTACTTCTCTTTTAAATCGTATTTAGCAAAATCCGTTAAAAAAAAAGACAGATCATCCATTTAAAAATCACCAATAATCGGGCATTAAAGGGTTTTGCTTCAACTTCGACGATCCCCCCCCCCCCCCTTGAAAGCCTTCCAGTTCGTACACAAATCGCTCTTTCCCCCCTTTTCCTCGTGTGGGACGTGTTTTGCATTAGACTTCGACTTCTGGCTCTCTCCCCGGCCTACGACCATCCAGCTGAACCGGGATCTCTCCCTCCGCCATCCGCGTTGCGGTTGCAAAAAATAATAATAAAGCAAAAGTTCATCGCTTTAAGCCGGCGGCAACGGGAGAAAGAAGAACAAAAAGTGACTCGGTCACATGACAGTGGATTCTATTTTAAATATAAGTATTTGAGAGGAATCTGACAGCATCACACAGATGTATAACCCTGGGGGAGCGAGTCACCGAGTCACCACACAGCCTCGTCCAGAGGTACAGGTAGGATTTCGGAACAGCGGAAGGAAGGAGCAAACGGCAAACGCCCGGCACCAGGAACTTGCTGCAGTCAAAATACTGTGCATCTGCAGCCAACGAACATGGCGCGATGCTCGCCAACTGCAAATGATATTTTTTTTAATTTATGATTCAGTCGCGCAGCATTCACGCCGAGCTCCCTCTCTCTAGACGGTGGAAGGTTGGGCAATGTCTCGCCCGAGACATCAGGGTTTTCCTTATCATATTAACTGAGACGCAAGTTGCAAGTAGCATTGCCATCAGTGAATCCCACCGAATGACTTCCGAGTCCGCAGACTCGATCCAACTCCCCCACTCACTGTATTAAATATTCAGCGATTTGTGCAAAAGGAATGTTCCCATCCAGCGAAGACTCGTACCATTGCTCAATCACACCAGCCCCACTCTTGTACATCGCCGAGTGAACTGCAGTTATTGCAAATAAGAATAAACTTCTTGGTTTGACATGTGTACATCTACTCTGGACATTTACAAAAAAAATCGGAAGTAGTTAAGGGTGTGAAATAGAATGGACGTCTAAGAAAATCTCTGCAAATGTAGAGTGAGATATATTTTTTAGAAATGGTTTGAACAGATTTGCCTCATTGCCTTCGGTTTGATTAGAGTACTTGTGCGGGGGATGTATCGAGAGTGAGAGAGCTATACGCGCGTGTATGCATATTGTATATATGCAATGGCAAAACAAATGTATATATGTGTGTGCTTGTGTTGTGGTGCAGAATTCGAAGCGCCCCGTACTGTCTCGTCTCTAACTGTTCCTTTTTCCGAGGCTAAACATTTTCATTTGTTTTGCTCCTCTGTCCGTCAGTATTCAACCATCTCACTGCGGTGAAAACAACTCCATCATCCTGTGAAAATATATACCTGATGGTGCGGTGGGTGGAGGGCGAAGGAAGTACCGATTAAATTATCTGTGCTGGTGGATTGAATTAATAGGAAACTCCTCTCTCGTAGCTGAGACACGGGCGCTTTGCAGGTAAAATTGACTTGGAAGTTCTCGGCAGTTCTCGATTAGAGTCTAATCGATCACCAGCACCGAGCGAAACAGGCTCCAATGCTTCAATGATGCTTAAATTTTTTTAAAGCACCCATTATCCCTCTGCAATTGCCCAGCATTTGAAATGATGTTTAAGGTTGTATGTACATGGAAATGGAGGTGAAACCTTTCCTTCAACTAAAATCATTTGGTTGCAACAGACTTGTTTTTGGTGTTATTCTGTTGAAGTACAACCAAGGCACAGTCAGTCAGTAAAGTTGGAGCGTTATATCTGTGGCGACAGTCTGGTGGCTAACCGGCTCAATAACCTCACCATTTCCTCACTAATTGATATTTTAATCTTAAACTTCTTTGTGTATTGCTTCGGGGTTATGGGATAAACAGACAGACAAAATTGAAGATAGCATAAAGACGTATGGAGGAAGATGCTTATAACAAGACCTTCCTTGTTTACAAGTTAGTCATTAGCTCCTGTGGTTTTTCTTTCATATTTCCTTGATACACCGCATGCATTTTCAGGTCATTTCATTATTGTTCACATCCTGCAATTACATTCATCACCTTATCAATAAACTATCACTGGAAGCAGTAACGTGGAACACAATGTTACTGTGATCAGGACTGAAAGTAATTAATCAAAACTCCAACCATGATTGCAACATGAATCTGTGGGCGCAAATTCCCTATTGCCAACCATTATAACTTCCCTTACCATTTCCATACCAACTGCCAACCATACATTCACTGCCAAAGTGTGGCCAAATGCAAACTAGAGGAGCAGCACTTCATATTCTGCTTGGATAATTTAAAATCCTATCCCCCATCCAGGTGTGCACCAATTTCTCCCACCATCTCCCACCCATCCAGTGACCCTGCTGCTTTCCCCTCCTTCATACACTTGTCTCCCATCCCTGAGTCACTCAATTTATTTTTATCCCCATCTTTATTCCCGTTCACCCCTGTCGCCTTCCACCCGTAATATTCCCTCTGGCTTTACATTTCACTCCTCCTCTTCAGTCCTTATCGGACACATTTTTCACTTCTATCCTTTGCCACTACTTCACCCATCTGATAAACAAAATCCCATCACCTGCACCCATCTATCACATGCCATGCTTTGTCCTGCCATGTTCCCATTTCCAGCTCCCCCCCCCCCTACTCCTATTGGTCTGAAGTAGGGTTCCGAACCTAAATGCCAACTGACCGTTTCACCCACAGATACTCTCTGACCCACTGTTCCTCCTGCTTTCTTCCAAAACTTGGTTTTTTGCTTAATATCCAGCTGTTCACTTCAAACTACAGAATACACTGCAGCAACTCACTTACCTTACACTTTAACGTCCACCATTAACAAAACAAAAACAGACTCGCCATTGGAATGCAGTCCCTTGGAAGTTTGCATTCCAGTCGTGATATTTTAATCTCCCCAGCTGACTTTGCGATAATACCCTGGAACTTGGTGCTTAACAACATAATAGTTGCAACAGCATCACAAAAAACATAATGGCTACTCTGGAAGGTCAGACAGATGGGATCAATTATGCATTAGGATGGAGAGTGAAATGGTTAATTCAGAGAATAGGGTCCTGAACTTAAATAAAGGAGACTTTCAAGGTATGAGATGGGAATTGGCTAGGATAGATTGGCAAAGTATACTTAAAGTGTTGACGATGAAGATGCAATGGCCGCATGTTTGAACTCCAAAAATTGTTCATCACTGTCTGGCGAAAAAATAAAATGGGGAAGGAAGCTCAACCGTGGCTAACGAGGGAAATCAAGGATAGTGTTAAATCCAAGGAAGAGGCAATATAAATTGGCCAGAGGAAGCAGCAAACCGGAGGACTGGGAGAAATTTAGAACTCAACACAGGAGTACAAAGGGGTTAATTAAGTGGGGGGGAAACGAGCATGAAAGAAAGCTTGCGGGGAATATAAAAACTGACTAAAAGCTTTTTTAGATATGTAAAATGAAACGATTTTTAAAAAGTGAAGACAAATGTAGTCAAAGACAGGTGAATTTATATTGGGAAACAAGGAAATGGCAGAACAGTTAAATGAGTACTTTGGTTCTGTTTTCACTAAGGAAGACACAAACAATCTCCCAGAAATACTAGGGGATTGAGGATCTAGTGGGAGGGAGGAACTGAAGGGAATCCACATTAGTCAGGAAATGGTGTTAGGTAAACTGTTGGGACTAAAGACAGATAAATCCCCAGAGCCTGATGGTCTGAATCCCAGAGTACTCAAGGATGTGGCACTAGAAATCATGGATGCATTGGTGTTCATTTTCCAATGTTCTCTCGTCTCTGGATCAGTTCCTGTGGACTGGAGGGTAGCCAATGTAACTCCACTTTTTAAGAAAGGAGGGAGAGAGAAAACCGGGAATTATAGATCAGTTAGCCTTACATTGGTAGTGGGGAAGATGCTTGAGTTGATTATTAAAGATGTTATAGCAGTGCATTTGGAAAGCAGTGACAGGATCGGTCAAAATAAACATGGATTTATGAAGGGGAAATTATGCTTGACTAATCTTCTGGAATGTTTTGAGGATGTAAAGAGTAGAATGGATAAGGGAGTGCCAGTAGATGGGTGTATCTGGACTTTCAAAAAGCCTTTGACAAGGTCCCACATGAGAGATTAGTGTGCAAAATTAGAGCACATGGTATTGGGAGTAGGGTATTGCCATGGATAGAGAACTGGTTGGCAGACAGGAAGCAGAGTAGGAATTAACGGGTCCTTTTCAGAATGGCAGTGGGTGCCGCAAGGCTCGGTGCTGGGACACCAGTTATTTACAATATATATTAACGATTTAGACAAGAGAATTAAATGTGACATCTCCAAGTTTGTGGATGAAACAAAGCTGGGTGGCAGTGTGAGCTGCGATGAGTATGCTATGAGGCTGCAGGGTGACTTGGATAGGTTGGGTGAGTGGGTAGATGCATGGCAGATGCAGTATAATGTGGATAAATGTGAGGTCATCCACTTTGGTGGCTAGTACAGGAAGGCAGAATATTATCTGAATGGTGACATCAGGAAAAGAGGAGGTGCAATGAGACCTGGGTTTGCTTGTACATCAGTCACTGAAAGTAAGCATGCAGGTACAGCAGGCATTGAAGAAAGCTAATGGCATGTTGGCCTTCATTGCAAGAGGATTTGAGTTTAGGAGCACGGAGGTCCTACTGCAGTTGTACAGGGCCCTAGTGAGACCGCACCTGGAGTATTCTGTGCAGTTTTGGGCACCTAATTTGAGGAAGTACATTCTTTCTATTGAGGGAGTGCAGCGTAGGTTCACCAGGTTAATTCCCGGGATGGCGGGACTGACCTATGATGAAAGAATGGGTCGACTGGGCTTGTATTCACTGAAATTTCGAAGGATGAAAGGGTATCTTATAGAAACATAAAATTCTTAAAGGTTTGGATAGGCAAGATGCAGGAAAAATGTTCCCGATGTCTTTGCATTTTCTCTAGACAAAGACAACATCCCAAAATACTGGAGTGTTCCTTTGTTTAAGAAGGGAAGTACAGGAAATCCAAGAAATTGTAGGCCAGTGCCCAACACTTCAATGGTCAGGAGTCCACTGGATTATTCACGATAGGATTTATTTCACTTTGGCAGTGAATGGGCTAAAGAGGGACAGTCAACATGGCTTTGTAGTTGGCAGAACATGTCTTACAAACTTTGTTTTTTGAGGAGCGGCGGCAAATGTGACCAATGGTATATATTGTTTACCTGGATACAGTTCCCCATGGTAGGCTGTTCCAGAAAATTAAGATGCATGGGATTCACGGTGACTTGGTTGCATGGATTTAGAACTGGCTTACTTATAGAAGACAGAAGATTGTGGTAGCAGGGCTGGAGGTCTGTGACCAGTGGAATTCCACAGTGCTCATCATATATGAGTAGATGTGATGATTAGTAAGTTTGCAGACAACAGCAAAATTACTGGAGGTGTACTGTGAGGAAGGTAGTTGAAGAACACGGGGATATGGAGATCAGCTACAGAAATGGGTGAAGAAATGGCAGATGGGGTTTAATTCAACAAAGTGTGAGGTGTTGCACTTTGGGAGGTTGAATGTAAGGGGAAACGGAATCAAGAAATGGAGGGTAGACACAAAATGCAGGAGTAACTCAGTGCATCAGCCAGCATCTCTGGATAAAAAGGATAGATGATGCTAGGGACGAGACCCCTCTTCAAACTGAAGAAGAGGCGAGGAATGATGAGGACCTCAGGCAGCGTGGCTCCCTGGTAGGCCAATTGTTGGTGAGGGACGATCATAAGATCATAAGTGATAGGAGTAGAATTAGGCCATTCGGCCCATCAAGTCAACTGCCATTCAATCAAGGCTAACTCTCCTTCCTAACCCCATTCTCCTGCATTCTCCCCATAACCTCTGACACCCATATTATTCAAGAATCTATCTATCTCTGCCTTAAATATATCCACTGAGTTTGCCTCCACAGCCTTCTGTGGCAAAGAATTCCACAGATTCACCACCCTCTGACTAAAGAAATTCCTCCTCATCTCCTTCCTAAATGAACGTCCTTTAATTCTGAGGCTATGACGTCTAGTGCTAGACTCTCCCACTAGTGGAAACATCCTCTCCACATCCAAGCCTTTCACTGTTCTGTACATTCCAACCAGGCCCCCCCTCATTCTTCTAAACTCCAGCGAATATAGGCCCAGTGCTGTCAAACACTCTTCATATGTTAACCTACTCATTCTTGTAAACCTCCTCTGGACCCTCTCCAGAACCAACACATCTTTCCTCAGATATGGTGCCCATAGGTGTGATCACGAGGGATACATGGTTGCCAATTGTAGAATTGAGTAGACGACTAGGGTGGAGGAAGCTGGGGAGGGAGGGGTGGGGTGAGGGGAGTGTTGGTAGAAGTTACTTAAAAATAGAGAATTCAACGTCTTCAGCAGAGACCGCTCCCTCCGCAACTCCTTGGTTCACTCATCCCTTCCCACCGAAACCACCGCTTCCCCAGGTACTTTTCCCTACCACAGTACGAGGTGCAACACCTGTCCTTATACCTCCTCCATTGACTCCATCCAAGGATCCTGACAGTCCTTTCAGATGAGTCAGATGTTCACATATACTGTACACCCTCTAACCTCATCTATTGTACCTGCTGTTCCCGATGAGGATTCCTGTACATCAGCGAGACCAAGTGTAGGCTCGGTGACCGTTACGTTGAACACTTATGCTCGGTCCGTTGAGGCCTATGGGATCTCCCGGTTGCTTGCCATTTTAACTCCCCTTCCCAATTCCCATATTGACTTTTCTGTCCTGGGCCTCCTCCATTGCCAGAGTGAGGCCAAACACATATTGGAGGAACAGCACCTCATATTTCGCTTGGATAGCTTACAACCAAGCAGTATGAACATTGAATTCTCTCATTTTAAGTTACCTACTGTTACTTTCTTCATCCCTTCCCTCCCCTCCCTCCCTCCCCCACTTCCTCTACCTTAGACATTAAACCACTTCCACAGTTTTGCAACCATGTATCCTTCTTGAAATCACACCTTCTCACGCCAACAATTGGCCAACCAAGGAATCACCCTGCCTGAGGTAAGCAGTTGTAGGCCCTAATTTGTCCTGTTTTTTCTCGCCTCCAGTTCTTCCCCCCCCCCACCCCCTCCCCCCCTCCTTACATTGGATGTAAATGTGGATGAGCTGGTTAGTAAAGTTACAGAAGACACTAACATTGGTGGAATTGCAGATTGTGAGGAAGGCTGTCAAGTATACAAGGGTTAGCCACAGAAATGGGTGGACAAATGGCAGAAGGAGTTTAATTTGAGCAAATGTGAGGTGTTGCGCTTTGGAAGGTCAAATATAAGGGAACATATACAGTTAACGGCAAGACCCGTAACAGCATTGATGTACAGAGGGATCTTGGCGTCCAAGTCCATAGCTCCCTGAAAATGGTAACATAAGTAGATAGAGTGTTAATATGTTAAAGATGACATATGGTTGTCCTTATTGGGTCTGGGTATTGAGTACAAGAGGTAGAAGATAACGTTTTATGGAACTTTGATCAGGCTGTTTTTGGAGAAACAGAATTTTGCATGCAATTCTGCTGGCCCCATTTTCAGGAAGGATGTAAATGCTTTGGGGAGGTGCAGATGAGATTTACCAGAATGCTGCCTGGATTAGAGAGTATTAGCTATAATGAGAGTTTGAAAGAACTTGGATTGCTTTTGCTGAAGCTAGGTGGTGGCGGTTGTGCACACGGATATGATTGTGACATTTCAAAGACCTTTATATAGGCCACATGATATGCAATGGATGGAATGGGTTACATGCATTACAGAGGAGTTAGTTTAACTGGGCACCATGTTCAGCATGGACAGTAGGGACAAAGCTACTGTTCTTGTGCTGTACTATTCTATGTTCTATTTTAAATAAGTTATATTCATATGATCAGCTATAGATACTGCACATACTTGTCTTCAGTTCCACCAGTGCTTAATGGCTCATCATACAAAGCCGAACATTGACTACTGTACTGTTTCCAATTAAATCTTTAAACATTTCCCTGTTTACTGATTTAATTGCAAGAATGAATGAAACCTGTAAAGCTAAGAAATTAAATGCAAGTCAACAAGCTCCATAACAAATCAAGGATGGTGTAGATTGTATAAAGGAATACAAAGAATACTCATTAGACTGAAATAAAGTTATTTCAACTTTTGAAGTTTAACATGAACATGATATTTCAAACAACATTGTCATTTATATATATTTTTCATATTCTGTTAAACAAATAACCCAAAAAAATGTTTCTTGACAGGAATTATAAATTTTCAAATCTTCCAATCAATCCCTTGTCTGACCTCCCTGTAAAAAATCTGTGTGAATTCTGGATTTTCAGTGCATCAACCAATATATTTTTTTGGCAACAAATCTTGTTTCATAGATTCATAGACATTTATAAAATTATACAGCACATAAACAGCCCTTCAGCCTAGCCCATCCATTCCAACCAAGATACTATAAAGTTATACTCGGCGACACAGTGGCATAGCTGTAGAGGTGATGTCTCACAGATTCAGTGACAAAAGTTTGATCCTGAGGTCAGGCACTGTCTAAGGAGTTTGTACGTTTACCTTGTCAGCGCTCAGCTTTCCTCCCACATCCCAAAGTCACGTGGGCTTGTAGGATAATTTGCTTCTGTAAAATTGTCCCTAATATATGTTGGGGGCGGATAAGGAAGTTGGATATAGCCCTTCCACGACCCTCAGAATCTATATCTCTTTAATCTGAGTCTCTCCTACAGTTTATCAGCGTGTTTAACTCAAAATTATTGCTGAAAAAGATGGAACGCATAGCATTGTCTGGATTAAAAATGTTTGCATTCTCCAGAACATCATTAACCATATCATGTTTAGGTACTTTCAAGTATGAGACACTTTATCAATTCATCTTCATCATGAATTTACACAGAAAATAGACACAAAAAGCTGGAGTAATTCAGCGGGACAGGTAGGACAGGCAGCATCTCTGGAGGGAAGGAATGGGTGATGTTTCGGGTCGAGACCCTTAGAAGGTCGAAACATCACCCATTCTTTCTCTCCAGAGATATTGCCTTTTTGTATCTATCTTCAGTTTAAACCAGCATCTGCAGTTCCTTCTTAAACATGAATTTACACATTGTTGTTTCACACATAGCATTTTACAATTGTGCCTACTGCATCAAAAATAACACCACACTTAACAAATAATACGTCATTTGTGATCATTTAAGTCAAATGTAGGAGGTCTGTTTTTCAGATTTGTTTGTATGATCCCTAATTTTAATATGGCCACTATTACGTACTTCTTTCACATTAATCGAGGCACAATTATCTCCATGATAAACTTGACAGTACTCACATTTATTTTACTTACTTTTCAATAGAATGTAGACAATAACATACTGAAGCTCTTTCATGAATCATATCCATTTATGTTGCTTGACGGTGCTCTCCATCATTGCTTAAAATATACACATGGCCATCTTTAATGTTAGTAAACCCCCCACTTTGAATTCTTAAACGGAAATCAAAATAAAAATTCTCGATTGAATATCTATTTGTAATGTGTTTGCATGTTTTTATTTGCAACAGAAACAGAAGTGTTTACAATTAGTATGGCACTAACTTTCATCACTTCATTTTGCTTTAGAAGGCCGCAAATGATCTTGAATGGGTCATGTCTAGCTACAGCAGGTAGTGGTGTTTCCATGCGGCAATTGTTCTTATCCTTCTAGATGGCAGAGATCACAGGTTTAGAAGGTGCAGTTAGTGGCCTACATTGCATTTTGTAGATAGTACTTAAAAATGATACTTTTAAAGTATTAAAAACATGTATTTAACAAAGAAATAATAACAAAAGGACAAATTAGAAATTATGAAATATATTAAACTAAAGTTTAAAAAATTAAAATAATCAAGATCACCAATAAATAACTGAATACTTTCTTGTATGAGATTGGCAAGGCATATTATCAGGGAATTGCAGCATAACCTGCGTCCAACACTGGATTCTATGTGGAATCCAGGGACTGAGTTTAGTGATAGATACAGTGTTATCTGTAAACTCACTGTAATTACTGTGGATCTCACTGTCCAGCACTTATTTCCTTGGGAATAGCTGAATATCCATGATTCTCTATGAAACCACTCGCTACAGCTTGACGATTTGCTCTCTAATTTGCTTCATGAAATAACTGCTAATCACATGCTGATTATGTCTATCACTTTTTACCTGTTCTGCACTGCCTTCATTTGCCTACATGTTGGATGCTATTTAAGAAAAATAGGAACTTTGTACATCACATTCTTTAAGCAGTAGTTTGCATGGTTTGGTTAAGGATTATATCGACCCAAGTGTTGTTTGGGTAATAGCTGTAATGTGTGTTTATGCAGCTTATTCCTGTTCAACTTCAAGGCGGTGACTTTTGATTTTTTCGCAGTCTCTTCATTTAAGGCTATTCACTATTGCATTGTTTCTCACAAGCTCCCTCACAAATTATCCAATCTTATTGGCAATATGTATAACTATGACAATGCTTAGGCCCCTATTATTGCTGCAGCAGAACCAGAAGCCCTAATGCAACCTCAGTCGCCACAACTTGGCGCCAACCCGGAGCATTCGCCCTTCTTAGGGCGGGCACCTACAGATGTGGAACCGGATGGCATCACCCTGCTGCAGCTGAATGCTGAAGGCCTCACCACTTCTGCTGCCTCAAACGCAAGAAGAAGATTGCTGTCTGCGTTCTCATCATGAGCTTCTGTTCTATCTCAACTAATGACCAATCTTGTAAAGCTTAAGACTGACATCATAATTGAGTGAAATCAAATCTTAAAACTTTGGCCTCATGACTAATTTGATTAGAGAAATGAATGTAACTTATCAAACCTAAGTGATTAGATGCTGTCTCACTGGCCTAATTTTATAAACTAATCTATGGGACAAAGGACAAGTTGGGCTTGAAAAACCTGTTATCAATTGGAGAGAATTAAAATAAATTAAGATAAATCACTGCTGGAGGATGGTGATGCAGAAGCTGTTAACTCTTTTAAACTCTTTCTAAAACCATATTTGTTCACATAGGCTTGGCTTAACATTTCATCCAAAATGTGGGATCTTGGATTGTGCAATAATCTGTCAAGAATGTAATGTTGGCATGGATTATGTGCTCAGTCAGGCTCTCCATTTTCTAACACAAATGTGAGACTGCTATAACACTGAATCTTGATTGGCATTGACATGACAGCAGTATATATCAATGCTGCCATGTTCCAAGACATAATTATCTGAAGGAATAAGTAAAATATATTGGCCCATATTTTGTGGTCTGCAGCAAAGGAATGGAGATCACTGTTTATCATGTTGAAAGCTGTTCATTTTAAACATAATTTGGAAGTTTGAGATCATCCCCTTGTTTTTAACATGAAAATAACAATGTGGCTCTTCAACCAATCAGTCTGACAAATCTTTGCTGTAATGCAGTCAAAACCAGGAATGGGCCATCATTAACTTTTTTTCTGCCATACTTGAATATTTATGGTACGAGTACAGCAATCTTAACCCCTTATATGAATTTCACAATTGAATTTGTTGATGAAATAATGGCACAGCACAGCCTAAAATGGAGCAGGGTAACTCAAACAGCAAATTCCATCTTTGTCTGTTTGGTTTGGGTTCTGCAGATTCAGGAGAATTTTCAGTAACTTGTTCTTTGATAATGCTGATAACTTCAGCATTATTCTCAATGGGAATGTCAGGCTATTGTGCATACAGCATGGTTGTGTAATAATGTGAGTAATGTATTGAATGGTGCAGTTACTATATTATTTTGGAGAACATTTGTATGACTTGCCTACTGTACTAATGCAAAATCTATATGGAACTATCATAATACCAACCCAGTATATCTAATGCGCTTGGTGTATTTACAAAGGACTACCTGTCATATTAGATCACTATGAATCACTAGACCAGTAAAATTGGTACAAAGATTCGATAGGGGCATTGTTGGCTTTGAGCCAGAAGATCACAATTACATTTACAGTATTATGAACATTAATTGTGAATATACTTAATGAGTATTTAGCATTGGCAAACTCTCAAAATCACTTGGGACTTACTTAAAATAATATTGATAAGAGACAATAATAAGAGATAAAAAATATAAAAGTCAAACTGCCTCAAAAACATTTAAAATAATTCAATTAAATCAAACAAAAATTCTTACTTAATTTTCACTTGGCAGCCAATTTCTGTTGAAAGCTGGAAAATCTGGGGAAGGTGACATCATTTCCATGCAATGCTCGGGGAGTCAGGCAGCAGGACCTTTACACCACTTTACATCCATATCACCATCATACTCCAGAACATCCACAAGGAAATTCAAATGTACCCCATCAGAAGTGTTTGTGCAGTGTTGAAGTTCTGCCTCATGTTCTTATTTGTGGGAGTGTTGTACTGGAGGTTCTTTTCTAAACCAGAGTCCAATTTGTCCATCGGATGGATTGAAAAAAATTCATGACGCTTTTCAAAAATGAACTTAAACAATCATTCAACGTCTGATTAATTGGAGTTTTCCTAACTTTTGTTTGTGGAATGTTCTTTTTCTGCAAATAAGGTGTCAAAATATTATTGTACTAAAATGGTTTAAAGTATTAAGTATTAAGTATTAAAATGGTTGCAATGTGCTTTGAAATATTTGCATGTGGGACATGTACTGTGAATGCTACTTCTGTTTATTCTGGCACAGTGATTTAATAGAATACTCATTGTGCTCCATGCACAGAACAGCTAAATGAAGCACTCAGGTACAGAAATGACTATAAATGATATATTATTCATATGGTGCAGTGTATACAACATTAAAACATTTAAAAAAAAACGTATGGGATAGGAGCAGAAGTAGGGTTTTCAGCACCTCAATGCTAATGTCTTGCACGTCTAGCCACATGTTCCATGAATCCATTGATATCTCAAGATCCATTCAACTTGCTCTTGAATATATTTATTGACCATGTCCCAAAAGACCCCTTGGTTATAGAATTCTAAAGACTCACTATCTTCAGGCTATTTTGGCCCCTGGTTGTAGACACTCTAGAGAAGGAAAACCTTATCTCTGCATCCATTTCAAATTTGGTCAGAATGTTGTACATTTCAATAATGTCACTTCTAATTCACTATTTAGGCCTTGATCTGTAAACAGTATTCCAGGTATGGACCAAGCAGGGCCATATTATTTTGGAGGAAGATACACTTGGCCCTTAATACATATTATTCCTTAAGATACACATGCCCTTTATCGTACTCTTACAATAAAGGCCAATATACTGTTTGCCTTCTAAATTGCTTGCTTATCTGTAAGTTAACGTTCAGTGATTTGCATACTAGTTTACTCTAACTATGAACACCAATATCTTTCAACCTCTCACCACTTTTTCTTTCTACCAAGTTGATGTCTTTGTATATTTTTCATGCAATGTCCCACCTGCCATGTCCTTGCTCATCTACTTAACTCTTTGTGGTCTCTTTGCATTCCTTTCACAGGTTATACTGACACCCAACTTTATTTGGAAACTCAGGCACATTACAGGTGATCTCTTCATTCATATCAATGACATAGATTGTGAACATTTGGAATAGAGCATTGATCCATAGGACACACGCTATTTAGAGAATCGTAACCCAATTCTGACATGTTTAATGTTCCTCTCGGTTTTCTGGTCCATTAACCAAGACTCATTCTACACTGGTATAGAACATGGAACAGTGTAGCACAGGAACAGGCCCTTTGGCCCACATTGTCTGTACTGAACATTCTGCTAATGCCAACTATTATCTGCCTGCACATAATCCATATCCCTCCATTCCCTGCATTAATGTGCCTAACCAAAAGTTTCCTGAATGCCACTATTATATTTGCTTCAGCCTCCACATCTGCCAGGGCATTTCAGGCCCTCACCAGCCTCTGTGTAAAACAACTTGCACCACACATCTCCTTTTTAAGCTTTACCTATTGAACCTTAAAACTATGCCCTCTAGTATGTGATATTTCCATTGTGGGATAAAATATTCTGTCTACTCTATCTATGCCTCTCACAATTGTCTATACTGTTATCAAGTCTCCCCCTCAACCTCTGGCATTCCAGCGAAACAATCCAAGTCTGTCTAACATCCCTTCACAGCCCACATCTATATTACTAAAAGTCTCATCTTGACCACTTCCTGTCTGCACTGTACATTGATTCTAGAAAAATGCTACCATATATAGCTATGATGTTTAGCCATCTTAGTCACAGTCCTCCTCCGCTGAGGTATCCCCGAGGATTTTTCCGATCGATGAAAAATAAAAAGGTTATGAGTGTTTAAAAAATCTTGAGATCAGCTTAATGGTCCTCTCCCCTGTCAATCACCATGATGAAAGTAACGCCTCTTCTGGGGGGGGGGGGGCAGGACTATAAAACGCCGGATGCCTGAACATGTCAGTCACTCTGGAATATCGCGAGGGAGAGGCCACAACTGTGATTCTAAGCTGTGAATCAATTGAACTGTGAGTCTGCAATGTACTTGCAATAAATGATTTGCTAACCCTTAATGACAATGGAATGAGTTGCTTGGCCTGCCCTGCCTGTGCTTGAAACTCCAATGCAAAATTGAAAATGAAATGACAATGCCATGAGTTGTTTGGCCTGTGCTTGAAACTGCAATGCTAAATTGGAAATTAAATGACAATGCCATGAGTTGTTTGGTCTTCCCTGCCTGTGCTTGAAACTGCAATGCAAAATTGGAAATGAAATGAGAATGCAATGAGTGTTTGGCCTGCCCTTCCCGTGCTTGAAACTGCAATGCAAAATTGGAAATTAAATGACAATGCCATGAGTTGTTTGGCCTGCCCTGCCCGTGCTTGAAACTGCAATGCAAAATTGGAAATGAAATAACAATGCCATGAGTTGTTTGGCCTGCCCTGCCCGTGCTTGAAATTGTAATGCAAAATTGGACATGAAATGACAATGCCATGAGTTGTTTGGTCTGCCCTGCCCATGCTTGAAACTGCAATGCAAAATTGGAAATGAAATGACAATGCCATGAGTTGTTTGGCCTGCCCAGCCCATGCTTGAAACTGCAATGCAAAATTGAAAATGAAATGAAAATGCAATGAGTTGTTTGGCCTGCCCTGTGCTTGAAATGGATTGACTTGACTTAACTTGAAATGGATTAATTTGACTTGACTTGACTTGAAATGGATTGACTTGAAATGGATTGACTTGACTGGACTTGACTTGACTTGTAATGGATTGACTTGACTTGAAATGGATGGACTTGACTTGAAATGGATTGACTTGACTTGACTTGAAATGGATTGACTTGACTTGAAATGGATTGACTTGACTTGACTCGACTTGACTTGAAATGGATTGACTTGACTTGACTTGACTTGACTTGAAATGGATTGACTTCACTTGAAATGGATTGACTTGACTTGACTTGAAATTGATTGACTTGAGTTGACTTGGATTAACTTGACTTGACTTGAATGGATTGACTTGACTTGAAATGGATTGACGACTTGAAATGGATTGACTTGACTTGACTTGAAATGGATTGGCTTGACTTGACTTGATCTGAAATGGATTGACTTGATTTGACTTGACTTGAAATGGATTGACTTGACTTGACTTGAAATTGATTGACTTGACTTGACTTGACTTGAAATGGATTGACTTGACTTGAAATGGATCGACTTGACTTGAAATGGATTGAAATGGATTGTTGGCCCTGCACTCACTGTGCTTGACTTGACTTGACCCACAACACCCATGCTAGCGGTCCAGAAAGCCCCCCCCCCCCCACTGGCCACCAATATTGGAATTGGTGGAGAGGTGGAATATTGCGTTGGGGGACCAGCCATCCCGTGTGAAGCTGGGACCCAACGGGTCCCGCTTAGTCTAGTTGGATTATATTATGTTTGTTATCAGTCTGATCTTAAATGATCATCATTGATTCCATGACTTGTTGAGAACATTTTAATTACAATTTGCAGAAGCTTTATTGATGATTAGCTTGTCTTTTTCACGAATAGATAATTTCCACAGGTTGAAATCCAAAAACATCATGATGAAGCAACAAGGAAGCTTTACCCCCAAATTGTGTTTTACCCTGCGTATTACATCTAATTCTGGTTTGTACATTTATTTCATGAAATCCATCAGATTTATTTACACTTCCAAAAAAGCCAATAAAACAGAGTGTAGTCTCCAATCATGTTCCATTACCTTGCCAATTGACTAAATCATTGTTCAGTGGTAACTATTTCCATCAGGATAGCCCATGTTAGGAAACATCTCGACAAATGCATCTTCCATTTCTCAGAACTGGAGTAGAAGCAAGTCATCCTTAACCCTGTGGATCTGCTGAAAAAAGAGATTCCATATTATTCTTACCAAAGAACATTGGAATCAGCACAGGGCACCCAGAACTCTTTTATATTAATTTAGTGTGTTTTTTAAAACTTTAACAATTGTCTCTTGATTTCATTCCTAAAGGGCCGAACTTCAATTTTAATATTTAGCTAATGTGTTTTGAGTGGGTTCATCCACATAGTTAGGGGAATATCTAATATGTAGCTAATATTAGTGATTTGTGATGTTCAATTTAGCACAGTCTACAACTATGCTCAAATGATATTCAAATGCTCCATAATCTTTTATATAAAGTAATTAAACAATTCAAACTTGCTCTTGGTTTGCTTGATAATAGACAATAGACAATAGGTGCAGGAGTAGGCCATTCGGCCCTTCGAGCCAGCACCCCGTTCCTGCCTTTCCCCATATCCCTTGACTCCGCTATCTTTAAGAGCCCTATCCAGCTATCTCTTGAAAGCATCCAGAGAACCTGCCTCCACCGCCCTCTGAGGCAGAGAATTCCACAGACTCACCACTCTCTGTGAGAAAAAGTGTTTCCTCGTCTCTGTTCTAAATGGCTTACCCCTTATTCTTAAATGGCTTACCCCTTATTCTTAAATGGCTTACCCCTTATTCTTAAACTCTTAATGCTGAGTACATGTCAGTTGGAGGAATCTGTGTAATGTGCAGAGCAGTTCTCTCTTTCAAGGATAGATTTATCTTCGACTGTCAGTTGACACAAGCTCTACTTGCTCACTGCTGTCTTTTCAGAACCACAGACAGATCAACCTGTCAACCGTTCAAAAGGGGCTCAGTTTTTAACTTTAGTTCTGCCTTTAACATAACGATAAATTATTCAGGTAGCGAAGTATGAACCAAATGATCCTGTTCGTTCATTATCTGAAAGGTGTGTGTGGGTGCCTGTGTGTATGTATGTATGTATGTATGTATGTATGTATGTATGTATGTATGTATGTATGTATGTATGTATGTAAGTATGTGAGTGTAAGTGTGTGTGCATGCGTGTGTGTGGAGTGTTTATTGGTTGGTTGCTTAGTACAGTGGGGGGGAGTTGCTGGAAGCATTGTGAAGAGTACAATGTACATCTAAAACCTAACATTAGAGCATTTGTTGTCAGTTGCTATGGGTGCTGATTTGCTTTCCGTATAACAATTTCATGCACATTTGCAGCATGCTGCCTCCATGTGGGAAAAGACCTGAGCATGTGTGCTGCTATCATTTTTCAATTTGCAGAAATGGCAGATCATGATATCAGTTGTTCAACACATACAAGGAAAACAATGTTTAGCATTATGAAATGACTTCTCCTCTGAATATATAAAGGGATCTAGTTATAATATTTCTGCAGGATTACAACATTAGGGAGGAAAGCATGCATAACTAGGCAACTCGCTAGAAAATAAGGAAAGACAGCCTTCAGGATTGTCTACTGAAAAGCAATTCTGCTCTGCAAGGAGGTTCTCATTCCATGAGGATGTCCAAAAATAAATATGTTACTTGTTGCTCTAATAATGCAGCCACAAAACAGTGCTGAGCATGCATTAACAGCAAGTGTAAAGGGCCTGTTCCACTTCGGCGATTTTTGGGCGACTACAGGCGACTGCCACAAAATTTTCAACATGTTAAAAAAATTTCGGCGACAGTGCCGACAATTTTGCTGTCGTAAGTTGCCGTAGGTTGACGTAGGTGTTATCATAGGTTGTCGCCAGGTGTCATAGGTGAATTCCATTAAAGCTAGTCCCTGGCAGTCGCCTAATGAGTCGCCTAAATGGGACAGGCCCATTAAAGGCCTGTCTCACGAGTCTGCGGTCATTGGCGGTGATACAGGAAGTATCTACCGCTCGTGGACCGCCAGAGGACCGCGGGTTCGGTCAAACGCACACTGCTGAGGCCGTGCGGCGTTGGTCCCAACACCGCACGGTGCTCACAAAAAGTCAACAATGTCTAAAAATAATTTCTTACCGCACAGCTGCCGCCAGTGAGGCACGAGTGCGGCACGGTCACCGCCACAGCCGCTGCCAATGCGGCACGAGCGCCGTGAGTCGAACTTTCACCGCCACAGCCGCCGCCACAAGCCCCGCGATCCGAAAGACGTCATCGCGTAGCGCGTCGCGTTGCGCGATGACGTCATCACCCGACGCCGCAAGCTCGTGGATCCGGCCGTAAGGAGATCACTCGGCCCCTGCGCAGCATCCGTGCGGTGCTCTCGTGGTTGCCGTGCAGTCCCCTCTTCCGGCGACGCCGCGCTCCACCGCCAATGACCACAACACCTTGAGACAGAGCCTTTAAGATCACAATATTCCACAATTAGTTACACTTTGAGATGTTTCAGTTGAGACAGGGGGTATTTGGAACATTTCACCGGTTGCAGCACATTGCTGCATCAAACAGGTTCTGTCTCTGGAAGACCCAAATTTATCTTTCCCTCCTTGGCAGAGAGTAGCAAGTAGAGTAAACATACAATCTCAACAGATCTGTTGGCATCCCAATGACCAATAACTATGTCACACTAAATTTAAGAGTGCAGCATATGTGCTCAATGATTAACTGCGAAGGCTTCCTTCCATCTTTTAAATGGGGAACCAGTGTTACACCAGTCCCAGACACTGCCTGAATCATTTGAGATAGTTCATTATGCCCACCATATTTGAGTTACCATGCTAGGCCAAATGTTACTAATGGGAAACAAAGGGCCATTTTCTGGCTTCCTGGCTTTTGACTCCATTGTGCAATTCATGCTCTGAAGCTCAATGTGCATCTACTGAAACTGTGGGTCCACACTGCCATCATCAATTAGTGCTTCCAGAAGAGGTTTGGGCTTTGGGCAACAGGAGCAGGAGGAAAAGAAAGAAGAGGAAATAACAGGTGAGTGTTTCCATGAGGTGGGTCAGAGAATAACTCATTTGGCTGTGCTTTTTTAAATAATCACTATCTACATTTGCCAATCAACAATAGACACACTTTTCCTTCTCTCTGCTGTTGATTAACACAGCATCAGTTTAACCACAGTGACAAAATGAGGAAAGCTCAACCCAAAGAGTCAACTTTCCATGTTCTCCAGAGATGATGCCTGACCTGTTAAATTAATCCAACACTTTGTGTCCTGGTGACAAAATAAAAGCTAACACCAAATCCACTTTCCAAACCTTGTTAATACATCCAAGCTAGACAATATGTATACATCAGCTGATCACCTTGGTGTGGGCTGTTAACCCCCTGCCTGCTTTTACTAGTTATACTGCGCCTAATGAATGCAAGGGAACATGTGGTGGGGGAGGGTATGGGCGGTCCCAGAGGATAGCTGGAGCAGCCACAGGGGTGCAAGTCATGGACTCAGGCTACACTGTTTCAGCATGAACTGCAGTGGTCTGAGCCAGGTAGCTGTCAGGCAATAGCTAGTGAGCTGGCAGGGTGGCAGTGATGTGATCAGGAATGCGGGCATATTTGGCGATCAGTATGATTGGTAAAGGCATAAGGTCATAAGATCAAAAGGAATAGGAATAGAATTAGGCCATTCAGCCCATCAAGTCTACTCCACCATTCAATCATGGCTGATCTATCTCTTTCTCCTAAACCCATTCTCCTGCCTTCTTCCCATAACCTCTGACACTTCTTCTTCTTCTTGCGTATGGCGTGCACAGCCTAAAGTTGTAAGACAACTTGTTCTGTTTGATCTTCCGTTTGTGCACGCCAGGTTGATTGCATTCGTCTAAACGGAGGACCACGTGAAGGTTGCAATCTCCCACCCCCCTCACCCCCTCCCCCCCCCACCCCTCTGACACCTGTACTAATCAAGAAAGGCAGGCAGGGGATTAACAGAAAAGTGAGTTTGTATTTCATGGAGCCACTGCTTCTCCTCTGGGATGGTGTCACATCAACCTTTGTAATCTGGACAGACAATGAATCAGTCTGAAAAAGGGACCTAAACTGAAAAAGTCTGAAGAAGGGTCTCAACCTGAAACACCCATTCCTTCTCTCCAGAGATGCTGCCTGTCCTGCTGAGTCATTCCAGCATTTTGTGTTTATCTTCCTGAACTGAAAGGTGATCTGTCCATTTCCCTCCACCAATGCTGCCTGACCCTCTGAGTTCCTCCTGCACTTTGTTTTTTGCTCAAAATTCCAGCATCTACAGTTTGCACTAACCAACCTGATCTCCCGGTGGATCAGCACTTCAACTCCCCCTCCCATTCCGAATCTGACCTTTCTGTCCTGGGCCTCATCCATTGCCAGAGTGAGGCCCAGCACAAATTGGAGGAACAGCACCTCATATTTCGCTTAGGTAGTTTACACCCCAGCGGTACGATCATTGACTTCCCTAATTTCAGATAGTCTTTGCTTTCCCTCCTTCCCCTCCCCCTTCCCAGCTCTCCCACAAGCCTACTGTCACCGCCTCTCCCTTTCTTTTTCCCGCGCCCCTCCCCGACATCAGTCTGAAGAAGGGTCTTGACCCAAAACGCCGCCTATTCCTTCTCTCCATAGATGCTGCCTCACCCGCTGAGTTCCTCCAGCATTTTTGTCTACCTTAGCATCTACAGTTACTTGTGTTTCAACTCGTGTAACCGGGCTGATGAAAATTGTTGAGATTTGCAAAACACACAAAGGCCTTTGGAACACTGGCAGCTGATTTTATAGGGCGGCAGTGTAAACCTGCATGCCATGACAGATTCATGGGTCAGCTTCCACTTAGGCTTCACTGGTAGCTGACACATTGGCCATCAAACACTGCATGATGGTTGGCCTGGAAATATCACAATGGAAGTGATCATATGTTCATGCCAGAGAGGAAGGCCTGCAAGCTTTGTGTGAAGCTACATGCAAGAAGCATAATTTCTGACATTGTGTGCAAGCTACTAGCAGTGTTGTGGATGCATTCCATCATGCATACCATTCGGATGAAGTCCTTGTCTGTGAGCGCTACAACATAACCCATTTGTGGTGGTTTTGGGGAACTGGTAGCTTCACTGTTATTTCCTTTTGCTGATCAGTCACATCCACAGTGCTCACTAAATGCTGATCCTGCCTTCAGAATGACCTCCACATTGAAGTAATGCTATTAGAAGGAGATGTAATTTTACAATGATTTCAATGACCTTGCTCATGCATGTGAGATCATTCAACTTTTGCCATCAGTTTATTTCTCTATGGAATTACATACCTTTTATTGACTTTCACAGTTGTCTCCCCTCCTTGGGATATTAAAATGCCCTGGAAAACTCCTGCCCTCATACAAAACTAACTCCCTCTCCATATTTTCAACCAAAGCCTCATAATGTAGAGGCAAAATTGAAATGTCCTCCTTCATCTATTTTCTGCTGTTTCATTTGGAAAGTTACAAATTTATTTGTCTTTTGTTCCAATGACCGCCACTTTTGAAGTGGAGACTGACTTTCATTTGCACAACTTGGCTTAAACTGGTGAAATTGAGAAATGAAGTAATGTCATAAGCTAAAGTCACAAGTCATTCAGGAGATTCACATTTTCAATACAACACAAAAGCAACTCTTATCAGCTTACATTTCAAATGATGATTAGAATCATTAAAGTATAAAATGCTATCTCTCTTGAGCTATCACCTACACGAATAACAACAATTCCAATACTTTTAATTGCTTTCTTCCTAATTTATCCTTTATTTTACTTTCCACCGATACTAAAGCTTTGCAAATATCAATACTGGGTAACATAATTCTAAGTGATTAAATGACTGTGATCTGTTCTCCTGTCTCCTAATCCAAAATGTACCTTTCCTGTGCTATCTTCTCATGCTTGTTTAATGTCAGCTAAATTGGCAGTATGAGAAAAATGATTTTGTTTCATAACCTCAGAATGGGGGTCTTCCCTACCTTTGAGATGGGGAAAGAGCACCACAAAATGTGTACATAAGTTAATGTATTATAATCCAATATAATGTAGTGAGATTTTATTTTGAAAATTATTTAGAAACGGGATCATCCCATCTATCACATTTTGAACTGTTTCCTTTCTTTCAACAAAAGACTTCTGAAATGATGTTTGTGGTTTTGCCACAAATTGAGTACGTATTCATTTATAATAAACATGCAAGGGATCCTATCCTGCAATATTCTCTCCATATATATGTGACAGTTGAGCGCAGGTTTTTAATTTATCCAGACTAAACATTTCTAGAGTGCTGGAAATTCAAAGTCCACAGATGAATTACAAATATGCAGGTATTAATGTCCAACTGTGGAAAGATATTGACCACACAAATTACTGACATGTAAATTGATGTCTAATAATATCTGCACTATAGAGTGAATGATTATATTGCATTGCCTACAGAATTTGTTTTGCCAATTTTCTCCTTCAGGAAGGAGATAACTCAAGTTTCTGAATGATTTTTGAGCAGAAGTTGTCCTTTGTGTCTTGATTATCTGTCCACTGGAGAGTAGAACAGAGAGAAATGACGATTGAAACGTATAAGATCTTAAATGGGTTATAGATCTTATAAAGGGGTTTTAACAGAATGGATATGAATGGGATATTTTGCTTGTGGGAGAAACAGTGACTAGAGGTCACTTCTTAAAAATAAAATATTGCCCATTTAAGACAAAGGTTAGGCGTTGTATTGTCGTATTTTGAAACTATGTAGTTGTGACATGTGATATGTGAATACAGGACATACTGATGTCATGTGAGTCAGTGTAAGTTTGGAAACTGTTAAAGCAGAAGCCATTAAATTTGAACTTATTTAATTTGAACCACGGCACAAAGTTCTTTCTATTTATTTGGACTTCACAACTACAAAACATAACCTGGTGGAAGCAGATATAATTCTTACAATGATCCACCAGTGCTAGACATGCTTCAACCAGCTACTGAAGACTCAAAATGTTCAACAAATGACTGACTTCATTTTGTCAGCCGGTGAAAACGAGTGAGTGACCACACTGTAGACTTAAATATATGTAACCGATTGAGCCTGCTTTTTCCCGTAAGGTATATTTGAATTGGCAACACTGTGTGCATTGCATCAGACATGGATGTGATGAATACATGCATTCTAGCATCACTAATGGACTGGGAAGTTGCTGATATAGTGAATGTGTTCACCAGATTTAGACAGTAATGTGGCTTGATGTTCAACAGTGTGTTAAGGGATGCTAGTGAGAGTGTGAAAGCTAGTTACCTGCTAAAAGCTCTCTTATATAAATTTGAACAATACCTCAAACCAAAGACCCACCATCGCATACATTACTACACATTTGAAAAACTCATTCAAGGTAATGATGAATTTATGGATGACTACCTAACAAAGCTGAAGAACATTGCATTGAAATGTAAGTTCAGAGATACACAAGAGGTGAGTGTCAGGATGCTTGACCAATTGACATGGATCACAATCCACCAAGACGACCAGAACTTGTTGGAAGGGATGAGAAGTTGACCTTCCAAGATGCCATTGACATGGAACAAGGGCATAAAGCTACAAACAGGCAAATGTCTCTAACAGGCAGTGAAGGCATGTATACAATATAGACACAAACATCCAAGATCTGAGAAGATGCCGCAAACGCGAACCAAAGCTAAACAGCAAATGTGCAGGAATTGTGGCAGATCGCATGGTTTCAGAATACATACTTCAACCAACTGCCCACATGATGGAAGTGCAGAAAGCAGAACCACTCGCAGTCAGTCTGTAAAACCAAGAGAAAAGGGAAAAATGAGCACTCACAAGAACAACACAATGAGGAATTTCTCAACCTCAGTGCTGGGGTCATTCAAATTCATAACTTGGATGATAAGTATCATCGTGTAAAGATCTCCCCAAAGGTCCGCGTTCACATAATCAACCAGAGATGTTAGATTGACATTGCTGCACAGAGCAACATCTTGCCTCTGCATCTTCAGACAGATGACTTTTTAGGCGAATGCAGGAGACTCTGCGCTCGCCACATGGTCGCCACATGTTCGCTGATGGTCTCTGGTGAGTCTCCTTCATGGTCGCTAGGAGTTCCCGCATTCTGGGAACTGGTCGCAGCCTCAGTATGGTCGCCGCAAATTTTCAACATGTTGAAAAATTTGCTGCGGCCAAAAATTGTTTGCCATGGAGAAAATCGATAATCCTGTAGTCGTAGGTGCAGTTGTAGTTGGGTCGCCATGTAGTTATGGGTAGTCGAAGTAGACGTAGGTAGTTTTAGTTAATCGCCTTTGCTGACCGGTCATTTTCATTGGCTCATTGGGGGAAAAAAAAGTAAGCAGGAGTTTTCAGAACCAAGGATAACCGACCGGTAATGTTAAATGTCCACCAAACTTCACAGCTGTGTATCTCTGGCTTATTAAAAGTTGTCTGGCTTCTTAAAAAGTTGTCTCCTCTCCTTCTCCCCCCCTTCTCCCCCCCTTCTCCCCCCCCCTTCTCCCCCCCCCCTTCTCCCCCCCCTTCTCCCCCCCTTCTCCCCCCCCTTCTCCCCCCCCTTCTCCCCCCCCTTCTCCCCCCCTTCTCCCCCCTTCCCCCCCTTCTCCCCCCCTTCTCCCCCCTTCTCCCCTCTTTTAAACCCCTGTCTCACTGTGCGAGTTGACCCACGAGGTACCCCGAGTTTAAAACAAATTTAACTCGTGGTAATCACGTACAATTAACGTAGCGGGACCGTCGGAACTCGTGGACGCAACTTAGCGACTCGTGGCGCTAACGGCAGGTACCCGTGAATCTTGTTAACTCTTGAAAAAATTCAAACATATTTCAAGTTTTCCACGAGTAAAATGTACTGTTGAAGTTAAAAATTGAAACATTTAAACTCGTTGTAAGAACTTGGTGGCCCTTGACTTAAACTTAGTGACTCTTGAGTCTACTGTGTTAACTCGTGGGCACTCTGAACTCGGCAGCTGGACAGAGAAAAAAAAGTTTAAATCAGAAATTGCCATTCTGTAACTTGCAGTTGATGCAGACAGCAGTGTGGGGAGGAATTTGCAGTGAGCGTGTTGTGCTGGAATTAGTTGGTCCAGGCCCTTGTCTCACCTTTCCTCCCCCCCCCCCCCCCCCCCACCACCCCATTATCATAATAAGCCCTCGCGATTTGGAACTTCCTGAGGTCCTTGCTGAAGACGGAGGGGATTGTCAGCAGAAACTGGGACAAAGGCAGCACAAAGCAAGATCTGGTCACGGTTGTGACTGAAAGCCTACAGAAGCACATCTGGAATCACACAGAAATAGCCCTGGGACAATGCCTGAGCACAGCTGGAATTGTACTGGAGCACAGCTGGTAGCTCTCTGGACGTCTAACACCATACTCAGACACATCAGGAATCATGTGCAGGAAGGAACTGCAGATGCTGGTTCAAACCGAAGATAGACACAAAAAGCTGGAGTAACTCAGCGGGTCAGACAGCATCCCTGGAGAAAAGGAATAGGTGATGTTTCAGGTCGAGACCCTTCTTCAGACTGTGAGTCAGGGGAAAGGGAGATGAGAGATCATTTTCCCCTGACCCTCAGACATCAGGAATCACATTGGATTAGACCTGGACCATCTCCGCTGCATGGTGGTACAGCAGTTCATGCTGCTGCCTCGTGGTCTCAGGTTCAATCCTGAGCTCAGCTGCTGTCCGTGTGGAGTTAGCGTCTGCTTTTTGAATTCCCACAAATAGCACAAGGTTTAAGTCAACATTTTAAAACCATTTTAAACAACATAGGTTACAATACAGTAAAGGATTATGTTTAACCCAATCACTGGGCGCTAGTGTTGTACCATGAGGAAACAAATTGTTAAAACATGCTGCGCCTCTGGTCAGTACAAATATCTCAGAAGTAAAGCAACATTTATTTGAAAATGAGACATTTTTTAAATTTCTTTTTAATTATTATTTTTTTTAAATTGGAAGTATTGTACATTGCAGTGATATCAACCAAAAATAACATAATACATTTCTTGTACCACTTCTTATTTTAAACTTTAAAAAGAAGAAAAATAGAAAGAGTTAGCAAAGATAGTGAGTGAGTGAAAGAGTGGTCCTGAGAAACCCGTAGGAACGTAAATCACAAGAAAGAGTTAAACAGAAAACCAAAGAAAAAGAAAGAAAAAAATAGAGAACAGAAGAAAGTAAAATAAGATAAGATAAAAGGGATGTACCTACTTCGTATCTTTACACACCCCTCACCAGGTCCTGAAACCATTTATTTTCAAAATTATGTTGCACCCTATGCTTGTAATAAATCGATAAATGGAGACCAAATCTTTTGGAAATGGTCTGATTTGCCTGCTAAGAGGAATCTCATGTCTTCCAGGTGTAACAGTTCAGACATATTTGAAATCCACATTTTTATCGTTGGTGTGGGAGCGTTTTTTCCAGAATTTAAGTATACGTTTTTTGCCATTATTAATCCGTAATTAAGGAAGCTCTTTTGGAACAAAGTCAGCTCAAAGCTGGCTTCCATTGTTCCGAAAATAATCAGTTCTGCGTTCGGTTTCAGTTTTATTTTAAATAATTTCGTAAAAATTTAAAAGATTTAATTCCAATATTTTTGGATTTTTATACAAAAAACAAAAGAATGTGTTATAGTTGCTTCTTGGGATAGACATTTATCACAGATGGAAGAGACATTTGGATACATTTACTTATTTTAGTTTTTAAGTAATATAGTCTATGTAAAGTTTTAAATTGGATTATAATGTGTCTTACATTAATCGAGCATTTGTGCACATATAGCAAGTGTTTATCCCAACTCTCTTTCGAGATTTTTATAGGTAGTTCTTGTTCCCAATCTCTTCTAATTCTATCGGATGATGGTATTTCTATATTTAGGATGATATTATACAAGTATGATATTAAATTAGTTGATTCTGCCTTTATATTCATTGCATCGTCTAATAGGTCTCGAGACAAATTTTGATATTCGTGTGTATATTTTTTCAAATAGTCACGGATTTGAAAATATTAAAAATATTGATTACTTCTCAGATTGTATTTAAGTTGTAGTTGGTGAAATGATAAAAAAATTCCATTATCATACTTGTCTCCAAATGTTTTAATTCCTATTCTATCCCAGTATGTAAATGATTTATCTATAATAGATGTTTTAAACAATGAATTATTAACTATTGGTGAGAGAAGCGATAGGTTTCTTAATTTTAAAGTTAATTTTATTTGTTTCCAAATTCTAATTGTACTATGAATAATTGGATTTTTACTATATATTGTTCAATTTAGTTGGTGAGAGAAGGATCGCTCCTATATTAAAAGGGGAACAATCCTCTCTCTCCATTACTATCCAATCCACCTGTTGGACAGAGTTGTCCAACAGGTGAATCACATTTTTGACATTTGCTGCCCAATAATAATACCCAAAATTAGGGAGTGTTAATCCACCAAATTCTTTAGGCTTGCACAAATGTCTTCTTTGAATTCTATGGGATTTATAGTCCCATATAACAAATGAGACATATTTATGCAGATTATTCCTGAAATATTTGAGGTTTAATTATTTGTGAACTATTTCTGCTCGGGAAGATACGCCAGTAAAATGTCTCTGGCTAAAATCAACACTTCACACATTAATAATAAGAGTCAAAAGCAAGTTACAGCAGATACTGAAAATCAGAAAAAGATAGACAAAAGAGTAGAAAATGCTTCACAACTCAGGCTGCACAGAGAGTGAGTCACGCACACACAGACAGGAGTCAATGTTAATTTAATCTCAAAAGAACTGCAGCTGCTGGAAATCTGAACTAAAAACAGAAAGGGCTCAAGAGTAACTCGGGAGAGGAACTTGGTAACTCGGGAGACGAACTTGAAACATCGCAGAAATGACAAGTAAACGGCAACATTGGTCATACCCGTGGGAACTCGGTTAAACTCTTGATCATACACTTGGAATCTCGTACACAACCACGAGTCTTTCACTCGGGGTACCTCGTGGGTCAACTCGCACTGTGAGACAGGGCTATTAATGGACTTACTCTACACTGTGCTAACCGTCTTAATTACAGCGCCAACCTTCCTGTTCATCGTGGTGTGTGTCTGTATCACCTTGGCTTTGTACCGTGTGAATTTCAGACAGCGCTCCCCGCTTGCTCTGGCCCCCGCCTTTGCAATGTGTTTGTGTGTGTGCGTGTGTTCCACTCTGACAGTTGCCGTTCCAGTTCCCAGTTTTTCAGGCGACTGCCGGCAACTTGACAGTCGCCGGCAGTCCGCTGAAAAATTGCCTAAGTGGGACAGGCCCATAAGGACACAAGAGATTGCAGGGAGTTGTGGATTTGCCCTGTCCATCACATAAACCAGTATATCCCCCATCAAACCCATCTGCACTTCACACTGCCTTGGGAAAGCAGCCAACATAATCAAAGACTACCCTGGTCATGCTTTTTTCTCTCCTCTCCTGTCTGGCAGAAGAAAGAAAAGTTTGAAAGCACATAAAACCAAATTCAGAAGCAACTTCTTCCCTACTGTTATCAGAATATTGAACATTCCTCCCATGTTAAAGGTGAACTCTCAATCCCCCAACCTACCTCATTGCAGCCCTCAGTCTTTCCTTTTACGTGTAACCTTTCTGTACCTATAACTCTGTAGCAATATATTTGAATTTGGTATTTTTCTTTGTAGTACTTCTTAGACTTCTATATGGCTTGATTGTACTCATGTCTAATATGATTTGACTAGATAGCAAGCGAACAACGTTTTTTAAATTATATATCAGTATGCGTGACAATAATAGACCAATACCTGCACAAATACCTAATGCCAACCATATTGCCCATCTGTACCAATCCCACTTGATAAAAGTACCAGGAAGTACTAGAGGTTTTGATGGGGTAGATAGTCAAAATCTTTTTTTTCCACACAATAGGGGTATCAAAACAAGAGGGCTTAGGGTTAGTGGAAAGAGTTTACAAATAATTCTGAGGGTTATATTTGTACACAGAGAGTGGTTGATATCTGGAATGTATTGCCAGATGACTGGTGAAATTAGGTACAATTACCATGTTTCCGAGGCACTGAGACAGACTCCTAAGCCGGGAAGGTTCAGAAGGGTAAGGACATAATATGGGCAAATGAGATTGGAGTAGTCAGGCAGAAATATTTGTGTGAATGTGGTTCACTTGTTTCTGCACTGGACAATTCTATGATTCTATGATTTTAATGCCTGCAATTGCTGCCATCGATCACCTGATGAGGATGAGGAGGGAACACCTTGCTGGCTCGACCAATGTAGTGTAGTAACTCCTTCCCTGAAGCTGTTCATTGAAAGGTGGCACAGCCCAGCATTTGCGTTTTCAGCAGCATCTGATACTTCAAAATAGGTAACAATTTATTAACAATGTAATAAAAAATATGAAAGCTCATATAAAAAAAACAAAATGCACTGACAACAATTAAAACATTTAGATAATTAAATGCATCTTTCTTACGATTTACCTTCCTTCCTCATGTTCTCATGATCTCCATTAAAACCATTGGGGTTACAAATCCTGCACTAGATTTAACCTGGCACAGAATCTTTGACTTATTTCCCAGTGTAAATAATGGGAAATTCCAGAAGAACATGCAATCTCACAGGATATCAACTAATGGTGATGAAGTTCAGGATTTCTGCATTGGTTAACACAGGTGCAAAATTTCCAGAGTAGTTGGCAATTCATAACAAAATCTATAGGGCCTATGAATCAGTTACACTAAAGGCACTAAATAAACAATGCAGAATAAAATGGATTTGATGGACATTGCTTCTTAGAAACATAGAAACATAGAAAATATGGCTATTTGGCCCTTTGAGCCAGCAGCGCCATTCAATATGATCATGGCTGATCATCCAGAATCAATACCCATTTCCTGCTTTATCCCCATATCCCTTGATTCTCTTTAATTGCCATATTCATCCAGTTCCATTTAATTATTATGTGTCCAAATCATACTTTTAACCAGCATTCATTGATCTTATTTTCCCCTAAATGATATGAATAATCATCAGCCTTTAGTATATTCTTGCATTTCTCATAAAAGCATGCATTCATGCATTCTGATCAGTCAAGACTATATTGAACACATATGAGCTTCAATGGTAAATCTCCGAATGTTGAATAGCAGAAGGCTACATTAAATGTATCGGTTTCTATTCTCTCCAATGAAGATTCTGATTGCTGAATTATCCCTCAAGCGAAAGGCATGAAAACAATGAGCAAGATTTTCTATTTTGGCTAGGGGAGTAAAATTTGAGAGATTGGATAGATTGCTCTTTATATAACTTGCCCATTTCTACACTGATATTGCCAAAAGCAACTTGTGCCAAGTGGTTTTGCAAATCCTATTAACTTATGCTAAAAACATAAACACTGGCAAAAGAACAAACATTAATCAACATAAGTGATCAAGGCCCGAGGAAATTGCAAAACATAAGCCACTTTTATTTCCAGAAAATTTCATTATTGTGCTGAAAGTTAAAGCCTGAAGGCACTGATCAGACATTTATGTACATTAAGCACAGAAGTTTAACAAAATGCAACTGCGGGCAATCTTTTTTAACCTATAAGGTTTGCCACACGATCCAATCAATCTCCAGTAAAATGAGAATTCATTCTATGCAAACTAACTTTGGTAAAAATTCAATAATGTCACTGCTATGTTTCAACTTATATCCAAATTTGTTTTACATTACAGCTCTTTCTCATCAGCCATTGAGTATCTAAAAGAATGTAAATGTAAACAGGAATCTATTAAAGCCATATTTTCATAAATAAATTACTCAAACCACCAATTGCTGATGTTGATTAGTTCATTTTATAATAATGTCATTCACCATCAATTGACAAACTCAACTAAATTCTGGCTGATTTGCTCAAATTAAGAAAAACCATAATTTTTAGCACATTGCATCAATTTCAGTATGTACCTACACTTGTATTAATTATTTTATAATAACCATATAACAATTTTGCAGAGATTTACCTCATTTATTGTCCATTTCTCATTTATTTCCAGATGATGGCCGTGTGTTGTCTTCTTGAACTTTCAGTTGTGTTGAACAGAACAATAGCTGGTTTTAATGGTATTGATAATTATTAGTGTTGCATTGAGTCACAATGGTCTTGGTTACTGAGGGGGGAGAATATCAGCTAGGGTGCCAGCGCATGTCCAATATCCAGGCACCCCTGATAGATAGCGTGATTGTCATTTGTGGTCAAGAGTGACTTTTGCTATGGTGCCTTCATAGTCTAAATGATATAGCTTGTCACAACCTCACCTTGCAAATTAACCATATAACCATATAACCATTACAGCACGGAAACAGGCCATCTCGGCCCTTCAAGTCCGTGCCGAACACTCTTTTAAAAAAATTTTTAAATATTTTTTTTTAATTTTTTAAAATTTTTATTTTTTTTATTATCTATACAACTATACAACCACCCTGACATGCAATATTCTGAGCAGAAATAGGCCTTTAGCCTGCTCCATATTTAATAAGAACATCGCTGATCTGATTGCAACCTCAGCACTACTTTCCTACCTATCCGTGGTCTGCTATCACCCCTTTGTTTATCAAGTATCTACCTGTCTCCCCTTGGCACGGTGGCGCAGCAGTAGAGATGCAGCCTTACAGCACATGAGACATGCGTTCAATCCTCAATACTGGTGCTGTCTGTACGGAGTTTGTCTGTTCTCCCTGTGACCGCGTGGGTTTTCCCCGGATGCTGTGGTTTCTTCCCACATTCCAAAGACATATAGGTTTGTAGGTTAAATAGCTTTGGTAAAAATTGTCAATTGTTCCTAGTGTGTAGGATGGTGCAGGTGTACAGAAATCGCTGGTTGGCACAGATTTGGTAGGCCTAAGGGCCTGTATCTCTAAACTAAACTAAAATAATCAAGACTCTGTCTTCACTGTTTCTTGAAAGCACCATTATGCTTCCAACTTCATTAACCCCTCCAAACTTATCTCCAAAACTCGTGGAGCTTGGAGTCATCATTCACCTCTGCAACTCGATCCTCAACTTCCTGATCACACGACCTCAATCAATGAGGATTGGTGACAAATCATTCTCCACATTAATCCTCAACACTGGCGCCGCTCAAGAATGCCTTCTCAGCCCCCTTCGTTACACCCACGATTGCAGTCAAATATAAATCCAACTCAATTTACAAATATGCAGACAATACCATCTGAGTGGGCCTGACAAGATGGAGTACACAAAGGAGATTGAGAATGTTGCTGAGACTACAATCTTTCCTTTAATGTCAGCAAGACAAAGACGATTGTGATCAACTTCAGGAAGCAAAGTGAAACACATACCCCAGTTTATATTGATGGTGATGAAATAAAGATGGTTGAAAGCTTCAAGTTCCTTGGAGTAAATATCACCAGCAACTTGTCCTGGACCTGCCCATATCAAAGCAATGGCAAAGAAAGCACCACTGTGTGCCTTAGTTAGAAGGCTTAGGAAATTTGGCATGTCCCCAACAACTCTCACCAACTTCTACAGATGTGCCATAGCAAGCATTATATCAAGTTGCATCACAGCATGGTTTGGGAACAGCTCCATCCAAGACCACAAAAAATTACAGAGAATTGTGGAGGCAGCCCAGATCATCAAACAGACCAACCAACCTCCCTTCCAGTGACTCCATCTACAATTCATGCTGCCTTGGCAAGGCGACCAGCATAATCAAGGACAAATCTCACCACGGACACTCCTTCTACTCATCTCTCCCATCAGGCAAGAGCTATATAAGTGTGATAACGCTCACCTCCAGATTCAGGGACAGTTTCTTCCCAGCTGTTATCAAACAACTGAACCATTCTATCACTATAGAGCAATACTGACCTACCATCTACCTCATTGGAGACCCGCAGGCTATCTTTAATCTGATTTTATTGAACTCTATCTTGCACTAATATTATTTATTCTACCTTGATTCTGTTCACTGTGGTCAGCTTGATAGATTGATTAGTAGGACTGGATGTTACAATCCCTAAGGTTTTTCACTACAATTGACATTTGGTATTCTTGGAGATGACCACTAGGTGATTTTGCTACCAATCAGACACATCTTCAGTTGTGTACCTCAACGTCACTGGGTGTTTCGGCCTTTTGAGGCAGGCCCACCACAGGGTGCTCAGACCTGGGTGTGTGTCTTATGGTTAGCCTCTAGATGGTCATGTGGCTGCCCAGACAGCATCTTTTCTCTTCAGCCACAGCCAGTGACTGCTCCATTCGGCGGCATTGGCAAGTTATTTTCTTGCCCTCCTTTGTGCCTGCCCTCTGACTCCTACTTCCCTCAGGAGCCTTGCAGTGGAACTGGCTACAAAGCCCCTGCACCCCACCTCTACTGGACACACCCTTACACTCCAACTTCTCTCCTCTGCCTCTGCTGCAAGGTTTGAATATCAAAGCCTTTTTCTTTCATAAGCCTCGTCCACAGCCTCCTCCCAGGGG
The DNA here is from genome assembly GCA_038087875.1 of Malacoraja senta. NCBI lineage: Eukaryota > Metazoa > Chordata > Chondrichthyes > Rajiformes > Rajidae > Malacoraja > Malacoraja senta. The sequence continues at coordinate 21,124,774 of CM075977.1, read as the reverse complement.
ACCGTCAGCTCAATGATGAAAACACGCCGACAGGAGTTGGAGCAGAGAACGAGGTCTGGTCGCAGGTTGGTAGCTGCGATTTCAACTGGGAACTAAAGCCTCTGGCCCAGGTCAACACGCATTTCCCCGTCCCTGGCTGCATTCAGTGGGCATGAGTTGAGAGGCGAGGGGTTAGTCCTCCGTTTCTCTCCTTCCCGGATGAAGGATGATATTTGCGGGAATGTTATCTGGGCATTGATAGGCATGGCGTTGGTGGTAACTCTCTTGCACTCGAGTTCAGCTGCCAAACACCTCAGCACCTGGTTGTGTCGCCAGGTGTATCTGCCTTGTGTTAGGCTGGTCTTACAACCGACCAGGATGTGCTTGAGGTTTGCTGGAACTGCACACAGGGGGCAGGCTGGATCCTCTCCCAGCCAAAGATTTACGTTTGTGTGAGAGGGAAGGATGTCATAAGTGGCTCTGATAATGAATCTCAACTTATTTGACTTATACGTGGGACAGGCCCATTAGGCGGAACAGTTGCCAAACCAAGTTATGATGTATCCTGAGTGATGTAGGGAAATCTGAAAATTATAATAACGTTTATAATATGTTTAAACCAATAGCTTATGTGCTGGGAAAAGATGTCAACAAAGTGAAGGGAACCTAAGGATATTAGGAGAGGCAATAAATAGATGTATTAGCTGTAAATTCCATACGTACCAGGAAATACAGATGTTCAAATCAAGTCAAGTCAAGTTAGTTTATTGTCATGTGTCCCAGATAGGACAATAAATTTCTTGCTTGCTGCAGCACAACAGAATATTGTAGGCATAAATACAGATCAGACCAGTGTGTCCATATACCATAGAATATATATATATATATATATACACACATAAATAAACAGATAAAGTGCAATAGGCTGTTATAGTTCAGAGTTTGTTTGAAGTTGTGTTTAATAGTCTGATGGCTGTGGGGAAGTAGCTGTTCCTGAACCTGGATGTTGCAGATTTCAGGCTCCTGTACCTTCTACCTGATGGCAGCGGAGAGATGAGTGTGTGGCCAGGATGGTGTGGGTCCTTGATGATGCTGGCAGCCTTTTTGAGGCAGCGACTGCGATAGATCCCCTCGATGGTAGGGAGGTCAGAGCCGTTGATGGACTGGGCTGTGTTTACAACTTTTTGCAGCCTTTTCCGCTCCTGGACACTCAGGTTGCCGCACCAAACCATGATGCAACCGGTCAGCATGCTCTCTACTGTGCAGCTGCAGAAGTTCGAGAGAGTCCTCCTTGACATACCGACTCTCCGCAATCTTCTCAGGAAGTAGAGGTGCTGATGTGCTTTCTTTATGATTGCATCAGTGTTCTGGGACCAGGAGAAATCTTCGGAAATATGCACGCCCAGGAATTTGAAGTTTTGACCCTTTCCACCATTGACCCGTTGATATAAACGGGACTGTGGGTCCCCATCCTACCCCTTCCGAAGTCCACAATCAGTTGCTTGGTTTTGCTGGTGTTGAGAGCCAGGTTATTGTGCTGGCACCATTTGGTCAATCGGTCGATCTCACTTCTATACTCTGACTCGTCCCCATCAGTGATACGTCCCACAACAGTGGTGTCGTCGGCGACCTTGATGATGGAGTTCGCACTATGTCTGGCTACGCAGTCATGAGTATAGAGTGAGTTGCATTCATCTGTTAGGTAAATGGAAGAATTGTTTTCTAAAAATATGGAAACTATAGATTAATTATTAATAAGTGAATTTTCAAAGGTGTAAAATCCACAGGTAATAGGAAATAGGGGTGTCCTTTATTGCACTAATTTGTTAGGTAAATAGAAGAATTTTTTTTTTTAATAATGGGGAACAGGAGGTTAAATGTTGATCAATGGTGAATTGTCTCAAAGATGTAAAATCCACATGTAACCATTGTGTCGTGGAAATTTAAAGATGCTGTGGGTGCTGTTAATGTTTGAAACACTTTGGGTTCTCTCAGGTTTTTACAATGCGCACTGTTAAGGCCTTAAATAAACCGACGTTTGTGAAACTCATCACTGCTCTACAAGATGTTCTTTGTGTCTGTTCCTTTCTTGAGCCATAATTGAGAGGGCAATCGGGCCCCTCGTGAAAGCCAGATTCAGGGTACAAAATAAATAAAATTTCTCTGGGAGTTTTTTTTTTAAATCCTCAGATTTTCTTCCTTTATCCACATGAAAATCTCTTCTGTGACAGTGTTTGGAAATCAGGTGGCAGGCACGTGAATGATGTGGCCTTCCCAACAGAGCTAACCAAGTGTAATCAGAGCTTCATACTGCAATGATTTACTTGGAAGGGACACCAGCACTGGTTTGTTTATCCTGCCAGAGTGGATTTATGAAGGCAGTATTGGTGGTAACTCTCATTAGACACTAGGGGCGCCGCTTTGATATCAGCCTCTGCCTACAGTCTGTCCGTTTTTTCTATCTTTTTTAAATTTTAGTTTGCCTTAGTTTGTTTTCGAGGGTTCTTTCGTTTTTCTATGTGGGGGAGGGGGGTAGGGTAACGGGAAACCGTTTCCCAGTCACTTCCTGGCGAGGACGCGACTATTCTCCGAGTCGCGTCCTTGCCCCCCTCCTCATGTCCTACCAACTGGATTGGCGCAGCCTTTCCTGCCGGGGACCGGGGTCCGGACCAGAGCTTCAGCAGCGGTGGCGCAGCGCTGGATTCACTGCGGAGCGGAGCGATGCCTACCTGGATCGCCGTTTGAAGCTCTGGGCCTGCAGCATCAACATCGTGGAGCTGTGGTTCGTGGAGCTTCCAGCGCGGGCAATGCTGACTTCAACATCGCGGAGTCCTGGGATTCCTTTGCCGAGGGCCGCCAGCGTGAATCTCCGCCCAGCGTGGCCTGTGGACTTCGGGAGCCACGGACACCGGTAGGATGCGGCCGATTCGGCGGTCCAAGCCGCTGAGGTTGTGCTCATTTTCCGACGTCGTTGTTCCATCATCCCGGCGAGCGGGCCTGAGCAGCAGGCCGCCTGTAGTGGCGACTGCGGAGGGCTCGGGAGGCCCCTATCACGGGTGAACATCAAGAACATCAGAGGAAGAGGACTGACTTCATGCCTTCCCTCACAGTGGGAAACTTTGATTCTGCTGTGTGCGGATGTTTTATGTTGGAGTCTTTCGTGAGTTGTGTTCTTTTTTTTATTTGTATGGCTGAATGGTGACCACACATTTCACTGTACCAACTGGTACATGTGACAAATAAATGTATCTTGTATCTTGTATTTAGACAGTAATTGTCTACTGTTGGTAGTCTAGGTCTCAGACGTATGTAGTCGATACAGTAAACCCTTATGATAAAGGACCATGGTGACGGGGTAATGGGGTCCGTTATTTCCGATTGTCTGCGATTATAATTTTTTAAGTAGGAGAAGCAAGAAACTGCAGATGCTGGTTAATACACAAAAGGACACAAAGTGCTGGAGTAACTCAGCTTGTCAGGCAGCATCTCTGGATAACATGAATAGATGACGTTTGGAGACAAGTCCCTTCTTCAGACACTCTGTCTGGAACTGGGCCTGGAATCCAGGTAAGTTGAGGTGACTATCGGCGGAGTCATGGTCGCAGCCTGCGGGTGGCCAGAGTGCAGGTAAGGGTTGGCAGTGGCAGCGGTGACAGCAGGCTCGGCCTGGAAGTGGCCGAGGAAGCAATGTAGGCCGATGGTGACAGCAATAGGCCCAACCTGGAAGCTGCCGGGGAGGCGGTGTGGACACTGCTGTCTTTTAAAATTTATCTTCCAGGTGCTTTTCCTGGGGAGATGACTGTTTGACCTGGGCTCATGGTTGATTCCTGGCTGATAGGTCCTCTGGAGGAGAGCTCTCCTATATTTCCTTCCTTGATCTTTTCTGTAAAGAAGCTTTGGCTGTGGGGCCTCTTCTCCAGATCCTAGTCCTTCTTGAACAACATCCAATTCTTCAGCCTATGTTATTTTTGCCTTGAGAAATAGATCATGACAGAGGAGCAGAATTAACCCATTTGGTCCATCCAGTCTACTCCATCATTCAAACATAGCTGACCTATTTTTCCCTATCAAAACCCCATTCTCCTGGTTTCTTCCTGTAAACCTCTGACGAATGACATTCCTCCTAATCTCCATTCTAAAGGTATATATTTTTATTCTAAAGCTGTGCCGAGACTCTCCAACTACAGAAAACATCCTCTCCCCATCCACTTTATTTGAGATCATAAGGTCTAAGGTCACTAGGAATAGGAGTAGAATTAGACCATTCGACCCATCAAGTCTACTGCGCCATTCAATCATGGCTGATCTATCTCTCCCTCCTAACCCCATTCTCCTGCCGTCTCCCCATAACCCAATATACCCAAAATAACCCAACATTCTCCTGACTTCTCCCCATAACCTCTGACATGTACTAATTAAGAATCTATCTATATCTGCTTTAAAAATATCTACTGACTTGGCCTCCACAGCCTTCTGTGGCAAGGAATTCCACAGATTAACTACCCTCTGACTAAATAAATGTCTCCACAATATTCCAAATGCAGCCTTACCAGCGCCTTTTTGAGCCTCAACATTACATCCCTGTTTTTGTATACAAGCCCTCTTGAAATAAATGCTAGCACTGAATTTGCTTTCTTTACTACTGATTTGACTTGCAGATTAACTTTTTGGGAAGTCCCTTTGCACCTCCGATTTCTGGATTCTCACCCAATTTGAAAAATAGTCTACACCTTTATTTCTACTGCCAAAATACATGACTCCACACTTTGCTACACTATATTCCATCTGCCACTTCTCTGCCCACTCTCCCAACCTGTCCAAGTCCTTCTGCAGAGTCCCTGGTTTCTCTACACTACCTGACCCTCTACCTATTTTTGTATCATCCGCAAACTTTGCCACAAAGCCTTCGGACAAATCATTAATATACAATGTGAAGAGTGGCGGTCCTCCACTTGCAGAACTCCACTAATCACTGGCAGCCAACCAGAAAAAGTCTCCTTTATTGCCACTCTTTGCCAACCAGCATTCCATGCTAGTATCTGTCCTTTGATATTGTCGGCTCATCTTCCTAAGCAGCCTAATATGTGGCACCTTATCAAAGGATTTCTGAAAACAACGTCCCCTTTATCTGTGCTGCTATTTACTTCTTCAAAGAATTCCAGCAAATTTGTCAAGCAAGATCTCCCCTTCACAAAGCCATGCTGACTTTGGCATATTTTATCGTGAACTTCTATGTAAATACTCAGTAACCTCACCCTTTATACTGGATTCTAAAATCTTACCAACCACCGAAGTCAGACTAACCGGCCTATAGTTCCTACTATTCTGCCTTGCCCCCTTTTTCTACAGCGGCTTCTAATTTTAAACCAAACGTCCCTGGGATCATTTTCGTAAACCTCCTTTCGACCCTCTCCAATGCCAACACATACTTCCTCAGATATGGGGCCCAAATCTGCTCACAATATTCCAAATGTGGTCTGACAAGCGCCTTTTAAAGCCTCAGCATTACATTCTTGCTTTTATATTCTCGTCCTCTCAAAATGAATGCTAACATTGTATTTGCCGACCTTACAACTGACTCAACCTGCAAGTTAATTTTTTGGAAATCCTGCACAAGCAATATCAAGTTCCTTTGTACCTCCAATTTCTGAAGCTTCTCCACATTTAGAAAATATTCCATCTCTTTTTTCCTTCTACCAAAGTGCATGACTATGCTTTGCTATGCTGTATTGCATTTGCCACTTCTTTGCCCATTCTCCTAACCTGTCCAAGTTCTTCTGCAGACTCCCTGCTTCCTCAACACGACCTGCCCCTCCAACTATCTTCATATCATCTGCAAACTTGGCCTCAACCATCAATCCCATCATTCAGAAACTTAACATATAACAAGAAAGGTAGCGGACCAGACTCCGAACCGGTGGAATACCACAAATCACTGCCAGCCAACCAGAAAAGGTCCTCTTTATTTCCACTCTGCCGTTTGCCAAATAATTGTCCTAATAATTAACATAAATTTACTTGTCCAGTGTGCTGCCCAATCGGCTCTCTTCTGACTGCCCCACTACAAATCTGCAGGTTATCGATAGTTCTTTTAAAAATGTGGTAATGATTATAAAACTCTTGAATGAAATAACTATACTAATCATTTAGGGAGGCTCTGAGAGAGGGTCCAGTTCATGGTCGTGAGGAGTTCCCGCATTGTGGTCGCCATGAATTTTTCAACATGTTGAAAAATTAGCGGCGACTAGAATGAAGCCACCATGGAGAGTAGCGAGAATGGTAGGTCGCCAGGAGTTCCTAATGGGTTGCCAGGTGGTCGAAGGTTCTGAGAAGTTCTCGTAGGTTGTAGCCGGTGCTGACCGGTGAATTTCATTGGCTCATTCGGAAAAAAAAAAGGTAAGCAGTAGTTTTCAGAACCAAAGATAACTGACCGGTAATGTTAAATGTCCGCCGAGCTTCACAGCCGTGTATCTCTGGCTTCTTAAAAGTTGTCTCCACTCCTTCTCCCCCCCTTCCCCCCCTCCCCACCCCCTCTCCCCCCTCTTTTAAAGGACTTTAGCCGTCTTTTTACAGCGCCAACCTTCCTGTTCATCGGGGTGTGTGTCTGTATCACCTTGGCTTTGCACCATATGAATTTTTTAGACAGGGCAAGCGGGGGGAGCGTTGTCTAAAAAATTCACACGGGCTGGTGAAGGACGCGATGTATGTGTGTGTGTGTGTTCCACTCTGACAGTTGCTGTTCCAGTTCCTGGTTTTTCATTCCGCTGAAAAATCGCCTAAGTGGGACAGGCCCATAAGTAGTTTATACAAACTGCTGGTGTAACTCAATGGGACAGGCGGTATCTCTGGAGAACATGGATATGCGATGTGCAGCTTGTCATGGTGTATTATGCTGTCCCTTCAGTCTTGCCAAATGACCACACTTCAAAGCTGGCTAAATTGACTTCCCTTAGAACTTGCAGGTGGATATACAGGAGGCAAGTTATAGTTTAACAATGGTAATTTGTAGACAATTCAGACTTGTGACATTTGAAAAAAATGTGATGTATTATATAATGTTCAATATTTAGTAGCACCAGGAGATCATTTTTTATTTCCTTTGAGTATGTTATAGCAGATACATAAAGTAATCATTGTTACACTGAGTATTTCATCAAACTTGGTCACGAGCCAAGTCTTGGGCTGTTAGTGACAAACAATGGAAAATGATGGGGTGCATTTCTCCACATCCGCACAAGGCAGTTTTCTGCAGTAAAAGCAATTTTGTTTATTTTGCCAATTGTCACTTGACGTCAGCATCTCTAAATAAAAACTTAATTTGTCAGTTGTCCTGGATAAGTGACAAGTCAGCTTTTGACTGGACATGTGTACAATTGTGTGGCTACATTCAGATACAATACCTTGTCTATACATCGCTAGAAAGATCAATGGGCATTCATTTTAGATAGTCATACAGCATGGAAACAGGCTCTTTGGCCCAACTTGCCCACACTGGACAATGTCCCATCTACACTATTCCCATCTGCCTGTGTTTGCCTGCATATCCCTCCAAACCTGTCCTATCCATGTACCTGTCTAATTGTTTCTTAAGCATTGCAATAGTGTCTGCCTCAACTACCTCCTCTGGCAGCTCATTCCATACACCCACCACCCTTTGTGTGAGAAATATTCTTATTAAATCCTTCACACTTCACCTTAAACCTATGCTCTCCAGTCATCCAGCACCTCTCCTGTATTTAAGGACCACACATACATTTTGGCCAGAGCTTCTGCAAGTTCCTCTCTAGTTTTCTACAGTGTCGAAACTCAAGTTAAGAGTCAAGAGAGTTAAGAGTGTATAATTGTCATATGTATCAACAATAGAACAAATAAATTCTTGTAACAGCATAATAAGCCTGTAAACGCCATACACACAGATAATACATAATAAACTAAAACAAAAATCAATAAATTAATAATCACAACACTAGAGCAAAAAAAAACAAAGTCCTTAATGGAACCAAAGACAGTCCAGGGGTCTGAAGAAGGGTCTCAACCTGAAACATCTCCCATTCCTTCTCTCCAGAGATGCAGCCTGAGTTACTCCAGCTTTTTGTGTCCATCATAGGAATTCCTTGTTGAGAGTGTTCTGCAGTGTCCTGATGGTTGTTGAGAAGCTATTCTTGAACCTGGAAGTCATGTTTTCAAGCTTTGACATTGTCTTGCTTGAAGAGGGGAATGTTTCATCCGTGGTCGTATTTCCTGGTGTAGCCGACTATGCTTATCCTTCACAGGCAGACCCTCCCACTGCTACCACAGGTGAAGGTGTTCTAGCCGTTGGATTGGGGCATGTGTTGATCTTGCTGTTGACCATTTTGTGGCGTTGGCGCCTGGCCTCCAGAGTCTTGAACCACATGCTGTGGTAGTTCTTCATACCCACCTGGAGGTCCTTTCTCCATCTCCCCTGGTCCTCAGCAGCTGCTTCCCAGTTGTCATTACCACTGGTAACATGTGTCATATCTCTTTTAATCATATCCTTGTAGCTAAGCTTCAGTCTTTCTCTTGGCCTCCATGCATTGGCAACCTTCCCGTAAAGCATATCTTTGGGTATGTGTCCATTTACATCCTGTATACATGTCCAAGCCAGCAGAGATGGCTCTGCTTGAGGAACACAGGAATGCTAGGCATGTTGGTCAGGGAGATAACAGATTCATTGGTGATTTTGTCCTGCCAGATCCAATGAAGACAGAAGAAATTAAAATTATTCAATTTTCGTTCTTGATGTGGGTAAATCGTCCAAGCTTCAGAAACGTGCTCAAGGCTCATGCTTTGTAGACAGTCTTGATTGTGAGTTTCCTCTTCTTCCATGCCCGACTCATTAGCCTCCCGAAGGTGACTGCTGCCTTTCCTGTACGTGAATTGATTTCTTCATGCAGAGAGAAGCTATTCATCATCGGCGGTCACTGGAAACGAGTATGACTGTCCTCTCCATAGGGCCGTCTACTTGTGGGTCTGCAGATGTCTGTAGAGGCCGATCTGCAATCCACACACCATGGTGCAATGTGGGCAGTGGAGACTGGAGGTGGTTGGTAGTCGTCGAGCCCCCTTCTCTCTCCCCTTAGGGTGCTGTTTCTTTGTCTCTGCGACACGACGTAGTTCCATTTCGTGAAGTGCAGCTCCTTCCTGCACGGATTTCCTCCAGGAGCGCCTGTCCAGCGCAATGTGCTCCCAGTTGCTCGATATGATGTGGAATTCCTTCAGACTGTTCTTGATGTTGTCCTTGAAGTGTTTCTTTGGCCCGCCGGGGGCTCGCCGACCTTCCTTCAATTGAGAGTACAGGATTTGTTTAGGGAGACGTGTGTTGGACATGCGGATGACATGGTCAGTCCATCGAAGTTGGTGCTGCATTATTGTGGTGGTGATGGTGGTCATGTTCGCTTCCTCCAAAACGCTGATGTTGGTGCGTTTGTCCTCCCAGCTGATCCTCAGAATCTTTCGTAAGGATCTTTGATGGTATTGTTCCAGGGCTCTCAGGTGCCTGCTGTAGGTGGTCCATGACTCGGCTCCATACAACAGGGTGGAGAGGACAACGGCTTTGCAGACCAGCAGTTTTGTTTGGGCCTTTAGGTCTCGGTCTTCAATGACTCTTTTCCTGAGTCTGCCGTAGGATCCGCTGGCACAACTCAGGCGATGGTCGACCTCAGAGTGGTCAACGTTTTCAAGAGTGGTGTCGTCCACTTTTATAGTGGGCTGGATAGACAGCTGGTTGGGTGGAGGTTGATGTAGGACCTGGGTCTTCTTGATATTTAAGGTTTGGCCCATGGCTCTGTGTGCCTTGGCAAAGGCATTCAGGATGCCCTGGAGGTCTTCTGCAGATTATGCTGCAATGGTGCAGTCGTCCACATAATGAAGCTCCATGATGGCGGTGTTATTGACTTTGCTCTTGTCCTTCAACCTATTAAGGTTGAAGAGCCCACTGCCGGTTCTGTAGAGGATTGGGATCCCCTGTGGCAGATCTTCACCAATGAGGTGAAGTATGGCAACAATGAAGATGACAAACAGGGTGGGTGCGATGATGCATCCCTGTTTGACCCCCGTTTCCACAATGAAGGACTCGGACTCAGAGCCGCAGTTGCTGAGCACTGTGACTGACATGCCATCATGTAGAAGCCTCAATATTCTGATGTACTTGTTGTGACAACAGTACCTTGATAGTATGCTCCAAAGGGCCTGGCAGTCTCCCGAGTCAAAAGTCTTTGTCAGGTCTATGAAGGCCATGTACAAAGGATGCCTTTGTTCACAGCATTTTTCCTGGAGTTGGCGTGATGTGAATATCATGTCTGCTGTACCTCTGGATGGGCAGAAGTCACACTGTGATTCTGGGAGTACCTCCGCAGACAGTGGTAGAAGGACACGAGCTAGGACTTTGGCTGTTGTTGACAGGAGCAAGGTGCCCCTGTAGGTTCCACATTCAGCCTTGTCCCCCTTCTTGAAAATGGTCATTATTAGAGCATCCCTGTGTTCTGAGGGAAGTTCTTCTTTTTCCAAGACCTTGAGGAATAGGGTGTGGATGTGGTACTGGAGCTCCAGTACACCTTCCTTTAAGATCTCAGCTGGGATCCCATCTGGAACGGTGGCCTTGTTGTTCTTACAGCTCTTGATGGCATCTTGAACCTCTTTCATAGTGGGAGGTTCTTCCTTGTCTTCTCTGATGGGACTCTGGGGGATGCGGTGGGTAATGTCTGGTTCAGTTGTGCTGTCACAGTTGAGTTCTTGGAAGTGCTCTTTCCATCGGGCGTTAATGGACTCATTGTCCTTCAGCAGTTCTTGTCCATCTTTTGTGCGCTGGGGGTTAAGCCGCGGTAGCTTGGACCATAGATGGCCTTAGTAGCGCTGAAGAAGCCTCTGGTGTCACCCGAGACTGCCAGTCTCTGGATTTCCAGGGCCTTATTGTCCACCAAGAGTTCTTAAGCTCCCTCACCCGGCTTTGGACGTCCGCCTTGGCTCTGGATTGAGCTGCTCTTGTAGTCTTGCAGGTTACATAATATTGTCAAGCACGAAAGGCTTTCCTTTTCTTGGAGATGAGCTGTTCTATCTCTGTGTCATTTTCGTGAAACCAGTCCTGGTGTTTTCTGGATTTGCACCCATGGATGCTTTTACAGATATCAAGGATGGTGGATTTGAGCCGGCTCCAGTGCCCTTCAATATCATCAGGATATTCCTGTTGGAGGCTTTCCCCAAGTGAAGCATGAAATTGCTTCTGGGTGGCAGTTTCCTCCAGGCTTTCAAGGTTCAGCCTTGGCCGGATCTGCTTCCTTTGAATCCTCCTCTTCCTCTTGAGTTTGATGGACATCATGGAGCAGATGAGGCGATGATCTGTGCAGCTGTCATCTGCATCGATCATGGCCATTGTGATGTCACATCACGGCGGTCCCTGGCTCGTACAATGACATAGTCAATGAAATGCCACTGTTTGGAGCGTGGGTGTCTCCAAGATGACTTTAGTTTGTTTTTCTGGCGAAAGAGGGTGTTCTTGATGATGAGGTCATGCTGAGCACATTTGCTGAGAAGCAGAGATCCATTGGAGTTGATGTTTCCGACGCCTTCCTTTCCTATAGTACCCTTCCAGAGGTGTTGGTCCCAGCTGACCCTGGCGTTGAAGTCTCCTAGGAGAATAATCTTAACCTCCCTGGGGATTTTAGGCAGTGTCTCATCCAAGCAGGCTTAGAAGGTCTCTTTTACTTCCTCTTCAGAGTCTAAAGTAGGGGCATAGGCACTCACAACTGTTGCCATCTGGTTGTTGGCAAGCACCAGACGGATGGCCATAGACGCTCACTGATTCCTACAGGAAGTTCAGAGAGGTGGCTGATGAGCTGGTTCGTGATGGCAAACACAACACCATGGATCCTGGTAGACAAAATTGCTGGAGAAACTCAGCGGGTGAGGCAGCATCTATGGAGCGAAGGAAATAGGCAACATTTCGGGTCGAGACCCATGGATCCTGGGCTCATCAGCAGCTTTTCCTTTCTAGAAGAAAGTGTAGCCACTCTTCTCCTCCTTCAGTTGTCCTTCGTCTGCCCGCCGGGCTTCAGAAAGTGCAGCTATGTCAATCCGGAATCTTCTCAGTTTTCTTGCGATGATCGCGGTTTTCCTCTCTGGTCTGTTACTGGTTGCACTATCCATCAATGTGCGCACATTGCATGCTCCAAAGTTCATATTCATATTTCTGTGTTTCTGACCGCGTGTGGTGATACCTCTGGACGCGGTAATCCAGTCGGTAAGTTTGAGGTAGGCTATTTTTAGGGCACCTTTTCTCGCCCTTTCTCCAAGTGGAGTGAGCAGAGTGGATCCTAAAGTGTACTGCACAGTTGTGGGTGCAGCTGCCGAAGGGCTCTTCAGCCTCGTTCCAAGAGTCCAGCGACTGAATCTAGCAGCTGATGTGCCAGCTCATGACTAGGGGCATCCAGATCTCACAATCCCGCCCCCGTCGCTAATTGCTGATCGCCATAGGACTTAATCCACGGTGTTAGGTGTATTTCCTATATGGAGGACGCCTGAGCGTGACTTTGTTTAACATGGGGAGACTGGTGCACAGACAGCCACCACACGGTTCTTGACAGATCTGGGTTAGGATCCAGTGGCATGGAGTCCAAGACGACCGGAGACCCTTTTCTGCTGCAGCCTTCATCCGCTTTCCCAGCCGTTGTGATGCTCCACTAAAGTGTGCCATCATCCTCCACCTGTTCCTCCGTTGAGGTCTTCGTTGGATTGCTCTTTGTCAGAGACCTCTCCCGTCAACCTTACCACCATGGGTGGCCCTACCAGGAGCATAGCTCCAGACAGCATCGCTCTCAGGATCTCAGGACCACACAAGCTTCTCCACCACGACAAGGTGACAATCCACGGAGAAGAAAGCTATTAATCACCATAGATCCCAGGTAGGTGAATTTGTTGACAGTTCCCAGCGGAGTGGTGTTTAGGGTGATTTCAGCAAGTGAGTACCCAGATCCATGACAATGGTCTTCTTAATGCTGAATATCAGGCACTATTCATTGCAAGCATGAGACAGTGTGTCCATCTGCTGCTTAAGTCCTTCTTCCATTGGGGCAATGAGTGCAGCATCATGAGCATACAGGAGTTCCCTTATAAGCACAGTTCTCATCGTGGTCTTCCCTTTCAACCTTGCCAGAGTGAAGAGCAACCCTTGGTTTCTGAGGTGTAGATGCACTCCCTCTGTGCCTGTCGGGTAGACAGGCAGACAGGAAGATACCAAACTGGCTGGGAGCTAGGATGCAGACTTGCTGCATTCCCCTTCTCAAACTGTCTGATATAGTACCATCAAATTGCACTGCACTCTGCATATTATCATGGAAGGTCCGAATGGGATTTAGAAGATGTGGTGAACATAGATTGCTAGAAACCTGAAAAAGTAGCAAGTGCAGAGAGTATGCAACGTCAGGCAACATCTATGCATGGAGAAACAAAATGAATGTTACAGCTCAAAACCTTTTCATAAAAACTGGCCATTCTATCACCAACATGTTCAATAATACACTGTTGATTATTGCTATGGACCATTGAACTGATCAGCATCTGAAAACTCAAGGTCACCCAATCTGTGTTTAATTTCTCCTGTATGGTGTGGTTCACATCATGAGTACTGTATGCAGAACTCAAAACTGAATGCTGCTTTGTATCTTACATCTGAAGATTGAGGGCTGTTGGCAGCCAAATGGCACCTAATAATCACTCGTGGCCATCAACATGCAATTAATGTGATCTGCATACAGGAGACACACAATTTATACCCCAAATCTGCCAGTGGGTGGTATTTGGATTGACATCCTATGTTGCACATCAATAGCATGGTCATGTCATGAATTAAACCACTATTGCAGAAGCAACCTTTCTAGCATCCTTGAATATTGCCAGAAAGTTGAATGGATAAGGGAGAGCCAGTGGATGTGGTGTATCTGGACTTTCAAAAAGCCTTTGACAAGGTCCCACACTAGAGATTAGTGTGCAAAATGAGAGCACATGGTATTGGAGGTAGGGTATTGACATGGATAGAGAACTGGTTCGAAGACAATAGTACGAATTAATGGGTCCTTTTCAGAATGGCAGGCAGCGACTAGTGGGGTGCCGCAAGGTTCAGTGCTGGGACCCCAGTTATTTACAATATATATTAACGATTTAGATGAAGGAATTAAATGTAACATCTCCAAGTTTGCAGATAACACAAAGCTGGGTGGCAGTGTAAGCTGCAAGTAGGATGCTATGAGGCTGCAGGGCAACTAGGATAGGTTGGGTGAGTGGGCAGATGCATGGCAGATGCAGTATAATGTGGATAAATGTGATGTTATCCACTTTGGTGGCTAGAACAAGAAGGCAGATTATTATCTGAATCGTATCAGATTAGGAAAAGGGGAGGTACAACAGGACCTGGGTGTCCTTGTACATCAGTCTCGGAAAGTAAGCATGCAGGTACAGCAGGCAGTGAAGAAAGCAAATGGCATGTTGGCCTTCATAGCGAAGAGATTCGAGTATAGGAGCAAAGAGGTCCTTCTGCAGTTGTACAGGGCCCTGGTGAAACCGCACCTGGAGTATTGTGTGCAGTTTCGGTCTCCTAGTTTGAGGAAGGACATTCTTGATATTGAGGGAATGCAGAGGAGGTTCACCAGGTTAATTCCCGGGATGGCGGGTCTGACATATGATGAAAGAATGGCTTGACTGGGCTTATATTCACTGGAATTTAGAAGGATGAGAGGGGATCTTATAGAAACATATAACATTCTTAAGGGATTCGACAAGCTAGATGCAGGAAAAATGTTCCCGATGTTGGGGGAGTCCAGAATCAGGGGGTCACAGTTTAAGAATAAGGGGCAGGCCATTTTGGACTGAGATGAGGACAAACTTTTTCACTCAGAGAGTTGTGAATCTGTGGAACTCTCTGCCACGGTAGGCAGTGGAGGTCAATTTACTGGATGTAATCAAGAGAGAGTTGGATGTAGTTCTTATGGCTAACGGAATCAAGGGTTATGGGGAGAAACCAGGAACGGGGTACTGATTCTGAATGATCAGCTATGATCATATTGAATGGCGGTCCTGGCTCAAAGAGCCGAATGGCCTACTCCTGCACCTATTTTCTATTTTTCTATGTTTCAAAGTTCAATGCATTCCAGGTAGCAAATATCCACAAGCTTTCCAATTTCTGTTGAATTACTCCAGAAATTCTAGATATCCACATTATTTGAATGAATGCATTGTCATGTCCACATTTTTTATGCTCAGATAGCTATGATTGTTACTGCTTGACACACACATGGCTGCATGACATCGTATTAGGAGCTTTGTATATAACGATCTAAAAATCATTGTCAAATGAGCTGAAACTGCTTGCTTGAATAGAAACGTCACCTTTTATACAATTACTAAAATTCCTGAAAGTGATGTTAACATTTGAAACAGGACAATCACAGAGTTGATAAATGTTATCCTGTTATCGATCTCCTACTTTGCTCAGAGGAAGCTTTGCTTGTACACAAGTGTAAAATTATCACAAATTATCATCACATTTCGGATTACACCGTTATTTTTTATTTAACTATAGTTACTAAGTTGACATTTTAATTACTTAAACTAAATTTCAAGTAATTATTAGTCATGACCTTTTCAGCAGGAATACCCTGAAGTAAGATATTATTGTGATACTGGGTATTAGCTTTAACATGGCCCCTAATGCATATTATCCAAATAAAGCTTCCCTGACTGAATTAGTGTTTTAGGATTATATTTATATCATCTACGCTCACCCACGGGTACAAATCTATGTCCAATAAAAAGAAAATTAAGAGAAAAATGTAAATAATACGTTTATGAAATAGATTACTTTATTTCTATTATTGATCAGCAATTACAATGTTGTTTCGAGCCGTTCTCAGATTATTCCAAGAACATTACAATTGAACTTGGCAAAAGAAAAGTCAATATTAAAGGTTGAGAATAAAAGATCAGGAGAAGGTTATTCGGTCCCTTGATCAATTAGATCATGACTGATTTACACCTTAATTCGATTTAGTCAGCTTTACTTTGATAATCCCTTGATAGCCAAATCAGACAAAGAAGATATAACATACATTCCAGTCTGAAAACAAACATCCATTGAAGTAATGATTACAAGTTGAACTTCTACCTACACTCATTATTCATGTTCATAACAACAAAGACACTCCCCCAGACAGCCGGCATTTCCCATCAATTTGATGCTCATACACTTCTTGCTAAAGGAGAATGATTTGGCATGTCACCATTTTACCAGTTACACAAGAGAAATGTATGCCAAACATAATCTATTATGACAGAACAGTATGCTCAAAACAATGGTGCAGATTCTCATTTAAAAAGCCGATACCCATGTAACTGCTGGCCTCAGGGCATTAAACTGGACAGAATGTCAAGACTCCCAAGCTTATCCTGAAGTGGAGCCCTCAGCTGTTTCAGGATATCTGTGCAGTTCTGCTGGATTCAGGACCATGAAGATCTCCTCAGACTTTCCAGCTCTTAGATTAGTACCTGAGCCTGAGCCAGATTAGTCTGTAGATAGAGACAAAATGCTGGAGTAACTCAACGGATCAGGCAGCATCTCTGGAAAAAGGTTGAGACCCTTCCTCAGATTGAGAGTCTGGGGAGAGGGAAAGTAGAGATATGAAAAGATCCAGAACAATCAGAACTAGCACCAATGGCGGAGATACAGAGAGAGAGAGGGAATGGGGGAGGGACAGAGAGAGAGGGAATGCAAGGATTACTTGAAATTAACGAAATCAATATTCATTCCGCTGAGTTGTAAGATGCCCAAGCAAAATATGCGCCGTTCCTCCAATTTGGTGTGGCCTCACTCTGACTGTTTAGCCTGTGCTGTGCTGTGCATTATTGAAATGAATGGGATGGTACAGCTGCTTGCAGACAGTACATTGAACTGGTAGGTTCACGAGATTGATCCCTGGGATGGCGGGACTGTCATACGAGGAAAGATTGAAAAGACTAGGCTTGTATTCACTGGAGTTTAGAAGGATGAGGGGCGATCTTATAGAAACATATAAAATTATAAAAAGGACTGGACAAGCTAGATGCAGGAAAAATGTTCCCAATGTTGGGCGAGCCCAGAACCAGGGGCCACAGTCTAGAATAAAGGGGAGGTCATTTAAGACTGAGGTGAGAAAAAACTTTTTCACCCAGAGAGTTGTGAATTTATGGAATTCCCTGCCACAGAGGGCAGTGGAGGCCAAATCACTGGATGGGTTTAAGAGAGAGTTAGATAGAACTCTAGGGGCTAGTGGAGTCAAGGGATATGGGGAGAAGGCAGGCACGGGTTATTGATAGGGGACGATCAGCCATGATCACAATGAATGGCGGTGCTGGCTCAAAGGGCCGAAGGGCCGAATGGCCTCCTCCTGCACCTATTTTCTATGTTTCTATGTTTCTATGAACTGTTAATCTGATTTAATTCAATTTGTTTAAATGTACTTAATGTTTTCAAGCATGTGTGTTTTTGAGGGCTGTTCAACAGATCTGACTGTGAATGTCACAAATGTTCAATCTCAGTGACACCTGTGACATTTGTTGAGGATGGGGGCAGAATCTCACCACCAAAGAAATTCTACAATCAGCCTTGTATCTTGGAAGCATCCCTCTGCTACTCTAAAGCTTCTCCCACCAGCTGGGTCCATGCACAGGTGACCAGTGAGCATTGGTAGGTTGTCGGCCTGCAGAAGATCCAGCCCAATTGTATTTCAGGTGAACGACACACACTTTATTGTGGGTGATAAAGTAATGCATGAAGCAAATAGAATATAAGGATGTTAAATATTTTAAGGCCTTTGCTGAAAATGATATGAGAAACAAAAACATTATATTTTAGCTGGGGCTGTTATTCAGTGTTGGTTAATATTTCTTGTTGAAGCACACTAGCACTATCCTGTACACACAGGGGACATTTTACATTTACACCAAGCAAATTAACCTTCAAACCTGTACGTCTTTGGAGTGTCCGAGGAAACGGAAGATCTCGGAGAAAACCTACGCAGGTCACGGGGAGAACGTACAAACTCCGTAGAGACAAGCATCCATAGCCAGGATCGAACCTAGATCTCTGATGCTGTAAGATAGCTCTACTGCTACACCACCGTGCCATGAACGGAAATGGCGAGATTATTGCTGAATTCACACTTATCCAAGAAATCATCGGAAATCGAAACATTAAGATTGGAAAACCAATATTGATAGATTATGCACAATAATAACTGTAACTCTGACCAACTTCTACAGATGCACCATAGAAAGCACTTTATCGGGATGCATCGCAGCATGGTTTAGGAACAGATCAATCCAAAACCAAGAACGGTGGATGCAGTCCAGACCATCACACAAAACAACCTCCCTTTCATTCACACCATTTACACCTCATGCTACCTCAGCAAGGCCACCAGCATAATCAAGGACAAGTCGCAAACTGGCCACTCCCTTTTCTCCCCTCTCCCATCGGGCAAAAGTTATAGAAGTATGAAAACGCACACCTCCAGATTCAGGGACAGTTTCTTCCCAGCTGTTATCAGGCAACTGAACCATCCTACCAACAACTAGAGAGTAGTTCTGAGCTACTATCTACCTCACTGGGCACCCTTGGACCATCTTTAATTGGACTTTACTGGACTTTATCTTGCACTTTATCTAATTGGTTAGCACACAGCTAAAGGTTTTCACTTTACTTCGGAACATGTGAAACTAAACTAAACTAAATTAAATGAAACTAAACTATACTAAACTAAACTAAACTAAACTAAAGTAAACTAAACTAAACTGAACTAAACTAAATATATAATAATAATAATAGATTTTATTTTAAGGGCGCCTATACAAAAGTCTCTAGGACACCTTACAATTTAACAAAGAAACATATAAACATATAATCAGAGTAAAATAAGTTATAAAGACATCACAAATACATAAATTAAAAACAGAAATTTGATCCAAAGAAGACAACAACAAAATTCAGAAAACACAACATGAAGGGAGAGCAGCGGCAGCCAAACCGCGCCAGCGTACACTCTCCCTTCCGACCGCCATGTTGGACATAGACTAACACAGACTAACACAGACACTTAACACTACACACAAAATCATCCCCCCACAATGGTTACCACTGTGGGGGAAGGCACAATGTCCAGTCCCCAACCCAGTTCTCCCCAGAGTCAGGCCCATCGAGGCCGCCACAGTTGCCTCTACGGAGGCCCGATGTTCCTGGCCGTCGGGAGAGTCCTCGCAGTAGCTGGAACGGCCGGTTTCCCAGCGGAGTCCATGGCACCTGAAGCCGACAGGCGCGCTGAGTTGGAGCCACGATTTGGAGCCACGAGGCTCCCGATGTTAAAGTCGGCGCCGCCGCCCGCAGCTGGTCGCTCCGCAGACCGGCAGCCCGGAGGTGTTGATCTCGGCGGTCATCGCATACCGGAGCTCCACAACTTCGATCCAGCGTGGCGACCCAGGCAAGGCTTCACCCGCTACGCTCCACGATAGCGCTCCAGCGCTGTGCCGCCGACCGAAGCTGAAGGTGCTGGGCGGTCCCCGTCAGGAAACGGCGCTCCATGCCCGCTGGTAGGCCACGAGGACGGGTTGACGGGGCAGCCTGGAGAAAAAGCTGCCTCACCGACCAGGTAGGGACCTAGGATATAATTACCCCATTCACCCTACACTTAAAAGTAGAATACTCCCACACACTGGACAATGGACACACTAAAACTATTTTTAAAAAGGTGATTTAAACGGACGGCTGCTGGTTAGCAGCCGTTCCCCAACATGGCTCCTCGTACTCCGAGCTGAGCTGATGCTAAACCTTGCCAGCTTTTATAGCCTCTGTGTCCTTACTACAAGATTTCCTAGCTTCTATTTTCATTTGAACTACAAAGTTCAATGGAAGATTTTCTTTAACTGCAGGCTTTCTCTCTCATTTGTTGTGGAATTACAATTACTGACATAGCTGATAGTACTGTTGAAATTTCATCATATAGCCTGTTGTTAGTGTGTTCATGTCTATTGGCAACATTCAAGCACATTAGATGACAAAACAATTTTACAATGGAGGCACTTTAGGAATTTAAAACAAAACTGCAAGGCACCATAATTATACCATTACACAATGGATAGAGCGAAAATATAGCTCATTACTGAAAATATAAGGTAATATATTCTGGAACTAAGAATGTGAAATTGGTTATCTTTAGTTGTAGGATTCTCATTAGAATGGAGAAATCATAACTACAGGATAATTTATGATTAATCTTGGTGCTGCACTTGATAAGAGCATGAAATTAATAAATGAAATCATTGATTTTGTATCAATGACTTACAATTTTAGAGCAAGCATTGTGGATTACTAAAGGGCCTGTCCCACTTAGGCGCTTTTTAGGCAAGTGCAGGAGACTCTGCAATCGCCTCATGATCGCCACATGGTCGCCACATGTTCGCTGGTGGTCTCTGGTGAGTCCTTCATGGTCGCGAGGAATTCCCGCATTCTGGGAACAGTATGGTCGCCGCAAATTTTTCAACATGTTGAAACATTTTCTGCGACCATCCAGGTGCAGTGGTAGTGGGGTCGCCATGTAGCTGTAGGTAGTCAAGGTAGTCAGAGGTAGTTTTAGTTAATCTCCTTTGCTGACCAGACATTTTCATTGGCTCGTTGGCGGAAAAAAAATGTAAGCACGAGTTTTCAGAAGCAAGGAAAACTGACCGGTAATGTTAAATGCCCGCCAAACTTCACAGCTGTGTATCTCTGGCTTATTAAGTTGTCTGGCTTCTTAAAAGTGCCTCTACTCCTTCTCCCCTTCTCACCCCCCCCCCTTCTCCTCCCTTCTCCTCCCTTCTCCTCCCTTCTCCTCCCTTCTCTCCACTTCTCTCCCCTTCTCCCCTCCCCCCCTCCCTCCCCGCTGTTTTAAAGGAGTTACCATACACTGTGCTAGCCATCTTAGCCTTCCTGTTCATCGCGGTGTGTGTCTGTATCACCTTGGCTTTGCACTGCGTGAATTTCAGACAGCGCTCCCCCACTTTCCCTGGACCCCGCCTTTGCGATGTGTTTGTTTGCGTGTGTTCCACTCTTGACACTCGCTGTTCCAGTTCCTAGTTTTTTCAGGCGAGTGCTGCGAGCTTGACAGTCGCTGGCAGTCCGCTGAGAAATCACCTAAGTGGGACAGGCCCTTAAAGGTAGGAAGTAATGAAGAATTTTTTTAAGTCACATTTGAAATAGTGCATGCAGTTCTGAGCACTCTGGTATAGAAAGGAAATCAAAACTAAAGGTGGCATAGCTTCCTGAACCGCATGCAATGGGTGGAAATTCACAAACTGGGGAATGTAGAAGTGGACAACCTCAAAGTACATCAGGAATATAATAAAAGATGGATTATTAAAGCAAAATTCAGAATTACCAAATTTTCTTTTGATAAGCAAATTGTAAAATCAAAACATTAGGTAAAAGAAAACAAGCCAGGAGTGTGTGATTTGACATCATATTTCATATGGAAACTAAATTAGTAACACAATATCAATTGCTTCCTACTGTATTGCAATATGCTGGAGTAGTAAAGGACAGTAAGGTCGTAAAGAAACATTTACGGTGGAGGTGGGGGATAGAAACACGAAATGTAGAAGCAGAGTGCTATAAGCTGGTTATATTTTATATTTCTCTCTAAATAGTACATATAACACAGAACAGTCCCTTCTGCTTCAAAATCTGTGCTGAACATGATGCCAAGAACTAATCTCATCTGCCTTTACACCATATAACCATATAACCATTACAGCACGGAAACAGGCCATCTCGGCCCTTCAAGTCCGTGCCGAACATATATATATATATATATATATATTTGTTTAATTAAATAAATACTTCCCCCTAGTCCCATCTACCTGCACTCAGACCATAACCCTCCATTCCTTTCCCGTCCATACACCCATCCAATCTATTTTTAAAGGATAAAATCGAACCTGCCTCCACCACTTCCACTGGGAGCTCATTCCACACTGCTACCACTCTCTGAGTAAAGAAGTTCCCCCTAATGTTACCCCTAAACTTCTGTCCCTTAATTCTCAAGTCATGTCCCCTTGTTTGAATCTTCCCTACTCTCAATGGAAAAAGCTTATCCACGTCAACTCTGTCTAACCCGCTCATAATTTTAAAGACCTCTATCAAGTCCCCTCTTAACCTTCTGCGCTCCAAAGAATAAAGACCTAACTTGTTCAACCTTTCTCTGTAACTTAGTTGCTGAACCCAGGCAACATTCTAGTAAATCTCCTCTGTACTTTCTCTATTTTGTTGACATCCTTCCTATAATTAGGCGACCAAAATTGTACTCCATACTCCAGAATTGGCCTCACCAATGCCTTGTACAATTTTAACATTACATCCCAACTTCTATATTCAATGCTCTGATTTATAAAGGCCAGCACACCAAAAGCTTTCTTTACCACCCTATCTACATGAGATTCCACCTTCAGGGAACTATGCACAGTTATTCCTAGATCCCTCTGTTCAACTGCATTCCTCAATTCTCTACCATTTACCATGTACGTCCTATTTTGATTTGTCCTGCCGAGATGTAGTACCTCACATTTATCAGCATTAAACTCTATCTGCCATATTTCTGCCCACTCTTCCAAATGGCCTAAATCTCTCTGTAGACTTTGAAAATCTACTTCATTATCCACCACACCACCTATCTTAGTATCATCTGCATACTTACTAATCCAATTTTCCACACCATCATCCAGATCATTGATGTACATGACAAACAACAGTGGACCCAACACAGACCCCTGAGGCACCCCACTAGTCACTGGCCTCCAACCTGACAAACAGCCATCCACCATCACTCTCTGGCATCTCCCATTCAGCCACTGTTGAATCCATCTTGCTACTCCACCATTAATACCCAACAATTGAATCTTCTTAACCAACCTTCCATGAGGAACCTTGTCAAAGGCCTTACTGAAGTCCATATAGACAACATCCACTGCTTTACCCTCATCAATTTCGCTAGTAACCTCTTCAAAAAATTCTAGAAGATTAGTCAAACATGACCTTCCAGGCACAAATCCATGTTGACTGTTCCTAATCAGACCCTGCTTATCCAGATGCTTATATATATTATCTCTATGTATCCTTTCCATTAATTTGCCCACAACTGACGTCAAACTAACAGGTCTATAATTGCTAGGTTTACTCTTTGAACACTTTTTAAACAACGGAACAACATGCGCAGTACGCCAATCCTCCGGCACTATTCCCGTTTCTAATGACATTTTAAATATTTCTGTCATAGCCCCTGCTATTTCTACACTAACTTCCCGTAATGTCCTAGGGAATATCCTGTCAGGACCTGGAGACTTATCTGTTTTCATATTTTCCAAAAGTGTCCGCACCTCCTCTTCTTTGAATCTCATAGTTTCCATTGCTACTCTGCTTGTCTCCCTTACCTCACCTAATTCCATATCCTTCTCCTTGGTGAATACCAAAGAAAATAAATTGTTCAATATCTCCCCCATCTCTTTTGGCTCTGCAGATAGCTGTCCACACGATCTACATCCCTGCATTCGCTGCATATCCTTGTGCCCACTTGAAAGCTACTTTAATACCGCTGTTGTATCTGCACTACCATTCCTGGCAGCAAGTTTCAAGACATTGGAGCAGAATTAGGCCATTAAGCCCATTGTGTTTACACGTTCCAAGCACCCATCACCCTATGTGTAAATAAAAAGATCAACTACCAGCTTCTATCTAATCACCTCCCACCGCCCCTCCACTCCCCCCCAATCTGAGCTCAATAGGTCCATGACCACCCTTCCCCCCACCCCCACCCCCACCCCCACCCCCACCCCCACCCCCACCCCCACCCCCACCCCGACCCCGACCCTGACCCCCACCCCCACCCCCATCCCCACCCCCATCCCCACCCCCACCCCCACCCCCATCCCCACCCCCACCCACACTCCCATCCCCACCTCCACCCCCACCACCACCCCCATCCCCACCCCCATCCCCACCCCCACCCCCACCCCTCACAACTATGGTTCCATTTGCCCCCGACCAGATAGTGTCTCACCTCCCATCTCACTTCTATATACTGGCTATTTCCCCCCCTACGTATTCTCAGTTCTAATGCAGAGTTACTACTTTGAGCATCAACCATTCTTCTACCTCCACAAATGCTGAGTTCTTTGAGTAGTATATTTTTTGGTTCATAGTGGACAACTTCCATTTGTGATCAGAGGAGGTGGTAATGTTTAGGGTGTTCACACACCTTCTCCATTATCTGTATACAGTGGTAAAGATAATGCATAAATGTAAACATAAACGTCATCAATCATATGAGGGTCAGAGATTAAAGAGCAATCAATTCACAGAGTAAATGTCGAACTGTTCAGAAAGCAAGGCATAGGAGACATGGGCAGTGAAAACAGAAAATGTACCATATTCATGAATTTAGAAGGACAAAATCAAGCTTACTTCATCCAAAATATCTTGTGAAATGATGCATTAAACTTTGTTTTTGATGTGTGTACCAAAATAAGCTGTGTGTCAAATTGTGTCAAGAAATGGATGATTTATGTTATTGTATGGTATGTTTCCAAACAACAGCTAAAGGAAATTGCCAAACACATTCTCATGAAAGATGTATCAGTGTTAGATTTGGCTCTGTTACAATAGGAATGTTTGTTTCAATACACTTTCCCTTAATCCTGTTCCAGCAACTATAGGATTGTGCCTATAATACAGCAACCATAACAATTCCTCCCTGCCTCATTTTCCAGAGTCCAAAAAATCCTTGTGAACCAATTATTTTCCAAATTGTTACTCTGGATATTCCAACCAGGACCAAAATTCCTTCAAACAGACACTAATATATTAATTATTTAAATGATAAATATTTTTTTTCAATCCCCCGTTATCAATACTGTAGTAAAATCTAAGTGATGATTTAACAGTGAGGAACAGAAATTAAAAGAGATTTTTGCTGAAGCTGAAGACAAAATCTTATTTTGCTGTTAACCAGAATAAAGAACAGCATGTACTACCCTTGGAGAAGTTTCCCAGTTTATTTCCTGTGTGAAGTAGATATCATTTGTCATCATGTGTGTTTCCAAAGTGATTCTGTGCTGAAATATTACTATTGTAATGGTATGTCAAGAAACAAAAATGACTTTGAAGGTATGACACGAAGGATTTTCTCTTTGGCTGAAGTCAACATCAGCTGTATAGTAGTTGGAAACTTAAACAATCTCTCACATGTATCATATCAAAGCCACGCAGTCCAGCCATATCAAACTGTGAAACACTAGTGTTGGAGTAACTCAATCGGTCAGGCGGCATCTGTGGTGGGAATGGATTGGTGATGTTTCGGCTTGTCAAGAGTCAGGAGAATAAAAAGTGTTTTATTGTCATATGTCCCGAAATGAAATAATGAAATTCTTACTTGCAGCAGCACAACAGATAATTGAACATAATACGCTAACAAACCCATAATAAACAACCAAAAAAAAAGTTCAGTGTATGTGTATATATATATATATATATACTACAACCTCCAAATGTGCTCTGAATTATATAGATTTGGGGGCAATATTTTTGACTTTGCATTATCAAGACTTCAAGTCAAGAGAGTTTATTGTCAGGTGTCCCAGATAGGAGAATACAGCACAACAGAATATTGTAGGCATAAATACAGATCAGGTGTGTCCATATACCATAGAATATATATATATATATATATATATATATATACACACCTAAATAAACAGATAAAGTGCAATAGGCTTAGTTCAGAGTTTGTTTGAAGTTGTGTTTAATAGTCTGATGACTGTGGGGAAGTAGCTGTTCCTGAACCTGGATGTTGCAGATTTCACGCTCCTGTACCTTCTACCTGATGGCAGCGGAGAGATGAGTGTGTGGCCAGGATGGTGTGGGTCCTTGATGATGCTGGCAGCCTTTTTGAGGCAGCAACTGCGATAGATCCCCTCGATGGTAGGGAGGTCAGAGCCAATGATGGACTGTTTACAGCTTTTTGCAACCTTTTCCGCTCCTGGACGCTCAGGTTGCCGAACCAAGCCACGATGCAATCAGTCAACATGCTCTCTATTGTGCACCTGTAGAAGTTCGAGAAAGTCCTCCTTGACATACCGACTCTCCGTAATCTTCTCAGGAAGTAGAGGTGCTGATGTGCTTTCGTTATGATTGCATCAGTGTTCTGGAACCAGGAGAGATCTTCGGAAACTATATATATATTAATATATTAATAGCGTAATATATTAATGGCGTAATATAATGATTTGGAAGAGGGAATTAGGAGCAACACTAGCAAGTTTGTGGATGACACAAAGTTGGGTGGCAGTGTGAACTGTGAAGAGGATG
Source organism: Malacoraja senta (assembly GCA_038087875.1). Lineage (NCBI taxonomy): Eukaryota > Metazoa > Chordata > Chondrichthyes > Rajiformes > Rajidae > Malacoraja > Malacoraja senta. The sequence continues at coordinate 21,098,367 of CM075977.1, read as the reverse complement.
TTAGGAGGATGCAGGGTGACCTGGACAGGTTGAGTGAGTGGGCAGATGGGTGGCAGATGAAGTATAATATAGATAAATGTGAGGTTATCCACTTTGGCGGCAAAAACAAGGGGGCAGATTATTATCTCAATGGGGTTAGGTTAGGAAAGGGGGAGGTACAGCGAGACCTGGGTGTCATTGTACACCGGTCACTGAAAGTTGGCGTGCAGGTACAGCAGGCAGTGAAGAAAGCTAATGGAATGTTGGCCTTCATAACAAGAGGATTTCAGTATAGGAGTAAAGAGGTTCTTCTGTAGTTGTATACGGCTCTGGTGAGACCACATCTGCAGTATTGCGTACAGTTTTGGTCTCCTAATTTGAGGAAGGACATCCTTGTGATTGAGGCAGTGCAGCATAGGTTCACAAGATTGATCCCTGGGATGGTGGGTCTGTCATATGAGGAAAGATTGAGAAGACTAAGCTTGTATTCACTGGAGTTTAGAAGGATGAGGGTGGATCTTATAGAAACATATAACATTGTAAAAGGACTGGACAAGCTAGATGCAGGAAAAATGTTTCCAATGTTGGGCGAGTCCAGAACCTGGGGCCACAGTCTTAGAATAAAGGGGAGGCCATTTAAGACTGAGGTGAGAAAAAACTTTTTCATGCAGAGAGTTGTGAAATTGTGGAATTCCCTGCCACAGAGGGCAGTGGAGGCCAAATCACTGGATGGATTTAAGAGAGAGTTAGATAGAGCTCTCAGGGCTAGTGGAATCAAGGGATATGGGGAGAAGGCAGGCACCGGTTATTGATTGGGGAAGATCAGCCATGATCACAATGAATGGTTCGAAGGGCCGAATGGCCTCCTCCTGCACCTATTTTCTAAGTTTCTATGTTTCTATGTTATATTAATATATATATATTCATATATTAATGCCCCCAAATCTATATAATTCAGAGCCTATTTTTAGATTGTAGTGTTTAATTGCACGATGGTTGTAGGGCTAAAAGCTGCTCCTACAACTGGACATTACAGTTTTCAGGCTCCTATACTTTCTTCCCAATGGCAGGAGTGAAATGAGAGTGTGGCCAGTGTGACGTAGGTCTCTGATGATGCTGGCTGCCTTTTTGAGGCAGCGACTCTTGTAGATCCCTTCAATGGTGGGCAGGTCAATACCCATGATAGACGGGGCACTGTTCACCAGTTTTTGCAATCTTCTTCATTTATGAGCATTAGAGTTGCCAAACCAAGCCGTGATGTAACTAATCAAAATGCTCTCTCCTGTACACCTTTAGAAGTTCAACAGAGTATTCGTTGACATGCCGAATTTCCTCAATCTTCTATGGAAGTAGAGGTGTTGATTGTTTTTTTCATGATTGCATCAATGTGCTGGGATCTTGAGAGATATGCTGGTCCAGCAAAATGTCGATTTTGACTCTTTCCACCACTGTCCCGTCAATGAAGACAGGTTTGTGGATTCTTTTCTATTCTCTTCCAATCGGTTCCTTGGTCTTACTGATGTTGAGAGTAAGGTTGTTGTTTAGGCACCATTTGATCCTTTGATCAATCTCCCTCCTACAATCCAACACATCATCATCTGTAATTTGTCCAACAATGGTGGTGTCGACTGTGAACTTGAAGATAGAGTTCAAACTGTGTCCGGCTACACAGTCGTAAGTATAGAGTGAGTAGAGCAGGGTGCGGAGCACAGAACCTTGAGGTGCTCCTGCACTGATGGTTATCGAAGAGGAGGTGTTGCTGCCAATTCATACAAATTGTGGTCTGTTGATGAGGAAGTCGAGGATTCTGTTGCAGAGGGAAGTCGAGGATCCAGTTGCAGAACCCAGTTCTGTGAGCTTGGTAACCAGCTTGGAGGTGATGTTTGATTGTCAAGCTGTATTCTATGAACAACACGCATGTGATTTTATTGTCCAAGTGGTTCAGTGCAGAGTGGAGAGCCAGTGATTTACATCCTCCTTTGATCTGTTGTGGCAGTAGGCAAATTGTAGCTTGCCCAGGTTCTTGTTGAGGTAGAAGTTGATATTTAAAACCAACCTTTCAAAGCACTTCGTCACCACGGACGTTGGTGCTACTGGTCGGTGGTCATTGAGGCACATCACTTTACTTTTCTTGGGCACTGGTATTATTGATGCACTTTTAAAGCAGGTGAGAGTGTTAGCCCTCAGTAATGAGAGGTTGTAAATGTCCGCAAAATCCAGCCAGTAGGTCTGCACAGGTTTTAAGAACACGATGCTATTTGAGGGTTTACGTAGGACCTTCTGACATTGGCGTCTGTGACTGAGATTGTAATACGATCAGGGGCTATGGAGTTGAAGAAGGGTCTGAAGAAGGACCCCAAACCGAAACATCACCTATCCATTCTGTCTCCACCACAGATGTTGTCTGACGCACTAAGTCACTCTAAGCACTTGTGTTTTGTTCAGGATTCCAATATCTGTATCCCAAACTGTGAATAAGAGAGGCCAATTAAAACCTAATGGAAGGAGATACCTCCAAGAGCATTCCCACCCTTGACGATGGTCGGATGAACAATCGAGTGCTAAAAAAAAATCAAGTTAGATGATCCACTAGCTTTCTCCTGAATCTCCACCACCACAAAAGTCAGTCTGCAGTAATTTCATGTGTACTGAATGTGGCATCAAGGGATGTTGATGAGTCTGATGTCAGGACATCAAGGGTAAAAAAAATGTGTAGTCAAGCAATCAAGGTAGCCCCAGCACATCACTGAAGCAGTTCTATTGGGCCATATTCTGTGTCCATGTTAATATTGGCCAAAATACAGCTATTATAAAATGAAGGATCATTGCATTTGCAGGGCTTGCTTTGCCTCATTCTGTGAAAGTGCAAGCTGAGAGTCATGGCTCCAAGGAGTCTGGACCCCAGATGGAAGTTGATGATAAGGAGTGGTCTAGATGTCGTTACTTTGTTAAAATGTTTGAGGGTTTGCAGAAAGAGATAAGAAGGTCTGCAAATGCATAGTGGGGATTGGTTATAAAAAGGGGTGTGAAACGGTATTGTAAATAATGTTGCAAGGTGTGTGTGCTGCTGCTAGATGATTGGCTGAAGTGTGAAGCCTTTTGAATTGTTTATACTACCTGGGAAAATGTTGCAGTACTTACTCCTTCCAGAAGCTTCTGTAGAAACATTGTAATGGGATGCTTTATAATTGTGTTAGGGAACTGCCAATGTGATCGATATGTGTGATTGGTTTGTAGGGGTTGCCTCCCCCAAGTAATGTCACGCATTTAGTTTGGAAGGGTATAAGAGGGTGGGTAATTCTTTGGGGTGTGTCGGTTGATTGTGACTTCTGTTCTGTTTGCAAGAGATATTGTTGTCTTGCGTGAGTGGATCAGCAACCGTCCCTGCAGTTTGTTCTTCAATAAAGTAAGGTTTTGGAACCAGAGTTTGACTTAGTGTTTGACTAAACCAGACTAAGGGGGTAAGTCTAGAACTGGAATTTACATTGGGAGCATTCGTCCGGGATCTCAATGGAGCCCCAGACATAAGTTTGCAGTCAGGGAGTTGAGTCGTTATTCAATATTAAGTAGTGGAAGTATTGAAGGTCGAGCGCTGGGGTAAGATTGGCTATTTACGCCAATATTGGCCTCCCTTCACTGGCTCCCAGTGCACTTTCGAGTTCATTTTAAAATTCTTTTATTTGTTTTTAAATCTTTGAATGGGCTCGCCCCGCCTTACCTCTCTGAGCTGCTCCACCTATATGCTCCTGCCCGGTGCCTCAGGTCAGCTGATCAGCTGCTCCTGGAGGTACCGAGGTCTAAGCGGAAGCTCAGAGGGGATAGAGCCTTCTCTGTTGCTGCTCCAGCACTCTGGAACACATTGCCGTTGCACATCAGACAGGCCCCCTCACTGTCCATCTTCAAATCCACCTTAAAAACTCACTTTTATTCTCTGGCTTTCGACACTGGCTGAGACATTGCTCCTGTTTTTAGTGCTTTTAATGTCTTTTAATTTTTACTGTTTTATAGTCCTTCGTTTTACGGTTTTTAATGGTTTGTAATAACTTCTTGTCCATGAGTTCTCATGTACAGCACTTTGTGGCAACTGCAGTTGTATAAAGTGCTTTATAAATAAAGTTATTATATTATTTACTTTAAAAGTCAGCGCTGGTGTGTGGTCAGTACATTAAGAGTCAGTACTGAAGTTGGTCCAGCGCTAAGGTAGAAAATTAGCATTGAATTGTGATCTACATTTTTTATTCTAAATTTGAGGTGTTCACATTGAATATCCGTTTTGATCTAGATCTTAAATTTCTGATTCTAAATTTCTCTAAATTTGAGGTGTTAATAATCCGTTTTGATCTAAATCTTGTCAAATTGTAAAATAGCTCCGTAATTGTATACAGCTCCATATAACTCCTTAATTGTAATATAACAACTTGCTTAGAATTGTGTAAATACTTTTCTTTAAAAAACAGTTTGCTTAAATTGTACTGCTCTGCCTTTATTTGAGTTGTGGGATTCTGTTTTCGCAATGTAACTGATTTTGTTCTGATAATGTAACTTAAGGCTCTGTCTCACGGTGTTGCGGTCATCGGCGGTGAAGCGCGGCGTCGCCGGTAGAAGGGACCGCACGGCAACGGCGAGATCGCCGAGCCTATGCCACGGGAGCGCCGCACGGATGCTGCGCGGGGGCCGAGTGATTTAAGTACGGCTGGTCCCACGAGCTTGCGGTAAGTAAAAAAAAAAGGGCGGGCCGACTGCGATAACGTCATTTTGGATCTGCGGGGCTGTGGCGGCAGCCGTGCTGATCGCGGCGCTGTGGCGGTGGCAGTGCTGATCGCGGCGCTGTGGCGGCGGCCGTGCCGCACACGTGCCTCACTAGCGGAGGCTGTGGCGGTGAAGGTTCTACTCACGGCTCTCGTGCCACACTGGCGGCGGCTGTGGAGGCGGCCGTGCCGCACTCGTGCCTCACTGGCGGCGGCTGTGTGGTAGGAAAATATTTTTGAACAGTGTTGGTTTTATTTTAGCACCGTGCGGTGTTGGGAACAACGCCGCACGGCCCCGGAATTGTGCGTTTGACCGAGCCCGCGGTCTCTGGCGGCCCAGGAGCGGTAGACAGTTCCTGTTTCGCCGCCAATGACCGCAGACTCGTGCGACAGGCCTTTAATTCTTCTCCTGTATTGTTAGAACGGTTTGCTTGAATTGTGTGATCTAGTGTAGTTTTAAATAGTGTGATTTATCTTAGAATTGTACTGTAATTGAATGCTTATATTTCATATTACAGTGTGTTTAGGCATTATTAGCTGTATTATTTCTTGTTTGAGTGTGATTTTGCTCTTGTGTTACAGCTGTATTTGTTCTTGTTTGAATCCAAATGTTTAAATGCAGGTAATTTGCTGCTGTATTGTGTTTGCTTGTTCTTTTGACAAGTTGGTCCCGCGTGGAGTCGAAGTGTGTTTACCGCTTTAAAAAGCCTGTGTGGATCTCGTGTATGTAGGATTTGTGTGACTGTTTCTTGGGTACCCGTTTGAAAGAAGATAGACTTGTGTTGGAGACTTGCTAGGGTGTTAGGAATTTTGCCTTTGTTTTGTGAGAGATTTATCTGTGAGTGACTTTCTAGCCTTCATTGGCTCCCTGTGAGATCCAGCCCAGGATAGACTTTCCTCCTTCATTGCTGTGATCTGCAGAAAAAGATGAAAAATGTCTAAAATTGATTCTCCACCCTCTCCCCCTTCTCTCTCACAGAGTCTCTCACCTGTTTTGGGCCGAATTTCTGGCAGTTTCTGAGCTGCCAGCCCACCAGGCCTGAGTGACTGAGCTGCCAGCCCACCAGGCCTGAGTGACTGAGCTGCCAGCCCACCAGGCCTGAGTGACTGAGCTGCCAACGCAAGAAACCATTCGGCCCACAATGTCCATACTAGCCCTCTGGAAACATAGAAACATAGAAATTAGGTGCAGGAGTAGGCCATTCGGCCCTTCGAGCCTGCACCGCCATTCAATATGATCATGGCTGATCATCCAACTCAGTATCCTGTACCTGCCTTCTCTCCATACCCCCTGATACCTTTAGCCACAAGGGCCACATCTAACTCCCTCTTAAATATAGCCAATGAACTGGCCTCAACTACCTCCTGTGGCAGAGAATTCCACAGATTCACCACTCTCTGTGTGAAAAATGATTTTCTCAGCTCGGTCCTAAAATACTTCCCCCTTATCCTTAAACTGTGACCCCTTGTTCTGGACTTCCCCAACATCGGGAACAATCTTCCTGCATCTAGCCTGTCCAACCCCTTAAGAATCTTGTAAGTTTCTATAAGATCCCCCTTCAATCTTCTAAATTCTAGCGAGTTCAAGCCGAGTCTATCCAGTCTTTCTTCATATGAAAGTCCTGCCATCCCAGGAATCAGTCCGGTGAACCTTCTCTGTACTCCCTCTATGGCAAGAATCTTTCCTCAGATTTGGTGACCAAAACTGTACGCAATACTCCAGGTGACCAGTTCAGGGAACCAGTCCCTTCAACCCATAACACCCATACTAGTGCTCCAGAAAGCCCACCCCCCCCTCCCACTGGCCACCAAGATTGGAATTGGTGCAGTGGTGGAATATTCCGATGGGGGACCAGCCCTCCAGTGTGAACATGGGACCCAACGGGTCCCACTTAGTGTAGTAAGAATTAAAAACTTAAATATTCAATAGCATTATCTTTGCCAAGTCCCCCAGTGTTAATATAGTGGGGTTTAACTCACTTAATCCCAGCTACATGAATGGCAGAACAGGTTATTGCGTTAATGACAGGTGCTGTCACCATATCAGAAGCGAGAAACTGCAATGCATTTTGTAAACTACAGTGCACTAGTGATGGCAGGTGTATAGTGATGGATTCGATGTCAGTCATATGGGCAGCTCTATCATGAATGGTGTTGTGTTTGAAATTCATGGGAGCTGTGGCAAACAACTCAATTCCTGACACCCTGAAACCTTTCCATCATCCACACAACACATGACAGGAGTGTGATGCGATAATCTTGGCTTCACAGAATGAGAGCATCTGCAACAGCACCTCAGGCAACTCAACACCACAGTACCATTACATGTTGGTATTCCCAATACTATACTTAACCTATGCAGCCCCATGTGTCAAATTAAACCCCTGCCTCAGTACCATAGACATCCCACAACATGAAATCTTTAATCACCCTGACAGCTTTTTGACAAGTTGCTGATCTTTTCAACTGTTGGCAGTTGGAGACTTCTAAAACAATCGAAGAAAAACTCAATTATTAAAAACCAATCAGTGTGTAAAATGTAATAATTGGCTTTGAAACTACTTGTAAGTTGTAAAATTCAATGAAGTATTGGATTCAGTTAAATGTTAAGATTAAATATTTTTTTAATAAAATCACATCTGCTCCAATCTGTTCATTTCAAGTTGGTGATTCCATTCAAATGAATGGGGCCATGTTACATTTGTCCTTTGTCCATGGCATAAAACGGAGAGGGTAGGATGCTGAGTGATTCAGCAGAATTCCGAGATTCTGTGCTCAATCAAGTGGCACAGAGGAAGGTCTGTGTTCTGTTCTTCTGCATTACAAAATGCAGCCATGCATGTCAGGAAGACACTAACCTAAGCAATACGGTCAGATGGAGTTGCCAACTGAAGAGGATTATGGGTAGAGTGGTCTGGATAATCCAGCCCATGACCAGATTTGGCAATTGTACAAAGCTGTGGTAAATGGTTTCCTGATTGTTCAAATATGAGGCCATTATCTTAGACCTGGAAATGATGGGCTGAGCACTATTCACATGTGGATTATTTCAATTAATCTTGAATATCGTGTTTGTCATTTCATGGTTCTGTCTAATTCATTATTTTTGTATCATTGACAAAATTGAACCTGTATGTTTGATTTATTTTTATCTCACTTTCTAAATAATTTACAAGCAAGGCAAAAAGGTACTTTGATAGAGATTATTTTGTGAAACCAGAGCACACAGCATGCCAATTTGAGTATCCTGACAATAGTCATATTCACTGTCATTTGTTATTGTCTTAGCCAGGGTAATGATTCATGGAATAATTCATAATCATAATTTATGACTGCTTGAACTTTAACCTTAATAGCAGCTGTTCAGAAGAATAGCATCTCATGTTTTCTGGACATTCATGTCAACAACATCAATTAGTATTTACATGATTATAACTATAGCCAACTATCCCCCAAAAGAAGCCGGTTTGATTGAACATTACCTCTCGTTTACGTAAATTTTTTGAAGTACCATTTCAGCCATTTCATCCCTCGTTATAGGTTTTATTGTTTTCCAGGCTAATTAATTCTTATTTTGCTGTGGTTTCTTCCTAGCTTTCTTAAACAGTATTTATATGATTTATATATTTCTGTGATATAATTTATTTTATTTAGCTGAGTCCCAATCCTGGACCCAATATTAGTGTTGTCAGGATATCCAGTATATGCTTTTCTTTCTCTGTTGAAAACACTGATGCAAAGTAATAAGAGTCAAGTCAAGAGTCTTTTATTGTCATATGTCCCGGACGAGACAATGAAATTCTTACTTGCTGCAGCACAACAGAATATGTGAATATGTAAACATTGTACATAAAGGGAAAAAAAAGAAAACGTTTAATAAATAACAAATATATGCAAATAACAAATAATAATATTGTCTTTTGCAGTTCAAAGCTCATAGCTTATTCATTGTGTTTAATAGCCTGATGGCTGTGGGGGGAAAGCTGTTCCTGAACCTGGACATTACAGTCTTTAGGCTCCTGTCCCTTCTTCCTGATGGCAGTGGTGAGATAAGTGTGTGGCCAGGATGGTGTGGGTCCTTGATGATTTTGGCTGCCTTTTTGAGGCAGCGACTACAATAGATCCCTTCGATGGTGGGGAGGTCAAAGCCGGTGATGGACTGGGCAGTGCTCACAACTTTTTGTATTCACTGGAGTTTAGAAGGATGAGGGGGGATCTTATAGAAACATATACAATTATAAAAGGACTGGACAAGCTAGATGCAGGAAAAATGTTCCCAATTTTGGGTGAGTCCAGAACCAGGGGCCACAATCTTAGAATAAAGGGGAGGTCATTTAAGACTGAGGTGAGAAAAAACGTTTTCACCCAGAGAGTTGTGAATTTATGTAATTCCCTGCCACAGAGAGCAGTGGAGGCCAAGTCACTGGATGGATTTAAGAGAGAGTTAGATAGAGCTCTAGGGACTAGTGGAGTCAAGGGATATGGGGAGAAGGCAGGCACGGGTTATTGATAGGGGACGATCAGCCATGATCACAATGAATGGCGGTGCTGGCATGAAGGGCCGAATGGCCTCCTCCTGCACCTATTTTCAATGTTTCTATATTTCTATGTTTCTATGTATTCTTTTTCGCTCCTGGACGTTCAAGTTGCTGAACCAGGCCACAATGCAACCAGTCAGAATGCTTTCTACCGTGCACCTGTAGAAGTTTAGGAGAATCCTCTTCGACATGCCGAATCTCCGTAATGTTTTCAGGAAGTAGAGTCGCTGATGTGCCTTGTTTACAATTGCATCGGTGTGCTGAGTCCAGGAAAGATCTGATATATGCACGCCCAGGAATTTGAAGTTATTGACCTTCTCCGCCATCGTCCTGTTGATATATTCCGGATCGTGGGTCCTCATCCTTCCCCTACTAAAGTCCACAATCAGTTCCTTGGTCGTACTGATGTTGATAGCCAGGTTGTTGTCTGGCACCATTTGGTCAGTCGGTCGATCTCACTTATATACTCTGACTTGTCCCCATCTGTGATTCGTCCAACCACAGTGGTGTCATCGGCGAACTTGATGATGGAGTTCGCACTATGACCGACTACGCAGTCATGGGTATAGAGTGAGTAAAGTAGGGGGCTGAGCACGCAGCCTTGAGGTGTTCCTGTACTAATTGTTACTGAGGATGAAGTGGTTCCTCCAATTCGAACAGACTGTGGTCTATGGATGAGTAAGTCGAGGATCCAATTGCAGAGGGATGCGCAGAGGCCCAGTTCCGTGAGCTTGGTAACCAGCTTGGAAGGGATAATGGTATTAAAGGCCGAGCTGTAGTCTATAAACAACAGCCTGACGTTGGTGTTTTTATTGTCCAACTGGTCCAGTGCGTAGTGGCGAGCCAGTGAAATTGCATCTACCGTTGATCTGTTGTGGCGGTATGCGAACTGTAGTTGGTCGAGGTTCTTGTCGAGGTAGGAGTTGATGTGCACATAACCAACCTCTCAAAGCACTTCATCACCACAGACGTTAGTGCCACTGGTCGATAGTCATTGAGGCACGTCACCTTACTCTTCTTGGGCACCGGTATTATTGATGCCCTCTTAAAGCAGGTGGGAACCTCAGACCTCAGAAGTGAGAGGCTGAAAATGTCCGTAAAAACTCCAGCCAGTTGGTCCACACAGGTTTTTAGAACGCGGCTGGGTATACCATCAGGTCCAGGTGCTTTCCGAGGGTTCACCCCCCTGAAGGATCTTCTGATGTCAGCCTCTGTGACTATGACTGTAACACCGTCAGGGCGAATAGGGGCTCGGGAAGGCACATTAGTGTTCTTCCTATCGAACCGTGCATAGAACGCATTGAGCTCGTCAGGGAGTGATGCTTTGCTGTCATTTGAGCCGCCTCCTGATTTTGCCTTGCAGGAGGTGATGGCATTCAAGCCCTGCCACAGTTGCCGTACATCCGTCTCATCCTCCAGCTTAGAGCAGAAGTCCCTTTTGGCCTTTTTGATGGCCTTACCAAGGTTGTATCTGGACTTCTTCTAGACTTCTGCATCGCCAGACCTGAATGCCTGGGATCTTGCCTTCAGAAGAATGCGGATCTCATGGTTCATCCAAGGCTTCTGGTTAGGAAACACTCGGAAAGTTTTTGTTGAAATGCAGTCCTCTGCACATTTCCTTACAAAGTCTGTAACGACAGTGGCATATTCATCCAGGTCCATTGCCGAGTCCTTGAACATTGCCAAGTCTACAGACTCCAAGCAGTCCTGGAGTTGTTCCTCTGCTCCCACCCCCCCCCTCCCCCTTGCTCCTTCCTCTTGTCAGCCAGAGCAGATTTTATGGAAAATAGATCGCTTGCCCTATTGGGTTGGAAACCTGTTTTATAGCACACACATAGTGTTTTGAACTTCTGCCATTTCCTCCATTAAAAGATTTGTCTAGTTTACGAAGGACAATTTCTGCATCACTGCATGCAAGCTACCTTATCAAAGCCTTAAATTTTCACAGCTGCTTTACCTTTCTTTCTTTCCAACATAACCTTAGACTCAATCATGTTGTAATTGGTTTTAAATGAACGTTAATGGACCATCAGGCTATAAATTTAATCTGTCTCATTACTAATTCTAATATGGCCTGCTCTTTGTAGATTCCAGGACAAACAATTGGATGTAAACAATATAGACACAGTCCATCAATACATTACTTTCCAAACATGCTTTCCAGTATACAAGCAATTTAAAGGTCTATATTAAGATCATTCCGTCCTTTTCAACGTGCATATTTATTTTTTGCAATTATATTCAGTATCGTAGCTGCTACCAGGGACTCTGTACACAGCTCTTGTTAGATTATTCTTTTTTATTTTCTGAATCCCATCCATAAAATCTCCAATGCCTGCTTACCTCTACTTAAAACTGCCCTCATTATGAAGTTATTCCATGCCTGCCAAATCTTCTTAGTCCTGTTCAATTTGCACATGGCTCAGATGGTAATCCAGGGATTGTAACCTTGAATATCCTGTCCTCTAATTTAGTTTTCAGTGCCTGACATTCTCCAAATGGGCCGCTTACCATTTTTTCCTTAATGACAGGAATCTCTTGGTTTATGGTGCCTCAAGATGTCCCTTATCCTGGCACCAGAAGACGGCATTGTATTTGGCAGTGTTAATTCTGTGTACAAGGATTGATTTTTTGGCAAAAAAAGACACAAAGTGCCAGAGTAACTCAGCAGGTCAGGAAGCATATCTGGAGAACGTAAATAGTCGTTTTGCGTCGGGACCTTTCTTCAGATTTTTTTGTCTCGTCATTTATTGAAACTCAGCAACTAGTCACGGTCTGATTCGTTGTTCTCTGTTAGATGTGACTGAGATATGGATCAAAGCATCCAGTCAGTACTTCACCTTATTTTAAGTTAGATCTCTAGCTCATTGCCAATCTCAACATCTATGAGCCAGAGAGATTCAAAGTGGAAACAACTACTGTAGTAATGTTTGCTTGGAGTGTAAGGTAAAACAAATCTTATCAGCTCAAGAGCAATTAGGGATGTGCAATAAATGCTGGCCTTGCCAGTGCTTGTAATATTTTGTGAATTAGTATTTTAAATAATAAAACTTTCTTTTTATGATCATCCTCTGGAACTACGTTCACTAACATTGCATATCTGCAATCGCTTTAGGCAATAAATGTTTACCCTCCTGAAGGAGTAACTTCAGAAATATTCATGAAAGTATCTTATTACATTCATGGGCTGCCAGAATTGCTCCTTTAGCAACACTCTTCCCTCTGAAGTTGAAAATTGCGAGTTCAAGATAGGCGCTTGCAATAAAGCTTGAATAGCCATATTGTACCAAACAATGGTAGACACAAAATGCTGGAGTAACTCAGCAGGACAGGCAGTATCTCTGCAGAGAAGGAATGGGTGATGTTTCAGGCCGATTGATGTCAGGGGAGTGGGCGGGACAGAGTGGGCATGCCCACCTCTGACATCAGTTTAAAGAAGGGTCTCGACCCGAAACATCACCCATTCCTTCTCTCCAGAGATGCTGTCTGTCCCGCTGAGTTATTCCAGCATTCTACCTTCGATTTAAACCAGCATCTGCAGTTCTTTCCTACACATTTTGTACCAAACAACAGTGCACTGTGTAAAATTAAGATTTTAAATGAGCCAAAACATCAAAGGCCTACATGTTCTCGGGCAGATAAAAACATTATTCATGTTCCATTTTGCACAATAAAGTAATATTATTCTTGGTGTTCTGGGTAAAATCTATTCCAGACAAATTTCAATTCTTGAATTAACTGCATGGAAAAAAATATCTGGCCAATGTAACATTGTTGTTTCTGGTTTTGCATTGGATAAATTGGCTACTGCATTACAGCAGTGACAATAACTGTCAAGAGCTTGACAATGAATCATTGAAGGATGCTGACAAATTGGGGATGTACATTAAGTAATTATACTAAGAAAAGGTAAAACGTCATAAACTTTACAGATACATTCTATATCACTTGCTCCTATATTTAAATAAATAGTTTACATAACATGCATTATTCACTTTTACTATCCTCAGTTTCATTTTATAAAGTGCACATTAACCTAAATTTATCTACTTTATCTTACTAATGATTCCATAAATTGGATCATTATTTTATTTCAGCCCAGATGAGTGAGTAGGTGTTTTCATACGACACATAATAGGGTGGATTGTGTTCAGGAGACACAAGGTACTGCAGATGCTAATTTACTAAAAAAAAAAAAATGCCGGAGTAACTCAGCGGGTCAAGCTGCATCTTTGGAGGACATGGATATATGACGTTTCGGGTTAAGACCCTTCTTCAGTCTGATTGCTGTAAGTGTGTGCACAGATCGCTGAGCTCTGTGTGCAAAACAAAAGATAGACACATGATGTTGGAGTAACTCAGCACTCCAGCATTTTGTGTCTATCTTCGGTGTAAACCTGTATCTGCAGTTCCTTCCTACACATTCTGTATGCAAACAGTTCTCCAAATAACTGGCATAACGATGGGAAATTTTATTCTACATAAAATGAATAAATATCAAGTTAGGGATGGCGTAAAAGTCTATTTTGCAGTGTTGGTAGCAATCCATATTACTTAATGAAAGCTCAACCATGAAGATCACAGTTTACTGTATTACCAAGCAGGAGCAAATGCATATGTTGACCCCAATAAGATGCTTAGTGATGCTGCAGCAGCTAACAGCACACATCACTAATTCCAAGGTGCTGTGTGGATCATCAAGGAGCGGGTAAATGGGATTAGTGTAGAGAGCAAAAAAAAGGTTGTCATGGGCTGTATGACTCTGTGGCTGTCACTGAACAGACAAAATACTGTACCTTGGTTATAGCAACTTGAATGCATTATTCTTAATCTTAATAATCCATCCTGATTGAGTTCCCATGAATGAGACAACCTGCGGACGAGAATCTCCTCCTACACTGCCTTTCATGTTCAAAAGCAATACCACAGAGATGTAAAAGTGCAATGTGAATATGTTAGACAATAGACAATAGACAATAGGTGCAGGAGTAGGCCATTCGGCCCTTCGAGCCAGCACCGCCATTCAATGTGATCATGGCTGATCATCCCCAATCAGTACCCCGTTCTTGCCTTCTCCCGATATCCCCTGACTCCACTATCTTTAAGAGCCCTATCTAGCCCTCTCTTGAAAGTATCCAGAGAACCGGCCTCCACCACCCTCAGATGCAGAGAATTTCACACTCGCAACTCCTTGTGAGAAAAAGTGTTTCCTCAAAAGCGACTTTGAGTCCTGAAAAGCGCTATATAAATAAAATCTATTATTATTATTATTATCTCCGTTCTAAATGGCTTACCCCTTATTCTCAAACTGTGGCCCCTGGTTCTGGACTCCCCCAACATCGGGAACATGTTTCCTGCCTCTAGCGTGTCCAAACCCTTAACAATCTTATATGTTTCAATAAGATCCCCTCTCATTCTTCTAAACTCCAGAGTGTACAAGCACAGCTGCTCCATTCTCTCAACATATGACAGTCCCGCCATCCCGGGACCTTGTAAACTTGTAAACCTATGCTGCACTTCCTCAATAGCAAGAATGTCCTTCCTCAAATTAGGGGATCAAAACTGCACACAATACTCCAGGTGTGGTCTCACTGGGGCTCTGTACAACTGCAGAAGGACTCTTTGCTCCTATACTCGACTCCTCTTTTTATAAAGGCCAACATGCCATTCGCTTTCTTCACTGCCTACTGTACCTGCATGCTTACTTTCATAGACTGATGAACAAGGACCCCCCAGATCCCATTGTACTTCCCTTTTCCCAACTTGACACCATTTAGATAGTAATCTGCCTTCCTGTTTTTGATACCAAAGTGGATAACCTCACATTTATCCACATTAAACTTCATCTGCCATGCATCTGTCCACTCCCCCAACCTGTCCAAGTCACCCTGCATTCTCGTAGCATCCTCCTCACAGTTTACACAGCCACCAAGTTTTGTGTCATCTGCTCTGTTATGTTACTCTGCTTTCAGTGCTTATATGAATATAACACTGATATCCCTCATTCTGCCTCAAGCTATGTCCAAAAACAAGAAATATTAGTGAATTCTGACTTTAGGTGACCAAAACTGAATTGTTCTACCGATCTCCATGCAATTGAAAATCAAGAGAGATTCAACAGGTTATTGAACTGATTTAATCACATCTGCTGATATCACCAAAAAGGAGATTATTCAGTTCAGCATTGATACTACCTCCTTAAAACAGCTGTAAAGGTAATCCTACTCCTCTCTTTTTTATTAAATATTCTTGAATTCAGTGACTCCACGATTCATTCTCAGTTAGCAAAATCAAATTTGTTTTGAAAATATTCAGGGGTTCATCCTGGTTCAAAATGTTATTGACGTTGCTTTCATGGTTTATGATCACCTGTAGAGAAACGGAGCTAGTAAAACATTGTTTTGTGAACAAACAAAGGCAATCATTCTCAGAGGAGCATTATTAAAATCCAGACTGCAGACACATTTTACGTGTTACATTGTTGTTCATGTAATTTGGGGGACATTTACACTAGTAAAAAAGTCCTTGGAATTATCAAAATTCAACAGAGCATAATAATGACATTAAATTCTTGATGGTAAATGTGGGGAAAATTGTTCCATTTTGCTCAATTTTTGGAGTTGAAATTCACACTCAATTTTCTCTCTTTCATTTGATGATGAGTACATTATGTTATACAACATACAATTTTTTTTTTCTTCCAAAGATATGCAATGGGACTAATTCTTGAAAATGTATGAATGACAGAAATAATAACTACTCATTTGGCACAGGGAATTAAATTATACTTCAATAGTACTTTCAAAGTAACATCTAGCCAACAACATAGCTCAGCTTATTGCTGTCTGTGAACACACCATTATTTGTGTAAACCAATTTTACATCTGCTGGTGGAAATGCTCTTTGTTAGAAGTGGGCAGACAAAAAGCTGCATCACTACAGTTGACATGTAGATATGCACAAGGACCGAATTTACAAAGTGGAGCGCTCATTTATTGTGTTACAAAATGGAGCGCTCACTCAGTATTATGGGACTTGACCAGATTCCATTCCTGTCCTCTTATAAATAGAACTGACTAATTCTCACCGTGTGTAAGAAGGAACTGCAGATGCTGGTTAAAACCGAAGATAGACAAACAAAGCTGGAGTAACTCAGTGGGACAGGCAGCATCTCTGGAGAGAAGGAATGGGTGACCTTCGGGTCGAGACGCTTCTTCAGTCTGAGTTATGGGCTTGTCCCACTTAGGCGATTTTTCAGGCGACTGTCAAGTTGCCAGCAGTCGCCTGAAAACCCGGCAACTGGAACGGTGAATGCCAGAGTGGAACACACAGACACACACACATCGCTTCCTGCACCAGCCCATTATGCAGGCGAGGACAGGGCAATCGGGGGGAGCGATGTCTGAGTGAAATTCACACGGTGCAAAGCCAAGATGATACAGACACACAACACGATGAACAGGAAGGTTGGAGCTGTAATTAAGCCGGCTAAAGCAGTGTACGGTAGCTCCTTTAAAAGAGATGGGGGGGGGGGAGAGGGTGGAGAAGAAGGGAGAAGGAGTCGAGACAACTTTTAAGAAGCCAGAGATACACGGCTATGAAGCTCGGCAGACATTTGACATTACCGGTCGGTCATCCTTGGTTCTGAAAACTACTGCTTACGGGTTTTTTTCCCAATGAGGCAATGAAATTCACCGGTCAGCACTGGCTACAACCTACGAAAACCTGAGAACCTTCGACCTCCTGGCAACCCACTAGGACCTCCTGGCGACCCACCTATGGCACGAGAATTCTCACTATTCTCCATGGCGACCATAATGAGGTCGCGACTAATTCCCAGAATGCGGGAGCTCCTCATGACCATGAAGGCGACTCCCCGGCAACCACCGCGAACATGTGGCAACCATGTGGTGACTCCTTAGTCTCCTGCAGTCGCCTAAAATGTCGCCTAAGTGGGACAGGCCCATTACTCCAGCTTTCTGTGTCTATCTTTGACAAATTCTGACTTCAGTACCAGTTTAGTTTAGTAGTGAGATATAGCGTGGAAACAGGCCCAGTGATCCCCGCATACACCCACTAGGGACAATTTTTACATTTACCAAGCCAATTAGCCTACAAACCTGTATGCCTTTGGAGTGTGGAGGGAATGGAAGATCTTGGAGAAAACCCACACAGGTCATGGGGCGAACGTACAAACTCCATACAGACAGCACCCGTAGGCAGGATCGAACCCGGGTCTCCAGCGCTGCATTCGCTGTAAGGCAGCAACTCTACCGCTGTGCCACTGTGCTGCCCTAAAACAGCTTAAGTTGCATTCACAAGGTCACTGAATACAAGAAGCATATTTCTGGCTCATAGACGATGAACATGTCCAGTGAATATCATTGGATGACTCAGAGCTGACTATTGTCGATTCATAAGATGGTTAAAATGTCCGCATGTTCATCATCAGACATCTGTTTGAGTGTGTACATAATGTACACAATGAATGTTAATATTATTGTCTACAGCCATCCAGGGATTATGAACTACAGCCATCCAGGAGTTATGGAAGAGGGTATAATAATAGATGTTTTCCTTTATTCTGGAGAGAAGTTGCCTGGGACTCTCACGCATACATACAACCACATGCACACTCACACACACACGCGTGCACACACACACACACTGATTTCTCCCCATTGCTGCTAACAATAAACCTTTGACATTTGCCACATACCTGGGTCTTGGGTGACTGTTCACTCATGTAATTTCCCCAAACTGTCTTAACTGTCTTAAACCAGCAGATGGTTTTGTGATCAGGTGGAGATTTAAATGCACCGTTTGTGATGAAGTGTCACAGATAGAAACCACCTGTGTCCCATTGAGTGACAAGTATTTAACAAGAACTGTCAGGCTACAACCCAAGAACCCCTTTGGGAGAGGTAGTTTACCAATTTTCAATTAGACCAATGCTAAAATAAGTGTGGTTTTCAGAATAAATGAAAACCATAAGGAAATAGGAGCAGGAGTAAGCCACGCAGTATCTTCAAGCCGATCCTGCCATTCAATGTGATCATGGCTAATCTGCTCCTGATCTCATCACCTATTTTATGCCAGTTCCCTTTAAGACTTCAATGCCGAAAGGGACTGACCAAATGTTTTACGTGTCTCTAAATCTCATCCATAATAGCAAGGTCATTCTGCATTGCTGACGCTGACAAATAAACCTGACAATAATCAATGAAGCTGATAACCATGCAAGAGTCTTCACCATACTACTCTGATGAGGTCATTAAATGGGTAGTGGAGATGAATGCAGGAATACAAGACCACACTACTGCTGTAGAAGCCTCCAGTCATATCGTACTATTGCTGCTAGGCTTTTTTTCTGCTGTTAAATAATGGAATCACTTAACCCATTCGGTCTCGACCCGAAACGCTACCCATTCCTTCACTCCAGCGATGCTGCCTGTCCCGCTGAGTTACTCCAGCATTTTGTGTCTATCTTAGAACTCTACACATTGAATAAACTGATGAACAACCTTTGTTTGTTGTACTCCATATGCTGTATCCTGCAACCAAAAGCGGAATCTATTAGAAACTGTATTTCCAATGATGCTTTAAAAATTGATATGTTTCATAAATGTCATAATCATGTCGAGTTAACAGCATTTATTGGAAAATGTGGAAACCCACATTGTAATAGGGAGCATCAGGGGTTAGGATCAAACTCGGGTCTCTGGCGCTGTAAGGTAGCAACTTAACAATGGCGCCACTGTGCCGTTCCAAGATATTGTGTAATTTGTGTCCTTTACTGTTTATTGTGCAGTGTATGTTTATTGGCTGTTTTTCCATTAGTACTGTACAATTAAACCCCATGTCCTCCCATATGGTCTGATATAGTGAAGGTTTAGTGCATGGACAAATGAACATGGAGGTCCCAAAGTTGAGTTATTAGTTGATTGCATTTACTTTTGCTGTCCTCAACAGTAAAGAATCTCTAAAGTATCGGCATTGTGAAAACAAAATTGTACCAGCATCATCATTATTATAACGTAGCTGGGAAATAATTCTGTTCACCAGGTTCCTTTTGTTTCATTGATGCTACAGTTCCACTGATTGACCTGTATTAGAGCATAGGACTGAAACAAACATGATATCAAGGCCATGGTGAAAAGCTGGTTTGAACTCTGACTCTGACATCCATCTTGCCTCGTCATGTTAAGGAATGGCTGATGTGCTGATAATCAAGAATAACATTTCAAACCATATGTGGGGTATATATATATATATATATATATATATATATATATACAGTGCCCTCCATAATGTTTAGGACAAAGACCCATCCTTTATTTATTTGCCTGTGTACTCCACAATTTGAGATTTGTAATAGAAAAAATCATGTGGTTAAAGTGCACATTGTCAGAGTTTATTAAAGGGTATTTTTATACATTTTGGTTTCACCATGTAGAAATTACAGCTGTGTTTATACATAGTCCCCCCATTTCAGGGCACCATAATGTTTGGGACACATGGCTTCACAGGCATTTGTAATTGCTCAGGTGTGTTTAATTGCCTCCTTAATGCAGGTATACGAGAGCTCTCGCCTCATAGCCTTTCCTCCAGTCTTTCCATCAACTTTCAGTGCTGTTATCAACATGAGGACCAAAGTTGTGCCAATGAAAGTCAAATAAGCCATTATGAGACTGAGAAAGAATAATAAAACTGTTAGAGACATAAGCCAAACTTTAGGCTTACCAAAATCAACTGTTTGGAACATCATAAAGAAGAAAGAGAGCAGTGGTGAGCTTACTAATCGCAAAGGGACTGACATGCCAAGGAAGACCTCCACAGCTGATGACT
>CM075977.1:20978254-21075754 GCA_038087875.1 Malacoraja senta | reverse complement strand
AAAAATGCGACGGGTATGACTGAATGCAATGGGCAACCTGGAAAAAGAAGGCGAAAAAATAAATTACATTATCTAAAAGATTGTGCCAAACATATTTTTCCCATAGTAGAGATGTTCATCTATGAGAAACAACATTCAAAGTTGCAAAAATTTAAGTTTTATAATTGGGTTTCCAGAAACTTAAAAGTAGACACTTACTGAAGAATCCCCCTAAAGCAACAAAGGAGTTTTTCAAAGCTAAAAAATGGTCTAGTCTTGAGTGGCCAAGTCAATCACCCGATCTGAATCCAATTGAGCATGCCTTTTATATGCTGAAGAGGAAACTGAAGGGGACTAGCCTCCAAAACAAACATAATCTGCAATACAGGCCTGGCAGAGCATCACGAGAGAAGACACCCAGCAACTGGCAGTCCATGAATCGCAGGCTTCAAGCAGTCATCGCTTGCTAAAGATATGCAACAAAATAGTAAGATTTAACGAGAACTTACCAAGTTTGAAGTTTGATCTTTATTTTATGAGGAGTTACGATGAGCGATTACGTGAAGAAGCCCCGCCAGTCCGCATGCATGTCAATCTTCAAAGCAGCGGTGTGAAATAACAGATAACAGTAGTCGAAGTAACATAGTAAGACTTAGAGAAGACTAGAACTACCTAGTGATCTTTATGATAAGAGGGTTGGGAGCGGAGTGCACGTAATCGCTCATCATAACTCCTCATAAAATAAAGATCAAACTTCAAACTTGGTAAGTTCTCGTTTAATCTTACTATTTTACTTCGGAGTCACGTGAGTGATTCCGTGAAGATTTCAAAGCTCTGTGATTTCATGCCATGAGATCGAGTCCACACAGCCACAACTGCCTTAATTGACAGATGAGGGAAACATTCATAATGAATAAATAATAATAATAGTAACTCCTCTCATCCGGGAGTAAACTAAACCACTGAACCTAAAATAGAGTTGGCAAATACCCCTCGTCTGTCAATAGGTTATTATGAAATGTTCAGAAAGTTCGTTCGTTCGACCATCCTGCGGCTGCTAGGACGTGGTCCAGCCGAATGTACATAACCTTTGCTGCTGATGTTGTAGCAGCCCTGGTGGAGTGAGATTTGAAAAATATCGGTATCTACTCCTGCCTGAGCCAAACCTTGTTTTAACCGCCTGGAGATGGTCTGAACCAATACCTTTTTATAAAGTTTTTGTAATTAACAAACATTGCTAGTTCAGAGCCTCTAAGGCTCTTCGTGACCTTGACGTATTGTTGTATATGTGTGACCATACATAACCGAAGGTCCATAGGGTATGCCATGAAACCAGTTTGAGACCTCACATCCGCTCTGCTTAACTAAACATTAAAATATAATATTATTTGCAGATGTAACCATCTTGTCCAGTCACAATATGTAGTAACTGAACCCGTTGCACTGAGACCAGCGCCATGAGGATAACTACCTTATGAGAGCTGAGCCAAAGCTAAGGATATAGCTGGAGTCCCCTGGTGAAGTAGTGTTAATACCACATCAATATCCCATACAGTCCTGTACTTGTCCTGGGAGAACGTGTGAAAGATATCCTTTATAAACTCTGGATCAGAGGGTGAAACCCGACAGAGTGAGTCCTGTTTGCTGCAGCAAAGATGGTGGGAAGACACATTGGGCACAGTTAATGGTCTTATAACTTAATTTATTGTCAAAGTCCCATTTGAAACGAACTCCAAGATGTCAGTTATCTGTACCGTATTAGATGTAACATTAGCATTCAAACACAACGCTTCCCATCTCCTGAAGAGGAAATGTAATGCTTATCTTTTTTGGTGCTATCCCTGCACTCTGCAGTGAACACAAATATGGATCGGTCTGACAATCCGAGCCGCCAGAGCAGTCTACTCAGAATCTATGTCAATAAATTGATTTTATCATGCAGAGGCTGGTTTCCCGAGCCACAGGCTGAACCAGCAAAGTTTTACGTTTAGAATAACCGTAAAAGGTTGTATTATTATTCCCGATAAAAGCAGGAAGCATGGCTGCATAGACCAGTCAGACAGAACGACAACCTAAAGCGGGATCTTACTGACTTTATTGCAAGACCCGAATGATGAGGCCAAATAGAGGGAGACAAAAATAACTTCCATGGCCCGCGGGTTACCTGCGCTTCCACGGTGCTGACCAGAGTATCAATTCCCCACGGCCCATAACCGGTTTCCCGCGGCCCGTCCGGACTTCGCCCCAACATATCCAGCAGGCAACCTCTTATAAAAAAAGAGATTCCTGCAAGAAACACATAACCTGGAAAAGAATACAAAACTTACCTGCAGGTTTAACCTTACCGCTGGCAGGAGCGACGCGCCTGCCAGTCCGGTGCTTCGCCATGCGAACGACGTAATGACGCGCATACGGACTGGCGGGGCTTCTGCACGGAATCACTCACGTGACTCCGAAGTAAAATACTAAACATGACTACTTTCATTTACTTGACATTGCTGTGTCCCAAACATTATGGTGCTCTGAAATGGGGGGAGTATATATAAACACTACTGTAATTTCTACATGGTGAAACCATTTGTATAAAAATGGCCTTGATTGAAATCTGACTTTATTAAAATGTGTACTTTAACCACATGTTAAGTTTAGTTTAGTTTAGTTTAGTTTAGAGATACAGCGCGGAAACAGGCCCTTTGACCCAACGGGTCCGCGCCGACCAGTGATCCCCACACATTAACACTATCCTACACACACTAGGGACAATTTTTACATTTATCAAGCCAATTAACCTACAAACCTGTACGTCTTTGGAGTGTGGGAGGAAACTGAACATCTCGGAGAAAACGCATGCAGATCACGGGGAGAACGTACATACTCCGTACAGACAGCACCCATAGGGATCGAACCCGGGTCTCCGGCGCTGCATTCGCTGTAAGGCAGCAACACTACCGCTACGCCACCGTGAAAAAAAATATTTTTTTCTATTACAAATCTCAAATTGTGGAGTAGAGTCAAATAAGTAAATGATGGTTCTTTGTCCCAAACATTATGGAGGGCAATGTCGGACCATCGACAGATGATGTGATAAATATGTTCCCTCAGAGTAAGATAAGCCTGATTTCCCTCAGCCACCCTGATTTTAGCACCAGATGTTCTAAGGAAGGTGGCCTGTCCTTGAAATACAAAAAATGCATATGGTAGAAATTTGAAATAACAGCAAAAAATGCTGCAAATATTTAGCAAGTACGGCAGCATCTGCGGAATGAGAAAGAGAGATAACATTTAGGTTGAAGACCCATGATCAGACTAGCAAAAGAAAAAAAAAAGTACAAATAGGTTCATTAAGATTTAAAATGGAAAACAGCAGATTGTCAGTCTGGAGGATGTAATGCATTGTAATGAGTGATCAATTACAATTAAGTTGTTAGAGGTTTAAAATGGTTTGCTATAAATGCATGTGCTTAATAGATTTTGATTTACCCAAGAAAGTTATTTTCCGTGGAAAATCAAACTGTTGGAGAAACTCAGTGGGTCAGGCAGCACCTGGGAAGGTAAATGGCTGTACAATGTTTCTGGCCCAGTCCCTTCTTCAGACGTAGTCCAGAGCCTGCATCTGCAATCTCTTGTGTCTCTATTTTTTGCATGTGATAGGTTTGGAGTAAGATATGTACAGTACGTCTTTACTATAAAGTGAGGTATGAGAGATGTTAAGATATGTTTGGATGTTTATTTTCAAAAGACAGGTTGAAAGAGTCATGAGGTCATAAGGAATAGCAGTGGAATTAGGCCATTTGGCCCATCAAGTCTACTCCGCCATTCAATCATTGCTGAACTATCTCTCCCTCATAAACCCATTCTCCTGCCTTCTCCCCTTAACCTCTGACACCTGTACTAATCAAGAATCTATCTATCTCGGGCTTAAAAATATCCACTGATTTGGCCTCCACAGCCTTCTGTGGCAAAAATTCCACAGATTCACCACCCCCGACTAAATAAATTTCTCATATCTTTCTTACAAGAACGTCCTTTAATTCTGAGGCTATGACCTCTAGTCCTAGACTCTCCCAAATCCTCTCCACATCCACTCTATCCAAGCCTTTCGCTATTCTTTATGTTTCAATGAGGTCCCCCCTCTTTCTTCTAATCTCCAGGGAGTGCAGGCCCAGTGCGGACAAGCACTCATCATAGGTTAACCTACTAATTCCTGGGATAATTCTTGTAAGCCTTCTCTGGACCCTCTCCAGTCAGCAGATCCTTCCTCAGATATCGTGCCTAAAATTGCTCACAATATTTCAAATGCGGCTTTACCAACGCTTTATAGAACCTCAACATTACATCCCTGTTTTTGTATACAAGCTCTCTCGAAATAAATGCTAGTATTGAGTTTGCATTCTTGCAAAGCAAAATGTCATGCAAGAGGTCCTGCAGAATAAAACAACATTTCTGTTAATTTACTTTGTATTCTAAATCAGCAAGCTTCATGGGTGACCTGCAATTTGCTTCATTCCCACATAGTAACCCATCTTGAAAGCCAGTTGGTACTGAAACTCTAGCTGTTCTATCTAAAGGAGATATTAATTTTCTATAGATTTTGTATAAAAATAGGCTGCTTCTCACTCCTGCACTGTCTGGCTCTACTGCAGTTTTTGTGGTCTGGTGTCTTCGTGAGGCTGATTTTAATTTATTCCCAGATACATTTACCCAGAGTTTTCTATTGCTAATTCTTGACCACAGGAAATTATCTGATAACTGATTGAATCCAGTTAAAAGTCCATTATTAATCAACTTTGAGCAAAGAGCATAATAATTGTTTATGAAGAAGATAACTAACCAATAGTGTGAAATAAGCAAACGATGAAAAAGCACTGTTGTAATTTTGCTGTGGATATTTAAGCACCTTCCCCATTCTGCCAACAGGAATAACCAGCGTTATGAATGCATTGCCCTCTCCAACTGTAGTCATGACCAGGTTTAAAAATGGGGGAGTAATTCCT
This sequence comes from Malacoraja senta, assembly GCA_038087875.1. Lineage (NCBI taxonomy): Eukaryota > Metazoa > Chordata > Chondrichthyes > Rajiformes > Rajidae > Malacoraja > Malacoraja senta. The sequence continues at coordinate 21,070,781 of CM075977.1, read as the reverse complement.
CAGCATGTCTCCTGGCTTAACCATTTTTAAATGGTTTGGGATATGTAGATCAGTGTCACTCATGTTATGAGTCATACTTTGTAGCTACGCCCACGGGTTTAACAGAAAGCTTCTCAGCCCTTTCTCCCTCAGTCTTGAGTTACATATTAAGATGAAGTTACCTATGCTGTAATGCTAATAATGTCTTTGGATCTTAATTACTGTGTGTGACGTGAGTTACTCCAACAGCAGAAGCTCGACATGGTGTCAGAGTGTACGGACTCACTCCTTGCTTAATTATGTTGCTTTTATTTTAGTTTGTTGTTTTCTCCGGTATATATTACTATGGCTTCTGCTCTCAGAAAACCAGAGATCCTGGTGTTTGACAAAGACCTCGCAGAATGGTGGCACATATTTGAAGAAGATTTCTCAATTTACATTGAAGCAGCTCACCCTACTACTGCTCCCGGTGTTCGAGTGTCAATTCTTCTTAATCTAGCAGGCACAGAAGCTGTCCGACGTGCCAGAAGATTTCATTATGAACCGGCTAGGTTTGACCCGGCTGGTGTCCAGATCGCTCCTGCTGAATCTATCCATGACCCTGATTGCCTACTATGCAAATTCCGACAGTTATGTGAGTTACGCACTAACTTGGTCATGGAGAGGCATTTGTTCTTTTCCCGAAGCCAGAGAGGGTGATCCTGTGGAGATGTATGTCAGTGCCTTGAAGCACATTGCCAGTCGATGCGATTTCAGGGATATATGTGATAGCCTAGTCCATGTCCGTTTGGTCTATGGTGTCTGCAATGATAAATTACGCGACACGTTACTGCAGGATGCTGAGCTTACTCTGGAGACCGCTGAAAACTGCTGTCACATTGCTGAAATGGCTGACGCTCACACAAAGGTTATAGGGCACTCTGCTGGTTGTGAAATTAATGTTGCTGGCATGTCTTATCAAATCTCTCGCCGTTCTCCTCAAGTGCCCGACAACTCTCTCGTGAGACTAATAGACAATTGTTTTAACTGTGGGGGTTCGCGTGCTGCTGCTCATGACCGTTGCCCTGTGTATGGAAAATTATGTCGATTTTGTAACAAAATGAATCATTTCTTCAAATGCTGCAGCTTGTGAGTTCAAACAAGGCAATCTGTTAATTCACTTGGCCATGAGAACTTGCTCTCGGAATGCTCTCAACCAGCTCCCACGGATTTGCAGGCTGCTAGTGAAGGTTTTGACCTGGATGTGCACTCCCTGCGTGACTCAATACACAAACAACTAGAACCCAAGGTCGCCTTGCTCATTAATGGCAATAACATTTATCTGAAAGTTGACACAGGGGCAAGGTGTAACGTGATCTGTCTAGCTTTGTTGAAAAAGTTACGAAAAACAGAGGCTGTCACTCCTATGGCTGTCTCCCTTCTCCCATTTGCAGGAGGTCCAGTGCATCCTATCGGTCAAGTCGAGTTACGCTGCTGTATTAACTCACATGACCACAACCTGAGTTTCTATGTTGTTCGTGAGGATGTGCTGTCTCTGCTGGGTGCCAACACTTGATACGACCTGGGACTTGTCTCTTTCAGCCCTTCGGTTTGTCATCTGACTACAATCTGTGACTTTAGCCAACAAATCCTGACACAATACAAAATTGTTTGAGGACAAGCTGGGCAGGTTGCCTGTTAAGTACACAATTACCATTAACCCTGAGATAATCCCAGTTTTCCGTCCCGCACACAAGATTCCCCACGCTATGGGTCAAAGTGAACTCAATAGAATGGTGTGATTTCTCCCGTCGCTGACCCCTCGGATTGGGTCTCCACCATGGTTGTGGCAAGGAAGAAGAATAAATGTGAAATACGGATTTGTATCAACCCTAAGGACTTAAACACAGCCATTAAACGCCCTCACTATCCCATGTGCAGTGTGGACGAAATTGCAGCGCAGATGGCTGAGGCAACTGTATTCACTGTACTAGGGTCCTGGATCGCGTTAAGGCCATTAACCTCAAGCTAAACCCTTAAAAATGCAAATTCAGGGTAAGTGAGGTGAAGTACATAGGCTATGTGTTCACTAAGGACGGCCTAAAAACTGATCCAGCGAAAACCAGTGCCATCAACGAGTTCCCAGCACCCACAGACGTGCTCGGTCTGCAGAGATTCCTTGGCATGGTTAACTACTTGAGCAAATTTATTCTGGACTTCAGTGAAATATCAGCCCCGTTGTGCCAGCTTACACACAAAGATACTGCTTGGACCTGGCACGAGCAACAGCAGAGGGTGTTCGACAATTAAACAGCAGATGTCTTGTGCTCCTACTCTTGCTTATTTTGATCCTAAACAACGGGTCACACTGACTTGTGACGCTTCACAACACGGACTGGGCGCAGCATGTCTTTAAAACGACGGTAGCAACAATAAGCCTGTTGACTATGCCTCGTACACTACGACTGACACAGAACAACGATATGCCCAAATTGAGAAAGACCAACTGGCGGCTGTTTTCGCCTGCAAGAAATTTAACAACTTTATCTTTGGACATACGGTCACGATTGAAACCGACCACCAACCTCTGGTCAACATCTTTAACAAACCGATTCATGCCTCTCCAGCGCTTACAGCGGATGCTGCTGCAACTTCAAAAATATGACATTGTTCTGACCTACAAAAGTGGTAAGGATATGCACCTGGCTGGCACTCTCACACGTGCACCCCGGAAGACCTGTGAGGGTCCGTCCTCGCCGGATGATGACTGTGTCCTTTATTCCCTCGTCCTGTGTGGAGGATTTGGTTGCCCACAATGCTGCTGACAGTACCTTACGGTCGCTCCCCTCTGTCATTAAGCGCAGCTGGCCAGACAAACACTACAATGTTCCGCTGCCAGTTCGGCCTTTCTTTGCCATCCTCGATGAGCTAGTACTGCAGGATGGCATTATTGTAAAAGGACATAAGGCTGTGGTCCCTGCTTCGCTGCACAGCAAGTATTTTGACGCTGTCCATGCAGGGCCGCCAGGCGTGAAGCCACCGTCCTACGGGCAAGAAACATATTTTACTGGCCTGGCATGACCGAGAATGTGGCGTCCTGTGCAGTGTGTAAGAGCTTGGTACCTCATCAACAAAAGCAACCATTTCATTCACACCGGACTCCTGCTCTCCCATGGTCTACAGTGGCAACTAACATATTTGAAAGGCATGCCAAGCAGTACCTGGTACTTGTTGATTCATATTCTGGATGGTTTGACATTGATTTTCTTAGTAGGCCCACTTCTTGCGGGGTAGTTTCGAAGCTTGCTTGCCAATTTGCAGACAACGGAGCTCCATGCATACTGTTATCTGATAATGGCAGTCAATTTTCCAGCCAACACTTCAAGGAATTTGCTGCACGCTGGGGTTTTCGCCTCATCACCATCAGCCCTGAATATCCACGGTCTAATGGACTAGCTGAGTGGGCTGTCAAGAGTGCCAAACAGCTCATGGAACGATCGTACAGAGTTAATTCCGACGTGTACCTGGATCTGCTCAACCTATGCAACATCTCCTGCGACCCCATTTTGGGTTCACCTGCTCAACGTTTATTGTCGAGGCAGACCCAAGCCACGGTGCCTGTGGCGGATCAGGCATTGATCCCACTGGTGGTTCCACCATTAGAAGTCCAGTCCAGGTTACAACAAAAGCGTGACATTCAAAAACAGTGGTATGACAAGACAAGTAGGCTGCTGCCACCATTAACCAAGGGGCAGGAGGTTCTTTTGCAAACTGAGAAAGGCCATGACCGTATCGGTGTAATTTCTGGAACTGCTTCTGAGCCATGCTCATATCTGGTCAGTGCCGATGGCAGCACCTACAGGCGTAACAGACAACATATCCTGCCTGTGAATGAGCCGACTCCACCTCCGTATTATCCAGACCGTACAAGTGTACTTCCGTCCGTGTCCAGCGGCATTGATCCGCCTACACCAGCACAAAAACCCACTTCTGGAATGGCTGCTTTGCCAGTGGCGACACCCCCTGCGCCTGCTCTGCAGTCCCCTGTTTCATCACCGGGAATGCTGGTTCAATCTCTGACACCCGTGAAGCCACCGGCTCTGTCCCCGGTGGGGAAAACGGAGATGGTTTTTATCACACACGTGCTGGTCATGTTTGCAAGTCCACCGTGAAGTACCCGGGCTATGTTTGACTTCCCTCCAGCTTATTATCAATTTCTATGCATGCCTTAATGGTTTTGTACTGACATTTAATTCATTAAGAGGGAGGATGTAGATCAGTGTCACTCATGTTATGAATCATACTTTGTAGCTATGCCCACTAGTTTAACAGAAAGCTTCTCAGCCATTTCTCCCTGTTGAGTTACGTATTAAGATGAAGTTACCTATGCTGTAATGCTAATAAAGTTTTTGATCTTAATCACAGTGTGTGACCTGAATTACTCCAACAGCAGGATATAATAGGAGAGCCCAACAAATCTGGGCTCAGTCACTGGATGCCACATGGAGTTTAGCGACAGAGTGTGTTGACTGACATTGCAACATTTGTCACTTAGTAGCTTCTGGTCTGCCAGAGGTCCATGCCGTGTGAATGGTGTAATGCCAATGGAGCCTAAGCCACCTCAATTCAACTTTGTTGCACTCTGCTTATTTTGGAAAATAGAAGCTGTTTATTGAAAATAGATAATCAATTCCAAACCAATTCTGTGTGTTATTACCGTGGTTGGGTAAATGATGTAAGCATCAAATTTCTGTAATTCCATTTACTATTAAAAGATGATTTATAACAGAACATAAGGGAATTCATTCTCCTGAAAAAAAACATACTGTTAATGCCAACAGCAGGTCATCCCTGGGTGATGAACTGCTTCCATTTTTACAGATATCCTTATATCGATTTTGTCCTTAGCTTGGAAAATATCCAAAAATCACTCGATATGGTAACCATATCTCCGCTGTATAGTAACGGATAGCAACATAAGACTGACAAGAACAATTATTACAAGAGGGGAGAGAGGAAACTAGTTCTGTCATTTGCTAGAACTAACTGTTTATGTACATTGGATGTTTGAAGTTAACAATATTGGTGGCACGGTGACGCAGCTGTAGAGTTGCTGCCTTACAATGCCAGAGTCCCCAGTTTGATCCTGACTATGGGTGCTGTCTGTACTGAGTTTGTACATTATCTCTGTAACCTGTGTGGGTTTTCTCCGGGAACTCCGATTTCCTCCCACGCTCCAAAGACATACAGGTTTGTAGGCTAATTGGTTTGGTAAAATTGTAAATTGTCCCTAGTGTGTGTAGGATATTGTTATTGTGCAGTGGTTGCTGGTCGGCGCAGATTCGGTCGGTCGAAGGGCCTATTTCCATGCTGAATCTCTAAACTAAACAAAACTAAATATTATAGGTTTAAGAAAGAACTGCAGATGCTGGAAAATCGAAGGTGGACAAAAATGCTGAAACTCAGTGGGTGAGGCAGCATCAATGGAGCGAAGGAATAGGTATTGCTCCTATTCCTTCATTCCATAGATGCTGCCTCACCCACTGAGATTCTCCAACATTTTTTTCTACCTTAAATATTATAGGTGCTCATTTGTTCGTAACCTGTCGATGGCATGTATTCTGTTCAGCAAGTTTACCTTCTTCCCTATGGCTATCAAACGGTACAACTCCTCCCCCTACTGTCATGGGGTTGACTGAGACTGACTCCCCTCCCCCAATCTTTGCACATCCCCAATCCTTTCCACTTATCACTTTAATTTCATGTGTCATGTAATGTGTGTTTTTATGACTGTTGGCTGATCAATTTCCCTCCTGGGATAAATACAGTTATATCATATCGTACCATATAATATCGTAAAATACATAAGTGTCAGTCATTGTGCCAGCAGATGCAAGCATAATGTGAGCGAGAATACAATTTCATCACTGCCTGTTTCTTTGCCCACATTTTTGGAATATTCCAGTTCTGGAGTGTTGAATTGCAAATGGTACAGGCTTGACTTCTGGTACAGGGAGAGGGGAAAATAAAATAAAAGATAATGTTCTGCTTCATTCACTTGCCATTTGAAATTAAGAAGAGATTAAAGAATGGAGGTGAATTTGGATGAGAGAAAGATTGGATAAATTCATTATCATCCCTTCAACCTTGCTATTTCACAACCTCAGTGAGGATCTAAACCTCGAAGGCATTGACAGAATGCCTTCATTTTCTCTCTTCTTCTTATACATTTATGACTCAAAATATCGCAGGTTTGATCAAAAAGATCTTACATCTCCTTCATCCAATATCATCAAAGACACCACCCACCCAGCACACAAACTGTTCACCCTCCTACCATCCGGCAAGCGCTACCGCAGCATGCGGAGCAAAACCACAAGATTCAAAAACAGCTTTTTCCTTCAGGCCATCAGACTACTCAACACACTCAAGAAAATTCCATGAACATTACACAAACAAAGACCAACTGACTGTCAAATTAACTTTAACCCAATGTCTGCAGTATGCTATTTGCACTTTTCTATATTGCATCTTTCATTAATGAATATTTTATATAATGTATATGTCCATTGTCTATTTTTATTGGTATATTGTCTGTCTGTGTTATAAATATTACTTGTACATTGGAGTATGGGGAAACGCAATTTCAATCATCTGTGTAACTACTTGTTGCATTATTTGAATTGACAATAAAGTTACTATTACTATTACTATTACTATTACTAACACTTTTATAGTGAGAAACTTCCTTTAAGTTAATCTAACCCACTCCATCAAGGGTATTGAATGCCCCACTCTTGTGGTAATCTACAAGAACAGCTAATTCAAGAAGGCAACAAATATCATCAAGGAACCACACCCCCCTGGCCATACTCTCATCCTGTTGTCACCATCAGGAAGAAGACGCTGCACCTCCAAGTTCAGGAATAGTTCTTCCCATTAACCATTAGGCTCTTGATCCACATGCACAAACTTAATAACAATTCTACCTCAGCAACAAACTACTATAGACTTTGTATAGGTTGCACTAGGCATTTCGGCTTGCTCTATCATGGTCTGGTTACCAAGTATAACGGATAATTTATTATATTATTGTGTATTGTATATTTATTTGTTGAGTTTTGTCTTTATGTACATGTGAAACAGCATCAGGGAAGAATTTCATTGTTCTATTCCAGTTGTGCATATGACAATTAAACACTTGATTTCCTCAGCACCTTCAGGTAGTTAGACCTGATGGTGAAGGCGACTGAAGATCGGTCGGGCCAGTTGCTGAAGAACATGGCCTCGCTCTTCCTACGATTCTCTCTGGCCCCCGATGTCAACTCAAACTGGTTTCAAATGCTGATCAATCTGCAGACCGACCTTGGATCTGTGCAAAAGATAGCGTCATCGTCCATGTGCAGGGAGGCTTTCATCTAAGTGGGACGAATGGCTTAATTCTGCTCCTATCACCTATACCCTTATAACCTAAGTGCCCTCAATGCCTGGCAAAGCCACCCCTCCTATGAACTCATCTTTCCTGATGGATTCCGCAAAGGTTCTATACAAACAAGGCAGGGGAGAGTGGGTAACCTTGCCTGACTCCAGGCCTGATGGGGAAGCTATCTGTTCCCCATCTATTTAATGATGTCAGTTTTATCTCCATTGTTATCTTGGAGTTTACGGTCCTTTGTCCTGAGCTTTGGTGAGTTGTCGCACCATTTCCGGGCTCAGCTGTCAGGGAGAGGAGTATCTTCTGTCAAAACTGGCAGTGTTGCTAGGGGGAGATCCCTCCTTGATCCATTCTCCTACGAAAGCTCTGTACCCTCCAACTCCCAGAGCTGGGGTGAGTTGGGCAGTTTACTGCTCCCAGTCTCCCTGAACTTGGGGCAGCTGGTATCTGTACTGATCCTGGTCTCCCCGATGAGCTGGGAGACGCTGGCCTCTGCACTCTTCCTGGTCTGCCAGAGCTGAGGTGGACTGGGCACTCCAGGAGAGAGATCTGAAGGTTCATGTCTATAGTTTGGGAGCTTGAGGTGGTCAGGCTATCCTTACTCCTCCTAGTCTCAGTTTCTGTGGGGGTCCCGGCGGTAGTAGGGGGTGTGTTGACATCCCAGGGGCTATTGTTGGCAACTGCCCCTATCATCGCTTGAGCAGAGATGCAGGTTTGTTTAGGATAGTCCCTGTAGAGGTGTCCTGCCTCTCTGCATAGGTTGCAATGCTTGGTTTCCATGCAGTCCGTAGTCTGATGGTCTTCCTGCTTGCAGTTCTTGCAGATGATAGTGCCGCATTTGGACGCCACATGTCCAGGGGTTTGTTGCATTTGCGACGCACCTTGGACTATCCTGTGAACACTATAAATCCTCAGTTCCCCAATTGTGAATATTGAGGGCGAGGGGGAGATTACATGATGGGTCCTTTGTCATCCATCCTCAGCTTGACCTTCACCTGACCCTTGCTGATCCACATCCTGATCACATCAACGCAGCTTCCTGCTCCCTTGACACAATGAACCAGGAAGGTGAGCACATCCACAACCGGCATTTGAAGGTTAAAAATATGTGCACATTATCACATCTTCCTTCTTAGTGAGAAGGGTGAAGATTGGTTGCACCTTCAGCATCAAAGGTGGAACTTATTTCCTCTTCGTCAGTTTCAGTTTTAGTTTATTGTCACGGTGCAGTGAAAAGTTTTTTGTTGCGTGCTAACCAATCAGTGGAAAGACAATACATGATTACAATTGAACAATTCACAGCGAATAACGAATAAGGGAATAACAGTTGGTGCAAGTTCTGGAGCAGTTTCTGCCATCCCACTGGGTGCTTGAAGGTAATGTTGAAATATCCATTATCCGGAAAGTCCTGGTGGCCATAGCTGTCTTTGGCCCCAAACTTGCAGGTCTCCAGCTGGACATTCTTGATGAAGAAGCCTGGTTAAGGGGGTTCCCCTCGCTGGAGTCATTCACCATCATCTTCAGCATGTTCTGATTCCCTTGGCTTCCCAAGGAACTCGAAGCTTCAGCCATCCTGCTCAATGGATTTAATTTTACAGCTGGAAAGAGGTGTTAGATTGGTCCCTCAAACAGCAGAGATCCACCTCTGACTCAGATAATTGATAAGAACAGAAGCCATACTTGATCTGAGCCAAAAGGCCATGAAACGATCAATCCTTTCCAACAGGTTTTAGTCCAATTGCTTGATAACTGCACAGTATTAATTCTAATTGGATTCCAAAGCCAATTCTACATAAAGTCACATTTTGCCAGTGCTGCAGAGTTGCACAAGCAATATTTTGTCTCAGAAGAAGTTTGAAATCTGAATTTCCCAATCCACATGAATTACTATTTCAAATAAATGCCGTTCCACCCTTTGATAATAAAAATCTATTATGTGCATTGCATTGAGATGAAAAGAATCAGTGAGAAGGAATGAAGTGTTGATCTATTCCACATTGGACATATTTACACAGAATGTCTAAATTGTACAATGCATTATGTACAAATCTACAATTTATTAAAAAATATAGAGAATGCTTTCTGATTTGTTTGGCTGGAGCAACTTTGTAATTATCTATTTAGTTGCAAATTACCAAAGGCTAATTTTGGCAAGTGTTCGTTTTTTCTTCGTAAATGCGGACATGAATCTGCTAACTTCAAGAAAATAACTCTTGATGTCATTCATGACTAATTTCCAGGAGGGGGTGTGGGAAACTGCAATGATAATTATGTGGCTTTCACAAATTAGAAATGTATGTCCTTGTGGCATTTAAAAATGGGGAATGAGATGCACTAATGTCTATGAGCATTGCGGTGCCAATCAATATACAATGCCAACTTGAACCTCAAACTGCCATTTACAGATGTCATGTTCCAGCTGAGAATATGGTACTGCTCTGTGCAGATACACACTCATTAAACTGTAAAATAATAATAACCATTAATTTCTATGATTATGTAACCGTTAATTATTGAATTATTTCTTCTCTCTATTGGTACTACTTTGCCTACTTTTTGAACTTTGTTAAGTTGGCAGAAGTTTGTATATTCAAAAGGACATAGTCATAAAGTGAAACAGCATGGAAACAGGCCCTTCGGCCCACTCGTCCACACCGAGCAAAATGCCCCATCTGAGCAAGTCCCCTTTGCCCAACTGCCTTCCTTAAAGCCCTGTTTCACTGTGCGAGTTGACCCACGAGTGACCCCGAGTGAAAGACTCGTGGTTGCGTACGAGACTACAAGTTTATGATCCAGAGTTTAACCGAGTTCCCACGGGTATGTCTAAGTTTGCCATTTACTTCTCATTTCTGCGATGTTCCAAGTTCGTCTCCCGAGTGTACCAAGTTCCTCTCCCGTTAATCTTGAGGCAACAATGTATATCGACGTGTTGAAAAATCATCACATGTTAAAAAAATGATGTCATGCTTTTTTTTTACATACTATAAAAAGCCTGCCTTGTTTAAATTGGCTGTTGAATCTCCTGTTGAATCTCCTGTTGCCTCTCCTCCTCCTCCTCCTGTATGACTATAGCCTCCATGGCAGGTTTTTTGTAAGGCTCTGCTCTTCCCTTTCGTCGAACTTTTCTGGGCGCCATCTTTGGCAAGCTTCTTATCAAAAAGATTCACCAGCAATGAGGTGAAACGCCCAAGATTGACCCAGGTCACATGCTGATGTTGAAGGCACCTTTTTTTTACTCACCTTTCTTTTCCTCTGTCCAGCTGACGAGTTCAGAGTGCACATGAGAGTCACCGGAGTCATGTCTGATTGCCTGGGCAGCCTACCAGCTTCCACAGTCTACATCGTACAAAGCATCATATTGTGATGCATCAATGCCTGTTTTGGGAGCAGCTTTGCCCTAGAGCGCAGTATATATTACAGAGACTTGCAAATGTAGTGCAGTCTATTACACAGGCCAGCTTTCCCCCTATCAACTCAATCTACACTTCGACCTGCTTCGGGAAGCAGCCAACGTACCATTCCTTCCTCTCCTTTCACCCCGTGAGCAGATAATACAAACGCTCACATACATGTACTACCTGATTCAGGGACAGCTCCTTCCTCACTGTCATTAGATTGCTGAAACGGAAGTTTTTCGGTGTGTGAAGAAGGGTCTCGACCCGAAACGTCACCCATTCTTTCTCTCCAGAGATGATGCCTGTCTCGCTGAGTCCAGCATTTTGTGTCTATCTTCTCATAACTGAACTCCTGATCTCCTGATATACCCATTACAGCTCTTGGACAAAAAAACTCAAAACTTTGTTGTGTTGTATCTGCACGCTGGTATTTTTTTCTCTATGCGTTAGCTATTTATTGCAATTATGTACGGCTTTATTTCAAAACTCGCAAACATTCAGGTGACAAAATAACCCAATATCAATACCATGTCCGCCTCATCCCAGTTTATGGGGGATGGGGGGTGGGGTAGGATCATGATATGAATCTGTGCCAAGTTGTAAAACTCCAGCCGGGATACCGTCGTCTCCGGGTTCGTGATCATACCAGTAATATTGTGAGATCGACATACTGTTGGCACTCGCAATATTACTGGCATTATCACTAATCAATTATTACATCTCAGAATTTGTGTAACAATATTTCATGTTCCCCGGGAACATTAGCACTTTAACACTGCACTTTGGGATCTTATTTGCCATCGGGTAAAAGATTGTGATTATGGTCATGTTAAGAATTAAAAGTCATAAAATCAATGTGTGAAATGTGATTCTTATTTTCCAATGTCTCTCATAGGAAACAATGAGCGTATAGAGCCCAGGGAGAGGGGGAGAAAGGGACGTACACTCACAGAGGCAGAGTCTCTCAGCCTATGTGAGAGGGAGGGAGGGAGAGAGACACACACACACAAGTTGGATGTGAAATCTCACCTGCCTGTTTCAGTGACAGGCACCCGCAGTCAGTGAATGAAGACACCCCCATCTGTCTCCCTCCACTCTCCACCCCCTCTCCTCCACCCCACCCCCTCACCCCCCCCCCTCCCCCAATTTGGAAATGTCATCCCATCACCCATTCCTTCTCTCCAGAGATGCTGCCTGCCCGCTGAGTTAAAGAGTTCCCACTTGCAGCAGCATAACAGGCCAGTAAACACAATACTCATAGATAATATACTAAACAAAGAAAATATATATTAAAAAATCCAGTATTATTGCAAAAATCCCAAAGTCCTTAGTGCAACCAAGGCAGTTTGTAGTTCATAGTTTAGTTAGCATTTATAGCGTTCAAGAGCCCGATGGTTGTTGGGAAGAAGCTGTTCTTGAACCTGGAGGTCATGGTTTTCAGATTCTTATACCTTCTGCTCAGCAGGAATGAAATGAGAGCATGGCCAGGGTAGTGTGGGTCCATGACAATGCTGGCTGCCTTTTTGAGGCAGCACCTCCTATAGAACCCTTTGATTCAGTAAAGTTCAGTAAAGAGATCTGGAATCTGGCATCATGGCTTGAGAATAAAACCCAGCCTTTAACATCCGCATAATGAAAGAGTTGGTGTTGTCCTACGGAACAGGGGTGCAGGAGAGGTGAACACAACCCTGTCTTCTTCAACAGCACTGGTAGAGATGGCTTCTGGACGTGACTGGCAAACCTCAGATTAGGCTGCCATGAAGTGTCATAAAATGTTCTCACGCTGTTCCTCAATACTGGTTTGTCTTAAGGTTGTGAGCTCAGTCCCAAATACACAAAATCCATATATAAACTTCAAGCAATTTTTTCTTTTCAACCCACTCTGTCACCTTATCAATAACTTTTACTTTGTTAAGCAGAATTTGTCTTTAAATAGTCTAAGTAACTGATATTTCTATCCCTGATTATTGTTTCTAAAAAGAGTTCCCACGGTAGAATCACGAGTCACAAAGTTAAACGCACGGGCCACTACGGTCTTACAACGAGTTGAAATGTTTCAAATTTTAACCTCAAGAGTACATTTTACTCGTGGAAAAGTTCAAACATGTTTGAACTTTTTCAAGAGTTAACAAGTTTCACGGGTACCTGCCGTTAGCGCCAAGAGTCGCTAAGTTGCGTCCACGAGTTCCGACGTTCCCGCTACGTTAATTGTACGTGATTACCACTAGTTAAATTTGTTTTAAACTCGGGGTACCTCATGGGTCAGCTCGCACAGTGAGACAGGGGTTTTAGCCTTTCAAATCTCCTCAAACCTCTGTGTTGATTGAACTTTTTTGTAATTGCATCAATGTGCAAAATGGTATCATGTGTTTATTTACTTCCTTTTGCCTGAACTCTGGGCAAGGCAGAATTTATTGCCCATCATGGTGCTGAGTAAACCACAGTTGTCGTACTGAATCAGATTGCTATGTCTCTTAAGCAGTTTAGCAGTGGGCCTTGATTCAAACTCCAAGTCTGTTATCAGTGCAAACCCATGTTGATATTTCACTGTTATTAAATTCGTAAAGGTTGTCAGGCCAGAGAGCTCAACATAACACATCTTCCACAAGCTCAGTTCTAAATTTCACAGCAAGCTCTATAAATGTTGGCAGGACTTGGTGTTGAAAATATTTCTCCCCATGTCAACATTTAAAGTCAATAAACAATGGAATCTTTATTCCAATTTGTGGGTGGAAACATATTTTAAACATTTTGAAATGAATAATTACCGTCAGTTGCTGACAAACTGTGGATATAATTAAGTCAAGTATTTATTACTATAAACATTATCCACATTAAAATCATCATGTTTAACTCCTTGAAAGATTGAAGGAAAGCCAATGATTGCGTAAGTAATCAGTAGAACTGATTGGAAAGTAAATTTTGGCTTAGAGCAAAATGAAAATCAGAGACATCCAGAGGCTCAGATTCTATTAGTGGAATTGGAAATGGCAAGGACAGCTACAAATCTTTAGAAATTACACAGATTTAATCAAATGTTGCATAAAGAAGCTGCAGTCAAAAGAGCTGGTGGACAGCTGAATGTAACCCCAGGGAAACATGAATCTGACATGGTATGAAGGGAGAGGTCATTAACAGGAGAAAAAAGACTCTGGGGTAAATGCCACATTTGATCCAAGCAAAGGGTGCAGACCGTGTAGAATTCCAGCGATCTATACATACAATAATCTCTGACACCTGTAGTAATCAAGAATCTCTCTATGCCTTAAAAATATCCACTGACTTGGCCTCCACAGTCTTCTATGGCAACTAATTCCACACATTCATCACCCTCTGACTAAAGAAATGTCTCCTCATCTTCCTAAAAGAATGTCTTTTAATTCTGAGATAGGTGATATGCAGTGGGCAGGTGCTATAGACCTGCACGGGTGAGGTAGACGCTTCTGCCCCCACGAGTCTCGGGCAGATGGGGCTCATCAGTCTGGGAAGGCAGCCCTTCTAGGAGAGGGAATACTCTGATTTTAAACCTCCACTGCCTTGTGGCCATATCGAGTCATGGAAAAGGCTCCAGGAGTAAACCTCAAGAAAATCCGGAGGCCCTAAGGCAGTTCATCGTTGTTTACAACCTCGCTCTGGCAGCTCCTGCGACGGCGCTGGTGCCAAACTGTAACGGCCCTGCTGTTCCTTTGGATCGATCAGCGACGTGGAGAGGGGGGAATTGCTGCATGGGCAACAGCCCGTCCTCCATATGACATCGCCCAGGCTTGCATCCGACCAGGATGCATCACCCATGGTCAGTCATGACCGAGGGCTGCCTACTTTGTGATATGATTGTGATATGATTGAAAAGGGCAAATGTGATACCTAACTTAAATTATTATTTTTTGGATAATAGGATCACTATTTTACTTGACACTGGTCCCTTCATGTTGCCAATTCCTTCTACCCATCTTTCAACCCCCTTTTTCTGCTATTTCCCCAAGGTACATCATTATATTTTATTATCTGTCCTTTACTCTTTTCAGGTGTAGGTGGGTGCTATGGTATGGAAGAAGACACAAGTTGCTACCGGCTCCGTTTGGGGAAATAGAAAGTGTCATTGACATGTCCCTACTCACCACCACTCCAATCATTCACACTTCTCCAGCAGTGAGAAAATAAATCAATGAGCTGTCAGGCAGACAGCAGATTCGCTGCAGCTTTCGTTCAGTGATAAAAGTGAAGAAAACCTTATTTTCACACAGGTACACACAATTAATATTGGCCATCGCTCATCTGTAATTCTACTGCTGAGTTTTGAAAATAGAAGCAAAACAAAACAAAAACTTTATTTTAAATTTCATGATTCACAACATTAGGATAATCCAATGGTTATTACTACCTCAGAATGATACTATAGTTATAGAATGGATGAAGATCATCTGGTCCCTTTGAGTCCTTACTGGATATACATAAAACAGTAAAATCGTTATATCCCCCACAGTTGTAGATGGATTACATCCACGAGAGAGTCAAAAACTTAAAATTCCTGGGCCTGCATATTTCTGAAGATCCTTCCTGGATCGAACACACTGATGCAGTTATAAAGTAAACCCACCAACACCTCTACTTCTGAGAAGATTGTGAAGATTCAATATGTCAGAGGACTCTCTTCAACTTCTACAGGTGTACTGTCAAGAGCATATTAACTGGTTACATCACAGCCTGGTGTGGTAACTTGAACATCCAGGAGGGAAGAACACTGCAAAAATTGGTGAACACTGCCCAGTTCAAGATGGGTTCTGACCTTCCCACCATCGAAGAGATTTACAGGAGTTGCTGCCTCAAAAAGGCAGCCAGCATCATCAGGGACCCACCCCTCCATGGCCACGTGCTCATTTTAGTCCTGCCATTGGGAAGTCGATAGAGGAACCTGAAAACTGTAACATCTAGGTTCAGGAACAACTTATTCCCTACAGCCATCAGGCTATTAAACACTACAACCAAATAAGCTGTAAACTACATAGACTTGGGGGTATTGGTTTTGTCTTTTTGCACTATATCTATGTGTGTGCGTGTTTGTGCATATGTGTGTGTGTGTGTGTGTGTGTGTGTGTGTGTGTGTGTGTGTGTGTGTGTGTGCGTATGTGTGTGTGTGTGTGTGTGAGTGTGCATGGGCGTGTGTATGTATGTATGTATATATATATATATATATATATATACTGAACATTTTTTTCTTGTTTAATTTATTAGACATTAGGTGCAGCAGTAGGCCATTCGGCCCTTTCGAACCAGCACTGCCATTCAATGTGATCATGGCTGATCATCCCCAATCAGTACCCCGTTCCTGCCTTTTCCACATATCCCTTGACTCCGCTATTACAGAGTACTATGTTTGCATATTCTGTTGTGCTGCTGCCAGTAAGAATTTCATTGTTCTGTCTGGGACATATGACAATAAAACACTCTTGACTCTTGACCTATCTTTTAGATGGGATCTCCTCATATTGATTTTGGTTCTTTTGTCAGTCACCTTCATTGTATCTACCTGAAGTTTTGGTCCCTTTGACAGCGGGAACAGTTTCTCTAAACTTACTTTGTGCATTTCACATGATTTTAAATAACTATTCATTTTATCTGCATGACCAAAGTCCCTTATTCACAAAATCATTTTAGTAAATTTGGTCTGCAACTCCTCTCAAGCCTTTACATCTTTACTGAAGCATGGCCTCCAGAAGTGGACTGTAATGCTCCAGCTACATGCAGGAAGCATTTTATAAAGTTTCCTCAAGCTAAATAAATAGCTACAAAGCTAATGGAATAGCTTTGAATTGGTTTCTGTTGATATGTAGGAACTACACCAGTCGACCTATACATGGCAGGATCCTGTAAACGGACACGCTGAAAATCTAGTATTGAACATAAGAACACAAGATAATAAATAAGCCATGGAGTCACAATAAATAAGCCTCAAGCCTGCATAGCTAAACAATATAATCAAGGCTAATCTGTTCCAGGCCTCATCCCTTTTTCTATGCCAGTTCTACATAGTTCTATATTTTCTGAACTTTCAAAAATGTGTTTACTATCTCTTTCAATCCCCCCAATGATCTAACCTCCACAACCTGCGTCAGGAATTCCAGAGAGTTACCTTCCCAGGTGAGAAGTTTTAAATCACTGCCCAAAATCATTTAACTCAGTTACAGGCTGAAGGCTAACAATTACCCAGAGCAACAGGAGAACACCCACACTATTTATCACAGCTCTTTCCTCAGCCTTGGTCTCTTTTCCTTTCATATGTGAACAATCATGCCATTTGCTCTCGTTATTTCTCTCATTTAGGCAAACATTCCTTTTTTTAAGCATTCTCATAAATAATACCTCAATTAATTTGTTTTAATTTTTTTTTCTTGGAGTCACAACATTTTATTTATAAGTAATGTGCTCGATAGAAATTGATACAAGATGAAGATGCATCTCGTTGATACAGCTTACTGTATGGTACAGGTATATCCTTGGAAATTAGACTGCATAATTCAAATGTAACTCCCTGTCACAGCACTGAGGATGCATATTATGTCAAACATAAACTGCCAGAAGACATTTCAAACAAAAACTTTCAGCAGTGCATTGAAACACCAAAGATATTTCTGTGGTAAAACATAATCACATTTTTGTGTAATACAGATTTTTATGCACATTTTCTTATATTGTAGATTAAAAGAGAAAAGAGAACTAAAATTAGGAGTGAGCCAATTCCTCATTGCCCATGCTCTGCATTTATCTGAGATCATGGCTGATCATTTACGTTAGTGCCACTTTCTTGTACAAATCCTATGTCCCTTGATTCCTTTTACATCTATAGGTCTAATCACCGTTGTCATTTATATACTTAGTAGAAAAACATCCATGGACCACCTAGGAAGATAGTTCCGATAAACTTCTAAGTTTAGAATTGAGAATTGAGGAATGAGTTGAACAGAGGGATCTAGGAATAACTGTGCATAGTTCCCTGAAGGTGGAATCTCATGTAGATAGGGTGGTAAAGAAAGCTTTTGGGGTGCTGGCCTTTATAAATCAGAGCATTGAATATAGAAGTTGTGATGTAATGTTAAAATTGTACAAGGCATTGGTGAGGCCAATTCTGGAGTATGGAGTACAATTTTGGTCGCCTAATTATAGGAAGGATGTCAACAAAATAGAGAGAGTACAGAGGAGATTTACTAGAATGTTGCCTGGGTTTCAGCAACTAAGTTACAGAGAAAGGTTGAACAAGTTAGGTCTTTATTCTTTGGAGCGCAGAAGGTTAAGAGGGGACTTGATAGAGGTCTTTAAAATTATGAGCGGGTTAGACAGAGTTGACGTGGATAAGCTTTTTCCATTGAGAGTAGGGAAGATTCAAACAAGGGGACATGACTTGAGAATTAAGGGACAGAAGTTTAGGGGTAACATTAGGGGGAACTTCTTTACTCAGAGAGTGGTAGCTGTGTGGAATGAGCTTCCAGTGGAAGTGGTGGAGGCTGGTTCGATTTTATCCTTTAAAAATAGATTGGATGGGTATATGGACGGGAAAGGAATGGAGGGTTATGGTCTGAGTGCAGGTAGATGGGACTAGGGGGAAGTATTTATTAAAAAATAATAATAATAATAATAATAATAATAATAATAATAATAATAATAATAATAATAATAATAATAATGTTCGGCACGGACTTGAAGGGCCGAGATGGCCTCTTTCCGTGCTGTAATGGTTATATGGTTAAGTATTGAGCAAAGATGGCCATCCCTTCTTTTGAGACTAAAAGCTATGGTTCTCCACACTGGGAAACACCAAATGTGCATTTACTCTGTTGGTCCAAAGATTGTTGAATATTTCATTGAGATCACTTCTAATTCCTCTAAACTTGACTGTGTATAAGCTGTCTGCTTAGGCAGAAAGAATAAATATTAATAGTATTTTAAAGGGTATACAGGATTAAAGTGAACCAGGAGCAATCTTGGAGGCTGTTGGACCAATTGCTCGGTTTATGCCATTAGTTTAGTTTAGTGATACAGTGTAGAAACAGGCCCTTCAGCCAACCATGTCCGTGTTGACCAACAATCACCACATACACTAGTTCTATCCTACACACTAGGGACTATTTACAGAGGCCAATTAACCTAGAAAGCTGCATGTCTTTGAGATGCAGGAGGAAATCGGAGCACCCAGAGAAAACCCACGCAGTCATCGAGAGAATGTGTAAACTTCAAACGGGTAACACCCATTGTCAGAATCGAACCCGTGTCTCTGGGGCTGTAGGGCAGCAACTCTACCACTGTGACACTCTGCCACACAGTATGTGGCACAAAAGTTTCCACAGTTGCTTGCAGCTTGGATTTCTTTGCACGATTTGCTTCTTTACCTGTTTGCATAATGCCTTCTGTGTGGCTGCTTTTACAAACTGGCCTTTTTGCATGCTGGGGTTCAGTGCTATGTACAATGACATAAACCGAGCAATAGACCTAAAGGTCTCCAGGATTGCTCCTTTGAAATCTGTAGATGGCACCAGCATCACTGACAAAAGTAAGCAGATGAGTCGCTGGGACGAACACTACTCTCGGCAATATTCATACGTGGCTGACATCTCCACCACAGCTCCTGATGCTCTCCTTCAGGAGCCAATCATGAGCAAGCTCAATAATGAACCACCCCAGCATGATCTGGATAAAGCCATCAATCGCATGGCAGTCAGGAAGACTCCTGGTCAGGATGTCATTTCTGCTGAGCTCCTAAAGTATGGAAACCATCAACTCTTTTCATACCTGCACGCCCTTCTGTTGCTCTGCTGGAGAGAGGGTGGTGTCCCTAAAAACACGGATAATGCCAACTTCATCACACTGCTTAAGAACATGGGAGTTCACAGTGATTGCAACAACTACAGGAGCAACTCACTTCTAAGTGTTACAGAAAAGGCCTTTGCCAGAGTGATCCCGGCAAATACTTCACAGACTCACTGACTGGATATATACTTAGGCTTAATGTGGATTTCGCGGAGGTAGAACCACAATGGACATGATCTCCCTGCGTCAAATCTAAGAAAAATGCAGAAAGCGCTTACCCCACTATACATTTGTTTGTCGATCTTATGAAAGCTCTCCATTCTGTCAGAAAACATGGCCTCTAGAGAAGATCCAATGTCCACCATGTCTTGTAAACCTCATTCAGTCCTTCCGTGAAAATCTGCAGGCTATATTCCCCAGTTTCCACTTGAGAAGTGCAGTGAAGCAAGGCTGTGACCTAGCTCCCACTCTGTTCAGCATCTTCCTATCTGCCCTTCTGTCTTTCGCCTAGCCAACAAACATGGAAGGAGTGTATCATTACATCAGAAGAGACAGGAAGCTCTTCAATCTAGCAATGTTGAAAGCCAAAATGAAGGTGAAAACTGTGTTTATAAGGGAACTCCTTTACGCTGATGATGCTGCACATTGTCCAATTGAAACATAGAAACATAGAAAATAGGTGCAGGACGAGGCCATTCGGCCCTTCGAGCCTGCACCGTCATTCATTGTGATCATGGCTGATCATCCCCTATCAATAACCCGTGCCTGCCTTCTCCCCATATCCCTTGACTCCATTAGCCCTTAGAGCTCTATCTAACTCTCTCTAAATCCATCCAGTGATTTGGCCTCCACTGCCCTCTATGGCAGGGATTTCCATAAATTCACAACTCACTGGGTGAAAACGTTTTTTCTCACCTCAGTCTTACATGACCTCCCCTTTATTCTAAGACTGTGGCCCCTGGTTCTGGACTCGCCCAACATTGGGAACATTTTTCCTGCATCTAGCTTGTCCAGTCCTTTTATAATTTTATATGTTTCAATACGATCCCCCCACATCCTTCTAAACTCCAGTGAATACAAGCCTGGTCTTTTTAATCTTTTTCTCATGTGACATCCCAGGGATCAATCTCGTGAACCTACGCTGCACTGCCTCAATCACAAGGATGTCCTTCCTCAAATTAGGAGACCAAAACTGTACACAATACTCCAGATGTGGTCTCACCAGAGCCCTATACAACTGCAGAAGAACCTCTTTACTCCTATACTGAAATCCTCTTGTTATGAAGGCCAACATTCCATTAGCTTTCTTCACTGCCTGCTGTACCTGCACGCCAACTTTCAGTGACTGGTGTACAATGACACCCAGGTCTTGCTGTACCTCCCCCTTACCTAACCTAACCCCATTGAGATAATAATCTGCCCCCTTATTTTTGCCGCCAAAGTGGATAACCTCACATTTATCTATATTATTCTGCATCTGCCACGCATCTGCCCACTCACTCAACCTGTCCAGTTCACCCTGCAACCTCCTAACATCCTCTTCACAGTTCACACTGCCACCCAGCTTTGTGTCTTCCACAAACTTGCTAGTGTTGCTCCTAATTCCCTCTTCCCAATCATAAATATATATATGGTAAACAGTTGTGGCTCCAACACCGAGCCTTGCAGCACTCCACTCGCCAGTGCCTGCCATTCTGAAAAGTACCCGTTCACTCCTACTCTTTGCTTCCGGTCTGCCAACACATTTTCTATCCATGTCAACACCTACCACCAATACCATGTGCTCTAATTTTAGTCACCAGTCTCCCATGTGGGACCTTATCAAAGGGTTTCTGAAAGTCTAGATACACTACATCCACTGGCACCCCTTCATCTATTTTACTTGTCACATCCTAAAAAATTCCAGAAGATTAGTCATGCACGATTTCCCTTTCATAAATCCATGTTGACTTGGACTAATCCTTTTACTGCTATCCAAATGCCCCATTAATACATCTTTAATAATTGACTCCAGCATCTTTCCCACCACCGAAGTCAGGCTAACTGGTCTGTAATTCCCCGTTTTCTCTCTCGCTCATTTCTTGTAAAGTGGGATAACATTACCTATCCTCCAATTCACATGAACTGATCCTGAATCTATTGAACATTGGAAAATGATCACCAATGCGTCCACTATTTCTAGAGCCACCTCCCTGAGGACCCTGGGATGCAGACCATCAGGCCCAGGGGATTTATCATCCTTCAGTCCCATTAGCCTACTCAATACTATTTCTCGCCTAATGAAAATTTCTTTCAGTTCCTCTACCCCCTTAGATCCTCTGTCCTCCAGTATATCTGGGAGATTGTTTGTGTCCCGATGGATGAATGACTTTAGGGGTTGATTGACTGTCTCATGCTCTCTCAGAAAAAATACTGACTAACAATCAATGTTAAGAAGACTGTTCGCATGGGTCAGGGCATTCCACTCCCTCCTGAAATCAACCTAAATATCAGTCCGCTGGAAACTGATATTTCACCTGCCTAGGATCTTCAGTAACTGATAGCCTCTCACTGGATAAGGTAATCAATTCACGTATAGGAAAGGCAACAACCACTTTCAGCAGGCTAAGCAAATGGGCATGGAAGAACAATAATCTCACAATCAAGACCAAAATAACTGTCTACATACGTGCGTCTGGAGCACGTTACTGTACAACAGAGAAGCTTGGACATCTCACTCACATCAAGAATGAAAACGGACTCATTTTCATTTCCACTGTCTTTGTTGCATGCTGGGTGTTTCTTGGCACAGCAAAATCACCAATGATTCTCTGCTGGCTTGGAGATGTCCACAGGATGGAAAATGGACGCATCCCCAAAGATGTACTGTATGGGGAGGCCGCCAATACACGGAGGCCAAGAGGAAGACCAAAGTTTTGTTAAAAAGGATACTATTAATAAAGATATGACACATTTTAACGTTTAACACTGACAACTGGAAAGCAGCTGCTGAAGACCTGGGGGAGGTGTAAAAAGGTCCTCCAGGTGATATGAAGCATATGGTTCAAGATCCTGGTGGCCAGGCTTCAATGCCACAAAATGATCAACGGCAAAATCAGCACACTCCCCAATCCAACAGCCACAGACAGCTTCATCTGTGGAAGCTGTGGGAATATCAGCTTGTCAAGGATAGGTCTAGTCAGTCACAGTCGGAATGGCAGCCACAGATGATACATTCCCCTCCCCAAACACGACAACGTCAAAGCTGCACCATATCTCTCGCAGATGGATGGATGCCAACTAATGCAGGATTAAAGAGATCTGGCTATATATGGGCACGAATCTTCAAATATTATCAGATTAATTTGTATCCAGACATAAGAACAAAAAAGCATAAGAAATCAGTGCAGGATTGATCCATCCCTCTTGCAAGTTTGGTCTGCCTTTCAATAAGATTATGATACAATAATGATTGTTGACCTGATCCCAGTAACCGCATGTTTTTCTGAAAGTTCAACGTTTATTCCATCCCAAAGCAACAAACACACCAATCTTCATATATCTCAGTCGAGTGCAAAACGCAAAGAGCTCAAGTTTCCAGCATCTGCAATTCCTTGTGTTTCTATCACAATCTAGTATTAAAAAATGATATGATCTACATCTCACTACTATTCACAGGTCACTATTATCCACAGCTCACTGTGTAAAGAATGACCAATATTCAGAACATCCGAGGGAGAACAAACATCCTCTTATCTGTTTTAACCACTTAGTCTTGAACCAATGCCTTTAGTTTTCATCACCTCTTCAGACGGACTATCCTTCCACCTTATATCTGAACAACCCTGCCCCAGATTCTTGTGTTTCTATCGAATCACCCCTCATTCTTTTAAACGCTAAGAAGTAAAGGCAGTGTGCTTAATCTATATCCTTTCCACAAACCCACTTTCCTAGGAATCAAGCTGTTCAAACTTCATTGAACTCTCTCCATCGAGTTTCTTCTGAACACCAATACCTTTCAATAGCTCACCATTTAAAACATACTTTGCATTTCCATTTATTTTATATCAGTGGTTAACAAAAAGTTCTCATTATATTCTATCTGTCATGTTCACACCCTCTCAATAATCCTGTCTATGTCCCCCTTTTGCCTTGTTTTATCCTGCGGAGACCTGCACTATCAACAATTTCCAGACTATCTGCAAACTTGGATATGTTGCACATATTCCCTCATTCAAATAATTGAGAGAGAAAGTCAGATTGTGAATAATCAGGACCCAGTATCAATCCAATTGGCACTCCACTATTCACAACATCCAAACCCCAAATTTATCTAGCAGAACTTGCATGGGATCATCATAATTTGTAACTGCTTAAAGCCCATGAAATTGGTAAATTGCACTGCCATTACAAATTTGCCATTATATTGCAACACAAATTTGTGTTGCAATACAATGGAAACACAATATATTTTTTTAGCTGGGAACCTTCTTCATACTGTTTATTTCACTTCACAGATGCTGCCAGACCTGCTGAGTTCTCCATTACTCTTTTTTTTTTACTAAGGATTCCAGCTTTTTCAATCTTTTAGGTCTCCACACTTTATAAAATAGATCTGATTTTCTTATCTTGCCTTCCACCTTTTTGGAATGAAGATGATAAAGTAATATTCAGCATTGAGAAATAGCATTGTTACTAAAGGGGCTGTCCCACTTGGGCGACCCAATCCACGATTTCTGGCGAGTTTGCCCTCAATTCATATGCAGCATGGTCGATACAAGGTCTTAAGAGATCTTTGTAACTCTCCTTTATGATCGAGAGTAGTCCCCATGTACCCGAGGCCTCAGCTAGGTCGCGGCGTATTTTTCAACATGTTGAAAAATGCCCGCGAGTAAAAAAAGGTTGCCATGGAAACAATCGATACTTTTTTTACTCGTAGGTTTAGTCGTAGTAGGTCGTAGTAGGTCATATTATGTCGTTATGTTAGTCATAGGTTTGAGGGTAGTCTAAGGTAATCGAAGGTAGTCGAAGGTAGTCGTAGATAGTCGTCATCATAGTCGAAGGGAGGTCGAAGGAGATCGAAGGAGGTAGTGTTCACTCTCCACTATTCGGTGTCCAATTTTCCCCAAGTTAGTCGTAGCTAGTCTTCAACATAGTCGAAGGAGGTCTTCAACATTATATTTTTTGAAACTCTCCTAAACTCAACAATTAGGTCGCCCAAGTGGGACAGCCCCTTAACTAATTTAATTGCCTAGACACAACGTTACAACCTTCAATTTATTTGATCATCTGGGACATGCTATTAATTTTATTATGAAATCCATTGTGAAGTCACTGGAACAGAACTATTTTTGATTGCGGCAACTAATACGTTCCAAAATGATCAAGTCTATATCGAAAAACTTAGTATATCAAATAGGAAAAAAATGATTCTTTTCAAATTTAAAACAGAAAGAGGAAGCATTTAATGTAGGTTCATTAGCATTCCTCAAACTTCCCCTTTCGAAATTAAGAGGAACATGAAATTGACGTCAATAGCCTGTTTTGTAATTTTATGCAGTATTACAATGTTATGGAAAGTCACTTAGTCACAAATAATCATGCCTACTCATTCTAGCATGACCATAACTGACAGATGGCTTTCTTGAACTTTTATGCATTTCAATTAAAAAATGAATGAAGGAAAAAACTAATGTTTGCACATTGCATTGGCAGAATATATCCTCAGTTTTATAAACAGGCTACATTAATAAAAAGTGCAACAATTTATATAGTTGATTGACATAGTTGGGCAGTACAGTGGCACAGTGGCAGAGCTGCTGCCTCACAGCGCCGGAGACCTGGGTTCGATCCTGACCATGGGTGCTGTCTGTATGGAGTTTGCACGCTCTCCCTGTGATTTCGTGGGTTTTCATCGGATGCCCCAGTTTCCTCCCACATTCCAATGAAGTGCAGGTTTGTAGTTTGAATGGCTTCTGTAAATTGTCTCTCGTGTGCAGGACACGAATCTGGGATAACATAGAACTAGTGTATGGGGTTTGATGGTTGGTGTGGGCCCGGTGTACAGAAGGGCCTGTTTCCACGCTCTGTCTCTCAACTAAAATAAACTAACTTGGTCTTATAATGTCCATGAAGTCAAGGAGGAGAATTGTTAATATATTCATTGTCTGATCTCAACACTTGGCTCATTGATAACCCTTTGAATGTTCAGTGACAGCGACTACAATACCACACATTTAAGAGCTGCATATACATTTTAAAGAGCCTTTGGGGAGATTCAGAGTATGGTCTACTTTATAACTTGTATTTGGACTGAAAGATTGCTGCAATAAACAAATGTCCTCACTGTTCTTCACATTGCATGCCTTGTTCTTTGATGCAGCAAATAAGTTGAGATCAAGAACAAGTAAACATTGAAAATAATGATAAACAATGTAAAAAGGATAAGAGAGCCAAAACATATGGCCAATTACTACAGATTTTTTAGTTTATACCTATTTCAAAATGCAAATCGGCAGTAATTTTACACACAGGAGGTGCAGCAGTCTTTCAATGATATTCTTTTGCGAAAGGCTAATTGTCTCTAGGCATCTACCAAATCAGTCTAAACTTTCATCAAAATGATTGCAATTCTATTGGGTAACCATGTTTTGGTCTTGTGGGATGATTACGAGCTTCGCCTGGAATAAAACAATTGGCAGAGCTATGGGGAGAGAACTGTGATGTGAGACCAGTTTTAAACAATGCCAGTGCAGACTTAATGGGCCAAATAGCCTCCTTTGCTGCTGCAGCCATTCTGTGACTCTGTGATCTATTGCCAAAAGTGAATCTGTTCTGTAATCATAATGATTTATTGTCTAAATTTGGATCATATTCATAATATCTTTTGACATCATAGAATTAGCAGAATTTTGATCATGACGTGATCAGCATATTATAGCATGCTGCATCAACATATTATAGTATGTCTCCTGCCATATATCAAAGCCCATCGTGTGAGTGAATTACGTACAGCATACTGAAAGAGATGAGAGGGAGGAGTGAGACAGAGGTTGATAGATAATAAGTGGAACCAGGCGATGTTGGAAATGATGGTCAGGTGATCCGAGGTGGGGGAAGTGCAAAACTAGAGCGGCTGGCGGGTAATGGTTGTAAATAATGTTTTTAAATTGGCAGATGGAGCCATAGGAGAATGTTGGGAATAGATAGAGACAGAAACTGGAAGGCGATGAGTGGAACCAAATAAGAAAAAAAGTGATGGATAGATGGAAACAGATGGGGAAAATGATGGGAATGTAGGCCATGGGAGAGGAAATATGGATAGGTGTGAGAGTGATGGCCAAA
This sequence comes from Malacoraja senta, assembly GCA_038087875.1. Classification (NCBI taxonomy): domain Eukaryota; kingdom Metazoa; phylum Chordata; class Chondrichthyes; order Rajiformes; family Rajidae; genus Malacoraja; species Malacoraja senta. The sequence continues at coordinate 21,043,871 of CM075977.1, read as the reverse complement.
TTTAAATTTGATAGGTCAACAAAGGGAGAGAGAACTTAGGTGGACCACAGTGGAAAAGGAACACAGGGGTAATAGAAACATTTATGTTCATACCATGAGGTAATATGCTACACAAATGAACTATAAGGTGCTGCTCCTCTGTTTTGCGTTTGGCTTCACCATGGCACTAGAGATGGCCAAAGTCGGGCAGGAAGGTGTGGGAGTAGGAACGGGATCTGAAGAGACATGCACATGGAAGCTGAAGTGGGCAGTGTGGATGGAGCGCAAGTGCTCTGCAAAATTGTCCCCTAGTCTACATTATCTCTCACCAATGTAGACAGCACATCAAGAGTGCCATATGCAATCGATACGTTTGGAGGAGGTACATGTGAATCTTTGCTTCACATAGAAATACATTTAAGTAGGATGGATTGGGAAATTTTGATATACAAAGTGACCAGGTTTTTCTAATACACCGTTCACTCAAGTGAGTTTCTGATACACCATTCACTCAATGTAAATAATCAGATACAGCAGACAGTTATAATGGCCTTCAAAGGAAAAGGTTATGCAAACAGAAACAAGAATGTCTTACTATAATGATACCAATTCAGAAAGCAGCCACCATAATCAAACTCTTGTCCTATCACGGTCATTCCTCCTTGAAAGCTTGAAAGCGTGCACCACCAGGCTCGAGAACAGCTTCTTCCCCTCTGTTATCAGGCTTCTGAGTGGCCATTCCATAATCTCTGGTCTAATTCACTCTCCCCATTATGAACGTTGGACTTTGTCTCGGAACTGATGCGCTACAATGTTAAGAACTATATTCTGCACTCTGTATCTTCCCCTTTGCTATACCTATTGTATGAGTTTGGCTTAATTGTATTTATATATAGTATTATCTGATCTAATTGCATGAAAAACAAAGCTTTTCACTGTAACTCGGTAAATGTGACAACAATAGTAATTCTTCTTCAATTTCTTCAGTACTGATCTCATACTTCTGTACAAGTATGAAGTCTGTTCTTTGCCTAAGGAGATATGCTATTCTTATTTTCTCCCTTTTGTAACTAAGACCTAGTGACCCAGTAGCGCAATGCTGTTGGTTCCATTCAAGGCCGTTGCTGCTCCATGCTGCACACTCCTCTTGACATGCTCAGTCATCGGTTGCAGAAGGGACTCCAGCAGCTGCATCCATAGTGTTCACTTATGTACATTATTTGTATTAATTTATTATAGCCTAGCATGAGTGTTACATACTTGGCTAATAAAGTACTGTTATGATTATGATTACTTGTGAACGTGAACTCTTCTTCCTTGATAGGATGGGAATGATAGAGGTCTATAGAGAGGCAGATTTTGTGTCTAAACCAAATCATTGGGTGTTCCATTTCAAGTTAGGGAACACCCAATGGTAGGGGCTAGTTTGACCTCCTGCGACTTTGGAGCTTCCCGACATCAGTCTCTACCCGAGACAACGGGCTCCTCAATGTTGAAATACGAAGTAAACCCAGGCAAGGGATCGCAGGCTCCGATGGTAAGTCCACGGCCCCACGGTGGGGCTCAAAGTCACTTTCGAGCAAGGCCGCCAGCTCCATGATGTTAGGCCGTAGAGCGACCGGAGATATGATCCAGAAAATAATCACATCTCTGGCAATGTAAGAGATTGAAGAAAGATTCCCCCGACCCCTTCCCAAACCCCCCACATAAAACAAACCTGAGAACATTAACACATACTTTCAAAACACTAAAAATAACAAAAAAGATGAAAAGACAGACAGACTGTTGGCGAGGCTGCCATCGCTGATGGCGCCACCCGGTGATAGGACCCGGTGATAGGTTCAGAATTAGGCCATTGGGCCCATCAAGTCTACTCCGCCATTTAATCATGGCAGATCTATCTCTCCCTCCTAACCCCATTCTCCTGCCTTCTTCCCATAACCCCTGACACCCATACTAATCAAGAACCTATCTATCTCAGCCATGAAAATATCCATTGACTGCCTCCGCAGCCTTTTGTGGCAATGAATTCCACAGATTCACTACCCTCCAACTCAAGACATTTCTCCTCATCTCCTTCATAAAGGAACATCCTTTAATTTTGATGCAATGACCTCTGGTCCCAGACTCACCACATCCACTCTATCCAGGCCTTTTTTCCCTATTTCATTCCCATCTTTTTGTTTAGTTTAGTTTAGTTTAGAGATACAGTGTGGAAACAGGCCCTTTGACCCACCGGGTCTGTGCCGACCAGCGATCCCTGTATATTAACACTATCTTACACACACACTAGGGACAATTTTTACATTTACCAAGCCAATTCACCTACATACCAGTACGTCTTTGGAGTGTGGGAGGAAACCGAAGATTTCGGCGAAAACCCACGCAGGTCACGGGGAGAACGTACAAACTCCGTACAGACAGCACCGGTACTCGGTAACGAACTCAGGTCACCAGCGCTGCTATCGCTTCTTCTTCTTTTGAGTGGCGTGCACAGCCTAAAATTGTTGGACAACTTGTTCTATTTGATCTTCCGTTTGTGCACGTCGAGTTGATTGCATTAGTCGAAACAGGGCGGACCACGTGAAGGTTGCAACCTTCCACCCCGCTGCTATCGCTGTAAGGCAGCAACTCTACCGCTGCGCCACCGTGCCGCCCTAAGTGTGCAATAAATCTTTGACGATGTTCCTCGGTGATCATAAACCATCTTTAGTCATCATGAAGTATGAGTTCGGCCAAATGCTAGGCTGTGCATGAACTGGTGCTCGTCCCGGTGCCGCTTTAAGCAACACAAACAACATGGATACTTAATTTCAGTCACAATGAATTGGAATCACAGATCTTAACCTTGCAGAATAGCACAAAACAGAAGGTTAAGAGGGGACTTGATAGAGGTCTTTAAAATTATGAGCGGGTTAGACAGAGTGGACGTGGATAAGCTTTTCCCATTGAGAGTAGGGAAGATTCAAACAAGGGGACATGACTTGAGAATTAAGGGACAGAAGTTTAGGGGGAACATTAGGGGGAACTTCTTTACTCAGAGAGTGGTAGCTGTGTGGAATGAGCTTCCAGTGGAAGTGGTGGAGGCAGGTTCGATGTTATCCTTTAAAAATAGATTGGATGGGTATATGGACGGGAAAGGAATGGAGGGTTATGGTCTGAGTGCAGGTAGATGGGACTAGGGGGTAGTATTTTATTTTTAATTTAAATTAAAAAAATAAAAATTAAAAAAATTAAAAAAAAACAATTTAAATGTTCGGCACGGACTTGAAGGGCCGAGATGGCCTGTTTCCGTGCTGTTATGGTTATATGGTTATATGGTTATAAAACAATGGCAGCAAACACTCCCAACCCTCTACATCCATGCCACATCTCTGCATGAACAAAGCAGCAGCTTGCACTTCTTCATTCTCCACTGTTCTGCAATATTTCTTCATTTAAGTATAGATCCAGTACTTTTTTGAAAACCAAGATTGAATTGTTTCCACCACTGTCACATAAAAATATCTTTCTTCATATCACCTTTAGTTCCTTCACCAATCATTTTAAATTAATTCTCTGTTTTTTCAGCCTTCAGTCAATAGATGCCGTTGCTCTTTACCTCTTGCTTCATTCAAGGCTTACAATTTCAAAGACTTTGTTTTTGGTTTTAGTTTTAGAGAGATACAGCGCAGAAACTGGCCCCTTGGTCCACCGAGTCCACGCCAACCAGTGATCCTCATACACTAGCACTAGCCTACACACTGGGGTGGAAGATAGCAACCTTCCGCCCTGTTTCAACTAATGCTATCAACTCGACGTGAACAAACGGAAGATCAAATAGAACAAGTTGTCCAACAACTTTAGGCTGTGCACGCCACACGAAAGAAGAAGAAGAAGCCTACACACTAGGGACTATTTACAACTCGACTGAAGCCACAAACATCTTTGGAGTGTGGGAAGAAACTGGAGCACCCGGGGAAATCCCACACAGTCACAGGGAGAATGTACAAATTCCTTACAGACAGCACCTGTAGTCAGAATCAAACCCGGGTCTCTGGCATTGTAAGGCAGCAACTTTACCACCGTGCCGCCATAAATCTCCCTCAATCACATCTCCTCTTAAGATTCACTTCTCAAAGATAGATAGATAGATAGATAGATAGATAGATAGATAGATAGATAGATAGATAGATAGATAGATAGATAGATAGATAGACATTTATTGTCACATACACCAATTGATGTAGTGAAATTTGACTTGCCATGCAGCACACAGATAAAGATAAGATCAAAGAATTTAACAATAAACATAAAAACATCCCCCCACAATGGTTCCCACTGTGGGGGAAGGCAGCAAAGTCCAGTCCCATCCCCAGTTCACCCATAGTCGGGGCCTATTGAGGCCTCTGCAGTCGCCGATACGGCAGCCCGATGCCTCAGGCCCTCTCGCCGGATGATGAAGCTCCGGCGTCGGATGAACACTCTCAGCGGCCCGGAGTGTCTGGAGCGGCCGCCTCCTCCCAGTAGACCACGGCTCCCGAAGTCCACGAGCCGCGCTGGTCGATGCTCCGACTCTGGCGACCTCGTCGTGAGATCCCAGGCTCCGCGGTGTTCCAAGCTCAGCGCCGCCCGCGGCTGGAAGCTCCGCAGACCGCAGACCGCAGACCGCTGACCGCTGACCGCAGACCGCAGACCGCAGCTCCGCGATGTTGGTGCCGGCTGTCACAGCACTCCGGAGCTTACTGCACGGCGACCCGGGTTAGGCATCGCCCGCTCCGCGATGGTACTTCAGCGCTGTGCCGCCGCCGAAGCTGAAGTCCTGGCCGGTCCCGGCAGGAAAACGCCGCTCCAGTCTGCCCGTAGGCCGCGAGGAAGGGGCGAAGATACGGCTCGGAGAAAAGCCGCAACTCCGACCAGGTAGGTACTGAGAAAATAGTTTCCCCCTAACCCCACATAAAAAGACTAAAGACCTCCAAAACAAACACTTTCAACTAACTAAAAATTAAAAAAAGGGTGAAAAAACTAACAGCTGCTGGGAGGGCAGCCATACTCGACGGCGCCCCATGATGTTGCCACCCCAAAGAAGAACAACCTCAACTTTTTCTACCATTTCCTGTAACTTAATGTAATCATTACTGGTCTTAATAACTACAGGCCTGTCGCACTGACCTTTGTAGTCATCAAGACCCTTGAAAGGCTTGTATGGCCAAGCTTGAAAATATCTCAGTTTGTGCAGAGGTGAAGTGCTGGGCCACCGGGAGATCAGGTTGGTTAAGACGGACTGAGCGGAGGCTTGAAGTGCTGGGCCACCGGGAGATCAGGTTGGTTAAGACGGACTGAGCGGAGGCTTGAAGTGCTGGGCCACCGGGAGATCAGGTTGGTTAAGACGGACTGAGCGGAGGCTTGAAGTGCTGGGCCACCGGGAGATCAGGTTGGTTAAGACGGATTGAGCGGACTAACCAACCTGATCTCCTGGTGGCCCAGCACTTCAAATCCCCCTCCCATTCCCAATCTGACCTTTCTGTCCTGGGCCTCCTCCATTGTCAGGGTGAGGCCCAGCGCAAATTGGAGGAACAGCACCTCATATTTCGCTTGGGTAGTCTGTACCCCAGCGGTATGAACATTGACTTCTCTAATTTTAGATAGCCCTTGCTTTCTCCCTCCTTCCCCTCCCCTTCTCAGTTATCCCACAGTCCTACTGTCTCCTCCTACTTCCTTTCTTTTTGCCGCCCCCCTCCCAACATCAGTCTGAAGAAGGGTCTCAACTTGAAACACTGCCTCCTCCTTCTCTCCATAGATGCTGCCTCACACGCTGAGATTCTCCAGCATTTTTTGTCTATATTATCTGTCAATATCAGGTCACCACCATTTCGTCAGGTTAGCACCATGGCAGTAATACAGGTCCCTCTTGTCCCTGTATTAACATCCAAGCTGTGTTTCCCTGTCCATCTGCAACAGATTTTCTGACTAGATATGAGAATTTGGAGAATGTACCCATACTCTACCATCCTTTGACTGCCCACCATCCCTTGGGGCATCTTGCTTGTTCTCATCTTTGTCATTATCGCCTTCAGGTTCGCCTTCAGCTGCCCTTGGGGCTATTTCATCCAAATGGTTATTACACTGGATCAAGGATCATTGTTTTATAAGTGTGCATCCACATTGCTTATGGAAATAATCATTTTCCAAGCCCTTGTTAAGATCTCTTCCAAAATGTTCTTTCCTTGCATCGGGTTTCCCCTGATCGGCCAATATTGTGCTTGCCATTTCCTGATCCAAATTGGCATTAAGTTGGCCATCACCCATGAAATGGTATGTGAATGTAGCTGGGATTCTTCCTCCAAATCCAGGAGAACGTCTGTCTCCATGGCTCACATGGGTATGGGATCTATTGGGTCACATGGGTATGGGATATAACCTATTAACAAACCTACCAGCAAATCTTTGGGATGTGGGGAAAAAAAATAATCAGAGGACCTGGGACAAGCCTACACAATCACAGGATGAATGTGCGAAGTGCACACAGACAGCATTGGAGGTCAGAATTGATCATTGATCTCCCAGAGGCAGCAGCATAATCTGCCGCACTGCGATGTCTTTGGGATTAAACTGCACAATATACCTTTCTGGCAAAACAACAAACAGGTGTCACAGTTTTTCTGCTCGTGCTCTAACCTGGACTTTTAAAGAAGTCAGTGACCAGCTACAGTATGCAGTGCTATCTCCATCACCTAAGCAATACTTATGTTGATCTTTAACTCCAAAACCTAGCTAGCTGCATTATTAAAGCACCTTGCGGAAATAAGGAAAGCTAATCGGCATTGTAATGGTTCAATGTTAAATTATACTTCAAGAGTACGTAAATAACATTATATTTGTTACCTGCAGGGGTCATAGATTAATGCAAGATGCCCTAAATACAATTTAAATGATATGAAGAAGGTTCAAAATTCGAAGAAACTGCCTCATGTAACACAAAGCATTCTTTACATGGAAAATGATGGAACTGGTTGTACTGTATAAAATTAGCATTTGATAACTGCTTAACAAATAACAAAACAAAAAAATACTGGAAATAGTCAGCAGGTCAGGCAATACTTGTGGAAAGAGAAACAAAGTAATCGTTTTAGGTTGAAAACCCTTAATTACAACCTGCTTAAAATAGATGGGAGTTGCAATTAACCTGAGTGGCAGATTTCAATGTAGCAATGTAACAATGGAATAGAAGTAAGGTTTTATGTGGTGACAATATTTCTTTGTTTGGAAAGAGTTTGCCATGATTCTTAATTGTTCCTGCCTGACCCCCCGCTGAGTTACTCCAGCTTTTTGGGTCTATCTTTGGTGTAATAACGAGTAGGTGATAACGAGTTATACAGAGAGTGAAACTCACAGGAAGACAGTGAAACGAGTACAACGATTAGGATGGGGGAGGGATGGAGAGAGAGGGAATGCAGGGGTTACGAAGTTAGAGAAATCAATATTCATACCACTGGACTGGGGCAGGTGATAACAAGCTATACCGACAGTAAGTTGTCCAAGCAAAATATGAGGTGCTGTTCCTCCAATTTGCCATTGGCCTCATTCTAACTTGCAACAGATGAAAAAGCACATCATAATATTAACCATTGCATAACACTCTAGTCCGGGCTAAGGCATCTGTGGAATTAATATTGCCTTATATTTTGCAGGGGTGGTCATGTGGGAGAGGCAACCAATCCCCATCCCTAACCACAGTGAAAGTATGATAGTGGGCCATAAAATGTTTTAATAGAGCTTGTTTCCAAAAGGTGTAGGAAGGAACTGCAGATGCTGGTTTACGATAGAAGATAGATACAAAAAGCTGGAGTAACTCAGCAGGTCAAGCAGCATATCTGGAGAAAGGAAATAGGTGATGTTTAGGTTGAGACCCTTGTTCAGACTGAGAGTCAGGGAAGAGGGGAAACAAGAGATATAGAAGGCAAATAGAACGAGTGAATAAAAAATATGCTAAAAGCAACAATGATGAAGGAATTGTGGAGCCTAAAATGGTTCATTGTTGGCTGCGGGGTCGGTGATAACGAACGATACAGACAGTAAAACTCAACAGGATGACAGTGAAACTAGTCGACAACTAGGGTGGGGGAGGAAGGGGATGCAAGGTTTACTTGGTTAGAGAAATCAAGATTAATATCTCTGGGTTGTAAGTCGTCCAAGTGAAATATGAGGTGCGGTTCCTCCAATTTGCATTGGGCCTCACTGACAATAAAGGAGGCCCAGGACAGAAAGGTCATTATGGGAATGGGAAGGGGTGTTAAAATGTTTGTCAAATGGGAGATCACGTAGGCCAAGGTGGACTGTGTTCAGTGAAACAATCAAAAGGATTACCCTAAGCTTGTGCCCTGAACAACAATATCAGTTGGGATGGAGGGAGGGAGGGGGGGAGGGAGGGAGTCACGTTTAATGAGCTGCCAATTTATTCCAGAAATATGTCTGAAAGGACTTCTCGACAAAATAATCAGTATCTCTTCCCAGAGTGGAAATGTCATAGAAATGAGGGCATAGGTTTAAGGTGAGAGGGGCAAAGTTTAAAAGTAAATGTGCAAGTCAAATTTTATTTACACTGAGGGTGGTGGGCGTCTTGAATGTACTGCCAGGAGTGGTAGTGGAGGCAGAAACAATGGTGGCATTTAAAATGCTTTTAGATAGGCACGTGGAAATACAGGAAATGGAGGGGTATGGATCATGAAAAGGCAAATACGATTCATTTATCTCGGCATCCTGTTTGGCACAGACATGTGGAACTTATGGCCTATTCCGGTGCTGTAGGGTTCTATGTTCTAGGTTCGGCAGCTTAGAGCCTAGCAGAGGTTCCTGGGTTTAAAGGATAGGCTTAATCCTATAAGACATGGACAGGCATGTGAAACTGTTTTAAAGCATATAAAAAACATAGATATTTAAAATAGTAAACAGCATTTGATTTAGTTAAAACGCTCAAGTACAGTAAATTAAGAAAAAATAACAAAGATCATAACTAAAGTGATCTTTTTTTAATCATTATAGCTACCACATTCAAATTGATGGAGCTGTGCAAGGTATCCCAGCTGTGGCTTGCACCAAGCAGAAAAGCCAGTGCCAAAACATAGAAACATAGAAACATAGAAAATAGGTGCAGGAGTAGGCCATTCGGCCCTTCGAGCCTGCACCGCCATTCAATATGATCTTGGCTGATCATTCAACTCAGTATCCTGTACCTGCCTTCTCTCCATACCCCCTGATCCCTTTAGCCACAAGGGCCACATCTCACTCCCTCTTAAATATAGCCAATGAACTGGCCTCAACTACCTTCTGTGGCAGAGAATTCCACAGATTCACCACTGTGTGAAAAATAATTTTCTCATCTCGGTCCTAAAAGACTTCCCCTTATCCTTAAACTGTGACCCCTTGTTCTGGACTACCACAACATCGGGAACAATCTTCCTGCATCTAGCCTGTCCAACCCCTTAAGAATCTTGTAAGTTTCTATAAGATCCCCCTCAATCTTCTAAATTCTAGCGAGTACAAGCCGAGTCTATCCAGTCTTTCTTCATATGAAAGTCCTGCCATCCCAGGAATCAGTCTGGTGAACCTTCTCTGTACTCCCTCTGTGGCAAGAATGTCTTTCCTCAGATTTGGTGACCAAAACTGTATGCAATACTCCAGGTGTGGCCTCACCAAGACCCTGTACAACTGCAGTAGAACCTCCCTGCTCTTATACTCAAATTCTTTTGCTATGAATGCTAACATACCATTCGCTTTCTTCACTGCCTGCTGCACCTGCATGCCTACTTTCAATGACTGGTGTACCATGACACCCAGATCTCGTTGCATCTCCCCTTTTCCTAATCGGCCACCATTCAGATAATAGTCTCCTGTTTTTGCCACCAAAGTGGATAACCTCACATTTATCCACATTATACTGCATCTGCCATGCATTTGCCCACTCACCCAACCTATCCAAACCACCTTGCAGCCTCCTAGCATCCTCTTCAAAGCTAATACTGCCCCCCAGCTTCGTGTCATCTGCAAACTTGGAGATGTTGCATTCAATTCCCTCATCCAGATCATTAAAATATATTGTAAATAGCTGGGGTCCCAGCACTGAGCCTTGCGGTACCCCACTAGTCACTGCCTGCCATTCTGAAAAGGACCCATTTACTCCTACTCTTTGTTTCCTGTCTGCCAGCCAGTTCTCTATCCACATCAATACTGAACCCCCAATACCGTGTGCTTTAAGTTTGCACACTAATCTCTTATGTGGGACCTTGTCGAACGCCTTCTGAAAGTCCAGATATAACACATCCACTGGTTCTCCCTTATCCACTCTATTAGTTACATCCTCGAAAAATTCTATAAGATTCGTCAGACATGATTTACCTTTCATAAATCCATGCTGACTTTGTCCAATGATTTCACCACTTTCCAAATGTGCTCCTATCCCATCTTTAATACCTGACTCTAGCATTTTTCCCACTACCGACGTTAGACTAACTGGTCTGTAATTCCCCGTTTTCTCTCTCCCTCCCTTTTTAAAAAGTGGGGTTACATTAGCTACCCTCCAATCCTCAGGAACTACTCCAGAATCTAAAGAGTTCTGACAAATTATCACTAATGCATCCACTATTTCTGGGGCTACTTCCTTAAGTACTCTGGGATGCAGCCTGTCTGGCCCTGGGGATTTATCGGCCTTTAATCCATTCAAAAGTTATTTGACACAAAATTCAGGACATAATTGTAAGACCCTGGACTCAATGGTAAATACATGCTTGGAGCAAGAGATTCGACGCAGATACATCATATTTCTGCACTGCAGTGCACAACTGTGGAAATCAGGAATGCACTCACTGCAGTTAGTCAGCAGTTCTCCGCAGTACCATTGACTTGTCATCAGCACAATTTGGCCTATCATTTAAATAGCGACTAATGACTGCTGACTTTCAGAGAGATGTGATTGCCCATGCACAAAAAGTCCAAACGTAGCATGCAATTTCAGCAAGTAATTTAAAATGCAAATGGAATGTTTGCCTTTGTTACAGGAGAGATATATTTCAACTGTGTAAGGCTTTGGAGCTACCTCACTCATCAAAAACTTTGGTCTCTTTATTGAAAAGAAGAGAAATATCTGTTTCTGAAAAGAATATACTGTACAACACGACTGTTTCTTAGAATGAAGTGGTTACGTTAAATTGAGAAGTTTAAGCCTATGATCACTCAAGTTTAGAAAAATATATATGGCTAAGATAGATAAATCTTGGTATACATTGGAGAAACAGTGATTCATTGTTTGACATGATACATTCTAACCTTCAGGACTCAACATTGAAGTCAGCAATTTCAGATAACCAGCCTTTTAAGTTTGCTTCAGGATTGGCTGGATCGAATGAAACTCGCAGCCTTAATTTTGCTTTTCTCACTCCATATATGTTTTATTTCTATCTAGATTTCTTTGAGGCAGATCAGTGACAATTAAGAACCTTAAGGCACACTCCTTCAGTCAACCCTGCCACCAGCACTCCTGTCATTCAGTCTCTCTTGTGCTCCAAATAATTATTTTTGTCACTTTCCTGCTTTCTCCCTTCTTTGTTTAAACATGTTTAATTTTTCAACTTCCCCCAGTTCCGATGAAAGGTTATCAATATGAACAATAACATATCTGCTCTTTCCTCCAAAGATGTTGCCTGAATTGCTGACTATGCCTGTGAGTTTCTGTTCTTGGAACATATGGTTTCATTATCTGATTAAGGATAAGGGGGAAATCTTTTAGGACTGAGATGAGAAAAACATTTTTTACGCAGAGAGTGGTGAATCTCTGGAATTCTCTGCCACAGAATGTAGTTGAGGCCAGTTCATTGGCTATATTTAAGAGGGAGTTAGATGTGGCCCTTGTGGCTAAAGGGATCAGGGGGTATGGAGAGAAGGCAGGTACGGGATACTGAGTTGGATGATCAGCCATGATCATATTGAATGGCGGTGCAGGCTCGAAGGGCCGAATGGCCTACTCCTGCACCTATTTTCTATGTTTCTATGTTTCTATTGGAGTCAGCCAATACTGACATAAAGGTTGGTTATCTGAAATTGCTTACTTCAGTGTTAAGTCCTGAAGGTTAGCACAGCACAGGAATGGGCGCTTTGGCCCACAATTATTGTGCCAAACATGATGTCCAGATGAACGATCTCAACTGCCTGCATATGATCCATATCCTTTTATTCCCTGCGCTTCCATGTGCCTAACTAAAATCCTCTTGGATACCATTATCATATCTGCATCCACCACCACTCCAGGAAATGTATTCAAGGAACTACCCCCCTCTGTGTAAAACAATTGCCTCACACATCTCCATTAAACTTCCCCCCTCTCACCTTATAGCAATGCCCTCTAATGTTCGGCCTTTTCACCCTGGGAAAAAGGTTCTGACGGTCTACCCTATCTATGCCTCTCATAATTTTATATACTTTTATCCTTTTCCTTCAACTCCCGACATCCCAGAAAAGTACAATCCTGGAGCTGAAACCCTCTAATCCTGGCAGCATTCTGGAAAACCTTCTCTGCACACTATCCAAAGCATTCATCCCTGTAATGCAGAGAGCAGAACTGCAAGCAATACTTCAAATGTGGCCTCACCAAAGTTTTATAGAGCTGAATCATGACTTCCCGATTCTTATATTAAATGAGCATAGCAATGAAGACAAACGTACCATGTGCTGTCTTTACTACCCTATCTACATGTGCTGCCATCTGTAGTAAGCCATGAACTTGGACCACAAGATTCCTCTGCACATCAATGCTGTTAAGGGTCTTGCCTTTAATTGTATATCCTCTGCTGACATTCAACCTCCCAAAGTGTAACGCCTCACATTTGCTCAGGTTAAACTCCATCTGCCATTTCTCTGCCCATTTCTGCAGCTGATCTTTATACTGCTGATAGCTTCCCTTATTATCTCTGATAATATTCCCTTATTATGCTCTGATAGCTTCCTTTATTATCTGCAATTCCTCCAATTTTCATGTCATGAGCAAACCTTCTCACCAACCCATCTACATATACATCTAGGTCAGTTATATATGTCACAAATAGCAGAGGCCTCGGCAAAGTTCTGTGCAGAACTCCACTGGTCACAGACCTCCAGTGTCTTCTGTGAATAAGCCAGTTCTGAATCGATATGACCAAGTCATCATGAATCTTGGACAACTTAATCTTCTGGATCAGCCTACCTTGAGCGACCTTATCAAAAGCCTTACTAAAATCTAAGTGTACAGCATCCACCACCCTACCTTCATCAATCTCCTTTGTCACCTTGTCCCTGTTTTTGCGCTCCATGTCTTGATTTATGAATCCCAGGTTCCCATATTATTTACTAAGCACTATGTCAACATGTCTTGTCACAATCAAAGATTTGGACACATATATATATATCCAGGTTACACTGTTCCTGCATACCCTTTAAAACTGACATTTAGTCCATATAGTTTCTCCTTATTCTTTCAGCCAAAAAATTATCATGTCACATCTTACTGTATTCAATTTTGTTTGTCATTTGCCAGCCTATCCTCCTATTATTTACTGCACTTCCAGGCTTTATATCATCTGAAATTTGGAATTATTACACTTCACACTTCAGTTGTTGTTGGGAAAATATATCAAAACAAGTAATTATTCCAGTATTGTCTTCTGGCAATGACACTATCTATTCTCTTCTAGCTAATTCCCACAAATCTCAGCTTTCTACCTTTAAGCCAATTTCCTATTCATTCTTCTTCTGATCCTGCAAATTCATGAGCCTTAGTTTTGTTAACCAGTCTTTTACTGTATGGTCCCTCTCAAAAATCATGATAAGCAACATAGAGACAAAGAGTGGTAGAGTCATGCAGCAGGGAAACAGGACCTTCGTCCCAACTTTCCCTCATCGACCAACATGACCCATCTAAACTAGTCCCACCTGCCTGCATTTGGCCCATATCCCTCTAAACCTATTCTACCCACGTACCTGTCTAAATGTTTCTTAAATGTTGCCTCAACTACCTCCTCTGGCAGCTCGTTCCATACATTCACCACCTTGTGTAGAAAGAAACATCATATAATGATTAAAATAAAACATCCGTTACATAATAGATGAGCACTTTGATTCCTCAAAAATGTCAAAAACAAAACTTGGCAAGCACATTTGCCTGATATCCAAATTTGATAGTGGAAGACTTCTGGGCCTATTGACCAGAACAATTGCTTCTTCTACTTTTGGTTATGATCAAGTGGATCCAAGATGGCGCCCAAGCCAGGCGCCTCTTTGTGTGCTGGTCACAGAAGTGGATCTGCAATCACGTGTTACAATCGCTCCAGTTTTTTAAACCTCTACTCCAACAGCAGATTCCCTTCATCATGTATCATGTGAGAGGTACGGACAGGGGTTTCTGCTGCAACAGACGGGATTCGAGGATGGTGTGCTGCCTTCCTAGTGCCAGGATACAGGATGTCACGGACAGAGTGCAGAAAATTCTCAAGGGCGAAGGTGAACAACCGGAAGTGATAGTGCATGTCGGCACAAACGATGTCGGAAGGAAGGGGATGAATATTCTGCAGTGTGTCTTAACAGAACTCGGAAAAATGCTGAAAAGCAGGACCTCCAGGGTTGTTATCTCCGATTTGCTTCCAGTTCCTCATGCTGGCGAGAGCAGGAACAGGGAGATACTGGACCTGAATGTGTGGCTGGGGAACTGGTGCAGGGGGCAGGGATTTAGATTCTTAGATCACTGGGATCTGTTTTGGGGTAAGGAGGAACTGCACAAAAGGGACGGATTGCATCTTAACAGGTGGGGGACCAGCATTCTGGCAGACAGGTTTGCCACTGTTACACGGGTGGTTTTAAACCGAATAAGGGGGGTGGGGTGTCAAATGGGATAGTCGAGGATGGAGTTAAAGGGAAAGAGAGTAAAGGGATGGTTAATGACCCCAGAATTAACGGGAAAGGAAGCTCACAAAGGGATAGGAGAGTATGGCCAAGTGTAATAGGGATCGATGTGAAAGGTGTGATGCCTAAGGAATTAAAAGTATTGTAAATGAATGCGCGAAGTATAAGAAGTAAAGTAGATGAGCTTGAGACTCAGTTAGAGGTTGGTAGATACAACATTGTGCGGATTACTGAGATGTGGTTGCAGGAGGATCGAGCCTGGGAACTCAATATTCAGGGTTATACATCCTATAGAAAGGACAGGCAGGTGGGCAGATGAGGGGGGGTAGCTCTGCTGGTGAGGGATGGAATTCAGTCCCTTGCGAGGGAAGACATAGGGATTCACGAGGTAGAGTCACTGTGGATTGACTTGAGGAATTGTAAAGGCAAGAAGAAACAAATTGGTGTTATTTAAAGACCCCCAAATAGTAGCCCGAATGTAGGGTGTAAGTTGCAGCAGGAGTTAAAACTGGCATGTAGCAAAGGTAATGCCACTGTGGTGATGGGGGATTCAATATGCATGAAGACTGGGAAAATCAGGTTGGTTCAGGACCCCAAGAAAGAGAGTTTGTAGAATGCCTTCGAGATGGATTCTTAGAGCAGCTTGTAATGGAGCTGACCTGAGAAAAGGCAATTCATATGAACCAGATATGATAAGAGAACTCGAGGTAAAGGAACCGCTTGGAGGTAGTGATCATAATATGATTAGTTTTAATCTGCAATTTGAGAAGGAGAACGTTAAATCGGAAGTGGCAGTGATGCAGTTGAACAAAGGGGACTATGAAGGCATGAGAGGGGAGCTGGCCAAAGTAGACTGGAAAGGGATTCTGGGAGGAATGATGGTGGAACAGCAATGGCGGGAATTTCTGGGCATAATCCGGGAGACGCAGGATCATTTCATTCCAAAAAGGAAGAAAGATTCTAAGGGGAGTAGGAGGCAACCGTGGCTGACAAGAGAAGTTAGGGATAGAATAAAACTAAAAGAAAAATGTATAACCCAGCAAAGAGTAGCCGGAAGCCAGAGGATTCGGAAACTTTCATAGGACAAGAGAAGGAAACAAAACGGGCAATACGGGCTGAAAAGATGAAGTACGAAGGGAAGCTGGCCAGGAATATAAAGAAGGACAGTTAAAGCTTCTTTAGATATGTTAAGGGTAAAAGAGTAGCAAAGTCAAATGTGAGTCCCTTGAAGGCAGACACGGGTGAAATTATTATGGGCAACAAGGAAATGGCAGAAGAGTTGAATAGGTACTTTGGATCTGTCTTCACTAAGGAAGACACAAACAATCTCCCAGATGTACTGGAGGACAGAGGAACTAAGGGGGTAGAGGAACTGAAAGAAATGTTCATTAGGCGAGAAATAGTATTGGGTAGGCTAATGGGACTGAATAATGATAAATCCCCTGGGCCTGATGGTCTGCATCCCAGGGTCCTCAGGGAGGTGGCTCTAGAAATAGTGGACGCATTGGTGATCATTTTCCAATGTTCAATAGATTCAGGATTAGTTCCTGTGGATTGGAGGATAGCTAATGTTACCCACTTTTCAAGAAAGGAGCGAGAGAAAACGGGGAATTACAGACCAGTTAGCCTGACTTCGGTGGTGGGAAAGATGCTGGAGTCAATTAATAAAGAGGTAATAATGTGGCATTTGGATAGCAGTAAAAGGATTACTCCAAGTCAGCATGGATTTATGAAAGGGAAATCATGCTTAACTAATCTTCTGGAATTTTTTGAGGATGTGACATGTAAAATGGATGAAGGGGTGCCAGGGGATATAGTGTATCTAGACTTTCAGAAAGCCTTTGATAAGGTCCCTCTCGGGAGACTGGTGACTAAAATTAGAGCGCATGGTATTGGGGGAAGGCTGTTGACATGGATAGAAAATTGGTTGGCAGACCGGAAGCAAAGAGTAAGAGTGAACGGGTCCTTTTCAGAATGGCAGGCAGTGGCGAGTGGAGTGCCACAAGGCTTGGTGTTGGGGCCGCAACTGTTTACCATATATATGAATGATTTGGAAGAGGGAATTAGGAGCAACACTAGCAAGTTGGCGGATGACACAAAGCTGGGTGGCAGTGTGAACTGTGAAGAGGATGTTAGGAGATTGCAGGGTGACCTGGACAGGTTGAGTGAGTGGGCTGTTGCGTGGCAGATGCAGTATAATATAGATAAATGTGAGGTTATCCAATTTGGCGGCAAAAAAAAGGGGGCAGATTATTATCTCAATGGGGTTAGGTTAGGTAAGGCGGAGGTACAGCGATACCTGGGTGTCCTTGTACACTGGTCACTGAAGGTTGGCGTGCAGGTACAGCAGGCAGTGAAGAAAACTAATGGAATTTTGGCCTTCATAACAAGAGGATTTCAGTATAGGAGTAAAGAGGTTCTTCTGCAGTTGTATAGGGCTCTGGTGAGACCACATCTGGAGTATTGTCTACAGTTTTGGTCTCCTAATTTGAGGAACGACATCCTTGTGATTGAGGCAGTGCAGTGTAGGTTCACGAGATTGATCCCTGGGATGGCGGGACCGTCATATGGGGAAAGATTGAAAAGACTAGGCTTGTATTCACTGGAGTTTATAAGGATGAGGGGGATCTTATAGAAACATATAAAATTATAAAAGGACTGGACAAGCTAGATGCAGGAAAAAATTTCCCAATGTTGGGCGAGTCCAGAACCAGGGGCCACAGTCTTAGAATAAAGGGGAGGTCATTTAAGACTGAGGTGAGAAAAAAAGTTTTCACCCAGAGAGTTGTGAATTTATGGAATTCCCTGCCACAGAGGGCAGTGGAGGCCAAATCACTGGATGGATTTAAGAGAGAGTTAGATAGAGCTCTAGGGGGCTAGTGGAGTCAAGGGATATGGGGAGAAGGCAGGCACGGGTTAATGATAGGGGACGATCAGCCATGATCACATTGAATGGCGGTGCTAGCTCGAAGGGCCCAATGGCCTCCTCCTGCACCTATTGTCTATGTTTCTATGTATCTGTACACTGTGGATGGTTCGATTGTCATCATGTATAGTCTTTCCGCTGACTGAATAGCACGCAACAAATGTTTTTCACTGTACCTCAGCTAAACTAAAAGTTATCTCTCAGGTTCCTATTAAATGTCTCCCCCTTGGAACCCATGTTCTCTGGTTACATCATCTACTGCAGTTCCTCCACTGTTACCTCATCAAAATCAAGATGATCATAACTTAGTTCCCTTCAAAAATTCATACTTGAGTTTCTTCTCCAAACAGACCAATCTCCATATTGTCTTCATTGATTATTGTTTCTAATAGTTTTTTCCACAACTGATTATTAATTTACAATTTCTTATTAGTTTTCAGATTGTATGCTTCCCAATCCCTCAAATGGATTATAGGAATACATTGTTTTTGTTTATGCACTCACTTGAGTTTGCCATACCCTAAATTCCCAAAGTAACTCCTGTGATATACAGTCTGTCTAAATCTTGCTTACATTTTTAACAATTTAGCATTGAAATCTAGTTTTCTTAACAAATTATCTGAATGGTTCTGTTCAGTTTCCCATTTGCATGCAGAGGGGAACACCTCTTCTGAGCCAAAAACCCCACCTTGGGTGTAATTTGGCACAGTAGTTTAGGATTATTATTCCCGACCCACACAGTAATGATGTTCTACTATGTTGAATATAGATTCTATTAGAGTATTTCCTCATTGGTAATAGTCTTCCATTGTCAATCAACATGAGTTGAGATTGCCATATCAGCATTATTTTAAAATAATTGTGCTATATTCCTTTAAACTAATGCCTATTGTAAAAAGTGCATTACATATTTTAAAACGCTCATTGACAGTAATATGTCCTTGTTCCCTGAGATATCCCTGCCTAAGATATATATTACACTCGCTTTCATTACGGAAAGCTGAGAAAAGAGAAATTACAGAACTAAATATGTTGCCATTTTTGAAAAGTCACTTTTCTTGTTAAGATAAGATTGTCTATAGAGTTCAATGAAATTGATTAGCAATATCAATATACTATTTTCCCTTGCAACAATAGCTTTTTTTTTAATGTTTGCCAAATAGTACTGAATAAACATTGCTAAACTTCTGGATCTTGGCTTAGATGCCTTCATCTGAAACTGGCTTCTGGATTTCCCAATTGACAGACCTCAGGCAATTAGACTTGTTCACAATAAATGTCCATGCTGACCCTCAACACAAGTGCTCCTCAAGGTTGCGTGCTCAGTCTCAGCTCTACTCTCTGTACACCTGTGACTGTGTCATTAAATATAATACCAACTCAATTTTTAACTTCGCCATTGATACTTTGTTGTTGGCCAGATGATGATATCGAGTACAGGAACCTTGAACTCAACCTAGCCCTTCACATCAGAAAGATGACAGAGTTGGTTTTTGACCTAAGGAAACTGATTTGTGGGTGGGAAGGGGTGAAAGCAACCTTGTCCTTGACAATGGAGCTGCTGTATAGATGATCAACGTCTTCTAGTTCCCTGGCATCCATATCACCGGCAACATAACATGATTCCTTCACACTGATACAGTGATCAGGAAAGCTCATCAGTATCTTGCTCAATCATTTGGGAAGATCTGGCATATCCACATCTCTTCAACTTCCACAGATGTGCTAGAGAGATTATTCTGATGGTATCAGCTCACCTTCATATCGCAACTGCTCTGCTCTTGACTGCCTGACCCTGCAGAATGGTGAATACAGCCCAATCCATCACATGCTTGTCATTTCTTTCCCTCCAATTCATCTTCTCGCTGTGTTATAGACAATAGACAATAGACAATAGGTGCAGGAGTAGGCAATTCGGCCCTTCGAGCCAGCACTGCCATTCACTGTGATCATGGCTGATCATCCACAATCAGTAATCCATTCCTGCCTTCTCCCCATATCCCTTCATTCCTCTATCTTTAAGAGATCTATCTAACTCTCTCTTGAAAGCCTCCAGAGAATTAGCCTCCACTGCATTCTGCAGCAGAGAATTCCACCGATTCACAACTCTGCGTAAAAAAGTTTTTCCTCATCTCCGTTCTAAATGGCCTACCCTCTATTCTTAAACTGTGGTCCCTGGTTTTGGATTCCCCCAACATCGGGAACACGTTTCCTGCCTCTAGCATGTCCAATCCCTTAATAATCTTATATGTTTCAATAAGATCCCCTCTAATGTATCTAAATTCCAGAGTATACAAGCCCAGCGCTCCATTCTATCAACATATGACAGTCCCGCTATCCCAGGAATCAACCTTGTGAACCTACGCTGCACTCCCTCAATAGAAAGAATGTCCTTCCTCAAATTTGGAGACCAAAACTGCACACAATACTCCAGGTGTGGTCTCACCAGGGCCCTGTACAACTGCATAAGGACCTCTTTGCTCCTTTACTCAACTCCTCTTGTTATGAAGGCCAACATGCCATTAGCTTTCTTCACTGCATTGGTAAATGATCACCAATGCATCCATGATTTCTAGAGCCACTTCCTTAAGTACCCTGGGATGCGGACCATCAGACACAGGGGATCAAATATCATAGAGCGGAGATCTAAGATCTTTGCTGGGGATTTATCAGCCTTCAGTCCCATCAGTCTACCCACCACAATTTCCTGCTTAATGGAATTCTTTGTTTCCATGAAACTCATAGATTACACAATATACATGATAATGATAGATTCAACAATAAGTACAATGGCAAATGCAAAACAGCAGAATGGTGCAAAGATTGTGCAAAGAGAAGGCAGGGGAAAGAGATGATTGGTTTGTGAGTCAAATATTAATGGAGAAGAAGCTGTTCTTGAGCCTAGATGTCTGGACTTTCAAGCTCCTATAACTTGTCACATAAGGTAGAAGAGAGAAAAAAATGAATGGCCAGGGTTCTTGTTGATATTTCCAGCCTTTCTAAGAAATAAAGTGGATGAGCTTGAGGCTCAGTTAAAAATTGGCAAGTATGATGTTGTGGGAATTACAGAAACATGGCTGCAAGAGGGCTAAGGCTGGGAAATGCATTTTCCAGGGTATACATCCTATCGAAAAGACAGACAGGTGGGCAGATAGGGTGGGGTAGCTCTGTTGATGAGAAATAAAATTCAGACCCAAATGACCTACTCCTGCACCTATTGTCTATTGAGCACTCTACTACTGCTCCTAATTCGAATGTGTGTATGCTTGCATTTACACTCAGCAGGATATCTCTATCTTCATTTATCCTCAAGAAGGTGTTGCTAAATAATTGCTTCCAAGTGTAACACGTGCAACTTCAATGGCTGGTTTAGAGATTGCACCAATGGAACTGAAAAAAAATTCAGTTGATATTTGATTTATTTGTTTTTTTATCACTAACATTCACTAGTACGATGAAGGAAGTTCAGAGGATACACTCAGAAAATTTGACATGAACTCATGCGATATTCTTAACCTGATTTATATTATTTTAGTGTAGAAACATAGAAACATAGAAAATAGGTGCAGGAGTAGGCCATTCGGCCCTTTGAGCCTGCACCGCCATTCAATATGATCATGGCTGATCATCTAACTCAGTATCCTGTACCTGCCTTATCTCCATACCCCCTGATCCCTTTAGCCACAAGGGCCACATCTAACTCCCTCTTAAATATAGCCAATGAACTGGCCTCAACTACCTTCTGTGGCAGAGAATTCCACAGATTCACCACTCTCTGTGTAAAAAATGATTTCTCATCTCGGTCCTAAAAGACTTCCCCCTTATCCTTAAACTGTGACCCCAACATCGGGAATAATCTTCCTGCATCTAGCCTGTCCAACCCCTTAAGAATTGTGTAAGTTTCTATAAGATCCCCCCTCAATCTTCTAAATTCTAGCGAGTACAAGCCGAGTCTATCCAGTCTTTCTTCATATGAATGTCCTGCCATCCCAGGAATCAGTCTGGTGAACCTTCTCTGTACTCCCTCTATGGCAAGAATGTCTTTCCTCAGATTAGGAGACCAAAACTGTACGCAATACTCCAGGTGTGGTCTCACCAAGACCCTGTACAACTGCAGTAGAACCCTCCTGCTCTTATACTCAAATCCTTTTGCTACGAATGCTAACATACCATTCGCTTTCTTCACTGCCTTCTGCACCTGCATGCCTACTTTCAATGACTGGTGTACCATGACACCCAGGTCTCGTTGCATCTCCCCTTTTCCTAATCGGCCACCTTTCAGATAATAGTCTACTTTCCTGTTTTTGCCACCAAAGTGGATAACCTCACCTTTATCCACATTATACTGCAACTTCCATGCATTTGCCCATTCAGTAGTATTCATTATTTCAGTTTTACAATGGCTAAAAGTGTTTTTGAATGAAATTTGATTTATTATTAGACTGTGAGACCCGTTGGGTCCCAGTCACATGGGAGGCCTGGTCCCCCAATGCAACCCATTCCCCAACCCAATATTCCACCACTCACCCGTTCCCCCAACGCAAACCGTTCCCCCAACCCAATATTCCACCACTCACCCATAGCCCCTAACTTTGCAGGCGTGGCTCATTTCCCCTCATCCCCGAGCACTCCCTCCCCATCCTCGTCATCTGTGGGAGGGGAGGAGGGGAGGTGGGGAGAGAAGTGGGGTGTGTGGCGGAGGGGGGTGTGGGGTGGGAGGAGATGGTGGTGTGGGGGGAGGGGGGTGTGGGAGGAGGGTGTGGGAGGGGGGGTGTGGCGGGGGTGGTGTGGCAGGGAGGAGGTGTGTATGTTGGAGGGAGAGGGGGAGGAGGGATGTGGGAGGGGGAAGAGGGATGTGGGAGGGGGAGGAGGGATTTGTAGGGGGGGTTGTGGGGGCCGGGGGGAGGGTTGTGGGGGTGGGCGCGATTGTGGAGGCGAGGGGGGTTGTGGGGGCGGGGTAGGGTTGTGGGGGCGGGGAGGGGTTGTGTTGGCAGGAGTGGGGAGATGTGGGGGTGGGGTTGGGGGTTGTGGAGGGGATCTGGGGGTGGGGCGGTTGTGGGGGGGATGTGCAGGCAGGAGGGGTTGTAGTGGCAGGGTGGGGTTGTGGGGGAGGGGCGGTTAGTGGGGGCAGGGGGGTTGTGGAGTCTGGAGGGGATGTGTGGGTGTTCTGGGGGTGGGGGGGTTGTGGGGGCAGGGGGTGTTGTGGGGGGAGTGGTGGTGTGGGCGGGGGGAGTTGTGGGGGGAGAGGGGTGTGTGGGCTGAGGAAGGAAGGGGGGAGTGAGCTTGGAGAAAAGACGGGGAAGACGAGGGGGGTATCACGGAGAGGGGTGAGGAGCCAGCGAGGGGGACCAGAGGGGTAGTGGCTGGAATTGGCGGTGCGATGGGGACTCACATCAGGCGCTGGTTGCTGGTCGTTGGTCATTCTCCTCCGCCGGGATCAGAGTCTCCGCTTTCCATTTGCCGACATTGGCGACATCTCCGACTCTGGGCTGGGCTGGGTCTCTGACTTTGGGCTGGGTCTCCGATGCTGGGTCTCCAATGCTGGATTGCTTGACGCTGGGCTGCTTGACGCTGGGCTGCTAGGGGCTGGGCTGCTTGGGGCTGGGCCAGTTCGGGTCCCTCCGAAAATTGTGTCCAGTTGGAAACCTTCGCTGGCCATCCTCAGCTCCAATAAAAATGCAATGGCGCAGGAAATGGCGGACCGTCCCGGTGAGTGACAGGGGAAGAGACTAATCCACGCAGCGCTGAATGGCAGAAGAGATCGATCTGCGCACGCGCAGTTTTTAAGTTTTTTAAACCTTGCTAAGTTTTACGACTTTCAACCGATCGGAACGAAACTTGGTGCAATCGCAGCATAGGAGAAATGTGAGTGAACTGGCGAAAAATCCTAGCACTATCGCAAACCGTTTATGTGCAAATAGAAAGACCGCACAAACCGGAAGATAACAAGATCAGAGTTTGAGTTATGTATAGATCAGTGGTTCCCAACGTGGGGCGTACGCCCCACAGGGGGGCAATTTGATTTTTAAGGGGGGCAATTGAGCGCGACTGAGGAGGTCTGGGTCCAAATTTTCAATTTTTATTTTTTTGGATTTTCCATATGTAGTTTATGTTTCAGATGTTATTTTGAGTAAATAATTTTTTGGGGGTAAAAAAGGTCTTTATTGTGTAGTTATTACATAATCACCGCGCCATCGCTCTTCATGCACGTCGCACGAAGCGCGCGAGGTCATGGGAGAACCTTATTTATTGAATTGGATTTAGAAATGCGATTCAAAGAGCTTTTGCTAAGTTACCCTTATAATATCTATTTCCTCCGTTTTCTCTCAAGGGAAAGCAATCCATTTTCTGAGAATTATTTCTTTGACTGCTCGTGCTAAAATGAGTAGTGCAAGCAAGAAGAAAGTTCGTCAGTATTCAGAGGAATATTTAAAACTTGGTTTCATACCCGCTGTCCATGATGAACGGCCACCTTTCTGCCTCTTATGCCAACAATGCTTGACCAACGAATCAATGAAACCAGGTCGTCTTGAGGCGCATTTGAAGGCGAAACATAGTGCGTATGTAAATTCAGATTAGAATTACTTCAAATCTTTAAAGGATAAGTTTGAAAAAAGATCAACAATAAAGTCTCTGTTCACTGCACAAACTGTTACTGTCAGTCGTACTCTTGAGGCTAGTTATGAAATTTCTTTACTCATTGCTAAATCTGGAAAAAATCATACTATAGGGGAGGATTTAATTAAACCATCAATATCAGCATTTCTTAAAACAGTGCTGGAAAAAGATGACAAAGATGTTAAAGCCATGCCACTCAGTAACAACACTGTTAGGAGAAGAACAGATGAAATGAGTGAAGATATTGAAACACAACTTGTTGAAAAGCTGAAATCAAGAAAATTCTCAGTACAAATGGATGAATCAACTGTGAGAGACAGTGAGGCCTTATTGCTAACCTATGTAAGATATATTGATAAAGGTGAATTTGCTGAAGAAATGTTATTCTGCAAATCGTTAGAGACCACCACTACCGCCACTGATATATATAATAAACTAAAACACTACTTAGATGTCAATAATATACCAATGGAAAACATAACATCTTGTGCAGCTGATGGTGGTCCTGTTATGATGGGCAAGAAAAATGGTTGCTTAAAATTGATGAAAGATGAGAATCCAGAAATGCTTCTTGTGCACTGTGTTATTCATAGAGAGAACTTAGTGTCAAAAAATATTTCTCCTGTACTTAATGAGGTACTGAAATCAGTTATAAAATCTATCAATGCTATCAAAGCTAATGCCAAATGTGGGCGTCTTTTCAATTTTGTGAAGATAACAATGCAGACCATGTGAGACTTTTACTTCACACTGAGGTATGGTAGCTTTCGAAGGGGAATTGTTTGAAAAGATTCATGGAACTATTTGATGAGCTTAGTGACTTTTTAAGTGACAAGCCTGAAATGAAGCACCTGCTAACCGTTGATGGAAAAGCGTTTGTGAGTTATTTAGCAGATATTTTTGAAAAACTGAATGTGTTGAATAAACAAATTCAAGGAACAAATAAAACTCTTGTTGATGCAAAGGCGAAGATATTTGGCTTTATTTCATTTATCGAGTTATGCCAAAAACATATTTCTGACAAAAATTTTGACCAGTTTCATTGGCTAAAGAAATGTGAGCCAACTGATGCTGCTGTACTTGTCATTGTGGATCATCTGAAAATATTGGCCTCTGATTTGAAAGAAAGATTTTCTGATTTAAAACAGATTGATTTTCCAACATGGGTGATGCAGCCAGTGCTGGTGGATCTATCTGATGTTTCAATGCAGTACCAAGAAGAACTCTCGGAAATACAAAATGATGAGTCAGTTAAAACTTTATTCAACATAAAAGGAGCGATGGCATGGCTTTGTGATGAGACAGAAACTAAATACCCAAATTCAACCAGCTTTGCAAGAAAACTGTTGTTACCGTTCCCATCTACATATTTAGCTGAATGTGGCTTTAGTGCTGTAAATGATTTGCTACTGAAGAAAATAAATCGACTGGATATCACTAAACGAGGAGATTTGAGACTGAAGCTGACTAAATTAGTGCCTAATATAAAATCTCTTTGCAGCAGGCATGAAGCACAAGGGTCTCACTAACTTTATTCTAATTATCTTGAGGTGAGCTCAAATGGTATTTTGCATTTGATAGGTACCTTTACTTTATTGTACAGTAATTAAAATGATCGAAGTATTACAGAAAAAGCTTCCATTCAAATTAGTTTGTGTTGTATAACATTTCAGTTCTCTATTATATGTTTTGAAACTTTATTTGCTGTTTTCGTATGAGACAATCCACAAATATTTCAATATTCTATTATAGAAATTTTTTCTCTCTTTATTACCTGTGAATACTCTTTTATTATCATATTTATCATTATTATTATTTTAATACCACCTAATGTTTTTTTCTTTTTTTTTACAATTTTTTAGTAATTTCTTGCTCAGAACTTTAACTGTCTTTTGTTTATTTCATTTTTTCTTTTTCATGGATGCCATGTTCTTTTGAAGCTTGTTTAAACCAAGGTATTGAAATGATAAGAATTATATATCACCACATGAGGGGTGGGGGGCATCAGGATTTTAGAGGTGATTAGGTGGGGCGTGGCCAAAAAAAGGTTGGGAACCACTGGTATAGATAGATGCTCATTTAATGGAGGAGTTAGTGCTTTGTTGACCGTTTAACGTGTCCCAATCAATTAAGTTATATGTTAGAATAAAACCAGAAAATGCTGGAGATACTCAGCAGGCCAGGCAGCATCGGTGGAAGGAGAATATTTCAAGTCAATGAATTTGGGGCCACAATCAAGATGCTTCACTGAAGCAGAATGAAGGAGAAAGTTAATTCACTTAATTATATTGGCAATTCCATGCACCCATTCTAGTTAGTTCTTCTACTGGTGCACAGTTGTGAGCATACTGACTGGCTGCATCGTGGCTCTGACATCCCCACCATCGATGGGATCTATCGAAGTCACTGCCTCAAAAAGGCGGCCAACATCATCAAAGACCCACACCATCCTGGCCACACACTCATTTCACCGTTGCCATCGGGAAGAAGATACAGGAGCCTGAAAACTGTGATGACCAGGTTCAGGAACAGCTTCTTCCCTACAGCGAACAGGCTATTAAACACGACAGCAAATAAGTTCTAAACTATAACAGACTATTATTATTATTATTGCACTATATTTGCTTATTTATTGAGTATATGTGAATATGTTTTTATACACACTCAACTTTTTTTTTTCTCCCGTTGTGTACTATGTTTACATGTTCTGTTGTGCTGCAGCAAGTAAGAATTTCATGTCCAAACTGGGTCATATGACAATAAAACACTTTTAAAAAAATGTATTTATTAGAAGTACATTAAATTACAAACAATTACATTAGTGCTCATCATGTATATCTTATTACAATTAATGTACTCCTTCATTTTTTAAAGCTATTAAAAAGAAAAGGTTGAAATTAAGAAGAAAGAGAGAGTGAAGGAAAATAGTGATAGTGTAAAAGCGTGTCAACAGGAAAGAACAGAGACCCTGTAGAAGAGAAATTAGAGAGAGGAGATTAAGAGATAGACCCTAATGAAGAAAAAAAGAGAAAGAAGAGAAGAGAGAAAAACAAGTACTCTATTATGAGCATCACGCAAATGGGATATACCAACTCGCCACCTTTCATCCCCCTTTACCAAGTCCTGACATCGGTACCTTTTTAAAGTACTTTTGCACCTTATGCTTGTAATAGTTTTATAAATGAAGACCACGTCAGATGGAAGTGATCTGATTTGCCTGCCAGGATGAGTCTTATCTCTTCCAGGTGTAATGTTTCAAACATGTTTGAAATCCACATGTTTATAGTTGGTATTGGAGAATTTTTCCAAAATTTTAGGATAAGCTTTTTTCCAGTTATTAACCCGTAATCAAATAGGTTCTTTTGAAACATATTTAGTTCAGGGCTATCTTCCGTTGTTCCGAAGATAATCCATTCTGCCTTTGGTGTCAGTATTATTTTAAATAATTTTGTAAAGATTTCAAAAATTTCAATCCAAAATTTTTGAATTTTTGTGCAAAAAACAAATGAGTGCGCTATAGTAGCTTCTTGAGACTGACATTTATCGCAAATAGGTGATACATTGGGGAAACTTTTACTAATTTTGGTTTTTCAATAATATAATCTGTAAAACTTTGAATTGTATTAAAGTGTGTCTTACATTAATCGAGCATTTATGCACATTTAATAAATGTTCATTCCACCTCTCCTTTGAAATTGTAATAGCTAATTCTTGTTCCCAGTCTCTTCTAATACCTTCCGTAATTGGTATTTCTACATTTAAGATAATATTATATATATATATATATATTTTTTTTAAATGTAGAAATAATGTAGATAATATTATACAAGACTTCCGGTAGCATCATGGAACATTGAGGACGCTGCAGTGAGCTCTACTCCCGTAAAAATTATCAAAAAGCCGTTTTAAAGTTAAAAATAACTCAACGGAGCTGCTTGGTTTGCCTAAGGAAAACATCATCAGATAACGACGTTAAATCTCGGCAAAATCGCGGTAAACATCGGGACTTTTAAATGAGCAAGAGGACTTGTTCACGCGCACCAAAAAAGCCACTATAAGCCTCCAGCTGAAAAGTGTTTTGGATACTGCAAACAACTGAAGAAGGCTCCGAGGAGGAGTCCGATAGCCAAGGAGTTGTGCTGGAAATGGCTACAAAAGGAGGAAAGAAAGAACTGGAGGTAAAGGAAATGTTTGTAGAAATTACTACTACAATTAAGAGTATGGAGAATAATATGGAAATATTCTCTCATAAAATTGATGGTGCCTGTGATGAGTTAAAGGAGCTGAAGAAGCAACATAATGAGTTTGTTAAAAAACTTAACTCAGAAATTGTTAGAATTGAAAAGGACTATAATAAGAAATTTGTTGGTGTAAATGCTAAGATGGACAACATTGACGAGAGAATGGAAGAGATGGAAAGTGATATGAAAGAGATGATCATGGAAGTAAACAGTCTGAAAAAATCAAAGAAAGATGAAGCAGAAAAACTGGCAAGAATGACTGACAAATGTTTGGACTTGGAAGCGAGAGCGAGAAGGCAGAATTTGAGAATCGTTGGAGTAAGAGAAGGACGAGAAGAACATGTATCTCAAACACGTACTTTCGTTACTGAATTACTCAAAGAGGTTTTTAAACTGCCGGAAGAACTAAGAATAGATACTGTTCAACGAGTTGGACGTGTCTCAAGAGGCATAAATGCTGCTCCAAGACAGATAATTGTGAAATTTCTTGATATTTCTTCAGTGGAATCTATACTGAAGAAGATTGTTCATGGTGAAAATTTGATATATCGTGTGGAAAAGATCCGATTTTTCCATGATTATCCTCCAGAGATTGTCCAGAGAATGAACTTGTTTACAGCGACAAGAAACATATTGAGCGGTATTTCTAAAGTCAGATATGGAGTTGTTTTCCCAGCAAAAATGAAAATTACTTATAAGGGAATTGAGCACTCATTTACAGACCCAGAAAAAGCATTTAAATATGCAGAAGATATCATGAGGAAAGCATCGGAAACATCGGAAGAAGACGACTAAAGGAAAGAACAAGGAACTTTTTAATTTTTAAGATGGAGCTGGAACTGGTGGATTTTTCAGACAGTTACTGAGCTTATCTGTCAGGAATGTGTATTTGAGAACATTGTTTAACCTTGAATGAAAAGCTCTTGTACAAAGAACAGGGACGAGATAACATTAATATCTAACTATTATATGCTAATTACAATTAACTAACTAACTTTAACAAAACTAATGACTTGTGAGTGTGTGTAGTAAATATGAATAATCATGAATAAACCATTGCTTATAAATTGTAATTAACCAAAATGTCCATAACATTACTAACGTTTTTTTTCTTTCTTTTTGAGTGGGAACGCAACATAAACTTGGAAAAAATCCAGGAATGAGGTTAACCCCTCGGTACCTGCTTGTAGGGTAGCTGGTTAGATAAATTGGTACGGTACAAATACTTATAGAAATGAGAATAGGTTGTGGTTTATATTTGGATTTGGGGTTTAATTACATTATTTTTTAAAAACTTTTTAATATTTTATCTTTGCGTATTTTTGATATTATTATTATTATTATTTTTTTTTTTGGGGGGGCTTTTTACTAACGCTAGTTTGATAAAGTTATACAAGAATAAACAAGATATGAGACGGTTTGTAGTTTTTTTACAAGGTGTTAATAAGGGATTGGGGCTCACTGTAAAATAACATCAACGGAAATCTATAATTCATACGCCACCTTAGGTGGCTATTTGTCTTTAAGGTACCTGCTTTTAGATACCTTAATTTCACTTTTTTTATAAAATCACTATACAAATTTGTATTTACTTAGTTTGTGTTTAATTAATTGTAAATCACAACTTTTCTTGCTTTATCTAAGGCACTTTTGGAGAAGGAGATGTAATGTAAACTTAAAAATTTGGAATGACCACCCAACGTCCAGAACACGGAGGTATTTGTTTGCACCATATGTTTCAAGAATATTACTTTGATATACAATGCAAGACGATAGGCAAATAAAGAATGGAGGAATCACATTCTGTAGTTGGAATATAAGGGGTGCCAATGAACCAATAAAGAGGGGTAACATTTTTGCTCACCTAAAGTCTTTGAAAAGCGACATAATTTACTTGCAAGAAACTCACATGAAACAGGAAACACAAATGAGATTAAAGGCGAAGTGGATAGGCCAAACATATTATTCGTCATTTACTTCTAAATCTAGAGGTACGGCTATTCTTATTCGAAAAGGTATACCGTTCAAATTAAAGAATACTATATCAGGTAAAGAGGGAAGGTATATCATAGTTTCGGGAGAAATTTATGCTACCCCAATAACTATGGTAAATATTTATGCTCCGAATTTTGATAACCCTCAATTCTTTGAGAAAATTATAGGTATAATACTGGAGTTTAATTATCAAAATGTCATGATAGGAGGGGATTTCAACTGTGTTTTAGATCCATACTTAGACAAATCAGCAAAACAAAGAAGGAGTAATATAAAATCTAAGACTAGTGAATTTCTAAATACATATATAAAAAATACTAACATAACATAACTAACCCAGCAGGAAGGGAATACTCGTTTTACTCTTCGGTACATAAAACATACTCAAGAATTGATTATTTTTTAGTGGATAAGAAATTAATGCCATATATAATTAACCCAACTTACCATATTAGTAGTATATCTGATCGCTCTCCATTGACTTTTTTAGTAAAATTTGAAGGAATGCCGGGAAATAATTTTTGGAGGTTTAATACATATATATTAAATGACTTACAGGGTTATCAATATTTGAAACAACAAATGATATCATTTTTGAGATAAATGATACACCAGGTACCTCACCTTCTTTAATATGGGAAACTTTTAAAGCATTTATTGGAGGAATTATAATTTCATATGAAATTTTTCAAAATAAGAAGAATAAAACAGAACAGATGCTGTTAGAACAAGAAATAAGACAGTTAAAGTTAGATAATGCTAAAGATCCCACTATAGATAAACATAATAAGATAATACTACTGAAATTTAAACTTAACCGAATTCTCTCGGCAAGAGTAATAAGATTATTCCAAATTACAAAACAGGAACATTTTGAGTTTGGTGACAAACCACATAAGCTGTTGGCGCGTCAATTGAAAAAACAGGAAAAGGAAAATACTATAAATAAAATTAAATCCGAGAATGGTGAATTACTAACACTACCTAAAGATATCAATAAAAGATTTGCTCAATTTTATCAAAATTTATACACATCAAAAACCAAAACAGAAGATAGTAAAATTACAAACTTTTTAGATAAATGTAATCTACCAAAACTTGACCTTTTGGAACAAGAAGAACTAGGAGCGCAAATTACAATCGAAGAAATAGGTGAAACAATAAAATCGCTGAAAAATGGTAAGACCAGATGGTTTTAGTAATGAATTTTATAAAAAGTTTCATGAGATAACGACCCCCTATCTATTTAATTTATATACTTACGTTTTTAAAGAAAATAAACTACCTGAAACATTAGCAGAATCAACTATTACGCTTATTCCAAAGAAAGATAAAGATCTAGAGGAACCGGGCTCATATAGAGCTCTATCACTTTCAAATACAGACCAGAAAATTCTAGCAAAGACTTTAGCTAGAAGACTAAGCAAATATATTAGTAAATTGATAAATCCTGATCAAACGGGGTTTATACCTAAAAGATATTCATTTAATAATTTGAGACGCCTGTTTAATATAATGTACTCACATAAAGTGGAGGAAAAAGACTTAGCAATTATTTCTTTGGACGCAGAGAAAGCATTTGATCAGGTAGAATGGCAGTATTTATACAAAGTATTACAAAAATTTAATATGGGAGAGAATTTTATTGCATGGGTGAAATTATTATATGATAAACCGATGGCAAGAATATTAACTAACAGCATGTTATCTCAAAAATTTCAATTATCAAGGGGTAATAGGCAGGGATGTGCTTTATCACCCCTGCTATTTGCCCTTATGATAGAACCTCTGGCTGAAAGTATAGGAAGCCATCCGAATATTCAGGGTTATAATACTAGGGACTCAAATAATAAAATTTCATTGTATGCAGACGATATTTTGTTATATATAACAAATTCACAAACGAGCATACCAAATTTATTAAATTTAATAGAGGAATTTGGGTCCTTTTCTGGATATAGAATAAACTGGAACAAAAGTGAAATCATGACGTTAAAACCTCAAGAATCTACACACTTATTGAAATTCCCCTTTAAAATAGCAACAGAAAAATTCAAATATTTGGGTATTCAGATTACTAGAAAACATAAAGCTTTATTCAATGCCAATTTTATACCCTTAATAAATAAACTTAATATAATGATAACATTTTGGAAAACACTCCCTTTATCATTAATAGGCAGAATAAATGCTATTAAAATGAGCTTCCTACCACAGTTATTATACCTATTTCAATCTATACCAGTATATGTACCAAAATATTTTTTTTCTAAACTGAACGCTAATATTACTAATTTTGTTTGGGATTATAAATCACATAGAATTAAAAAAGAACACTTATGTAAACCAAAAGATGTCGGGGGACTTTCACTCCCAAATTTTTTGTATTACTATTGGGCAATACATATTAAGAATATAATTTACTGGTTGGATCGTTCAACTCAACAGACAGAATGGATAAAAATGGAGAAAGAGGATTGTTATCCTTGTAATATAGGAACAATCCTCTTCTCCCCGAAAAAAATGAACAATACAATATATAAGAAAAACCCAATTATACAAGATACAATAAGAATATGGAAACAAATAAAATTATCCTTAAAATTAAGAAACCTATCATTGTTAACACCGATAGCGAATAATCCTTTATTTAAACCATCTATGATGGATAAAATATATAATCAATGGGAAAGTTTAGGAATTAAAAGGATCGGGGATATGTATGAAATGGGAGATTTATTATCATTTCAACAATTACAATTAAAATTTAAACTGAAAAACACTCATTATTTTAAATATTTTCAGATTTGTAATTTTTTGAAGACATACATACAGGGATATCAAAAAAATAACTCCTGATTTACTAGAAGAAGTAATGAATATAAAAGCTGATACACAAAAATTAATATCATATTTATATAATAGTATCTTAAATATAGATTTACCTGTGACCGAGGTAATTAGAGAACAGTGGGAACGGGAATTATTGTTAAAAATTACGAAGGCTACATGGGAAAAGTATTTGACATACATTCACAAGTGTTCGATTAACGCAAGACATAATCTAATCCAATTTAAAATTTTACATAGATTATATTACTCAAAAACAAGATTAAATAAATGTTATCCAAATATATCGCCCATTTGCGATAAATGTTTAACCCAAGACGCAACTATAACACACTCTTTTGTTTCTTGTATAAAACTTCATGGATTTTGGAGTGATATTTTCGAAATATTTACAAAACTATTTAAGACAAAAATGGAACCCAATAATGAATTGATTATATTTGGGGTAATGGAAGACGGGAACAAATTGAGCTCATCTCAAAAGTCAATTTTTAATTATGGTTTAATAATAGCAAAAAAATTAATATTGAAATTTTGGAAAAATACACCAATACCAACGCTCAAAATGTGGATTGCAAGTATGTTGGATACCGCACATCTTGAGGAAATGCGATTCCTCCTAATAGATACATTTGACCAATTCATAACGAGTTGGTCTCCATTTGTCGTCTTTTTGGAAACATATGGTGCAAAACAGGTGTAAAAGCTAATCCGTGACTGCGGATGGTCAAGATTATAAATGATCTCCTTACTTCTATTTTCTTTTCTTCTCTTCTCTTCTTTTATTCTCTTTCTTCTATTTTCTGTCTCAACTTTCTTTTTTCATCATTTATTTTTCTTTTTCACACACTATATATCTCACATTTTTCTATTTTTCATTATCTAACTTTTTTCTTTTTCTTCTTTATTACAATTTTTTTTTTAAATAAGAAGCTGTACATAAAAGGTATTATGAAAATATGATTGTATACAATTGTACTTACTTCTAATAAAATAAAAATATTTAAGATAATATTATACAAATAAAATATTAAGTTTGCTGATTCAGCTTTTATCTGCATTGCTTCGTCCAGCACATCTGGTGGCATGTTATAATAATCTTTTGTATATTTTTTCAGATAATCACATATTTCAAAATATTTAAAGTATTGATTGTTTCCCAGATTATATTTTATTTGTAATTGTTGGAATGATAGTAATTTTCCAGTTTCATACAAGTCTCCGAGCATTTTAATTCCTAATCTTTCCCATTGTATAAATGATTTGTCTATAATGGAGGGTTTAAACGAAGGGCTATTAACTATTTGGGATAAAAGCGATAGATTTCTTAATTTTAAATTTTGTTTTATTTGTTTCCAAGTTCTAATTGTACTATGTATAATTGGGTTTTTGTTATAATTTATATTATTCAGTTTCATCGGTGAGAGGAGGATCGCTTCAATATTACAAGAGGAGCAGTCTTCTCTCTCCATTATAATCCAGTCCACCTGCTGGGCAGAGTTGTCCATCAGTTGAATCATATTTTTAATATTTACTGACCAATAATAGTACATAAAGTTATGGAGTGCTAAGCCCCCTAATACTTTAGGTTTGTTCAAATGTGTTCTTTGTATTCTATGGGATTTATAATCCCATATAAAATTAGTAATGTCTGAATCCAATTAAAAAAGAAAAATTGGTAAATATATAGGAATTGATTGAAATAGGTATAGAATTTGTGGTAAGATCATTTTTATTGCATTTATTCGGCATATTAAAGACATTGGAAGCGTTTTCCAGAATTTAATTAATGTATTTAATTTCTTAAGTAGAGGATTATAATTTGCTTTGAACATGCCTTGATATTTTCTGGTAATTTCAACACCCAAGTATTTAAATTTTTCTGTAGCTATTTTAAAAGGGAATTTTAAGAGATGTGTTGAGTCTTTCGGTTTTATTGACATAATTTCACTTTTATTCCAATTTATTCTGTATCCAGAAGAGGATCCAAAATCCTCAATTAGATTTAATATGTTTGGTATAGTAATTTGAGGTTTTGTGATGTACAATAATATATCTTCCGCGTATAAAGATATTTTATTATTTGAATAGTGTTGTAGTCATGGATTCTGGATGTATTCTAATTTTTTCCGCTAAAGGTTCAATTATAAGAGCGGTGATAATGAGCATCCTTGTCTGTTACCCCTTGATAAGCTGTAGGCTGTAGGCTTATTATATAATAATTTAATCCATAGAATGAAATTCTCTCCCAATTGGAATTTTTGTAATACTTTAACCATATAATTCCATTCTACTTGATCAAATGCTTTTTCAGCATCCAACGAAATAATTGATAATTCTTGTTCTTCGGTTTTGGTGAGTGCATTATATTGAGTAACCGTCTCATATTATTAGATGAATGTCTCTTAGGGATAAACCCCGTTTGATCTGGGTTTATTAATTTACTAATATATTTACTTAATCTTCTAGCTAATGTTTTCGCTAATATTTTTTGATCTGTATTTAACAATGCTATAGCTCTATATGAACCCGGTTCTTCTATATCTTTGTCTTTTTTGAGTATTAATGTGATCGTTGATTCAGCTAGTGTATCAGGTAATATTTGTTCTTTAAAGGAATATTTATACATTTTTTGTAAACGTGGTATAATTTTGTCATGAAAACTTTTATAAAATTCATTATTAAATCCGTCAGGACCTGGGGTTTATCCGTTCTTTAATGAATTTATTGTATCTTCAAATTCCTTAATTGAG
The DNA here is from genome assembly GCA_038087875.1 of Malacoraja senta. NCBI lineage: Eukaryota > Metazoa > Chordata > Chondrichthyes > Rajiformes > Rajidae > Malacoraja > Malacoraja senta. The sequence continues at coordinate 21,007,608 of CM075977.1, read as the reverse complement.
ATTTGTGCAGCCAATTCCTCTTGTTCCTTCAACTCTAACTTTGGAAGATTACAGTTATCCAAGAACTCTGTAATTTTATTGGTGTCCATTGTCATTTTGGATGTGTACAAATTCTCATAAAATTGCGCAAATCTTTTATTAATTTCATTCGGTAAAGTTAATGATTCCCCTCTATCTGATTCAATCTTTTGAATCGTGTGTTCTTTTTATCGTTTTTTTAGCTGACGAGCCAAGAGTTTGTGTGGTTTATCCCCAAATTCAAAGTGTTCCTGTCTTGTAATTTGGAAAAGTCTTATAAGTTTGGCTGATAATAATTTATTTTATTTAAATTTCAGAATTATTATTTTATTATGTTTATTCATAGATGGATCTTTAGCATTATCTATATCCAGTTGCCTAATTTGTTCTTCTAACTGTCTTTGTTCATTCTTATTCTTTTTATTTTGAAAAGCTTGGTATGAGATTATAACACCTCTAATAAATGCTTTAAAATATTCCCATAGTAAAGTAGGCGATATATCTGGAGTGTCATTTATTTCAAAAAAGACGTCCATTTGTTTTTTTAGATATATACTCCCTTGCGGGTCTTTTAGGATTTGAGGATTGAACCTCCAAAACGATTTGTTCTTAGACATTCCTTCCAGTTTTAAAAATAAAGTTTATAAATTTGTATTTTATTAGAAGTACATTACATTACAACCACATACATTAGTACTTGTCATTTATATCTTCTTACAATTAATGTACTCCATTTATTTTTTACACTAGAAAAGGAAAAGATTGAAAGAAAGAAGAAAGTGAAGGAAAAAGTGAAAGTGTAGGAAATGTGACAACAAAAAAGGACGAAGACCCTATAAGAGCAATATTAAAAACAAAAGAAAAAGAGTTAAGAAATAGACCCTAGGAAAGAAAGAAAGAGAGAAAGAGGAAAAAGAGAGAAACAAATATTTTTATGAGCATTAAGTAAATGGGACATACCAACTCTTCAACTATCATCCCCCCTTACCTGACCTCAATTTTTTTTAAAGTACTTTTGCACCCTATGTTTGTAATAATTCTATAAATGCAGACCACGTCAGGTGGAAGTGATCTGGTTTACCTGCTAAGAGGAGTCTTATCTCTTGTAGGTCTAATGTTTCAAACATATTTGAAATCCACATATTTATAGTTGGTATTGGAGCCTTCTTCCAAAATTTTAGAATTAGCTTTTTTCCAGTTATTAACCCATAGTCCATTAGTTTCTTTTGAAACACATTTAGTTCTGGACCATCTTCCGTTATACCGAAGATAATCCATTCTGCTTTGGGTATCAGTCTTGTTTTACATAGATACATAGATACATAGAAAATAGGTGCAGGAGTAGGCCATTCGGCCCTTCGAGCCTGCACCGCCATTCAATATGATCATGGCTGATCATCCAACTCAGTATCCCGTACCTGCCTTCTCTCCATACCCCCTGATCCCTTTAGCCACAAGGGCCACATCTAACTCCCTCTTAAATATAGCCAATGAACTGGCGTCAACTACCCTCTGTGGCAGAGAGTTCCAGAGATTCACCACTCTCTGTGTGAAAAAGTTTTTCCTCATCTCGGTCTTAAAGGATTTCCCCCTTATCCTTAAGCTGTGACCCCTTGTCCTGGACTTCCCCAACATCGGGAACAATCTTCCTGCATCTAGCCTGTCCAACCCCATAAGAATTTTGTACGTTTCTATAAGATCCCCTCTCAATCTCCTAAATTCTAGTGAGTATAAGCCAAGTCTATCCAGTCTTTCTTCATATGAAAGTCCTGACATCCCAGGAATCAGTCTGGTGAACCTTCTCTGCACTCCCTCTATGGCTATAATGTCCTTCCTCAGATTTGGAGACCAAAACTGTACGCAAAACTCCAGGTGTGGTCTCACCAAGACCCTGTACAACTGCAGTAGAACCTCCCTGCTCCTATACTCAAATCCTCTTGCTATGAAGGCCAACATACCATTCGCTTTTTTCACTGCCTGCTGCACCTGCATGCCTACTTTCAATGACTGGTGTACCATGACACCCAGGTCTCGCTGCACCTCCCCATTTCCTAATCGGCCACCATTTAGATAATAGTCTGCCTTCCCGTTTTTGCCACCAAAGTGGATAACCTCACATTTATCCACATTATACTGCATCTGCCAAACATTTGCCCACTCCCCCAGCCTATCCAAGTCACCTTGCAGTCTCCTAGCATCCTCCTCACAGCTAACACTGCCCCCCAGCTTAGTGTCATCCGCAAACTTGCAGATGTTGCTTTCAATTCCCTCGTCCAGATCATTTATATAAATTGTAAATAGCTGGGGTCCCAGCACTGAGCCTTGCGGTACCCCACTAGTCACTGCCTGCCATTGTGAAAAGGACCCGTTTACTCCTACTCTTTGCTTCCTGTTTGCCAGCCAGTTCTCTATCCACATCAATACTGAACCCCCAATACCGTGTGATTTAAGCTTGTATCCTAATCTCTTATGTGGTACCTTGTCGAAAGCCTTCTGAAAGTCCAGATACAACACATCCACTGGTTCTCCCCTATCCACTCTACTAGTTACATCCTCGAAAAATTCTATAAGATTCGTCAGACACGATTTACCTTTCGTAAATCCATGCTGACTTTGTCCAATGATTTCACCACTTTCCAAATGTGCTGCTATCCCATCTTTAATAACTGACTCTAGCAGTTTCCCCACTACCGATGTTAGACTAACTGGTCTGTAATTCCCCGTTTTCTCTCTCCCTCCTTAAAAAGTGGGGTTACGTTTGCTACCCTCCAATCCTCAGGAACTACTCCAGAATCTAAAGAATTTTGAAAAATTATCACTAATGCATCCACTATTTCTGGAGCTACTTCCTTAAGTACTCTGGGGTGCAGCCTATCTGGCCCTGGTGATTTATCGGCCTTTAATCCATTCAATTTACCCAACACCACTTCCCGACTAACCTGGATTTCACTCAGTTCCTCCATCTCCTTTGGTCCGCGGCCCCCTGCTATTTCCGGCAGATTATTTATGTCTTCCTTAGTGAAGACGGAACCAAAGTAGTTATTCAATTGGTCCGCCATATCCTTGTTCCCCGTGATCAATTCACCTGTTTCTGACTGCAAGGGACCTACATTTGTTTTAACTAATCTCTTTCTCTTCACATATCTATAAAAATTTTGCAGTCAGTTTTTATGTTCCCTGCCAGTTTCCTTTCATAATCTATTTTCCCTTTCCTAATTAAGCCCTTTGTCCTCCTCTGCTTGTCTCTGAATTTCTCCCAGTCCTCTGGTATGCTGCTTTTTCTGGCTAATTTGTACGCAACATCTTTTGCTTTGATACTATCCCTGATTTCCCTTGTTATCCACGGATGCACTACCTTCCCTGATTCATTCTTTTGCCAAACTGGGATGAACATTTTTTGTAGTTCATCCATGCAGTCTTTAAATGCCTTCCATTGCATATCCACCGTCAACCCTTTTAGAACTAATTGCCAGTCAATCTTGGCCAATTCACGTCTCATATCCTCAAAGTTACCTTTCTTTAAGTTCAGAACCGTTGTTTCTGAATTAACAATGTCACTCTCCATCCTAATGAAGAACTCAACCATATTATGGTCACTCTTGCCCAAGGGGGCACGCACAACAAGTCTGCTAACTAACCCTTCCTCATTACTCAATACCCAGTCTAGAATAGCCTGCTCTCTCGTTGGTTCCTCTACATGTTGGTTTAGATAACTATCCCTCATACATTCCAAGAAATCCTCTTCCTCAGCACCCCTGCCAATTTGATTCACCCAATCTATATGTAGATTGAAGTCACCCATTATAACTGTTTTGCCTTTGTTGCACGCATTTCTAATTTCCTGTTTGATGCCATCCCCAACTTCACTACTACTGCTAGGTGGCCTGTACACAACACCCACCAGCGTTTTCTGCCCCTTAGTATTTCGTAGCTCTACCCATACCGATTCCACATCCTCCAAGCTAATGTCCTTCCTTTCCACTGCGTTAATCTCCTCTCTAACCAGCAACGCTACCCCACCTCCTTTTACTTTCTCTCTATCCCTCCTGAATATTGAATATCCCTGGATGTTCAGCTCCCAGCCTTGGTCACCCTGGAGCCATGTCTCCGTGATCCCAACTATATCATAATCATTAATTGCTATCTGCACGTTCAACTCATCGACCTTATTACGAATGCTCCTTGCATTGAGACACAAAGCCTTCAGGCTTGTTTTTACAATGCTCTTACCCCTTATACAATTATGTTGGAACGTGGCTCTTTTTGATTTTTGCCCTGGATTTGTCTGCCTGCCACTTTTACTTTTCACCTTGCTACCTATTGCTTCCGCCCGCATTTTGCACCCCTCTGTTTCTCTGCTCACCCATTTAAGAACCCCACCACGTCTTATTCTCTGTTTATTATTGTTTTCTTCTTTCCCCCTTACATGTTGGGTCTGAGTGCTTTCCTTCTCTGCCTCCTGCCTCACACACTGTCTAATAGCATTCTCTATTTGAGTCCCTCCCCCCAACCATTCTAGTTTAAAGTCTCCCCAGTAGCCTTTGCAGATCTCCCCGCCAGGATATCGGTCCCCCTCAGGTTCAAGTGCAACCCATCCTTTTTGTACATGTCGTACCTTCCACAAAAGAGGTCCCAATGATCCAGAAATTTGAATCCCTGCCTTCTGCACCAGTCCTTCAGCCACGCATTTATCCTCCACCTCGCTCCATTCCTACTCTCACTGTCGCGTGGCACAGGCAGTAATCCCGAGATTGTTACCTTCGCTGTCCTTCTCTTTAACTCCCCTCCTAACTCCCTAAATTCTCCTTTCAGGACCTCTTCTCTTTTTTTGCCTATGTCATTGGTACCTATATGTATCACGACTTCGGGCTCCTCTCCCTGCCCTTTCAGGATGTCTTGGACACGTTGAGACACATCACAGACCCTGGCACCAGGGAGGCAAACTACCATCCGGGTCTCCCGACTGCGTCCACAGAATCACCTGTCTGACCCCCTAACTATAGAGTCCCCTATTAATATTGCCCTCCTCTTCTTACCCTTCTGAGCAACAGGACCGGTCTCTATACTGGAGGCCCGGCCGCTGTCGCTACCCCCAGGTAGGCTGTCCACCCCAACAGTGCTCAAACAGGAGTACTTATTGTCAAGGTGTACAGCCACCGGGGTACTCTCTAGTCCCTGCCTGTGCCCCTTGCCTCTCCCAACCGTGATCCACTTGCCTGCCTCCTGTGGTGTTGGAGTGACCACATCCCTGTAACTCCTCTCGATGACTTCCTCGCTCTCCCTGACCAGACGGAGGTCATCGAGCTGCTGCTCCAGGTTCCTAATACGGTCCATTAGGAGCCCCATCTCGATACACCTGACGCAGATGTGGACGTCTGGAGGGCTATCAGACTCCATGACTTCCCACATCTGACATCCAGAACAGTAAACTGCCCTGGCCTTCATACTCCCCTTACCCTGGATAGAATATAAAACAAACTGATACAATACAGTACAATCAGCAGGGATCTGACTCCCAATCAGCTGCTCCCTCTTGTCTGCGTCCACCAATCAGCGGCTTCCTCAAACCCACTTGTTTTTGAAGTGGAACTTGGAACGTTACAGATTTGGGTTCCTTTTTAACTCCTACCGCTCGTGTGTAGCTCCTCCCTCTGCGTTCTCTGCAACGGCTCTTGGACCTCTGTAAGGAACAAGCCCCGCGCTCCTTTTTAACTCCTACCGGTCGTGTGTAGCTCCTCCCTCTGCGTTCTCTGCAATGGCTCTTGGACCTCTGTAAGGAACAAGCAAGCCCCGCGCTCCTTTTTATCTCCTACCGGTTGTGTGTAGCTCCTCCCTCTGCGTTCTCTACAACGGCTCTTGGACCTCTGTAAGGAACAAGCAAGCCCGCGCTCCTTTTTAACTCCTACCGGTATGAATAACTTTGTAAAGATTTCAAAAATTTCATTCCAAAATTTTTGAATTTTTGTACAAGAAACGAATGAGTGCGTTATGGTAGCTTCTTGGGATTGACATTTATCACAAATAGATGATACATTTGGGAAAATTTTATGAATTTTAGTTTTCGAATAATATAATCTATGTAAAATTTTAAATTGTATTAAAGTGTGTCCTACATTAATCGAGCATTTATGCACGTTTAATAAGTATTCATTCCAACTTTCCTTTGAAATTTTAATAGCTAACTCTTGTTCCCAGTCTCTTCTGATACCCTCCGTAGATGGTATTTGTGCATTTAAGATAATATTATACAAATATGATATTAAGTTTGCTGATTCCGCTTTTATCTGCATTGCCTCGTCCAGTACACCTGCTGGGTTATTATGATGATCTTTTGTATATTTTTTCAAATAGTCGCATATTTGAAAATATTTAAAATATTGATTATTTCCGAGTTTATATTTTATTTGTAATTGTTGAAATGAAAGTAATTTTCCAGTTTCATACAAGTCACCAAGCGTTTTAATTCCTAATCTATCCCATTGTGTATAAGCTTTATCTATAATAGAAGGATTAAACGAAGGGTTATTGACTATAGGTAATAAAAGTGATAAATTTCTTAATTTTAAATTTTGTTTTATTTGTTTCCAAATTCGGATTGTACTATGAATAATTGGGTTCTTATTATAATTTATGTTATTCAATTTCATTGGAGAGAGGAGGATCGCTCCAATGTTTCTAGAGGAGCAATCCTCTTTCTCCATTACAATCCAGTCCGCTTGCTGGGCGGAGTTATCCATCAGTTGAATCATATTTTTTAATATTTACTGACCAATAATAATACATAAAATTAGGTAGTGCTAAACCCCCTAATACTTTAGGTTTATTCAGATGAGTTTTTTGTATTCTATGTGATTTATAGTCCCATATAAAATTAGTGATATCTGAGTCGAGTTTTAAAAAAAACTTCTTTGGTAAGTATATAGGAATTGATTGAAATAGGTATAAAATTTGTGGTAAAAAGATCATTTTTATTGCGTTTATTCGGCCTATTAAAGACATCGGGAGCGTTTTCCAGAATTTAATTAGTGTGTTTAATTTATTAAGTAAGGGGTCAAAATTTGCCCTAAACATACCTTGATATGATCTGGTAATTTCGATTCCCAAATATTTAAATTTTTCTGTAGCTATTTTAAAAGGGAATTTTAAAAGATGTGTTGAATCTTTCGGTTTTATTGACATCATTTCACTTTTATTCCAATTTATTCTATATCCAGAAAAAGATCCAAAATCTTCAATTAAATTTAATATATTTGGTATAGTGATTTGAGGTTTTGTAATGTACAGTAATATATCATCCGCGTATAAAGATATTTTATTATATGAATCTTTAGTATTATATCCATGGATATCAGGGTGTATTCTAATTTTTTCTGCTAGCGGTTCAATAATGAGAGCAAACAGCTGTGGTGATAATGAGCATCCTTGTCTATTTCCCCTTGATAGTTGGAATTTCGAGGATAATATGTTATTAGTTAGTATTCTAGCTGTAGGTTTGTTATATAGTAACTTGATCCATAGAATAAAATTCTCCCCCAGTTGAAATTTTTGTAATACTTTGTCCATATAATTCCATTCTACTTGATCAAATGCTTTTTCAGCATCCAGCGAAATAATTGATAATTCTTGATCTTCAGATTTGTGTGAGTGCATTATGTTGAGTAGACGTCTCATATTGTTAGATGAGTATCTCTTAGGGATAAACCCCGTCTGATCTGGGTTTATTAATTTACTAATGTATTTACTTAATCTTCTAGCTAATGTTTTCGCTAACGATTTGTTCTTAGACATTCCTTCCAGTTTTAAAAATAAAGTTAACGGTGAATGATCTGAGATCGAGTTGGTATGGTATTTTGGGTTCACAGTGTAAGGGATTAATTTTGTATCCACATATGACATATGACAATAAAACACTCTTGACTCTTGATGTTTCGCTTTCCACAGATACTGCCTAACCTGCTGTGTTCCCAGCATTTTCTCTTTTTTAATTTAACTCACATTAGTCTATGAAGTGAAATATAAATTGATTTATTTTTATCAGGAATATTTCAGGCCCCCTTTGGTCATGGCTGACCATGGGTGTCTCCAGAGCTGGAGGACGCCAGTGCGTGACTTTGTTTAAATTGGGGAGACTGGTGCACTACAGCCACCATGCGGTCCTTGACAGATTTGGGTCAGGATCCAGTGGCATGGGGTAATAATGGTTATTCATATAATTTATTCACCTAACTTCTGAAGTTTGTGATCAGTTTTATGATTTATGTAAGTTTAGTTCAGTTTTTTCCCCACTAATTTAAGAATCTCTATGGAAGATATGAATCCACGTTGCAAGTGCTGAATGTAAAAAATAGCAGTGTACTTATGTTGTACTTTGGTTCTGGAATGCAGACTTATTTAATATATCCTAAGTTTAGCAAATATGATTGAGGATATAATTCTTCCATGGACTCATATATTTTTACTATAAGGTCCTTAAAAAGGAAGGATTCTTCCATTCCACTTAGTAGTTTACAAATGAGTACTAGCAACATATTTGGCAGTTATACCTTATGGTCTTGTAAGTTTTATTGACATTCTTGCTAAAATGCCCCAAATAGGCCTTTTGCCAAATAAAAATTTCAACTTATTTAAATGTCGTTGAACAAACAAATCTCTCTTTTTTCCTCCAGAGGGCAAGTTTAAAATATAATACCATGGATGTCACCATATTACAAATTACCGTATGTCATTTAATATGTTTAAATCCACTGCTTGATTCCACCTTGTGTCAATTTAAGTAATTGAAAATGCTTGTAAATTTTTCAAGTCAATTAACGTTTACAATTGCTTGTGAATTTCAGGGTGAAATGCCATTTTTTGTCATTATACAATTTTTTCCATCTATAACAATATGTGCTTCAAAATTAGTGTAAAATGTGATGAATATATGCCACATGAGGGGAACATTTACCATTGAAAAATCTGCAGTTACGAGAAATCTGAAATAAATAAAAATAAAAAAGGCAGGGATTAATTATCTGTGGAATAAAAAGTTAATGGTTCAGGTCTTGGACTTGTAACATTAACTTTGTTTACTTTATTTTTGACTTTAGACTCTAGAGATGCAGCATGGGAACAGGGCCTTCAGCGCACTGAATCCATGCTGACCAGCGATCGCCTCATAAATTATCCTACACACTAGAGATAATTTACAATTTTACCGATGCCAGTCTACAAATCTGTATGTCTTTGGAGTGTGGGAGGAAACCGGAGCATCCGGAGAAAACCCACGCGGTCACAGGGAGAACTTACAAACTCCGTACGGACAGCACAAGTAGTCAGGATCAAACCCGCACGTCTGGCGGTGTAATGTAGCAACTCTACCACTGTGCCACCCTCTCTTTCCACAGTTGCTGTCTGAGCTGCTGAGCAAGCGACTTTGAGTCCTGAAAAGCGCTATATAAATAAAATCTATTATTATTATTATTATTATTTCTAGCATTTAAAAAAAAATCTTCATTCCACATTTACCAGTGTGATGGCTGGCAGAGAAGGTGCCGTGACTTTGCTGATGATACCGGAATTCTACCTATGCAATTTAAAAGGGATATGCTGAGATATACTGATTATCAGAAATTACACCTAATCCTTGAAATTAACTGGAACAAATCCAAATCTTTACTCACGAGCCCAGATAATGCCATTTATAATGGATAAAATGTGGTGTTTCTTTTATTAGCTATTAGTTTTCAATGCATGGAATCATTCCCATGAAATTACCATATTAATCTCGCCAGTGGCTGATGCTAGTACCTTATGCTATTGTAGTTGATCTTCAAGATTTGGACGTTGCAGCAACTCAGTGCTAACCTTAAAAAGAAAGTTTAAACTTATATACCATTCAGGGACTAACACGTTGTATTGAATTTTAACAAGCATGGGGATTCATGGACAGTGGGACAGAGAGTCTACTGAGATATCCATAGGATTAGTGTGATTTATGGCTTAGCTCAGACAGGTACCCCACTGGGAACCTAACTTGCTTGACAAACTTATGTCTCATCAGGCAAAGAGCACCAGAGTGCTGCATTTGTTGGTATGACTGCTATTGCTGTCAATGGGAGCATGAGAATGCCTGCTCCAACCCATAATGGTTGAGCATGGGGAACAATGTTTACAGCTCGCCTCCAAATAGATATCTACAAACCACAACCTTGATAAAATTGAGATGTATGAAAATGAAGCATTTAGTTTAGTTTTGAGATACAGCGTGGAAACAGGCCATTTGGCCCATCTAGACTGCGTTGACCAATGATCACCCATACTTAGGGACCACACGCTAGGGACATTTTACTGAAACCAAACAACCTACAAACATGTACATCTTTGCAATGCAAGAGCAAACAAGTGCACCCGGAGAAAATCTATGCAGTCACAGGGTGAACATAGAAATTCAGTGCAGACAGCACCTGTAGTCAGGATCAAACCTGGGTCTCTGGTGCTTTAAGGCAGCAACTCTACCACCGCACTGTGACGTTGGAAGAGCCAATAACCCATTCACAAAAGCATTTCTTGTCTTTCTAATAGTTATGTTTCACAACCCTGTTGTTCAGGGTTAAAAAAGCGAAACAGATCAAATTAGTGGCCAATAGCCTCATTGAAATACATAATTGCCAACCAATTCTGGGATGGGAATGGGTTCCAACTCTTTGAATTGCTGCTATAATCTGAGATTCAGTTTGTTATGTGTGGATTGAGATGTTGTTTAAGGCAAAGACTCACCCAGACTCAAAGTACCAAATTAAAGTTTGGCCCGCAATCACATCTCTCCATCTTGTACAGCACTTAAGGAATGCTGCTTACTGATCATGTTGTATTTCAGTTAAAACATCTACAGATCCAGTTTATATGTTTTGGTGATCAGGTGGGTGAGAAAAATACTGTCCCATTAATGACAGAAATGCAAGTGGTACTGAAGGCCTGGCTAATATTCCTCACTGAGCTGATACCGTCAAAACAGACTACCTGAACATTTACCTCATTCACATTCACAGGACTAACTGATGTCATATTCTGTCTGTCTGTCTGTCTGTCTGTCTGTCTGTCTGTCTGTCTGTCTGTCTGTCTGTCTGTCTGTCTGTCTGTCTGTCTGTCTGTACATAACTAAAACTCTGATCTTCTAATCTTCCGGTTAGGCGGTCTTTCTATATGCGCAAAAACGGTTTGCGATAACGCTACAATTTTTCACCAGTTCACTCACTGTTCTCCTGTTCTGGGAATGCACCAAGTTTTGTTCTGATCGGTTGAATGTCGTAAAAGTTAGCAAGGTTTAAAAACCTGCATGCGCAGATCAATCTCTTCTCCTGCCAGTCAGCGCCGCGCGGATTAGTCTCTTCCCCTGTCACTCCCCGGGACGGTTCACCCCTTCCGGCACCATCGCTTCTTTACTGGAGCTGAGGATGGCCGGCGGAGGTTTCCAGCTGGACGTTTGGAGGGATCCGAAGCAGCTCAGCCCCACCCCAAGCAGCAGCCCAGCCCCAAGCAGCAGCCCAGCCCCAAGCAGCAGCCCAGCCCCAAGCAGCAGCCCAGCCCCAAGCAGCAGCCCAGCATTGGAGATTCAACCCAGCCCAGCAAGGGAGACCTAGCCAGAGTCGGAGACCCAGCCCAGCCCAGAGTTGGAGATGTCGCCAAACGGAGTGGAGACTCTGATCTCAGCGGAGGAGAATGACCAGCGCCCAGCGCCCGCTGTGAGTCCCCATCGCACTGCCAATTCCAGCCACTACCCCTCTGGTTCACCTCGCTGGTTCCTCCCCCCCTCCCCACAATCCCCTCTGACCCCACAATCCCCCCCCTCACCCCCGCCCTCACACACCCCTCCCCCCACAACCCCTCCACCCACACACACACACCCACAAATCCCCCCTCCCACCCACAGCCCCCTCCCATATCCCTCTGCCCCCTCCCACACCCCTCCCACCCACATACACACCTCCCCACACACACCCCCATCCATATCCCTCCTCCCCCTCCCACATCTCTCCCGCCAACATACACACCTCCTCCCCACCCCACCCCCCCCCCCGCCACACACCCCACTTCCCTCAACCCTCTCCCCTCCTCCCCATGAAGAGGAGGGGGAGGAAGTGCTCGGGGATGAAGGGAAATGAGCCGCGCCTGCGCAGTTAGGGGCTATGGGTGAGTGCTGGAATATTGCATTGGGGGAAGGGGTTGCGTTGGGGGAACGGGTGAGTGGTGGAATATTGCATTGGGGAATGGTTTGCATTGGGGGACCAGGCCTCCCGTGTGACTGGGTCGCAATGGGTCCCACTTAGTCTAGTTTTATTTATATGTAATTAATTTGAATGTGAAACACTTTGGGAAAGTTTTCATGAAATGTCATATGTCCTTAGTTCATAAATATAAAAATGTTTACATGACTTTCATGATCTTTTCAGTCCAATGTGCCTATTATGTATGCTGATTTTTGTCAAGTAGGTGAGCAAATAATTTATTTTCCACCCAGAAACTAATTTCCTACCTCTGAATGTTTATGAGCATTTTACCCTACATCTTACATATATTTAAACTTGATGCTAATAAACATGCATTTACTGTAACACATATCTTGAAAAGGAATCTTCCAATTTCCAATAAAAAACATATATTGAATTTTTGTGATCATTCTTTCTTGTGGCCGTCATTTCACAAAACAGGATAAAAGGGTTGACTCGCCAACAGTCTGTCTGTCCCTTCCTTCTCTGTTGTTTTTTTAGTATGTGTTAAATGTATGTTTTTACTGTTCTTTAGCTTTTTTTATGTGGGGGGGTGGGGGTTGTGGGGGATGGGGGGAACATTTTTTAAATCTCTTACCTCGACGGAGATGCAATTTTTTTCCATATCGTATCTCTGTTCACACTGCGGCCTAACTTCAAGGATTTGGCTGCCGACTTCGATTGGAGATCGACTTCGGGAGCTCTAACCGCGGGAGCATCGACTGCCGGCTGCGGGAGCTTCAATCACCCCGACGGATGGTTTGACCACCCCGACCACGGGAGAAAAATTAGGAAAAAAGATTAGACTTTATTGCCTTCCATCACAGTGAGGAATGTGGGGAATCCGCTGTGGCGGATGTTTATGTTAACTTTTATGTTGTTGTGTGTCTTGTTGCTTTTTTTTAGTATGGCCGTACGGTAATACGAACATCACCTTAATTGGTACGTGGCAATAAAAGACCTTTGAATCCTTTGAAATGTGGGACAATTTCAATTCTTTTATACTTGGGCAACAGGGGTAATGTTTCTTCCAGGAGACCAGAAATTCTATCTCATTTGCAGGATTTTTATTGGAATGGATTTAACTCAACTGCTCAGTATCCGTTTGTTTTAAGATTTAGTTTCAGAGTTACAGCGTGGATACTAGCTCTTTGGCACTGTCCATGCTGATCACCCATACACTACCACTATCCTACACACTAGGGACAATTTACAATTTTAACAAAGCCAATTAACCTGCAAACCTGTACATCTTTGGAGGAAACTGGTTCACCCAGAGGAAACCCACATGGCTACAGGGAGAATGTACAAACATTGTACAAGCAGCATCCATAGTCAGGATCGAACCTCGGTCTCTGGCGTTGTAAGGTGGCAACAACACCACTGCACCACTGTGCTCCCACTGTGGTTCCAGGTTAACAGACTATTTGGAGCAGAAGAGACACAGAAAGATACACAATATTCAACTTCCACAGCAGGCAGCAAAATCCAGCAAATGTTTCTGACAGTGCGGCATAATGAGAGTATCCTATCAATTGAGTGGAAAGTTGAAAACAACAGGTTTGCATTTGCCACTGTTGTACAATAGCTGATTCCCAGCTCATGCTGTCTGTCTTTATGAACATTCTAACAATAATACCCCAGAATGTTCTTCAGTCACGCTCTAAACCCTGTCCCTATCACAAGAGATCTTCCCATGCAGGTATAAACGTGCCTGGAAATGGAATCATTTATCGGCTGTTGTTTATGTGCGTTAGGGTTAGAGGGTTTCAAAGCTGTCGTGACCAAGATATGATGACCTGAACGAATACCTTTGGCCATGCTTTCATTCCTGGACTGCTCTATGTGCAGACCAATGTGACTTTGATCTCCACAGAAAAGCTTCATTTCCTTGCCACACCACTGTTAAAAGCAGCCACTACCGATCTTAGTTTAAGAAGGAACTGGAGATGCTGGAAAATCAAAGGTAGACAAAAATGCTGGAGAAACTCAGCGGGTGCAGCAGCATCTATGGAGCGAAGGAAATAGGCAACGTTTCGGGCCGAAACCCTTCTTCAGACTGCAGATCTCTGCCACTTCTCTCATTGAGCTGCACAGCACGTCGTCAAAAAGATCACCCAGGCGCATGTTAATGCAGGGACAATTTTACCAACAATTTTAAGTGAGCAACATCACGTCATAGGATTTGTAAGTAATTATTTTCACATTCATTGCAATCAGTGATCATAAGGGCTCTTATTAATACTCCATTTCTTTTCCTTAATAAAAAGATTTAGACTCTCTCAATGTGTAGATGTTTGTGCATCATCAGACTTCCCTGATGATAAATGGCATCTATCTGGAAGCGCACATGAAGTGTAGATTTATGGAGATACTTTCAGCAGACATCACTGCCTAGATCCAAAGGGGTGAAGGCTGGGTTCCCAAGGAAATATACAACAATCCACATAAGTACCGGGATAGTCAAGGCAAATGTTGAGACATTTTGTCTGCATTGTTCTGAGGAGGCACCCTGCAATGTAGGCCCAACATCTGTGGACGTTTCAGTGAAGTTGCTGTAAGCTGCACCATCTAGTATTCCAAAGGCTGCAGCAAAAGTCAGAGGAAAAGCAGGACACACGTCTGCAGCCTAACAGAACACTGAGTGCCGTCAGAAACTGATCAGAATAGTGAGAAGAATGAGGAACGCTTGCAGGAAAAATGCAGGAAGGAAGAAAGGAGGACCTGGCATGGGGGGACCACCATGAGGGAGGGGGAAGAGCAACGTGGACCCGGTGTGGGGGGGACCGCCAAGAAAAGGTGGGTAGGACAATGGGGACCCAGCATGGGGGGACCGTCATGAGGTAGGGGGTAAAGAACAAAGGGGGAATTGCAGCGGGGGGATTTGTAACTTTGTAAGCGCCCTTTATGGGTGACTATTTGCATACCTTGGCAAGTTATGCAAGCAAAGAATTTCACTGTGACTTGTCACATGTGACAATAAAGTATTCAATTCAATTCAAATTCAATTCAGCAGAGCACTAACATCATCATCATCCAACAGTGGAGGGAAATAATTGTCACAATGGGAGAAAGAGTCAACTCGATGGAGACAATTTTCATTCAGAACCTACTAAGTCAATGTCTCCAGTCCAGCTAAAGCATTCCTTCCAACACATCAATATTTTCCACTAATATAATTCAATAATAATCATTCAAAAGATTCAAGTGACTCAGAGTGGAGGAGGGCATGTACCTCAGAGTGAGGAATCAACTAGGTGAAGGTACAAGACTGGACGACTTGCATACAAAAGCACATAGACAGCATGGAATTGACTGAGGGAAGCAATCCCACAACAAAAATCAGATCAAAGCTTTGTTTTGCCATATCCCATCGTGAATGCTGGTGGACAATTAAACAAGTCTCTAGAGGAGTAGGCTCCACAAATATCCTCATTTTTAATGATGGGGGAACCCAGTGCAATAGAACGCAAAAAAGAAAGACAAAGCATTTCAAAGAACCTTCAGCCAGAATGATTCACCTTAGCCTCCACCAGTGGTCCCCAACATGTTAGATTCCAGTCTTCAGACAAATTGATTCACTCCACATGATATCAATAAATGGTTAAAGATACTGGATACAGCAAAAGCTATGAGCGCTGACAATATTCAAGCAATAGTACTGAAGACTTGTGCTTCATTACTTGCTGCTTCCTTGGCTAGGCTGTTCCAATACAACACGACAATTTGAAAAATTGCCGAGGAATGCCCTGTCTACATGGTAAGAGGAGAGGAATCCTGTAGTGAGTAACTTCCCACCTAACTCCCCAAAGGCTATCCACAAGTTGTTCGCCTACCGCCACAACAGATCCATGGGCTGATGCAATCTCCCTGGTCTGACACTCATCTCTGGAACATCTGCATAAGAGACACATGTAGATCAATCACTATTAGCTGATTTGATCCATGTCTGATTTACCGTTGTACACCCAATCCGTAATCCAGTTCGGGTTTCCACTACGTGATCTAGTGTGCCGGTTCGGCTATTCTTCAGATTTATCTAGGAGCTTGAACCTACAAGTTATGTGTATTTACTATAAGTGTTCTGCTAATAAAGAACTTGTATATGAAGCTGAACGACTCAGTGTTTATACGTCGACATACATGTAGCAATGTTACAACATTTTGAGATTTTAAAAATCAAGTCTGCAATTTATCCCATCAGATAAAGCATAAAAATAAGTTTAATTTGACACCTAATTCACTGTCATATCTTCAGTATTAAAAATGTTATGGCCATTTTCATACTTGGAAATTAGCATCTTGTTCCCTATTGCTTTTCCATTGACTTAACTCAAAAGCTGTGATCAAGGACAGTCAAAAGCCCATAACTTTCTTACAAATTAGGGGAACTGAATGACATTTTCATTAATTATAGATTGAAGCATTCTGAAACAAATATGAAACAATCTTACTTGGATGACCTGAAATTAAAGCATATAATTAGTTAGTTACCTAATTGTAGCTAATTACAAAATTCAATTACTAGATCTAAACATCCATCCATTTCTTAAAAAAAGGTTAAAAATTTTAAATAGCCTGTGTCCAAATAACATTTACACCATAATTCACAAAGTAACATGATTTTTAAATCCCATTGTCATGAATTTATAGGCCAAATGGAAGGAATTTAGTGTTTAATTCCCGTAAATTAATGGCCATTTTAATCATCTTGCAAGTGGGTTTTTGTGGAACGCGATCGATTGGAACGTTGCATTTGCGGTGAATTTATACCCCAGGAAAAATACTGCCGGTTCATATGGGGAAAAAAATCACCTTTTCGCAACGTGAAATTTTGATTAAAGGCATCCTAAGGAGCACGTTAATATTTAAAAATAAACGACGTACCTTGCTTTGTCCCGTACTTGAGATCCATCCCGTTGTCAGCGTTGACGGCTTTAGAAGATGATTTTTAATTTACTCCTGCTATTAAATTATCCAACGCTAATTTTAATAAATTTTTAAAAACGGATGTCGGAGCGATTATTCTTCAGCAGCTAAACAGCCTGACAAAGATTGATTACAACAGGCAGGAGAAAAGCAGCATTTTAAACCCGCCCCCCTCTCAAAGGCGCCAAAGTCGGGCACACGGCCAGTGACAGAACTGCAGCGTCGCTGAAGGTAAGTTTTGTAACATACCTAATACATGGTGTCAAAAGCGGGAAGGCACGACATCTGCTGTCTGAGAGTGTCGAAAGCTCGCTGCTGCTGCTCATGCCACGTCCAGACAGTGTCCTTTTGAGTAAGTTGTCTCAGTGGAGCTGAGAGTTCGCTAAAGTTGCCAAGATGGTTTACCATGCCCAGAAACCTCTGTAGGCTGGTAACATCAGTTGGCACTGCTATCTCGCTGATGGCTGCCGTCTTCGCAGCATCAGCTTTGAGGCCGTCGCTGGAGAAAACATGTCCCACATAGTTCACCTGGTTGACATGAAACTTGCACGTGTGGGGGTTGATTTTCAAATGTACTTCCCTGGCCAGATCGAGCACCTTCCTTAAATTGTCATAGTGCACCTGCATGTCCTTACCCACCACAATAATATCATCAACGATAATCACACATCCGTCAAAGATCTGCTTCATAGAGCGTTGAAACACTTCGCTGGATCTTCTATACATAACTAAAACTCTGATCTTGTGTTCTGGTTTAAATAGTTTTTCTATTTGCTCAAAAACAGTACGCGATAACGCTAGGATTTTCGCCAGCTTACTCTCTGTTCTCTTGTGCTGCGAGTACAACAAGTTTTGTTCCGATCGATAGTATATAGTAAAAGTTATTAATGTTTAAAAATCGTAAAAAACGCACATGCACAGATTGCGTCAATCGTCGCCACGTAGATTGGTCTCTTGTCACTCAGGAAGGGGCATTGCTGGGTCGGCAACCAAGGACGACCCTGGGTCCGGGGTCAGGGCGAGCCTGGAGATGAAGTCAGGGCCTAGACTGGAGCCCATGCGGCGGCCGAACAGAGGGCTGGAGCTGTGCCTGAGCCCGGGGCCTGGGTCAAGGTGTACGTGCCTCGGGAGCCGCTCGGCCACCGCCATCCTGCAGCACAGCCTCCGCTTCCTGCTCTGCAGGCAGGTCTGGCATGGTCACCCGCCACCCTCACCCCGCCCCTGGCACAGCGAGCCCGGCTCCCTCGAGGCCCAGGTCCGTGAGTGCTTTGGTTACCCACAGCCAGGGCAGGGCCGAGTACGAGAACCAGGCCAAGTTCCAGGCCGTGGCACTGGTCTACGACCTGTGTAGGTGCTGGGGCAGGGAATGGGAGTGAGGGAAGGAGGATGAGGGAAATGGGGAGGAGGGAGATGGGGTGGTAGAGGGAGATGGAGGAGGGGGAGCAGCGCCGAGCCCCGCTGTCTACCCGCTGGCGAGAGACACCACGTGTCCCGGGTCGGTCAAAGCTCCAGCGGCTCCTGCCCGTGGGCGCGGACACCGGGAGCGGCCCTAACGCACCGCACCGTTACACAGAGAGAGGGTGCACCGCAGCCCAGCCCACAGCACAGGGAGGGGGGAGAGAAGACAATGGGACGAAGGAGGGAGAGGGGAGAGGGGGATGAGGGAGGGTGGGGGGAGAGAGGGATGAGGGAGAGAGGGATGAGGGCGAGAGGAATGAGGGAGGGAGGGGGGGAGAGAGGGATGAGGGAGGGAGGGGGGAGGGAGGGGGAGGGAGGGAGATTGGAGAGAGGGATGAGGGAGGGAGGGAGGGAGGGGGAGAGAGAGGGAGGATGGGATGCAGATAGAGAGGGAGAGAGTGGGGTAGAGGGTTGGTAGAAGGGGGTCCGGGTTGGGAGGGGGGTAGAAGGGGTCCAGGTTGATGGGAAAGGTGGGATAGATGGGGGAGTAGAGGGAGAGGGGGACAGGGAGGGGTGGATTTGATGGGAGGGGCATAGGCGTGAGTGGTGGAATATTGTGTTGGGGGAATGGGTGAGTGGTGGAATATTGCGTTGGGGAACGGGTTGCGTTGGGAGACTAGGCCTCCCGTGTCACAGGGACCCAATTGGTCCCACTTATTCTAGTATCAAATAATGAGATGGAGTACAGGAAGGAGATTGAGACCCTCGTGTCCTGGTGTCAAGATAACAACCTTTCTCTCAATGTCAGCAAGCCTAAGGAGATAGTGATCAACTGCTGGAAGCAATGTGGTACACATACCCCAATTTGTATTGACGCCGCCGAAGTAGAGAAGGCTGAAAACCTCAAATTCCTCGGAGTAAATATCACCAACAAAATTCTCCTGGACCACCCATATTGAAGCAAAGGCCAAGAAAGCCAACCAGTTATTTCCTTAGAAGGCTTAGGAAGTTCAAAGTGTTCCCAACAACTCTCACTAACTTCTGCAGATGCAACGTAGAAAACATTTTATCAGGATGCATGATCGGGAACAGCTCCATCCATCGCATAAAATTGCAGAGAATTGTGGACGCAAACCCAAACCAACCTCGCTTCCATCGACTCCATGTACACTTCACACTCCCTCGGCAAGGCCACCAGCATAATTAAGGACCAGTCTCACCCTGGTCACTCCCTCTTCTCCCCTCTCCCATCGGGCAAGAGATACAGGAGTGTGGAAACGCATACCTCCAGATTCAGGGACAGTTTCTTCTCAGCTGTTATCAGGCAACTGAGCTAGAGAGCGGTCCTGATCTACTATCTACCTTACTGGACACCCTTGGACTATCTTTAATCAAAATTTCTGGACTTTATCATTTGCACTAAACGTTATTCCTTTTGTCATGTGCACTGTGAATGGCTGAATTATTATCGTGTATAGTCTTTTCGCTGACGGGTTAGCATGCATCAAAAGCTTTCCATTATACCTTGGTTCACGTGACAATAAACAAAATTAATCGAAACAAAACTAATCTAAACTCATCTAATTAAACTAATCTAATCTAAATTAATCTAATCTAAACTAAGCTAATCTAAATTAATCTAATCTAAAAACTGTCTGCATGGTTCAAGTCAACAGGTCAGGAATAGACAGCATTTGCCTGGATAAATGCAGCTTCAACAACATTCAAGCAGTTCGACACCATACTGGACATAGCAGCCTGCTTGAAAAGCACCCTGTACACTACCATTCACTTACTAAATCACAGTGGCAGCAGTTTGTACCATATACAGGATGCACTGCAGCACTCAGTGCTTAAACAGCACCTTCCAAACCCATGACCTTTACCAGTCAGAAGGGCAATGGCAACAAAAGCATGAGGATGCCACCACGTTTTCCTCCAAGCCACACGGCACCCTGACTTGGAAGTATTTTGCTGTTCTTTCATTGTTGCAAGGTGAAAACCCTTGATTTATTCCCTCAACAGCTGGTAGGGATTACTAATTGGATTATAAAATTATGTGGAAGGAGCAGCCTTTAATTCAAAATCAGAAATAGTCTTCAGGATATCTGTTCTAATGTACAGTGGAAGCAGTACTCAATTTCAAATCAAAAGCCACAAAGTTACTGCAGCAACTCAATGGGCCAGGCAGCACCCACCAGAGAACACGGACAGATGAAACCTCGGGCCGAGACCCTTCCATCCCCCATACCACTTGGGTAGCTTACAACCTACGCAATCTGCAGGAAAAGCACGTCATGTTCCACATGGTGCAGCTTACAACTCATCTTCCCATTCCCACACTGACCTTTCTTCCCTGGGACTCCTCCATTGCCGGAGTGAGGCCACATGCAAGCTGGAGGAACAGCATCTCATATTCATCTTGAATAGCTTGCAACCCATCAGTAGTAATCTGGGTGCGGGGATTCCAACCCAGGGTGTTACCTGCCCATATTCTCCAGTGCTGCTGCCTGGCAGCCCACTGAGTAGCACCAGCACTTTATATCTTGTTTTCTTTATTTGAAAACCAACATCTGCAGTTACTTCTGTTTCTACTTCAAATCTAAAGGACAGCTTTGCAAGCAGACAAGTTGTCTACCATGACAATTGAATATGTTAATTGGCCCTGCGTCAAACCAGAAGTTCTCAGCTGAAGTTATTGTGATAGGGCTGAACGAGGCTTCCACATTGGACTTATGTTGTCACTTGGCACATAAAGCTTGGTACAATAATTGGGGTATTTGTGTACTCAAAATAATCAGTTCTCACAACAGTAACATTTGTATCTTAACAGTTACAATATGTCCCCCTTTGTAATTATGTAATTCTGTAGTCCACACTCAAAATGTTAAAGCTTAGTAGATCATTATTGCCATTGAAACAACACCTGTCCATAGAGTAGCAATGTCACAAAATTTTGAGATTTTAAAAATCAAGTCTGTAATTTATCCCATCAGATAAAGCATAAAAAGATGTTTAATTTGACACCTAATTCACTTTCATATCTTCAGTATTAAAAACATTATGGCCATTTTCATACTCGGTAATTAGTATCTTGTTCCCTATTGCTTTTCCATCGACTTAACACAAAAGCTGTGATCGAGGACAGTCAAAAGCCCATAACTTTCTTAAAAATTAAGAGAACTGAAATAAATGTTCAGTTATTGTAGATTGAAGCATTCTGAAACAAATATGAAACAATCTTACTTAGATGACATGAAATTAAAGCATATAATTAGTTAGTTACCTAATTGTAGCTAATTACAAAATTCAATTACCAGATCTAAATATCTATCAATTACTTAAGAATAGATTATCATTTTTAAATAGCCTAAGTGTCCAAATAACATTCACACAAGAATTCACAATATAACATAATTTTTAAATCTCATTGTCATGGATTTATAGGCCAAATGGAAGGAATTTTAATGTTTAATACCTGTAAATTAATGGCCATTTAAATCATCTTGCGAGTGGATTTTTCTGGAACGCGATCAATTGAACGTTGCATTTGTGGTGAATTTAACCCTGTATAGGCATGAAAAAATACTGCCGGTTCGTTCGGGGAAAAAAATCACCGTTTCGCAATTTAAAATGTGAATTAAAGGCCTCTTAAGAAGCACTTTTATACATAAAATAAACGGCTTTCGTTTACCTGTCCCGTGCGTGAAAATAGTCCCCATTGTCGGCGTTGACGGCTTTAGAAGCTGATATTAAAATAACTCCAGCGCTGAAATTGTCGGGAGAATACAAATAAAAAATACACAAAACGCCCGTCGGAACGATTCTTCAGCAAAAGCTTGCACTCCAACGAAATATAATTCAGGACAATGTAGGAGAAACCCACGTTTTAGCCCCGCCCCCCTCAAAGGCGCCAAAATCGCGCACACGGCCAGTGGCAGAATTGCAGCGCCGTTGAAGGTAAGTATTGTAACATACCTACATATAGCTCTTCCCTCGCATCCTCAACGGCTCTTCCAGGTGTGAAGGAGCTTCATGGGCTCCTCTAACCTCATCTACTGCTTCGGATATCCCAGAAGTGGCCTTCTGTACATCAGTAAGACCAAGTGTAGTTCCACAACCCTTTCACCCCCCTTTCTTCCCCACCAAATCTCCCCTGTACCCCACTTGGACCCACACTTATTTTTGCCCTCCCCTTCCCCATCACCTATATTCCTTTCTATGGCTTCACATTTCGCAATTCTTCATTCCTACAGTCCTCCACAACAAGTCTGAAGAAGGGTCCTGACCCAAAACGTCACCTAACCATGTTCTCCAGCAATACTGCCCGACCCACTGAGCTACTCCAGTACTTTGTGACTTTATTTGTAAACTGGCATTAGCAGTTCCTTGTTTCTAAATGCTAATTGTATTTAATCATTTATTGTTGTCTTAGTGTTTAACACATATAAACTCAATGTACTTTGAGTTTAGGAGATTCTACCAAGAGGGTCTCCAAGAGAATGTCTGTTTCTCTTGACAAATAAAGACTTTCATATGAAATAGCTTCAGCTTCCTGTGCAGTTGGAAATCTCACTGCAGATGAATTGTGCATTGCTGTTGATGTTAGTATTATAAACCAGTGAAGAAGTGCTTGGGAGAACTCAATCATCCTTAAAATTAGGAGACAAGTTTCTTGACAGGTGCTAAAGCAATAAACAAATTGTACAATTTGTACTCCCGATTAAGCTCTTATTTTTGTTTTGTTTTTCATCGGTGAGTCAATTTGTTTGTTGTCGAAATTAATTTTGAGCATGTGAATTTGCTGCTGGAGCTCAGCAAATGTTCTTGGGTTTCTGCAGACAAACACAAACTGTTTATATCCAGGCAGACAACTTAACAACCATGTGCATTGCCTGGATAACTTCCTTGCCAGTTGTCTGAAACATGAGCGAGGAGCAAAAGCAATGATCTACCAGAAATATTATCAGGAAACATAAGTAAATTGTCTGTTTCTATCAGGTATGTACATTAGCTCCATTAGGTAATACATATTGTGTAGGAAGGAATTGCAGATGCTGGTTTAAACCAAAGATAGACACAAAATGCTGGAGTAACTCAGGCAGCATAATAAGGCAGCATCTCTGGAGAGGAATGTGTGACGTTTTGGTTCAAGACCCTTCTTCATAACATGTTATTTGCCTGTCTAACACGAGGCACCTGATTCAGACACTTTATGCCAAACTCCAAATGGGCAGAGGAAAATTATTTCCAAGAAAATCAAAAGGACCTGAAACAGGGGTCCTTTGGAAGGGGTGGGATAAGGATCCACAATCCCGTTTATATCAATGGGACGATGGTGGAAAGGGTAAAAAACGTCAAATTCCTGGGCGTGCATATTTCCGAAGATCTTTCCTGGTCCTGGCACACTGATGCAATTATCAAGAAGGCACATCAGCGCCTCTACTTCGTGAGAAGATTACTGAGAGTCAGTATGTCACGGAGGACTCTCTCGAACTTCTACAGGTGCACAGTAGAGAGCATACTGACTGGCTGCATCGTGGCTTGGTACGGCAACTAAACGTCCAGGAGCGGAAAGAATGCAGAAGGTTGTGACCATTGCCCAGTCCATCACCGGCTTGACCTCCCCACCATCGAAGGGATCTATCGCAGTCGCTGCCTCAAAAAGGCTGCCAACATCATCAAAGACCAACACCATCCTGGTCACACACTCATCTCTCCGTTGCCATTGGGAAGAAGGTGCAGGAGCCTGAAATCTGTAAAATCCAGGTTCAGGAACAGCTTCCTCACTGCTATCAGGCTATTAAACACAACATCAAATAAGCTCTGAACAATAAGTCTATTATTACTATTGCACTGTATCTGTTTATTTATTGTGTATATACAGTGGCTTGCAAAAGTATTCATACCCTTGAACTTTTCCACATTTTGTCACGTTATAAACAAACGTAAATGTATTTTATTGGGATTTTATGTGATAGACCAACACAAAGTGGTGCATAATTGTGAAGTGGAAGGAAAATGATAGATGGTTTTCAAATTTTTTTACAATGAAAAAATTGAAAAGTGTGGCGTGCAAAAGTATTCAGTAAATAGAGTCCACTTGTGTGTAATCTAATCTCAGTATAAATACAGCTGTTCTGTGAAGGCCTCAGAGGTTTGTTAGAGAACATTAGTGAACAAACAGCATCATGAAGCCCAAGGAACACACCAGACAGGTCAGGGATA
The DNA here is from genome assembly GCA_038087875.1 of Malacoraja senta. NCBI lineage: Eukaryota > Metazoa > Chordata > Chondrichthyes > Rajiformes > Rajidae > Malacoraja > Malacoraja senta. The sequence goes on along the minus strand of CM075977.1, from coordinate 20,982,787 downwards.
AAGTTGTGGAGAAGTTTAAAGCAGGGTTAGGTTATAAACAAATATCCCAAGCTTTGAACATCTCACGGAGCACTGTTCAATCCATCATCTGAAAATGGAAAGTCTATGGCACAACTGCAAACCTACCAAGACATGGCCGTCCACCTAAACTGACAGACCGGGCAAGGAGAGCATTGATCAGAGAAGCAGCCAAGAGGCCCATGGTAACTCTGGAGGAGCTGCAGAGATCCACAGCTCAGGTGGGAGAATCTGTCCACAGGACAACTATTAGTCGTGCACTCCACAAATCGGGCCTTTATGCAAGAGTGGCAAGAAGAAAGCCATTGTTGAAAAAAAGCCATAAGAAGTCCCGTTTGCAGTTTGCCACAAGTCATGTGGGGGACACAGCAAACATGTGGAGGAAGGTGCTCTGGTCAGATGAGACCAAAATTGACGTTTTTGGCCTAAATGCAAAACGCTATGTGTGGCGGAAACCTAACACTGCACATCACCCTGAACACACCATCCCCACTGTGAAACATGGTGGTGGCAGCATCATGCTGTGGGGATGCTTTTCTTCAGCAGGGACAGGGAAGCTGGTCAGAGTTGATGGGAAGATGGATGGAGCCAAATACAGGGCAATCTTGGAAGAAAACCTGTTAGAGTCTGCAAAAAACTTGAGACTGGGGCGGAGGTTCACCTTCCAGCAGGACAACGACCCTAAACATACAGCCAGAGCTACAATGGAATGGTTTAGATCAAAGCATATTCATGTGCTAGAATGGCCCAGTCAAAGTCCAGACCTAAATCCAATTGAGAATCTCTGGCAAGACTTGAAAATTGCTGTTCACAGACGCTCTCCATCCAATCTGACTGAGCTCGAGTTATTTTGCAAAGAAGAATGGGCAAAAATTTCAGTCTCTAGATGTGCAAAGCTGGTAGAGACATACCCCAAAAGACTTGCAGCTGTAATTGCAGCGAAAGGTGGTTCTACAAAGTATTGACTCAGGGGGGCTGAATACTTTTGCACGCCACACTTTTCAGTTTTTTATTTGTAAAAATATTTGAAAACCATGTATCATTTTCCTTCCACTTCACAATTATGCATCACTTTGTGTTGGTCTATCACATAAAATCCCAATAAAATACATTTACGTTTGTGGTTGTAACGTGACAGAATGTGAAAAAGTTCAAGGGGTATGAACACTTTTTGTAAGCCACTGTATGGTCTATGGTCTATAGACAAACTGAACTTTTATCTCCCATTCTGTATTATGTTTACATATTCTGTTGTGCTGCAGCAAGTAAGAATATCATTGTCCTATCTGGGACACATGACAATAAAACTCTCCTGATTCTTGGCTTGACTCTTGACATTAACTCTGTTTCTCTTTCCGTATATGCTGTCTGACCTGCTTAGTGTTTCCTGCATGTTTTTTTTTATTTGCTCTTTCCACGGCAGATTAGATGACCACCAGAATATAGGGAAATATCCCCTACCCAGAGACATCTTTTAGATGGGTAATTGATTCTCAAGAGATCGTAAATTAAGGAATGATTCACCAATCATCTTAACCAAAAAACAGAAAGCACCAATAACCTGCAACGAAAACATCAACTATTCTATTGAAATAACTGGTTTACTCATTCTCGACTGTTGACTGGAATGAGAGAAGGGATGCTTGCAGAATGACTCCCCCCCCCCCTCCCCCGCACAAAGCTCCCAAGGTTACAAGATTAATTGTTGTATTCTATATGTTCTATCAATTTTCTTTGACACACAGCCTCGTCATGAAAGTTGTAAAGCCACAGTCAGATGAAAATAGAAAAAAAAAGACAGTGAAGAATGAGCTGCAAAACCATCAATGCAAATGAACAAGGATAGCAGGCACAAATTGTTGGCTGTTGCATATTTTAAGTGTGAATCATATGAACCCAAAGCTAGCAACGTTTAAACAGGGCCAAGAGGATGAGAGGAAGTTAGTGGGATGAGGTTTTGATTGTTCTGGCAATGAGCTGGAGCAGACATAATAGACTGTGTGACCCCTCTTGCTGGTAAAACACAAATGACTGCAATACTTGTTCGGAGGTCAGTTTGAGGAATTTCCACTCTCGGATGTCTACTCAACACTATCAAAAATGAATGAACGAAAAATGAAAAATGCTATAAAAAATTGAAAAATGCAGGAACTCATCTTTTTCTAAATATGATTACGTTGCAGATTGAAACTTCAAAAACTTGAAGTCAACATCAGGGTCAGTGCTGCACTGAAAATTACTCTGGAAATTTTATCAGACACATCCTAGTGCAAAGTGTCATTTCATGTTTCACTCGCTTTCTGTATTACCTCATACCCTGTGGCAATTCCCAGGATACCTAATTATGTGTGAAGCATTGAACAGGGATCCTACAAAGATAATTGTCTTGGGATTCATCCATTTGGGCCTGTCTCTCTTCATCATCCCACAACCCCAATCTTGACCGTTTACCCTTATTAACTGATCACTAACGGCTTTATCCTCTAATACAAACTTCAAACCAGATCTGATCCTCCCATCACCTCACACACATTTGTCCCCTGCCTTCACTGATCTCCATCTTGGCACTGTGATCCCTGAATATGCCCCATACCAGACATTTATTTGATCATAAAATCAATGCTAATGGCTAAGATTTTCATTGTATTACTTCCCTCTGCAACACTGCAGCAGTCTCCCATCTGACCAGATTGCTGATTGCACCTAACCCCAATAGTCTGTTTGGGCTAATGGCTGTCTGCCCTCCCACTACAGACCCTAGGTGTACCCTTTGTGCTAATCAGCACAACTCCATTGGCAAAGCCTGCAATGCTCTTTGAGTCGTGCCCGAGGCTCTCCAAATTTAGATGCAAGTTCCAACAGGGGTTCGTGCACACTACATCTGCAGTGATAGACCAGCATATTTCTTAAACATTGGACACATAACAAAAATATGAGTTTGAGAGCTGCTGTACTCATTATACACGATCCCTTAGAATTTCCTGTACAAGTGTGTGATGTCTTATAGATAGAAGGTGGGAGAGATCTGCTGAACTTTGTTCTTTGTTCAGCATGGTTCTCTGTTTTAGATTCCCCATTTGTGTCTAATCATCTGGAACTTCTGTTGAATGTGCTGAGTTATCTACACCACGCTGCAGTATATCCCTAGGCAATTACATCAGCAATAGCCAGCTTAATGATGGCAGTACACATTTTCTATGTTTTTCTGCTCAGGGCCTCTCCATGGATTAGTGTAATTTATTGCTATTTAGAACTTATTGACAGAGATGAGTAATCAATGTCCTGCAACAATTCTGTAGACCTCAGGTTTGACACTCATTGGAAATGCTGGGTTGCTTTTCCCAATCAGCAAGATTGTGGAGATCAAACACAGTTAAAAGTTTAAAAAAAAAATGAGATGGCCCTTGCATGCACACAGAAAGATCTTGATAGCAGGACAAGCTAATGAGAGGAAAGTGCTCCACAATTAACAGACAAAAGACCATCTCCAACAGAAATGCCATAGAGACGCCACAGAAACCCCACTTATCAAATACTCAATTAGACCTGTCACATAAATACTGCAAATACAAAAAACAAGGTGGTGGTTATTTATCAGTGATGAGCGACTCACCTTTTGAAGTCCCAAAGCCTTTCCATGGATAATATGTTATAAAACGGGAATGTGAATATGCCTTACTCCTGAATTAATACAATGTGACAACACTTTACCCTTTTAATGACATGTAGAAACAAAGAACTGCAGCTGCTGGTTAATACACAAAAGGACACAAAGTGTTGGATTAATGCAGCAGGTCAGGCAGCATCTCTCAAGAACATGGATAGGTGATGTTTCAAGATGCATTCCCCCCACCACCCCTTCTTCCCCCTCCCCTTCCTCTCCTGTGCTCCACCGGGACTCCCACCTATTTCTCCCCCCCACCAGTAATCCTCCTACTTTCCTCCCCCTGGCTTCATAATCCGGAACTCTTCATACCTGTGCCATACCTACATTTCCTTATCGCTGGCCTTTGTCCCAACAATCTGCCTGTCAATTCCTCCCCATCCGTGTTGACCTATTACCTGCCACTTTTTGACCCACCTCTCCCCGTTTCCAGGTTGCTTCTATCTCATTACAATGTCTGAAGAAGGGTATCAACACAAGACATCACCTATCCATATTCTCTAGAGTTGCTAAATGAGCTGCTGAGTTACTCCAGCGTTTTGTGTCCTTTTCTAGACATACGACATACGAGTTCACTTGATTTGTAATCCATCTGCCACATTAAACATTCACTACTTCTACCATGGCTACAGAGTGGCCATGCACAAAATTCACCACAACTACCCACCTAGGCTTCTTTGACAGCATTTTCCAAATCCATGATCTTTATCATCAAGAAGGGCCAGGGTAACAAATGCAGGAGAAGTGCAAGGAGAAAAATACCAGAGCGCAGAATATAGTTTTCAACATTGTAGCATACAGTTGCAGAGGATGGCCACCACCTGCAGGTTGCCTTCCAAATTATCCTCTCC
>CM075977.1:20840217-20978054 GCA_038087875.1 Malacoraja senta | reverse complement strand
GGACAGAGAGGTCAGATACGGAATGGGAGGGGGAGTTGAAGTGCTGAGCCACCGGGAGTTCAGGTTGGTTATTGCGGACCGACCGGAGGTGTTCGGCGAAACGATCGCCAAGCCTCCGCTTGGTCTCACCGATGTAGATCAGCTGGCATCTCGAGCAGCGAATGCAATAAATGAGGTTGGAGGAGATGCAGGTGAACCTCTGTCGCACCTGGAACGACTGCTTGGGTCCTTGAATGGAGTGGAGGGGGGAGGTGAAGGGAGTTAGTGAGGGAGCGGTCTTTGCGGAAGGCAGACATGGGGGGAGATGGGAAGATGTGGCGAGTGGTGGGGTCACGTTGGAGGTGGCGAAACTGACGGAGGATCACTTGTTGTATGTGACGGCTGGTGGGGTGAAAGGTGAGGACTAGGGGGACTCTGCCCTTGTTTTGAGTGGGGGGATGGGGAGAGAGAGCAGTGTTGCGGGGTATGGCAGAGACCCTGGTGCGAACCTCATCTATGGTGGAGGAGGGGAACCCCCGTTCCCTGAAGAATGAGGACATTTCAGATGCCCTGGTGTGGAACACCTCATCCTGGGAGCAGATGTGGCATAGACGGAGGAATTGGGAGTGGGGGATGGAGTCCTTACAGGAAGCAGGGTGGGAAGAAGTGTAGTCCAGATAGCCATGGGAGTTGGTAGGTTTGTAGTGGATGTCGGTAAGAAGTCTATCATCTGCGATGGAGATAGTGAGGTCAAGGAATGGTAGGGAAGTGTCGGAAATGGTCCAGGTGTATTTGAGTGCCGGATGGAAGTTGGTGTTCTACGTTCCCGACAAAGAGGCAGGCGTAGCTGGGGCCCATGCATGTGCCCATAGCTACGCCTTGCATTTGGAGGAAATGGGAGGAGTCAAATGAGAAGTTATTGAGGGTAAGGACCAGCTCCGCTAGGCGGAGGAGGGTGTCAGTGGCCGGGTATAGGTTGCTTCTCTGGTCGAGGAAGAAACGGAGGGCTTTGAGACCATCCTGGTGGGGGATGGAGGTGTACAATGACTGGACGTCCATGGTGAAGATGCGGGGGTGAGGGCCTAGAGAGTGGAATGCGTGGAGACGACGGAGAGTGTCTGAGGTGTCTTGAACATAGGTAGGGAGGGATTTAACCAAGGGGGATAGGATGGAGTCCAGGTAGGTGGAGATGAGTTCGGTGGGGCACGAACAGGCAGAGACAATGGGTCTACCGGGACAGTCAGGTTTGTGGATTTTGGGGAGAAGGTAAAAGTGGGCTGTGCGGGGCTGGGGAACGATGAGGTTGGAGGCTCGGTCGGGCAGGGCGTGGGAGTGGATGAAGTCGGTGATGGTGCTGGAGATGGTGGCCTGGTGCTCGTCAGTGGGGTCATGGTCCAGGGGTAAGTAGGAGGAGGTGTCCGAGAGTTGGCGCGTGGCCTCAGCTTTGTAGAGATCGACGCGCCAGACTACCACGGCACCTCCCTTGTCGGCGGGTTTGATAACCCAATCTGGGTTGTTGCGGAGTGAGTCGATGGCAGTGCGTTGCTAACATTAGTTAGAGTGGATGTACTTAAAGGAAATGAGCCATAAAATGTTGATGAAATGCAGGCAAGGTTGTAGTGGGCCAAAATTTGCAGAGGTATTGGCAATAACCTCACAATCCTCTTTGTTCAACAAGGGGATGTAAAAATAAATCCAGCAACTACAGGCCAGTCAGTTTAACCTTGGACTAAATGCTAGAGACAACATTCAGGTGAAAAGGATTATAGTCACTGGGACATTTATGGATTATTAAAGTAAGTAATTGATGAAGCATGTCCTATTCAGCTAACTTCTTATACCGCTATAAAATGCTGATTCAACTGCATTTGAGATATTGCATGCAATTCTGGTCACCGCGCCATGGGAAGACCCTGGAGCAATTCAGTCGCTAAAATGTATTGCAATCCATTAGAGAGTTCTGCAATGTGAGTAAATTGGAGAAGTTAGTGTTGTTCTCCCTAGAGCAAAGAAGATTGCAGAATGAATTGATAGAGGAGCTTAAACACGTAAAGAAAAATTCCCAGAAAACGCATCACACTCTGACCATAATTTTCCGCAATGTATGGTTCAATTTTGATGTAAACTAAAACTGTAAATCATAGGAACTTTGCAATTTTCTTTTGGGTCTGAGGCTTCCAACTGGTTCCCACCTTTTCGATTACTGTTGATATATACACAGCGAGTATCCTTCAAGGGTCACCCAGATGCAGGCCACACAATGCTTGTGAGATCAGCTTCATCATTATTTAAAGTAGACATGCCTGAATAGGTCCTGGTCTAGTACAAGACATCTACCTCAAGACAACCCTTAATGTATCTGTCTTTTGCTCAAGCACTCTGTCTCTCTCCCAAAAATGCACAAATCAAATGAGGGAGTAACTACTCACACACCCTCCCACCCTCATGACCCTTACCCAATCACACTCAATCACCAATATGCTGACACAATTGATTACCAACTTTCCTTCCCTTATATTAGTTATATTAGGTTGACATCAAACCTTCTTCCCTATTATTCCTGGAAGCCAAACGTTGCCAACCCTTTTCTTGACTCTTTGCTTACTGATTAACCTGTTCTCCCTTCAAATCTTTGGCCATCCCTTTCACTCCCGAGTCACCCTTCCCACAAAACACTCAGAGAACTTTAGTTTTACAAAAGGTTAATTGTGTGTTTTTTTCCGATGGTGAACTGTGTAAAAGGACAATTGCTCCAGATGCAAGCGCATTAGTGTATGATCCCTTATGCCTCTTGTCTTGACTGATGTTAAGTATCCCAACAGGCAAGCACTTGATTAGAATGTTTGCCAGTCTGAGGCAAACTGACTGTTCAACAAGTATCATTCAATTCCAAGGTGGAACTATTTGCATTGATAGAATTGTTGCCAACTGCTGAAATTAAAGTGGTTGCCAATAAAACAGATGTTACCAGCATAAATCTCTTGTTGTGTCGCCTGTATAAAGTTTGGACTTCATTACCTGAAATTATGTTTCAAGCAAACTCAATCATAGCTTTCATAATACAAAAGTTAGATGTCTGAGGTTGAAAATACTGCATTTGCAAGAAGTAAGGAATGGGTTTGCTTATAATGTTGGTGAACGTGGATCGAAAGCTTCATTCCATGCTCTGATTTATAAGCAAAGCATTGTGCATCAGAAATTGCTGATGGATATTCTATAGTCACCAGCATCTGAATTTTCTGAGTTTCTCTGTATGCGAAGGAGAGGAAATTTAAACGTTCTCCCCAACCTGCATCCAATATTTAATATCTGTCACTTGCAACCTGTCGATCTTGCCAGTTTTTACCTCACTCCTTCCCCTTAACTCCCCAATTTTCTCCCCACCATCACTAAAGGATCTTGATGCTATTTCTTACATTCAATTTCCCAATTTCCATAAAACATGGTTACCCCCACTGCCCCAGTACAGTTTCAGAAAGATTCATTGCTCATATTTCCTTCATTTCCAGTAGTTCTGCTCTCGCAACCCTTCATCCAGTCAAAACAGAAAAGCATTCCTCTGGTCTTCACCTTTCAACTCACCAATCTGTGCATCCAAAACATTGTTCTGAGATATTTCCCCCACCTACAGCATGAGCCCACCATATCTTCCTGTCACCATCCTTAATGCTTTCTGCAGAGACCTCTAACACCGCAAATCTCACTACTCCCCCCCGAACCCTTAAACCCTTGTCTCACGGTGCGAGTCAACCCACTAGTGACCCCGAGTTTAAAACAAATTAAACTCGTGGTAATCACGTACAATTAACGTCGGAACTCGTGGACGCAACTTAGCGACTCGTGGCGCTAACGGCAGGTACCTGTGAAACTTGTTAACTCTTTAAAAATTTCAAACACGTTTAAAGTTTTCCACGAGTAAAATTTACTGTTGAAGTTAAAAATTGAAACATTTAAACACGTTGTAAGAACATAGTGGCCCGTGAGTTTACCGTAGTGACTCTTGAGTCTACCGTGGGCACTCTTTAACTCAGCGGGACAGGCAGCATCTCTGGATAGAAGGAATGGGTGACGGGATGACGTTTCCAAATTTCTGCTGCGTCTCTGTGTTACTCCAGCACCGTGTGTCCACTTTTTGTCAACCAGCATCTGCCCTTTCTCGTGTATGACATTATTTGTATCCGTGGCAGTTGATTGTCGCTCCCTTCAGTTTCCCAGGGGATCGGGACGGGACTGGAGTTGGGAGGGAAAGGTGGGGGGGGGGGAGCAGGGGTGGAGGGAGGGGAGAAGGGGGAGGGGGGTTGGGGTGACTTAGTATGGGAGACATGTGTACGAGAGGTGTACTGACTGTGTGAACTGTGTCCTTTGGTAGTGATTGCCCATGGGGTTCACTGTCGAGGACTTCATAATGCAGAGCATTATAAACAGAGCGATTAACCCTGGAAAGGGGGGGAGACTTTTCTCCGAGTTGGACCCAGGAAACTGAAGCAGGCTCACTTAGACTTAATATTTTCTTGAGCTTATTAATGACAGATAAATGGATAATATTTTCTTGAGCTTATCAACAGATAAATGGATGGGAAAGGTTTAGATACATAGATACATAGAAAATAGGTGCAGGAGTAGGCCATTCGGCCCTTCGAGCCTGCACCGCCATTCAATATGATCATGGCTGATCATCCAACTCAGTAGCCAAATTAGAGGGCTATGGGCCACATGCAGGCAAACAGGACTACCCCAAGACGCCAACTTGGACGGCACAGCCAAGCTGGGCCGAAGGACCTGTTTTCGTGTTGTACAGCACCATGACTAAGGCCTATCCAATGGGATTGACATGTTTTGTATTATTCCTTTCTAAAGATGCAGTGTATTTTGGTGACTATTGCACACTGCAGACCAGAAGCGCCTTCAATACCCAGAGAGAAGGGATGGGTGAGTTAGGTGAGCAGGAGAGTGGGGTTGTTTGAAGTTGCAGAGGGAGGGGGCAAGGGCGGTACAGTTCCCAGTCTCAGCTCCTGTTCTACCGAGCGTGTGGACGTGGACGGGTGGCTTGGTTGGCAGCGGCCCATGGTGTGGCAGAGCCGGCGTGGCCGCTGACTCCCACCCCCCCCCCCGGTCCGGGGCCACGCTGGGAGAGAGCCCCCCGAGTACCTGCCCTGGGGCGACTGGCACTGACCTGCTGGCGTCGCCGACGTGAAGACAGTGCAAAGCCCCCGCGCCCGGTGCAATGGGCGGGGAGTTGGAGAGGGGAGGGAAGGGGTCACACACATGGCCGGGAAGCAGAGGGGTGGGGGTAGGGGTGGCGACAGACAGGGCCAACAATGAGATGGAGAAAGACAGAAACACCGACAATAGTGCATGATCTCTCTCGCGTTATGGCGGGTGATTGTCGCCTGCCCGATGTTTCTGACGCTAAAGCCTTAGTATCGTTGCCCTTCGTGTTGGCGTGGAGGGGGAGGGGGGTATTGTGCTGTTTGATCGCCCCCTGCTATCCCTGGGACAGGGAGACACAGCGGCTTTTGAGACTGGTGGGCAATCACTACCAAAGTGGCTGCCCACACAGTCAGTACACCTCTCCTACACTTGTCTCCCGTAGTAAGTCACCTCAACCCCCCCTCCCCCCACTCCCCTCCCCTCCCTCCCCCCCCACCTTTCCCTCCCAACTCCAGTCCCGTCCCGACCCCCTGTGAAACTGAAGGGAGGGACAATCAACTGCCACGGATACAAATAATGTCATACACAAGAATGGGCAGATGCTGGTTGACAAAAAGTGAACACACAGTGCTGGAGTAACACAAAGACGCAGCAGAATTTTGGAAACGTCATCCCATCACCCATTCCTTCTCTCCAGAGATGCTGCCTGTCCCGCTGAGTGACCATACTGAGGGAATTCCCACGTATATGAAGCAGAGAGAAACGTGATTTCTACACGGCTCTGCCTGACTTTTGAGAATGGATTTGGTGGTTTGTACCCACTCCCCCTCCCTGCCCACCCACCCACCCACCCACCCACCAAGCCAGCCGGCCTCCTCGTTACAGCGACAGAAGCAACATTTCCAAGAGAATGGGGCAGAGAGCTTGGGCAGGGCTGGGATGGGAGCAGGGCAGATGAGGCGCAACAAAGGAACAAACAAGTTGATGGCTGCAATGGGCAGGCAGCAGAGGTCTTGTGCCCCAGCGAGGTAGACCGCTGTTCCCCCTGCTAATGCACACACAGAAAGAGAGAGATGAGAGCAGAGGATGATCCCAGCCTAACCCAAGAGCCTTGTCACCCCAGACAGATTAATGATGCCTATGCATCCCCCCCCCCCCACCTCAACCTCCCTCCACCTCAACTCACGCCTGGGCACCAAAGCAGCTCAGGAGGCGAACCCTGGGCTCCGTCTCCCAACAATCTGATGTACAACTGATGTGAAAGAACAGCGGCTGCGGCCGGCCGGCACCCGGCATGGACTTCTCACACCCTCACACGTGAAATGTGTGTGCGAATAAACAAAAACAAGGAATAAAACCAAAGCCTGGCTTGAAAGGCAACTAAAAATATATTCCGCTTAGAACGGGCAGGCACGGAGACATCCGTCCACATTCAAAGATTTCATCTCCCGTCTTCACCACCACCGCAACCTTGCTGCACAATGGCAGCGAGTGCGGGGCCGAGATCCTGCATAGTTTTTTAAAGTTCTGAAATTGAATAAGTTTCAATACTGAATCAGAATATACTTACTGTATGAGATGCTGTCCAGCTCCTCTATTTGATACTTAAAACAGACCTTCATTCACGGTTGGCTCAAGAGTAACTCGGGAGAGGAACTTGGTACATCGCAGAAATGAGAAGTAAACGGCAAACTTAGACATACAAATGGGAACTCGTTTAAACTCGTGAACATAAACTTGGAATCTCGTAGACAACCACGAGTGTGATTTTTTTCTTTCACTCGGGATCACTCGTGGATGGACTCGCACAGTGAGACAGGCCCATTACCTTCCCTGAGCATGTTTCCCCTGTAACTGCAGGAGCTGCAATATCTGCCCCTACACATTCTCTCTCACCTCCATTCAACCAGCTGCCCTTCCAGTTGCCAAGGCCTACTGGAGCTCCAAGTTACCAGCCTTTGGATTTCCCCTTCTCATTCCCATACCAACCTTTCTGCTGCCAGGGTGCGGCCACCCACAAACTGGAAGAACAGCACCATATCTTCAGCTTGGGTAGTGTACAACCCAATGGCATGTGATAAAATGTCTCCAATTTCAGGTAAACTGCATCCCCTCCTTAACATCTACCCTGTTCCCCCCTCCCCTCCAAATACCGATCTTTCCATTTCCACTGATCCCCGTCACCCAGTTCCGTTCTGCTGCTCCACCTGTTCTTCTTCCACCCTTCCCTTTAGTGAGTCTCCTATTTTATTTCCCCCCATTTCCGCCCTGTGCCCCATTCCCTTTCACCCACTATCCCTCCTTTTGATTTTGCATTTCACTCTCCATCCTTCTTCTTAATTAAGAGCCATGCTTGCACCCTTCTGATTCCACTTCAAGTCCAGCCTTAATTACTATCTTCACCCATCTGCCAATTACCCGTCCTCACTTAAGTAGGGGGGGGGGGCAGAAATTGCTTTTAAAACATGGGGGGGGGCACAATTTCCTGGCGGTCCCGACCAGAGGGCCTGAACATTGGGCCGTCCGTAGCGGTGACTACGGAGGATCAGGGCCCCGACCACGGGTGAACGAGGGAGGAGGAGGAGGAGGAGGAGGAGGAGGAGGAGGATCTGAACTGTATTGCCTTCCACCACATTGAAGAATGCTGTGGTGCATGTCTGTGTTGAATTATGTTGTGTATTGTGTCCTTTTTTATTTGTAACGCTGCATGGTAAATTACATTTCACTGCACCTTATGGTGCACGTGACAAATACATTTGAACTTAAACTTGATAAGTGTGCATGACAACTAACAATTTTATCTCCTCCCACTCCTCCCCCCACCCCACTCCTCCCCTCCACCCCACTCCTCCCCCACCCCACACACACACACACACATACACACACACACACACACACACACACACACACACACACACACACACACACACACGCACACACGCACACACACACACACACACACACACACACACCCATCCACACACCCCTACACACACACACACCCCCCGCTTACACACATCTTACTATGATGATCCTGGGGCCTGGGGAAGACTTGAGAGACAGTGAAACAAGGCCAACAGTGGTGTAAATTAAAATAGATATATATTTGTGCCGAGGCCTAACATCTAGGAGCTAAAGGCCTCCAACTGGAATCGACCTTGAGGGCTCCAGTCACAGAGCCTGTGGACTCACCATCACGGAGCTGGCTGACTTCGGAGGCTGTGGTGGCGTTGCAGCTGCGACTCGACTTCAGAGGCTTTGGCTGCGGGCCCTGTGGACGGTAACATCGGGAGCTCGTAGGTCCCTGGTTGGTGACCGAGATTCGGGAGCTCCAGCAACAACAGCAGCTTCTTCCACCCCGAATCGTGGGGCATGAATCAGCCCGTTCGCGGGGCCTTTCATCGCCCGGCGTGGCTTAAAATCGGCCACGGGATCTACCATCGCCTGGTGGGGGCTTCAACATCGAGAGCCTCGATTGTCTCAATGCAGTAGTTTGACTGCCTGACCACGGGAGAAGAAGCAGGGAACAGATAACTTGAAGGGATTGTCCCCCTCTCAAATACATTGGAGGACACGTCACCCCCAACCCCCCGTTCCCCCTGGGATTTCGTCCATGCTTGAATCCATCTACCACTTGCCAGATTATGCCCCACTCAATCCCCTCACCTCTCTTTTCCAGCTTCTACCCTCAACGCCATCACTCTAAAGGGTCCCAACCCAACTTTTGTCTGTCTATTTCCCTCTACAGATGCAGCCTGGCCTACTGAGTTCCTCCAGCACTCTTTTTTTTGCAATAATTAAACCTCAAATTTGCTGCAGCAAGAATCATACTGCTTTAATTGTAACTTCAAAGGTATTAACCGAATGAAAGTGTAAATGATGCAAAAGGGCAATGACTACAACTAGAAGAGCTTGAACTGAAGTCCCAAGATGCTATGGTTTGGAAATAATTGAGCAAAGACTGATGCATCATCTACAAAGTTTAGAATACTAATACTATCAGAAAATATAAATAAACGGGATGAAGTGACTAAAAGCCTGTGATTGCAACATAAACAAATAAATCAAGTAAATGACTGAATTAATCAGATGTACTGATATATTTGTGGTTTAAAGTTTTAGGAGGTGTCACACTTTTTATTCCACTGGAATCAACTTGATGGAGAGTAAAGTTCCAGAAACAATCATCGGGGCAGAATTAAGAGTCAAGTTTAATTAAACAAAGCCAACACAGATGTCTTCAAGGCAGGTAGACACAAAATGCTGGAGTAACTCAGTGGGACAGGCAGTATCTCTGGAGAGAAGGAATGGGTGATGTTTCGGGTCTTAAAGGCATATCATCTTAATGGAGTTTTTGATAAAGGTACAAAGAGAATGAAGGAGATGCAGTGTATATGGATTTCCCAAATAAACCACAAACACAAACCACATGGATTACCACAAAACAGAACTGTAATCAAAATTGAAGGGTATGGAATAAAACAAGCCACAGACCATGAAAGAACATTGGCTAAGAACTAGCAGGAAAGCGGAGAGGAGAGTGTCTGTTTTATTTGACAGACTGAGAGGGAAATAGCCTCGGTGTTCCCTTGGAGTCAGTACTAGGACCACTGCTTTTCTTATTGTATATCAAATGATTTAGACAAGGATGTTTAGAGTACACTTCCCAATTTGCATAAGACACGAAACTAAGAGACATGAGAATTATTTGAAGGATAATTATGGACTTCAAGGAGATATAAACATGCTAGTGGAATGTGAATTGAGATGATAAATAAAATTTAATGCCGTGTCGCATTTCGGTCAGAGAAATGAGGCAATATATAATAATAGCATTACAGAATTATACAGAACAAAAACGGGTCCTCTAGAGCATTTCATATTCTGCCGACAGTGATGGTTATCCATACTAATCCCATTTGCCTTCATTTGGCACATATCCCTCTATTCCTTTCCAAGCCAAATACTTGTTCAAATGTCTTTTAAACATTACAATTGTATCTGCCTCTATTATCCCCTTTGGCAGCTCATTTCATGTAACCACCACCCTCTGTGTGACAAAAACCTGCACACAGATCTCCTTTAAATTTGTCTCCTTTCACATTAAACATTTGCCATCCAGTTTTAGACTCACCTACCCTGGGGGAAAGATTCTGACTAGCTACCATATTTGTTCTTCTTATAATCTTATTAACTTGTGTAAGATTTGCTTCCAATGCTCCTGTGAGAATAAACCAGGTCCTACCCAATCTCTTCTAGTAACAAAAGTCCTCTATTTTATACAAAATCCTGGTGAATCTCTTCTGCATAGTTTCTTCATCCTTGCACCCTTTCTGTAATGTGTTCCAAGTGTAGCCTAACCACCAATTTAGCTAAAACCCCCCCACAAGTTTCTGAAGAAACTGAGTGGTCAGGCAACATCTCTGGAGAACATGGTTAGACGATTTTTCAATATTGCAATATGATGTTCCAAATCTTATACTAAATGCCAATAGAAACTAATGAGTAAAAATGAAACAACAGTGGGAACCAGGGCACTATGTGAATTGATCACTGAAAGTGCAAGGACAGATTGGATTGGATTGATTCAGTTTATTGTCATTGTCTCATAAGAGACAACAAAATGGATTTTCCGTACAGTCATAAAAAAAAAAAGCACAAACACAGAAGTCCATGACACAACATCACCACAGCGGCACCAAAGTTAGGGAAGGAACCAAAGTCCAGTCAGCCTCCTCGCTGATCTTCCCAGATATTCACCCGTGGTCAGGGCCTCCCGAGCACCCGTAGTCGCCGCCATGGGTGGCCCGATGTTCAGGCCCTCTCGCCGGGAAAGATGGAACCCCGACGTCGAACCCCGATGGAGAACATCCTCAGCGGCCCGGACCTCCAAATCAGCCAAGACAGCGGAGGCAGCCATGACAGCGCCACCGGATGTCATAGAATGATAAATAGTTAAAATTTACGAAGATCTTGATTTCCTCTGAAGCACAGGGAAGTCATGTTGAACCTTTGTATTACACTGGTTTGGACACAACAAACGTATCCTGTCCATTTCTGAGCACCATAATTTAAGAAAGATTTAAAAAACTACAGAAGATGCAAAAAAGATAAAATGCTAAATATTGTTTTGGGAATGAGGAATCTTAGTTCTGTAGATAAACTGTGGTTGTTCTTTTTGGAGGAGAAAAATCACGACACAATTGATGCAGGTATTTAAAATGTTGAAGGTTACTGTCATAGAAAATAGCATAAAAAACTCTTCCAACTGGCAGAGGGTCCCTGAGCTTAGGTATAAATATAGTGATTGAGAAAAAATAATTTATATGACAAGGAAAAATATTTTTCTGCAACTAACAGACATGATCTAGATTGTACGGCCAAGTACAGTAGTGGTGGGGAATTAAATTATAGCATTCAAAAGAGCGCTGAATATTTATATGAGAAGAAAGAATTTCAGGACTATGGGCAGAGGCCAAGAAAGTGTGACTAGATGGGCCAAATAACCTCCTCCCCCTTCTTTTCAATAACCATTCTGTGATCCACTATTAGCTTTTTTATATACTTAAACACGGAGTATACATTTTATTTGCTGCTAAATGTGGTAATCCTCCTTGGTGCTCTGTCATTATACAGGAGAACACTGAACTATAAGTACACTTTATCTGACCTACTGAAATTGTAATGTCAGGCTTTGGAATGCGAGGTTAGAGGACATGGTCATTGTTGTTCTGATATGAACATTGAATATTATTTTCCAATTACAAGACAGAGCTCATCACACTTTGTCAGTGCTAGTTTGAAAATTAAATCATTCTTTTGCCCTAAACAAATGGATCCGAGAACCTATTTAAAGCTCCGAGGAGAAGGGAGAATTAGTCCAGTCCCTATCAGCTTTGTTTAATCACAAACTACTTGTCATTTTAGTTCACACAAATTTTCCTTTCACTGATTATTGACGTCATCCTCTGTGGCACACTTCAATTCCTCCGCCTATTATGCTGCTTAATTCCATACTCTGCCACTTTCCTTGCTGGTTCCTTACCACTTTACACTCTCGTGCTCACCGCAGGTCTGGAGTACGCTCATCCTCAAAGAAATTCATAAACCTATTTCCAACGTTGTTCCCCTTTCAAAACAAAAAAAAACATGTTCTAGGAACTAGCTGGTCAGGCAGAATCTGTGGAGGGAAATGGCAAACGACGTTAGTGGTCGGTAACCATCATCAGACTCTGGAGACCAGTCTGAAGAAGGGTCCCAACCCAAAATGATGTTTGTCCATTCCCTCCACAGATGTTGCATGATCCATTGAGTTTCTCAAGCACTTTGCCATTTGCTCAATATTCTAGTATTGCAGTCACTAGTGCCTCCTTTGTTCCTCCATCTTTGCAGGACAATTTCACAACTAATAGAAACAGTGGAGATGATGGTATAAATCGAAGGCAGACACAAAATGCTGGAGTAACTCAGCGGGAGAGGCAGCATCTCTGGAGAGAAGGAAAAGGTGACGTTTTGGGTCGAGACCCTTCTTCAGACTTCTTCAGAAGCAGGAAGAATGTCTGTTATGGTTCTCCTCGCAGTTGTGGAGAACACCTTACTGAAGCTGCTGTCTCACAGCTCCAGTAACTCTGATTTCAGTCCTTACCTCTAGTGCCGTCTGGGTGTAATTTGCAAATCTCTAGTCTCTATAACAGTCTCTATGACTGTTTTAATTTCACCCACATCCTTAAGGCACGTGGAATGGAAGGCAAATTGGCCACTGTAAATTCCAGCTAGTTTTAGTTGGGTGATAAAATCTGGTGGGAATTGAAGTAAATGTGGGGAGAATACACTGGGCTTCGTTGAAACATGGAATTGCAGAAACTGGTTTAAAAAAAAAAGACACAGAGTGTTGGAGTATCTCAGCGAGTCAGGTAATATCTCTGGAGAACATGGAAATGTGATTTTTCGGGTTAGGACCCTTCGTCAGACTGGGGTTAGTGTAATTGGGTCAGGTCGGAATCAGTGGGCTGAAAGGCCTGTTTCCCAATTGTATTTCTCTTTGACTGTTATACAGATTGTGTGAAGGGATGGCATTAGGAGCACTATGAGCAGCAAGACATGAGATGTCCTTTGATGTCATCACTTACCTTTTACCCTTGCCATACTCACTGAAATCATATTCACACACATTGCATGATGAATTGCAGCTGTTTTTAGCAGATATCCAACTTGCCCTGCTGATCCCTTTCAGGAGAAGCAAATATAAAGTCCCTGAGGAAGAGAGCTGAGAGAGGGCAGAACTGACAACATAGAATCACTTGACCCAGCACCTGATCAGAGTGTGGTACTGTTTTTGTTTTAAAGTATACTAGATGGGTCTGTAATCAGCAACAAATTGAACCTTCTATGCTTAAACATGAGCAAAGGAAAAGGAAATAGCTTACTGGAGGGAAAAAGTCACATCCTTGATCTGTTGCAAAAGGCAAAAATGAACAATTTGAGGACACATGCTACATAAAGAGACTAATTGATCTATGCCAAACACATTTAGCAGAGGTGGGCAACCTGCCAGGGTGCTTGCAAATAACTGCAGAGAGAGCACACAGAAGAACTGCTCCAACCCTCATGGTGTTTTATTCGTCAATGAGTGTAGGAACACAATGTGTATGAAAGAACTGCAGATGCTGGTTTAAATCGAAGATAGACACAAAATGCTGGAGTAACTGAAGTCTGAAGTAGTCTGAAGAAGGGTCTCGACCTGAAACATCACCCATTCCTTCTCTACAGAGATGCTGCCTGTCCCACTGAGTTACTCCAGCATTTTGTGTCTACCTTAGATTTAAACCAGCATCAGCAGTTCTTTCCTACACATGAATTATCAGCTGGCACTGCATTCCAGATTTATGCACCTCTAAATTGCATTCAAGAACGTGGGAGTACACAGGACATCATATATGTGCAGATCTATATTCTAACTATCTTGTACTGAGCAATATTTGGCCGAACGAAAACATTAGATATAATTTCTATCCAACACCTTAGCTTTCCACAAGCCATAGCCGGTGCATTCACCATGTTTGGGCCTTTGTTTAAAATGTTTTATTTATTTATTCGTTGTTTAGACCTAACACTATCTGGTTTAAATGCTGGTTTAAATCTATCGCAATCGCTGCCTCAAAAAGGCTGGCAACATCATCAAGGACCCACACCATCCTGGCCACACACTCATCTCTCCATTGTCATACATAGATACATAGATACATAGAAAATAGGTGCAGGAGTAGGCCATTCGGCCCTTCGAGCCTGCACCGCCATTCAATATGATCATGGCTGATCATCCAACTCAGTATCCCGTACCTGCCTTCTCTCCATACCCCCTGATCCCTTTAGCCACAAGGGCCACATCTAACTCCCTCTTAAATATAGCCCATGAACTGGCCTCAACTACCCTCTGTGGCAGAGAGTTCCAGAGATTCACCACTCTATGTGTGAAAAAGTTTTTCCTCATCTCGGTCTTAAAGGATTTCCCCCTTATCCTTAAGCTGTGACCCCTTGTCCTGGACTTCCCCAACATCGGGAACAATCTTCCTGCATCTAGCCTGTCCAACCCCATAAGAATTTTGTACGTTTCCATAAGATCCCCTCTCAATCTCCTAAATTCTAGCGAGTATAAGCCAAGTCTATCCAGTCTTTCTTCATATGAAAGTCCTGACATCCCAGGAATCAGTCTGGTGAACCTTCTCTGCACTCCCTCTATGGCTATAATGTCCTTCCTCAGATTTGGAGACCAAAACTGTATGCAATACTCCAGGTGTGGTCTCACCAAGACCCTGTACAACTGCAGTAGAACCTCCCTGCTCCTATACTCAAATCCTCTTGCTATGAAGGCCAACATACCATTCGCTTTCTTCACTGCCTGCTGCACCTGCATGCCTACTTTCAATGACTGGTGTACCATGACACCCAGGTCTCGCTGCACCTCCCCATTTCCTAATCGGCCACCATTTAGATAATAGTCTGCCTTCCCGTTTTTGCCACCAAAGTGGATAACCTCACATTTATCCACATTATACTGCATCTGCCAAACATTTGCCCACTCACCCAGCCTATCCAAGTCACCTTGCAGTCTCCTAGCATCCTCCTCACAGCTAACACTGCCCCCCAGCTTAGTGTCATCCGCAAACTTGGAGATGTTGCTTTCAATTCCCTCGTCCAGATCATTAATATAAATTGTAAATAGCTGGGGTCCCAGCACTGAGCCTTGCGGTACCCCACTAGTCACTGCCTGCCATTGTGAAAAGGACCCGTTTACTCCTACTCTTTGCTTCCTGTTTGCAAGCCAGTTCTCTATCCACATCAATACTGAACCCCCAATACCGTGTGATTTAAGTTTGTATCCTAATCTCTTATGTGGTACCTTGTCGAAAGCCTTCTGAAAGTCCAGATACAACACATCCACTGGTTCTCCCCTATCCACTCTACTAGTTACATCCTCGAAAAATTCTATAAGATTCGTCAGACACGATTTACCTTTCGTAAATCCATGCTGACTTTGTCCAATGATTTCACCACTTTCCAAATGTGCTGCTATCCCATCTTTAATAACTGACTCTAGCAGTTTCCCCACTACCGATGTTAGACTAACTGGTCTGTAATTCCCCGTTTTTTCTCTCCCTCCCTTCTTAAAAAGTGGGGTTACGTTTGCTACCCTCCAATCCTCAGGAACTACTCCAGAATCTAAAGAATTTTGAAAAATTATCACTAATGCATCCACTATTTCTGGAGCTACTTCCTTAAGTACTCTGGGATGCAGCCTATCTGGCCCTGGTGATTTATAGGCCTTTAATCCATTCAATTTACCCAACACCACTTCCCGACTAACCTGGATTTCACTCAGTTCCTCCATCTCCTTTGACCCCTGCTATTTCCGGCAGATTATTTATGTCTTCCTTAGTGAAGACGGAACCAAAGTAGTTATTCAATTGGTCCGCCATATCCTTGTTCCCCATGATCAATTCACCTGTTTCTGACTGCAAGGGACCTACATTTGTTTTAACTAATCTCTTTCTCTTCACATATCTATAAAAACTTTTGCAGTCAGTTTTTATGTTCCCTGCCAGTTTCCTTTCATAACCTATTTTCCCTTTCCTAATTAAGCCCTTTGTCCTCCTCTGCTGGTCTCTGAATTTCTCCCAGTCCTCTGGTATGCTGCTTTTTCTGGCTAATTTGTACGCAACATCTTTTGCTTTGATACTATCCCTGATTTCCCTTGTTATCCACGGATGCACTACCTTCCCTGATTTATTCTTTTGCCAAACTGGGATGAACATTTTTTGTAGTTCATCCATGCAGTCTTTAAATGCCTTCCATTGCATATCCACCGTCAACCCTTTTAGAACTAATTGCCAGTCAATCTTGGCCAATTCACGTCTCATACCCTCAAAGTTACCTTTCTTTAAGTTCAGAACCGTTGTTTCTGAATTAGGTAGAAGGTACAGGAGCTTGAAATCTGGTACATCCAGGTTCAGGAACAGCTACTTCCCCACAGCCATCAGCCTATTAAACCCAACATCAAACAAACTCTGAACTATAACAGCTTATTGCACTTTATCTGTTTATTTATGTGTATATACAGTGGCTTGCAAAAGTTTTCATACCCCTTGAACTTTTCCACATTTTGTCACGTTACAACCACAAACGTAAATGTATTTTAATGGGATTTTATGTGATAGACCAACACAAAGTGGTGCATAATTGTGAAGTGGAAGGAAAATGATACATGGTTTTCAAATTTTTTTACAAATAAAAAACTGAAAAGTGTCGCGTGCAAAAGTATTCAGCCCCCCTGAGTCAATACTTTGTAGAACCACCTTTCGCTGCAATTAGCTCGAGCTCAGTCAGATTGGATGGAGAACGTGTGAAACAGCAATTTTCAAGTCTTGCCAGAGATTCTCAATTGGATTTAGGTCTGGACTTTGACTGGGCCATTCTAACACATGAATATGCTTTGATCTAAACCATTCCATTGTAGCTCTGGCTGTATGTTTAGGGTCGTTGTCCTGCTGGAAGGTGAACCTCTGCCCCAGTCTCAAGTCTTTTGCAGACTCTAACAGGTTTTCTTCCAAGATTGCCCTGTATTTGGCTCCATCCATCTTCCCATCAACTCTGACCAGCTTCCCTGTCCCTGCTGAAGAAAAGCATCCCCACAGCATGATGCTGCCACCACCATGTTTCACAGTGGGGATGGTGTGTTCAGGGTGATGTGCAGTGTTAGTTTTCCGCCACACATAGCGTTTTGCATTTAGGCCCAAAACTTCAATTTTGGTCTCATCTGACCAGAGCACCTTCCTCCACATGTTTGCTGTGTCCCCCACATGACTTGTGGCAAACTGCAAACGGGACTTCTTATGGCTTTTTTTCAACAATGGCTTTCTTCTTGCCACTCTTCCATAAAGTCTCGATTTGTGGAGTGCACGACTAATAGTTGTCCTGTGGGCAGATTCTCCCACCTGAGCTGTGCATCTCTGCAGCTCCTCCAGAGTTACCATGGGCCTCTTGGCTGCTTCTCTGATCAATGCTCTCCTTGCCCGGCCTGTCAGTTTAGGTGGACGGCCATGTCTTGGTAGGTTTGCAGTTGTGCCATACTCTTTCCATTTTCGGATGATGGATTGAACAGTGCTCCATGAGATGCTCAAAGCTTGGGATCTTTTTTTATAACCTAACCCTGCTTTAAACATCTCCACAACTTTATCCCTGACCTGTCTGGTGTGTTCCTTGGGCTTCGTGATGCTGTTTGTTCACTAATGTTCTCTAACAAACCTCTGAGGCCTTCACAGAACAGCTGTATTGATACTGAGATTAGATTACACACAAGTGGACTCTATTTACTAATTAGGTGACTTCTGAAGCCAATTGGTTGCACTGGATTTTATTTAGGGGTATCAGAGTAAAGGGGGCTGAATACTTTTGCACGCCACACTTTTCAGTTTTTTATTTGTAAAAAAATTTGAAAACCATGTATCATTTTCCTTCCACTTCACAATTATGCGCCACTTTGTGTTGGTCTATCACATAAAATCCCAATAAACTACATTTACGTTTGGGGTTGTAACGTGACAAAATGTGGGAAAGTTCAAGGGGTATGAATACTTTTGCAAGCCACTGTATATGGTCTATGGTATTTAGACACACTGATCTGTTCTGTATTATGCTTACTATATTCTGTTGTGCTGCAGCAAGCAAGAATTTCATTGTCCTATCTGGGACACATGACAATAAACTCTCTTGACTTGACTTGCCTTGGCTTGACTTAAGGGAGAGCAGGAGTAAGGCATAGAGGTTATAGTCTTAGACAGCCTGGAACTTGAAAGAAAAGCTTGTATGAGAACTATAACCATCAGTTTACTTCGTTATTGTAAAAAACTCACCTTGTTTTAAAGTCCTTCAGGAATAAAAATCATCTCTCTTTGTTATTTGTGACTCTAGACCCACCAACTTGGTTAATGTTTAATCTCCTCCTTTCAGGGCAATGAAGAATGGACAATAAATGCCAACATTTCAAATATTTCCCATTTTCTGCAAATGAATGAATACAAATTAAAAAAGAGCATAGAAAGTATGACTAAAATATTCTGATCATTACTACTCACCTACACTGTTATAGATTTTTATTCCATGGGCTTAAAATACGTTCCTGGATGGTGGGATGGTGGTGAATTAAAAACAGAACATCTTTGGACTCTTTGTTTGATAACGGAAAGGATAAATAAGTAAGCTCTTTGCTGATACAATAAGTACCTGATTTTGATAGAGGAAATGCACAACAACGTGTGTGTAGCCAATTTTATTACTCTCCCGGGAAAATAAAGCTCCACAAGCATACCCAAGAATTCTCTCAAGCTAATCAGCAGCACTGAGGAGGAAAGTGATTTATTGGTGTATTCTCAGCCACCTGCCTGATTGCCTTGTGGACAGCAAACTGATTGATGTTGCTGAAGTTAACACCGCAACTATAACATGAAAGCACTGAAGCTGGAGCCAATAGTCATTTCTTCGACACATATTTCATACCAAATTAATTCCAAACTTAGTCAAAACAATCACAAAATTGTGCAGGAGGTAGCCCCATTGCAGTCCTCATTGTACCGGCCAGTGTATGTCTGAAACAGGGATTGTTCAGCATACCCAACAAAAGGGCAGGCATAGTTAAGGCCCATGTGAGTGCCCATGGCTACACCATTGATTTGGAGGAAGTCGGAGAGTCGAAGGGGAAGCTGTTACGGGTGAGGACCAGAACTGCTAGACGGAGGAGAGTGTTTGTAGAGGGAGATTGGCTGGGTCTTTAGTTGAGGAAGAAACAAAGGACTTTAAGGCCTTCCTGGTAGGGAATGGATGTGCAGAGTGACTGAACATCCAGAGTGAAGATGAGGGAATGGGGGCCTGGAAACCAAAAGTCAATAAAGAGTCAAAGTGCATGTGAGGTGTAATGGACATAGGTGGGAAAGGATTGGACCAAGGGGGATAGGATGGAATTGAGGTATGTGAAAAATAAAAATTCTTATTAATAGTTGGAGATGATTTACCTTTGATGAATCTATGCTGTTTTTTTTCTAATCAAGCACACCTGTTCCATTGACTGGTAATTCTGTCTCAGATTATGGTTACTAGAGTATTTTCCATAACTGAGGTTAAACCGACTGGTCAGTAGTTATTGTGTTTATCCCCATACCCTTTTTTTCTAAAAAAAAAAGGGTTCTTATATTAAAAAATCTTCCAGTCTTCATGACCATCATGAATCTTTAAATATTTTGAAGATTATGCCCAGGATCTCTTAAAACATTCCTTCGCAATGTAAAATGCATGACATCTGAACCCAGATATGTTTCCACTACAAGTGCAGCAAGTAATTTCTCTTTATCTATTTCTGGCACATATATAACTTCAACTACATTTTCTTTCACTGAGAGTTCAACAGCATTTTCTTCCTTGGCAAAGACCAGTGCAAAGTACCCATGTAGTATATTATCCGTGTCTTTCCTTATATGAATGGATTTTTGTTCTCTGATCTCCTATCCTTTTACAATTATTTTCTTGTTCACTTTTCCACAGAATGTACAAATGGAACTTACTGCTCATTAGTACTTCCCAGAGGTCAGTTCCTGAACAATGACAAAGTTATCAGAGCAGGGAATGAAGAAAATCTCCATCATTGTGAAGTTCAGTGTGAGAACAAAAATGTCCAATTTGCCCAAACTAAATTAACATTGCTCAATCTCACACACTAAGCATGCCCACAGCTGAAGGAAATGACCAGTGTGAAGCAGAGCATTGTCCTGGACCAGCTACATCGATACTATGGCCAAGAAAGCACACCAATGTCTCTGCTTTCTTTGAAGGCTTAGGAAGTTCAGCATGTCCCCAAGTATCCTCAACAACCTCAAGAGATGCACTGCAGAAATAATTTTATTGGGAAGCATCACAGTCTGGTTTGGGACCAGCTCCATCCAAGACTGCAAGAAATTACAGAGAGTTGTAGATGTAGCCCAGACCATCAAAAGTCAAAGAAGTTTTATTATCATGTGTCCCAGATAGGACAATGAAATTCTTGCTTGCTGCAGCACAACAGAATATGTAAACATAATACAGAACAAGAGATAAAAGTTCAGTGTGTCTATATACCATAGACCATATATGTACACATTAAATAAACAGATAAAGTGCAATAGACTGTTATTGTTTAGAGCTTGTTTGATGTCATATTTAGTAGCCTGATGTCTGTGGGGAAGAAGCTATTTTTGAACCTGGATGTTCCAGATTGCAAACCAACCTCCCTTCTATTGACTCCATCTACAATTCATGCTGCTTCGGCAAGGCTGCCAGCATAATTAAAGAATCTGTCTCACCCTGGTCACTCCCTCTTCCCCCCTCTCCCATTAAGCAAGTGATACGAAAGTTATAAAATGCATACCTCCAGAATCAGGGACAGTTTCTTCCCAGCTGTTATCAGTGTGGTTCTGACCTCCCATCTTCCTCATTGCAGACCTTTGAACTATCTTTAATCAGACTTTATCTTGTACTGTGTTTACCCTTTATCTATGCACTGTGAATGATTGGATTGTGTTCATGTATAGTCTGATTATATAACACGCAAAACATTTTCACTGTACCTCAGTACACATGGCAACAATAAACTAAACAAACAAACTACGGTGGTGCAGGGTCACCAGTCCAGGGAAAACATGGTGAAAATAATAAATAACAAAGAACTTCAAATGCTGGCATAGCAAAGATAGATACAAATGCTGGAGAAACTCAGTGTCAGGCAGCATTTCTGGCATAAATAGGTAGGAGACGTTTCGGGTCAGGACCCTTCTTCAGAATAATTGCAGGGGAAGTGGGAAAAAAACTGGGAGATATGATGGAGTCAGATAAATTATAGCTGGCAACAGATGATCTCAGGCAAGGTGGGGGGGGGAGGGAACTAATGCAAACTAATGCAGCCAGGGTTCAGCGGGTGGAGTGTGGGTAAAAGTAAGGGGGGGGTGTTAAGGGGAATGGAGGGGTTTGAGAAGTAACCTAAAATTGGAAAATTCAATGGAAGACAAAATGCTGGAGAAACTCAACGGGTGCGGCAGCATCAATAGAGCGAATGAAATAGGCAACGTTTCGGGCCGAAACCCGCTGAGTTTCTCCAGCACTTTTGTCTCCCTTCAATTTTCCAGCATCTGCAGTTCCTTCTTAAACATTTGGAAAATTCAATGTTCATATCATTCTGTCATATGCAAAATATGAGGTGCTCTTCCTCCAGTTTGCGTGTGGTCTCACTCTACTAAAGGAGGAGGCTCAGAACAAAAGTTCAGTATGGGAATGGGATGGGGAGTTAAAATGGTTGCAACCTGGAGATCCTGTAGGCCTTGGTGAACTGAGCACAAGTGGTCAGCAAAGTGGTCACCGATTCTACACCTGGTCTCGCCGATCTACAGGAGCCTATATCAGGAACATGGGATGTGGTAAATGAGGTTAGAGGAGGTGCACGTAAACCTCTGTCTCACCTGGAAGTACTCTTGGGTCCCTGGATGGAGTCGAGGGAGGAGGTATAACGACAGGTTTTACATCACTTGCAGTTGCAAGGGAAAGTACCAGGAGAGGGGATGGTTTGGGTGGGAAGGGATGAGTGAGCCAAGAAGCTGTGGAGGGAGGGGTGTCTGTGGAAGGCAGAAAGGGATGGAGATGGAATGAAGTGACTAGTCATAGGATTATGACGGTGGTGATGGAAATGTCAGAGGACGATGCGTTGAATGCCGACGCTATTGGGGTGAAAGGTGAAGACCAGGAATCTCTATCCTTGTTACATCTGGGGATAGAGGAGGGAGAGCAGAACTAAGGCACACAGAAGCGACATGGGTAAGGTATCTATTTATGATAGCTAGGGAGAAACTATGTTCACTAAAGACTGAAAACATCTCAGATATCCTTGCGTGGAAAACCTCATCTTGGGAGCAGATGCGGCAGAGACAGAAGAATTGAGAGTAGGGGGTGGCTTCTTTTAAAAGGGGCAGGGTGGGAGGAAATGTAGTCCAGATAACTGTGGAAGTCAGTAGGTTTTTAGTAGACATCAGTTGATAGTCTGTCCCATGTGATGGAGACAGAGAGATCAAGAAAGGGGAGAAGAATGTCCGATAGTCCAGGTGAATTTGAGAGCAGGATGGAAGTTAGTGGTGACAACATTTCCTCCAACTAAATAAGGACAAAACGGAGATAATTGTTTTTGGTGCTAAAAAAGAAAGGCTTAAAGTAACCCAACACCTTCACTCTCTGTCCCTGAAAACTTCAAACAAAGCCAGAAATTTCGGGGTTATTATGGATTCAGATTTACATTTCGACAGTCACATCAAATCAGTAACAAAATCGGCCTACTATCACCTCAAAAACGTAGCAAGACTAAGAGGACTCATGTCAGCTCAAGACATAGAAAAACTTGTACATGCCTTTATTACTAGTAGGCTAGATTATTGTAACGGTCTCCTTGCAGGTCTTCCGAAAAAAACTGTCAGGCAGCTACAGCTTGTTCAGAACGCTGTTGCTAGAGTTCTAACAAAGACCAAAAAATTTGAACACATTACACCAATTCTTAAATCCTTACATTGGCTCCCTGTATGTCAGAGAATTGATTTCAAAATCCTGCTGCTCGCCTATAAATCAATACATGGTTTAGGGCCAAAGTATATCACTGACATGCTTCCACTATATAAGCCTTCTAGACCGCTAAGATCTTCTGAGACCAATCTGTTAGTGATTCCCAGAGTAAATACAAAACATGGGAAAGCAGGATTTAGTTACTATGCAACAAATAGCTGGAATAAACTTCCTGAAGATTTAAGACTTGCCCCTACTTTCACCACTTTTAAAACAAGACTAAAAACTTTTATGTTTACTTTAGCTTTCAGCTAAATCATAAATACATTGCACTTTTAACTTTTGCTCTTTTCTATTATGCGTTTATAACTTTGCTTTTATTTTCTTTTAATCCTTCTATTTTATTTCATTTTATTATTTCATTTTATTGTATGACATGTTTTTATGTGAAGCACTTTGAGTCTGCCTCGTGTATGAAATGTGCTATATAAATAAAGTTGCTATTGCTATTGCTATTAGTGAAGTCCACAAAACCTTCATGTGCAGGAAGCAGCCCTGATGTATTCAATGATAAATATCTTGGTAAGAAAACTGCATTAATGCAAAAAGGGGAAGGCATTTCATCCGTTTTCTTATGTGTATGCACAATTTAATTGTTTATGTGTATTCAGCTCCTCCTCTAATTTTCAGCTCCACTGAAATCAATGCAACCAAATTGTACAAGTGGAGTAGAATATGATTACACCAACATATCATCATTCAGTACGTGACCATCGATGAATTTCTAACCCAAGATGTCATTAATTGCAAGTCATGTTCTCCAAAATCACATTGTCAACCATAATTAGATTATAAAACACAATTAGTTTATTTGCAACTGAATAGATGTTCAGGAGAAGGATGTGAAGAGTAATGAACGGCGGCTGCTGAACTGCTGGCAGATTCCAAAGGGTCAGTGTAGAAGGAATGCTTGTGGCAGGAATGATATTGAGGAGATTAGTTATGGTAATAAAAATGAACTGAAGATGCTGGTTTATACCAAAGATAGACACAAAATGCTGGAGTACCTCAGTGGGTCAGGCAGCATCTCTGATGAAAATGGATAGGTGACATTTCAGGTTGAGACCCTTCTTCAGATTGATTGTAGGGGGGAGGAACTGCAAGCAAGAAAAGACCAGGACAAATCCAGGAACAAATGATATCAGGCAAGATGCATAGATACATAGAAAATAGGTGCAGGAGTAAGCCATTCGGCCCTTCGAGCCTGCACCGCCATTCAATATGATCATGGCTGATCATCCAACTCAGTATCCCGTACCTGCCTTCTCTCCATACCCCCTGATCCCTTTAGCCACAAGGGCCACAGTTTTTCCTCATCTCGGTCTTAAAGGATTTCCCCCTTATCCTTAAGCTGTGACCCCTTGTCCTGGACTTCCCCAACATCGGGAACAATCTTCCTGCATCTAGCCTGTCCAACCCCATAAGAATTTTGTACGTTTCTATAAGATCCCCTCTCAATCTCCTAAATTCTAGCGAGTATAAGCCAAGTCTATCCAGTCTTTCTTCATATGAAAGTCCTGACATCCCAGGAATCAGTCTGGTGAACCTTCTCTGTACTCCCTCTATGGCTATAATGTCCTTCCTCAGATTTGGATGGTTCAGATGGGCCAATAGTTGGCTAGTGACGGTGTGATCCCAAGAGATATGATTCCATTGTTGCGAACTATGGAACGGATTAACTAACTTTTAATGGAGGAAGGGGGGTGGGGAATGTTTTTACGAGTGACCTAAAATTAGAGAATTCAACATTCATGCCGCTGGGTTGTAAGCAACCCAAGCAAAGTATGAGGTGCTGTTCCTCCAATTTGCATGTGGCCTCCATCTGGCAATTTGAGGAGGTCCAGGACAGAAATGTGCTGTTCGTTCAAATTGCAAGTAGCCTCACTCTGGCAAAGGAGGAGATATGCTACATCAGTTATGCTTTAAGTTACATTAAGTTACATTAGTTATGTAACATTAAATTACATTAGTTATGCTATATCAGGTTGTATAGTCAAGGAAGAAGGTTGGCAGACTGGGGATGCTGAAGTCTTTTTGAAAGGCTTTAAGGGCCTGCCAGCCATTTGAGCTTAGTTACAATGAAATAATTTTATATATCTGAAATAAGAATATTACATTTCAGTTGTATTTCTATTATCAGTAAAACAGTTATCAAATACAAATTTAAGAACAACATTTAAGTTGGTACATTAGTTACAACCTATCTGGATTCAGAAATAAATGATCTTGTGCTCCCATCCGTCACCCATGTAAAACTATAAAAGCCTCTGATAAATTTCTTCAAGGAAGGTGGCCAATAAAGTTAAACATAGCATTGTATTTAAGATAAAAAGTTGTGAAGGGAGAAGGAATTTTGCGAATGGTAGGGAACATAATGTGATTGTTAACAAGTTCCTGGAGTGCTCCAAGAATTTTGTTTAGAATTTTAAATTAGAAACAGAACATAAATTTGTTAAAACTGTGGCTACTTTTGAAAGATCTTGTAGGCAAGTAATTATGCTAACAAAGATCCATACCACAACAGGTAATGGGACAGAATAAAATAAATCTTTCTACTTTCAGACCAGGAATCAAAAATGTCCACAAGCACTGTTAGAGTGTTGAAAAGCCAACTCATTCAGTGATGTGTATCAGGGTAAGAAACCTGCCATCCTTGCTTGATCTCTTCCACATGCAATCACTCTGCAGTAATATCTTCAGGAGAATCAGGGATGAGTAGAATATACTCTCTTTCTACACTGGAAGAAAACATATATTGACTAAAGAAGAAAAGAAGAAAAGTTCCAATTACAGAAACAATTGCAATGAGTATTATTCATTTATCTGTTTAATGTTCAATAAGCTTATGTTGTTTTATAGCTGCAGTCTGATAGAAATATATTATTTTTCCCACAGAGAATATGGAAAAAGCTGACATGTTCCTTTAAGATGGGGCACAGAGAAAGGATACCAAATTCAAACCAAATTGCTCATTATTTTTTACCTGGATTCTGGCAATGAAAAGACACATGGAAAACGTGTGGAATTATGTGAACATAATTAGCATTTGACATATTTTTCTAAAAATTGAATGTTTAACACTGTAATTATTGGAAAGAAAGACTGAATTAACATATTGGTTCAAACACCCTTTGTAAAATGGATCTTTGACCTGAAACATTAACTCTATTTCTCTTTCCACAGATATGCTTACCTGCTGAGTATTTCCAGCATTTTTTTCTTTTCTTTTAAATTTCCAGTTTCTGCAGGTTCTTGTTGAGTTTTACAATGATTCTTAGATTGGAGACTGGATGCAAGTAGGAAAATCAATATCAATATCCTTCGATACAAGGAGCTTGCAGAGGGAACATCCGATTCATGAAACATCATTGCGTTCCAGAGAATGATTGAGGAGTTACATTCTTAAGACTTAAATTTATAACTGATTAGATTTTTTGAGAACTAATATTTAATTATTACTGGGATGATGTGAATGCAGAATTTCAAAAAGGCGTCATGATTTACGTAATATCGTGATCATCATTGAAAATAACATGAAGATGGGCTGAATGTATAATGCAATAAGCCATTTGCTTTCCCCTTGTTTTGGAATGCTGCATCATCTACTTAACTACTTATGCAAGATATATTACAAGAAAGTAGACATGGTGGCTGAAAACATTTCTGTTTATAGTTTAACGAACCACCTATCCCTTTTTATTTAATGTTATCAACTGCTGCTGATCCACTTGGATACAGACAATTAATGTTTTGGTTTCTACATGTTTGGCTTTCTGAATTTATTCCTGAGCTCAGTAAAGCTGACAACAAAGATGTTGGAGCCTTAATGATATCAACTGCCTTGCAATCATTAGATCTTCAAAGTAATTTGCTGTGTTTGAAGTTCCTCAATGATACAATGAGGTGCTGTTTAAACATTTTCCTTTAAGAATACTGATGCTCTAACTGTAATTTTACTTCGGAGTCACGTGATTGACTACGTGAGGAACCCGCCAGCCCGCATGCGCGTCATTAGTCTGTCGCATGGCGAAGCACCGGACTGGCAGGCGCGTCGCTCCTGCCAGCGGTAAATTTAAACCTACAGGTAAGTTTTGTATTTCTTACCAGGTTCTGTTTTTTTTTGCAGGAACCTCTTCTTACAGAGGTTTCCTGCTGGATACTGTCGCGAAGTCCGGACGGGCCGTGGGGAAACCGGTTATGGGCCATGGGGACACTCCGGTCCCGACCGCGGAAGCGCAGATAGCCGGCGGCCGGCGGGTTCGATACTCCAGTCGCTGACAATGCGGTCAGCGGCTTCCAGACCGCTGTGGTTCCCGTGGAGGGGTAAATCCAGGAGGAAGGTGGTATCACCACCAGAGTCGCTGACAGTGCGGTCAGCGGCTCCCAGATCGTTGTGGTCATCAGGACATGGGGTAAAACCAACAATAAGTCGGTCAGGCCTATGGGCTCGGACGAGTCGGGCTGGGAGGGTCCCCTCCGGTAACGGGTAACATATTTGGACGGTTGTCCAGGATGGAGCTCCTAATGGAGAGGATGCTCCACCAAGATACACTCCAACAGGAGGAGTTGTGTCAGCGCCGGCCTCTTCGAGAGCCCGCGCCAGTGGCACCTGTTTCAGGGCTGCTTAATGTCTCCCTCTTGGAGGAGGAGAGCATGCGGGGCCAGTATTATTCTGCCACCGAGTCTGTGGGTTCAGCCGTGGAGGCTACCCCAAGGGATGAAGGGCACGAGTCAGAGGTACCATTCCTGGCAACAAGGTTTGACATCACAACAGATTCAGGGAAAAAATGTTCCATCCTGGTATAGGTCCGTTGGAAAGGCCATATCAGCGCAGGTATCTTCAGGGTCCTGCGGCTGCACCTGTTTCAGGGCTGCCTACAAATCGCCCTCTCTGTGGAGGGGAGTGCGAGTGGTCAGTATGTAACTGACTTCAAATTCTAAAGTATGTCCGTGGAACATACTGGAGCACATGCGTATGGCTTCAAGAGAATCCTCGCAAATGAAGGTGTTGCTGCCAGAAGAGTTGGTTACCAGCCGTGGGCAGAATACCCGGAAGGGGCCAGAGTTCCCCTCATGCTACAAGTGCTGGCAGTGAACAGCGCTATCAGGGGGACATTAGAGCCATCCGCCGGAACTTCTATTCAGGTAAGACCTATTCAACAGGCAAAACCTGGATGAGGAATCAAAAGCTGTCGGACCAATCAAGGTACCAACGACGAGCAAAGCTTCATCGTTTCAGCGACAACACACCCCATGCCTCCATCGGCAGTAAGCGGTTCACTGAAGCTGATGGCAGCGTGAAAGCTGGGCAGACGTTCCACGCACCCTACCAGTCCTACTCTAGAACCAAGGCAGGTAGGTGGGTCTGACACTTCCGAAACATGGGGTAAGTGGACCACTTACAAGTTGATAATATTTACACTTGTTTGTACAACACACAAATGGTTAAGGCATTGTCATCTACTTAGCAGCATCTAACCATGTAAAACTGCACAATACTAGCATTCCAAGCAGGTTTGGAATTGGGGCCAGAATTGTCTTTTGAAGCAGGCTCAGTATTATGGTTAGGATTGCTTTCGAGTCAGGCTCAGAATTATGGCCAGAGTGGTCTTTCAAGGTAGGCTCAGTATTATGGCCAGGATTGTCTTTCAAGACAGGCTCGGAAATCGGGCCAGATTTGTCGTTCGAGGCAGGCACGGAAAGATGGCAGGCGTGGCCCGTTCATTGTGAAAGATGGAGAATGTCATTTAACTCACATGTGCAGTATAAACGTGTCCGAATAGGAAACTTCGTTACTGACTAACAACTGATTTTCATAAAGATCTTTATGGCATGCATCGATCTCAAAGATACATTTTATTCAGTTCCCGTATACAGGGATCACCGGAGACATTTAAAATGTCAGGATGAGGCAATGATAACAGTAAAGCATTGCAAAATGGACTACCTTCAGATCCCAGGTTATTTACCAAATTACTAAAATCGGTGCTTGGACTACGCAGAGTTCAAAAACACTTGTTATGTCTTGACTGGATGATATTCTAACGCTGTATTTTGCTAAAATCAACTGTTTCAGCCTCAAACTATATTTTAATTGGGGTTCCTCATCTATCCAGTTAAATTTATGTTGATACCAAATAGACTTGTTGATCATTGGGATTTACCTTTAACTATTAATTAGTCTGTGACTCCGCCCTGGGGCAAGAGATTGGAGTTAATAGAAGCTTGTAACACCCTTGTTGTTATAAAGCAGCCTTCTATTTATCAAGAGTAATTGGCAATATAGTAGCTGTGATTCAGCTGTGCAAGTGGGGGAACTGACATCGTGCAAAGTAGCAACCTCTCAAGTGCGATGTAGGTCATTGTTAACAGACCTATGCTATTACCAGCTGAAGCTACCAGAGTCACAATGATGGACAGACAAATATTCAGCATTGCTCCAGTAGTTTGGTCAGTAAAAATTCAGTTATATTACAAACTGATGCTAAGTGCTCTAAGGTGGAAAATTGAGAATGTCATCTCCAGTTCGGAGGTGGTGGAGATTCCCATGAGTTGCCAATTCTTCAGTTATTGGTATCAACTATCTATAGACACTAGGTGCATTCTATGGGTTAAAGGGTTATTGAGCGAATATGCATAATCTGCATGCTCAACTTCAAGTTGATACACTATGGTGGTGGCATATGTTAGTCACATGGGTACAATCAAGTAAAAGTATCCTGTAATAATTTACCTAAACTCATTTGAAACTGGTGTATCATCAAGTACAGATCAATGACAACACAGAATGGGTGTTGGATCACAAAGTATTTTATGAAATTATGGCTCGATGGAACACTGAATATTGATATGTTTGTTTTCATGCTCATTCACCGGTTGCAAAAATATGTGGCATAACAGTGGTGAGAGATACATTCTCGCAACAAGGAGGAGGAATGTTCTTTTATGTCTTCCTCCATTTTGCCTCATCAGTCGGGTCTTGAAATAAAGCAGCAAGATCCCGCTTTAGGTTTTCATACTGTCTGACTGGCCTACGGAGCCATGATTTCCGCTTTTGTCGGGAATAATAATACAACCTTCTGCGGTTATTCTAAACGTAAACTTTGCCGGTTCAGCCTGTGGCTCAGGAAACCAGCCTTTGCATGTTAAAATCAATTTATTGACTTGCAGATTCTGAATAGACTGCTCCTACGGCTTGGGTTGTCGCACCGATCCATGTATGTGCTCACTGCAGAGTGCAGGGATAGCACCAAAAAAGCAGTACATTTCCTCTTCAGGAGATGGGAAACGGATTTGTTTAATGTTAATGTTACATTTAATACGGTACAGATTACTGATGTCTTGGAGTTCATTTTCAAATGGGTCTTTGACAATAATTGAGTTATAGGGCCATTTACTGTGCCCAATGTGCCTTTCCATCCTATTTGCTGCAGCGAACGGGACCCACTCTGTCGAGATTCACCCTCGAATATCGAGTTTGTAAAGGATATCTTTAACACAAGTTCTCCATGGACAACTACAGGGCAGTATGGGATATTTACATTGTGTTAACACTACTTCATCAGGGGGCTCCAGCTACATCCTTACCTTTGGCCCAGCTCTCATAAGGTAGTTATCCTCATGGCGCTCATCTCAGCGCAACGGGTTCAGTCGCTACATAATTGCGACTGGACAGGATGGTTACATCTGCAAATAATATAATGTTTTATGTTTATGATTTAGTTAAACAGAGCAGAAGGGGCGTCAGGTCTCAAACTAGTCTCATGGTATACCCCAGGGACCTTCGGTTAAGTGTTCATTGGGCGGCACGTGTAGTGGTAGAGCAACTTTCCGGAAGTGGCGGCACTGTCGAACAGCAGCGGCTCGCCTGCAGTCCATCTGTTTTTACTTTTTTTGTTGTTTTCTTTTGTCCTGTTTTAGTTAAATTTTAGTTTATTGGGTTGTGTATGTGTGGGGTGGGGGGTGAAACATGATTTTTGTCTCTTCCTTCGGGGGAGTGCGACTTTTTCTTGTTGTATCCCCCTTCTCTGCCTCCGTCTGCGCCGAGGCGTAATGGCGGAGCTGCCGGCCTCCAACTCCAACTGCGACCGACCGACCGACCTCGAGGCTCCGGAGGCAGAGCCAGGACTTACCAGCGCGGGGCTGGCCAACTTCGGGGCTGCGGTGGCGTTCCGGCGGTGGCGACCGAGGATACTGGTGGCGACCTGAGACCGGAGGCTCGGCCGCGGGCCCGGTGGACGACATTGTCGGGAGCTTGCAGGTCACAGGTTGGTGACCTGTTTTTCTGGGGCTCCCGCAACTACAGCTGCGTCCGCTGGACTGGAGGGCGGCAGCTTCGGCAGCTTCGGCCACCCCAGGCCACGGAGTTTGAACCGGCCCGTCGCGGACGGAGCACGGATTCAGCCGCGGGATTGACTTACCATCACCCGGCGGGGTCACAGCGTCAGAAGCCTGGATCGCCTCAGCACAGAGGAAGAACAAAGCGGGAAGAGACAGAGACTTTAAGACTTTTGCCTCCATCACAGTGAGGAGGTGCCTGGTGAACTCACTGTGGTGGATGTTAATTTGTGTTTATTGTGTGTTTTGTTATTTATTATTATATGTATGACTGCAGGCAACGAAATTTCGTTCAGACCGAAAGGTCTGAATGACAAATAAAGGAATCTCTAATCTCTAATCTTTAATCTCTAACTACCTTACAACGCCAGAGACATGGGTTCGATCCTGACTACGGGTGCTTGCCTGTACGGAGTTTGTACATTCTTCCCATGACTTGCGTGGGTTTTCTCCAAGATCTTTGGTTTCCTCCCACACTCCAAATAAGTACAGGTTTGTACAGGTTAATTGGCTTGGTATAAATGTAAAAAATGTCCCTAGTATGTGTAGGGGAGTGTTAATGTGCGGGGATCGCTGGTCGGCGCAGATTTGGTGGGCCGAAGGGCCTGAATCCGCACTGTAGTTCTTAACCAAACTGAATGCATAATAATTGACACAAGGTGTCTTAGAGAGTTGGGTTTTTATCTGTGTTTCAGAAATTGCAAATTCTGAAACATGGGTATGATCTAAACACAGGATCTTGTTCATACTAAAGGCAAAAGTGGCAGATGCTGAAAATCTGAAATAAAAATAAAAATGCTGTAAATGCTCAGCACACATGCAGCCACTGTGGGAAGAGACTCACTTAATGTTTCTGGTCAATGAGCTTGCATTAGATCTGATACAGATTCTGTTAAAAGGCTACTCAACTGAAGCATTAAAGGGCCTGTCCCACTTGGCCGTCATTTACAGGCCAGTAGTGACCGTCGTGCATGTCTTCATGCGTCAGCACAGCCGTCTGGAGCGTGTGAAGTCATTTGAATAGCCAGTGGAAAGTTGTTTAGTGCAAAATACTGTATTTTCTTTTGAATTATGGTGTAATTCAGAAAATTGGTCACTTTGGGTTATGTTTTCATCCTCCCTTCCCCTTCCCCTTCCCCTCCCCTTCACCCCCCCCCCCCCTCCACGGAATATACATGTTTGCTCCGTGATCAGTACAAATGGTATTGGTTTCAATCGCTGTATTGCAGATGGTACCCCGCACTGAGGAAATGGCTAAACACCTATTAATTAAGTGACTTTTGCACGTTCCCTTGGGGGTGTGGGATGGGGGTTCGAAATGACGAGAACTTGACACATTGTGAGTGAAACTGGAACAAAAAATAAATATACAGGTAAAATAATCAGAGCGGACTCCGTATAAGCAAAATACCGAATATTGTTCTTTGACTCCCTGACCTTGCATTAATATTGAACCTTTCGCCGTGAACTCAATTATCGGTGCAGCTGCCCGTTGAACAAAATGTTTAAAACTCTATAAAAGAGTGTCAAGTGTCTGAATATTCGCAATTTTTAATGAATCATCATCAGCATCAAACGTTGCAGATCTGCCTACCGCAATATGTCACCTACATGTATCCAGGCAAATGACTCAATAGAGATGACTTATTCTCTGGGGACTTTCTGATTTCAAACTCCATCACAAAATGCATCTACATTCCACCATCAAAAGCATGTACAATCAAGATATTCGTGATAGTTGATTCATATACTACAGTACTGCACGTACGAGGTCAGGACGTCAGCATGCGACCGCAATATGTCTGCGTACACTACAAAATTTGTGCACTACAAAATCCTGAAGCGCCGCGCGATACCGCGTGTAACTCCATACCCTTCCGCGCTTCTTCATGCGACCATCTTGCGCCGCCCACATGCTACCCGTGCGTCTCAATGCGACGACGAGGTCGCTTAAATGGCGCGCAAATGACGGCCAGGTGGGACAGGCCCTTAACTCTTTCTCTCTCCACAGATTGAGCATAGAACAGTACAGCTACTGGTGGCCCATGATATCTATACTGACCATGATGTCAAATTAAACTAACTCCATCTGCCTGCACATTGTACATATCCTACATGTTTATGTGCCTAAATGCTTCTTAACTGTCATGGGTCTAACTCCTCCACCTCCTTCCCCTCACTTCCTGGCAGGCACTCCAAGCACCTATCACTCTCCATGTAGACAAAATGCTTCACACATCTCCTTTAAACTTTATCCTTCTCAACTTAAAGCTATGCCTTCTAGTATTTGATATTTGTAACCTGGAAAAAAAAGGCTGAATGACTTGGTTGAATGCTACCAGGATTTTGTGTTTTATTTCTGTCACCTAATAAGAAGGGTCTCGACCGAAAACGTCACCCATTCCTTCTCTCCGGAGATGCTGCAAGTCCTGCTGAGTTACTCCAGCATTTTGTGTCTATCCTAAGCATATACCCTCTATCTATTTACAGCTCCTCATTAGTTCCTTCACTCCTTAAGGTGCAAACCAAATATACAATAATATCAGTGAAATGTTTGTTCAGTGTGCTTCAAATGAATTCTGAACAATTTACAACTTATTTTTTGTAAGTGTTTGGTTTGTTAGGGGTGGGAACAGGGAACTGCATTCAGCCTTGTGCAGTAAAACCATGGAAAGATGCATTAGCCATTGAGTCGCTAGAGCTGGAGCTGACGTCGCATTTGAGTCATTCACCAAAATGGTACTGGAGATTAAAGGGTTAAATTATAAGCAGGCGTTGGATGTGCTATCTCTGAATATTTACATAGAAACTTACTTGCGTGCAGTTTTATCGATGACTCATGTAAATAATTTCTGCATAAATGGCAGATTCATACAATTATGTTAAATTGTGAATATTAATAAGCAGCTAAGTTAGGTGCAGGGAATACATACAAAGGCTGTGGTTCAGAAATGTTCTTGTGGAATAGGTGAATCATAATACTTTTTTATAAATTATGAGAGATGACTGTCCACCTCAAGAAGAAACAGGTCACATTTTTTTTTAATATTTCAAGAAATCAGTGCTAAATCTCTGGTGCTCAAATACTATTAGAATGTCATCTTTAAAAAAACACATCTTTCCTTGGATTCTAAAGAAATCAATAACCAAACTCAATGAATACATTTTGTTTTCTTCAAGTAGACATTTCTGTTTTGAAAATTGATATCAGTTGCTGCACTGTGCTTATTAGTCAATGTGTGCATTGACTATGAATATATTTTTTGAGATTTAGTAAAAATGGAAGCAAAACTTACCAAATGTAAGAGAAGGTGGTTGGATGCTGATGTGAGGCATGTATTGGTTGAATAGATCACTTTGCCCTCCTATTGCATTTCGTTGAAGTTTCCTATACTTCTTTTCTTGTGGTCAGGTTAATGCCAATGCCATTCAATGGTTTTATGAGCTTGTTATTGATGGTGAGAAGACTGACAGTGCGCCATTATTTAAATGCATAATGCAGTCCGTGAAAAGGAAATGTCCACTTGCAAAAGCATCTCTCAGCTTATCATATCAAATAAAAACAAGCAGAGCAGGGTTCTTAATTAATAAATGAGCTTACTTGGCTTTGATATCAATGTTGTCCTTTGGTAGATAAAGCTTATTTACATCAAGATGATAGACACGACTGAATGAAGCGTAAATAAGAATAGTTCCTTATTGCTATTGATAGCTACTCAACCTATGATGGCTTCATATAACTATGACATATGTACTTGGGTCCATGAGTAGGCTCCAATGAGCTCTTGTTAATGGTCCTGATTTCAGCAAAATTTAGTTGCTGTATGTAGGTATGTTACAAAACTTACCTTCAGTCGCGCTGTAATTCTGCCACTGGCCGTGTGCGCGATTTTGGCGCCTTTAAGGGGGGGGCGGGGTTAAAACGCGGGTTTCTCCTCCCTTGTCCTGGTTAATATTTTGTTGGAGTACAAGCGTTGGCTGAAGAATCGTTCCTAGTGGCATTTTGTGTATTTTTTATTTTTATTAAATCGTCAATGTCAGCGCTGGAGTAATTTTAAAAGCAGCTCCTGAAGCGTCAACGCCGATAACGGGGACAGATTTCACACACGGGACAGGTAAACGAAAGTGGTTTCTTTAAATGTATAAAAGTGCTTCTTAAGAAGCCTTTAATTCACATTTTTTCATGCGACACGGTGATTTTATTCCCCGAATTAACGGCAGTATTTTTCATGCCAATACGGGGTTAAATTCACCGCAAATCAACATTCCAAAAGATCGCGTTCCAGAAAATCCTCACTCACAAGATGATTTAAATGCCCATTAATTTACAGGTATTAAACATTCAATTCCTTCCATTTGGCCTGTAAATTCATGAAAATGAGATTTAAAAATTATGTTATATTGTGAATTATTGTGTGAATGTTATTTGGACACTTAGGCTATTTAAAAATGTTAATCTATTCTTAAGAAATTGATAGATGTTTAGATCTAGTAATTGAATTTTGTAATTAGCTACAATTAGGTAACTAACTAATTATATGCTTTACTTTCATGTCTTCTAAGTAAGATTGTTTCATATTTGTTTCAGAATGCTTCAATCTATAATAACTGAAAATTTCTTTCAGTTATCTTAATTTTTAAGAAAGTTATGGGCTTTTAACTGTCCTCGATCACAGCTTTTGTGTTAAGTCAATGGAAAAGCAATAGGAAACAAGATGCTAATTTCCGAGTATGAAAATGGCCATAACTTTTTTAATACTGAAGATATGAAAGTGAATTAGGTGTCAAATTAAACTTCTTTTTTATGCTTTATCTGATGGGATAAATTGCAGACTTTATTTTTAAAATCTCAAAATTTTGTAACATTGCTACTGTATGTGTGGGTACCCAACATGTGTTGTGAATTAAGTGCACAGTGCAAAACCCTCACCTCAATGTGGCCTGATATTTGCTATTCAGGGACAAACAAGGATTGTGATTAATCAGAAGGCAAGACTAGGTAAGGTTGTTTTGCGAGTATCCAGAAATCTAAGCACACACCTGCCTGCTGTGGTGCTGCTGATTAATTTAAAAGATGAATGCAGTGGACACCCAGGCACTCTAAGAGCCCACATTATGATATGTGTAGCTGACATGTCCTGTAGCGCAAAAGGCTATGATCCCACACGCGGCTTCTATTTGTCAGTGTGGAAAATGATGGCAGTGTTGTACTGGGAAAATTGTCTGTTTAATGCAATCATTTACTCCATATAACATACATTAGTGATATGCTCAGATTTGGGGTACAAGGTGACAGAGGCGGCAAAATTAAAGCCATGTGGCCTGAGCTGCAATGGGCAAATATGTGTGCTGGTTTGCCAATCACTTATTATTTTATTACAGGTCATTGCATCATACTCTGACAGCCTCATTGGAGAAACACAAACGTATTTGTTATGAGCGTTAGATATAGCTGTTAGGGCAAATGGAATCAAGGGATATGGGGAGAAAACAGGAACGGGCTACTGATTTTGGATGATCAGCCATGATCATATTGAATGGTGGTGCTGTCTTGAAGGGCCGAAGGGCCGACTCCTGTACCTATTTTCTATGTTTCTATGTTTATTATGTGCTGCTTCTCATCAAATTGCAAATATGTTCTCCTGGCCCAGTACATTTGATGATTTCTATGATCATCCTAGTTTCTACAAAGTCTGCCGACAACACATCTATCATTGCTCTTTCCGCCACAGTGTCTTCTTCTCCCATCTTATCATCAAAGTGTCATGATATTTACAGAACTTGCATAAAGAAAGTAAGTGTTTCGTCAGAAGCCGCTGATGAGTACACAACCATTCCAGGCACTTTAAACTGGTCAATTTAGCAAACAAGATGTTTTGCAAACCTAACAGTATTTTAGCGAAGGTGGACACAAAATGCTGGTGTAACTCAGCGGGGCAGGCAGCATCTCTGGAGTGATGTTTCGGGTTGAGACCCTTTGGCTAAATTGGCATAGTGTCAGCAGGGAATAAAATTGGTCATCAAAGAAGCCTGCATTTGCTATATTAATATCACCTACCAGATTCAAGCAGTACTCTAGATACATAATTTGTGTTTGGTATAAACATTTAAACATGTGAGCCGACAGCACATAAGCCAAAAGTTCTGTTTCTAATATGATTTCAGTCATGTTACTGGAAACATTTTCAGGGAGGAAACATTCTCTTTGCAATATCTAATTTTAAGCACTTTGTTGCTTGCAAAACCACCGAATAACAGATTACAAACAATAATTACCTGAACATTAGCTCATCTCATACTGTATATTCCATTGCAATGCATGCAAGGATCTGATTCATTGAAATCTCCTGCTTGGCTTAACCACATTAAACTGCCCACTCTTTGTCCCAGCCCATTATGGACCCATTCAGTTATTCATCATGTTTGCACTTGTGGTCTCACCTTCATAAATCACCTAGAACAGTAAAATCCAAATCTATTTTGTAAAGATTGATTTCCATTGGATGCCATTGATGTGTTTGGACTGTAAGTGAACCCTTGCATGAAGGAGCTGGATTTATTTGTGAAAGAAATGTAATTAATTAGTGTAGTGTCACAGTTAATGAAAAAAAATCTAAGCTCACAGTGGAATTTAAAACAGCTAATTTGGAATGGAATACTTTATAATCACCTGTGGTAAGGCAGTCAAATGCTTTGCTTGCAGCCACCAATCAGCTCACTTTAATTGTTGGATCTTTAATGGATTTTATCATGTTTTCTAGTTTGCAGTATATTGGCATGTTTACAATATAACATTTCCTGCACAATTGAAAAGATGGCTTTAGCAGAGCAACATTATAAGTTGTTCCTATCAATTGACAAATAGTGATGCTTCCACTGGATCAGTTAATACAACTACTGCAAATTGATTAAGAAGCTGTTATATTGGCTAAAAATATATATTTTTTCATTCTGGAGCACTTTTGCATTTACAGAATGTAAAATTTAGGAAGTTATTTTCCTTTAATTGATTTAAAACAACAAGCAATCCGGCACTCACCTTTATTTTCTATATATTGTTGTCTGTTGGTATTTCAAAGATAATCCCACAACATTGCAAGAAAATGAAGAATGCATAATATTTTGTTTCATATTACGTTCTTTTCATATTTTCAGTTGTTTTAAATTTGCTGCACAGTTGCAGCTGTGGACTTCTCTTCTGAAATTTGTACCATTGGCTTTTGGTAGCAGAGTAGAACATGTAGTTGCTGGTATAAAGTGTAAATCGTGTTAATATTTGGAGATGAAGTTCAAGGTGAAATTTTATAGATTCTGTATTCTAATTCTCCCATTTGCCTCAATGCTGAAATGCTTCCCCTAATTTAGAATATTACAGATTTAATTTATACTCTAGGTTTTGAAAACATTTGTGATGATGGCTTAATTCAGTGTGCAGTGGTTGTTGTGTAGGGGTAATAGAAATTGTTTTTTAGACCAAGTTGCTGTATTCAGAGGGTGATCCATGACAAAGAAAAATGTTCATCAATTTCTGGGAGCTACTGTTTTGTAACAAATTCATGAAATATAGACAAAGTCTTTCATCATCTGGTACACCAGTCCCTGCTGACCATAACAAAGCAGCAAATCCTTGTGGAACTGTACTAACAGGCCATTAAAAATTCAATCAACAAGCAGTTATTTAATCTTTAAAGAGCATTGGAGAGAGGTGCTTCTTGCCGCTGATAATATCTCCACTTGTGCAAGATTGGAAGAAACCAATAATTACAGGTTTGTACTCCAGTTTGATAGCACCGCAAACAAATCATTACTTTTACACTGATTGACATAATGATATGCCTACTCTGCCAACTTCTGTAATCGATTTCTGTACATGCCCCAGTAGTTGTACAATTGGCAAGGCATCTACTGCAAATATGCATGTGAACATTGGCTGCTACATTACACCAATTGCAACATTTGTACTACCTGTACAAAGGTGTTACCAAAGCCAATTAATGTTGTCCTCCACTATTTGTACAGTGTCTCCAAAATAACAACATTCAATGGACTCTAT
Source organism: Malacoraja senta (assembly GCA_038087875.1). Taxonomy (NCBI): domain Eukaryota; kingdom Metazoa; phylum Chordata; class Chondrichthyes; order Rajiformes; family Rajidae; genus Malacoraja; species Malacoraja senta. The sequence goes on along the minus strand of CM075977.1, from coordinate 20,938,357 downwards.
TCAGATTGGTTTCCTTGAGAAATACATTGGAGGACTAAGTGGTGATTTTATTTTTATTTTATTCCGGCATTGTGTAAACAAGACAGAGTTAATGCGTTATTACGTGGCAAAGAAACCCTCAGAAGACATTGATCACAGCAGAGTAATACTTCAAATTCACTTTGAACTGAAGTCTGAAACAAATGCCCTAAATTTAAAGAATATCAAATTTTAGCAAAGGCTTGTTGACCCTATTACCTCTATAAGGTATCTACTGACATGTTGAACAAAAGATCCAGAAGTAAGGTTTAGTACAACTTAATCTTTATTAGAACTCAAGTCATCTTATTATGCATGGAAACCTAAAGATACATGCAAACTACTGATTTGTAATGACTTCTCTTTTGATTTACTGTTCCAACATGTTACTTCTTAAACTAAATCGCAAGACTCATGACTTGGATTCAAATGCTACCGTATGAATGAATAGGCCAGATTTTCTCTGCTTTGAACTCGGGCTCCTCCCTCTTGTGATGTGATGTCAGGGACTGCCCTTCTTTAATACATTTTGTTTTATTTCAATCTTCTCAAGGAAGTCTTTGCTCTAACCCAGGGGTTCCCAAGCTTTTTTGTCCCATTTACCCCAGACAACTTTAACAGCACATGACAATGTTATTTCACTTATTTATGAGCAAATAATGACAAACAGATACCGGTAAACCAGAACCAAACACGCGACAGTGAGAGTAGGAATGGAGCGAGGTGGAGGATAAATGCGTGGCTAAAGGACTGGTGCAGAAGGCAGGGATTCAAATTTCTGGATCATTGGGACCTCTTTTGTGGAAGGTTCGACCTGTACAAAAAGGATGGGTTGCACTTGAACCTGAGGGGGACCGATATCCTGGCAGGGAGATCTGCAAAGGCTACTGGGGAGACTTTAAACTAGAATGGTTGGGGGGAGGGACTCAAATAGAGAATGCTATTAGACCGTGTGTGAGGCAGGAGGCAGAGAAGGAAAGCACTCAGACCCAACATGTAGGGGGGGAAGAAGAAAACAATAATAAACAGAGATTAAGAGGTGGTGGGGTTCTTAAATGGGTGAGCAGAGAAACAGAGGGGTGTAAAATGCGGGCGGAAGCAATAGGTAGCAAGGTGAAAAGTAAACGTGGCAGGCAGACAAATCCAGGGCCAAAATCAAAAAGAGCCACTTTTCAACATAATTGTATAAGGGGTAAGAGCGTTGTAAAAACAAGCCTGAAGGCTTTGTGTCTCAATGCAAGGAGCATTTGTAATAAGGTGGATGAGTTGAACGTGCAGATAGCAATTAATGATTATGATATAGTTGGGATCACGGAGACATGGCTCCAGGGTGACCAACGCTGGGAGCTGAACATCCAGGGATATTCAATATTCAGGAGGGATAGAGAGAAAGAAAAAGGAGGTGGGGTAGCGTTGCTGGTTAGAGATTAACGCAGTGGAAAGGAAGGACATTAGCTTGGAGGATGTGGAATCGGTATGGGTAGAGCTGCGAAACACTAAGGGGCAGAAAACGCTGGTGGGTGTTGTGTACAGGCCACCTAGCAGTAGTAGTGAAGTTGGGGATGGCATCAAACAGGAAATTAGAAATGCGTGCAACAAAGGCAAAACAGTTATAATGGGTGACTTCAATCTACATATAGATTGGGTGAATCAAATTGGCAGGGGTGCTGAGGAAGAGGATTTCTTGGAATGTATGCGGGATAGTTATCTAAACCAACATGTAGAGGAACCAACGAGAGAGCAGGCTATTCTAGACTGGGTATTGAGTAATGAGGAAGGGTTAGTTAGCAGTCTTGTTGTGCTTGCCCCCTTGGGCAAGAGTGACCATAATATGGTTGAGTTCTTCATTAGGATGGAGAGTGACATTGTTAATTCAGAAACAACGGTTCTGAACTTAAAGAAAGGTAACTTTGAGGGTATGAGACGTGAATTGGCCAAGGTTGACTGGCAATTAGTTCTAAAAGTGTTGACGGTGGATATGCAATGGAAGGCATTTAAAGACTGCATGGATGAACTACAAAAATTGTTCATCCCAGTTTGGCAAAAGAATAATTCAGGGAAGGTAGTGCATCCATGGATAACAAGGGAAATCAAGGATAGTATCACAGCAAAAGATGATGCGTACAAATTAGCCAGAAAAAGCAGCATACCAGAGGACTGGGAGAAATTCAGAGACCAGCAGAGGAGGACAAAGGGCTTAATTAGGAAAGGGAAAATAGATTATGAAAGGAAACTGGCAGGGAACATAAAAACTGACTGCAAAAGTTTTTATAGATATGTGAAGAGAAAGAGATTAGTTAAAACAAATGTAGGTCCCTTGCAGTCAGAAACAGGTGAATTGATCATGGGGAACAAGGATATGGCGGACCAATTGAATAACCACTTTGGTTCCGTCTTCACTAAGGAAGACATAAATAATCTGCCGGAAATAGCAGGGGACCGCGGGTCAAAGGAGATGGAGGAACTGAGTGAAATCCAGGTTAGTCGGGAAGTGGTGTTGGGTAAATTGAATGGATTAAAGGCCGATAAATCACCAGGGCCAGATAGGCTGCATCCCAGAGTACTTAAGGAAGTAGCTCCAGATATAGTGGATGCATTAGTGCTAATTTTTCAAAACTCTTTAGATTCTGGAGTAGTTCCTGAGGATTGGAGGGTAGCAAACGTAACCCCACTTTTTAAGAAGGGAGGGAGAGAGAAAACGGGGAATTACAGACCAGTTAGTCTATAATCGGTAGTGGGGAAACTGCTAGAGTCAGTTATTAAAGATGGGATAGCAGCACATTTGGAAAGTGGTGAAATCATTGGACAAAGTCAGCATGGATTTACGAAAGGTAAATCGTGTCTGACGAATCTTATAGAATTTTTCGAGGATGTAACTAGTAGAGTGGATAGGGGAGAACCAGTGGATGTGTTGTATCTGGACTTTCAGAAGGCTTTCGACAAGGTACCACATAAGAGATTAGGATACAAACTTAAATCACACGGTATTGGGGGTTCAGTATTGATGTGGATAGAGAACTGGCTGGCAAACAGGAAGCAAAGAGTAGGAGTAAACGGGTCCTTTTCACAATGGCAGGCAGTGACTAGTGGGGTACCGCAAGGCTCAGTGCTGGGACCCCAGCTATTTACAATTTATATTAATGATCTGGACGAGGGAATTGAAAGCAACATCTCCAAGTTTGCGGATGACACTAAGCTGGGGGGCAGTGTTAGCTGTGAGGAGGATGCTAGGAGACTGCAAGGTGACTTGGATAGGCTGGGTGAGTGGGCAAATGTTTGGCAGATGCAGTATAATGTGGATAAATGTGAGGTTATCCACTTTGGTGGCAAAAACGGGAACGCAGACTATTATCTAAATGGTGGCCGATTAGGAAATGGGGAGATGCAGCGAGACCTGGGTGTCATGGTACACCAGTCATTGAAAGTAGGCATGCAGGTGCAGCAGGCAGTGAAGAAAGCGAATGGTATGTTGGCCTTCATAGCAAGAGGATTTAAGTATAGGAGCAGGGAGGTTCTACTGCAGTTGTACAGGGTCTTGGTGAGACCACACCTGCAGTATTGCGTACAGTTTTGGTCTCCAAATCTGAGGAAGGACATTATAGCCATAGAGGGAGTGCAGAGAAGGTTCACCAGACTGATTCCTGGGATGTCAGGACTTTCATATGAAGAAAGACTGGATAGACTTGGCTTATACTCGCTAGAATTTAGGAGATTGAGAGGGGATCTTATAGAAACGTACAAAATTCTTATGGGGTTGGACAGGCTAGATGCAGGAAGATTGTTCCCGATGTTGGGGAAGTCCAGGACAAGGGGTCACAGCTTAAGGATAAGGGGGAAATCCTTTAAGACCGAGATGAGGAAAAACGTTTTCACACAGAGAGTGGTGAATCTCTGGAACTCTCTGCCACAGTGAGTAGTTGAGGCCAGTTCATTGGCTATATTTAAGAGGGAGTTAGATGTGGCCCTTGTGGCTAAGGGGATCAGGGGGTATGGAGAGAAGGCAAGTACGGGATACTGAGTTGGATGATCAGCCATGATCATATTGAATGGTGGTGCAGGCTCGAAGGGCCGAATGGCCTACTCCTGCACCTATTTTCTATGTATCTATGTATCTATGTCAGTCAATGAGAAAAAATATGTACAAATGCAGAATCAACAAATTTACCCCCTGAGTAGGCAAAATTTACCCCCTGAGGGTAACTTTACCCCTGGGTGGGAACCCTTGCTTTAACCCGGCTCTCACAACTGTGAAGACAAATTTCATGTTGTCACTGATCCAAAGGCTGAATAGACAACATATCTTATTTCCTTGTGAGGTTAGAGAATTATTCGTTATGTTGCCTGTTCATATTTTCCTTTTCATCATACATATACTCCCTTTGCAAAATGGCTGTCTCAAACACTTTATCTTCTCAAGGCAATGCTACATAGCCATGAAATTATTTTCAGTTGTGCTCTCACCAGATGTCAATCACGTGTCCTTTTCACTGTGTTTTCCCAACATATCACTTCTTACACTAAATCGCAAGACTCATGACCTGGATTCAAATGCTACCGTGTGGGATTTTCTTTTTTGAACCAGTAAAAGTTGACTAAAACAATTATAGGAAAAAAAATAGAGAATGAGATGAGCCTAGCAAATACTGTAATATAAAAAATAGCCAGTAAGGGATTCAACAGTGATATAAGAAGGAAGGGAATAGTTGAAGTAATAACTAATGATAAATGAGGCTATTACATTGATAATTGGAACACAGCCCTGTCCATCACCGGCTCTGACCTCCCCACCATCGAAGGGATTTATTGGAGTCCCTGGTTCAAACAGGCATCCAGCATCATCAGAGACCCACACCATCCTGGCCACACATTCATTTCACCCCTGCCATTGGGAAGAAGGTGCAGGAGCCTGCAAACAGTTATGTTCAGGTTCAGGAACAGTTTATTCTCTGCAGCCATCAGGCTATTAAACACTACAACCTCAAATAAGCTCTGAACTTCAATAGATTATTATTATTATTATTATTATTATTATTATTATTATTATTATTGCACTACTATTGTGTGCTTTATGAGTATATATATTTATATATACACACTGAACTTTTTTTCTCTCTCGTTTATCATATTGTTAACAGTGTACTATGTTTACATATTCTGTTATGCTGCAGCAAGTAAGAATTTCATTGTTCTATCTGGCATATATGACAATAAAACACTCTTGACTCTTGAAATACATTTTGGATTGGCCTTCCCAATTTAAGACATCCAAAAACTTAATTATAATACTATAAGCAAGGTGCTAGCGAGGAGGGTGTCAGGCAGTAACATAAAACAATCTAAAGAACAGGATGAATAAGTACCAAGCAAACTAAAGGTGCTCAGAGTATATTCCCTGTACATGATAGATACATAGATACATAGAAAATAGGTGCAGGAGTAGGCCATTCGGCCCTTCGAGCCTGCACCGCCATTCAATATGATCATGGCTGATCATCCAACTCAGTATCCCGTACCTGCCTTCTCTCCATACCCCCTGATCCCCTTAGACCTGCATCTTTGACTCCTGAAGGAAGCAATTATAGAGATAGCAGGTAAATTTTATGTTCAGGGCTCTATAGGGATCTTAGTTAAAGAAACACAGATGCAACAAGATTGTTCAAGAAAGGGAAAGGTGGAAATCAGGAAATTGTGGCCAGTTGTCCGAACATCTTTCATTGGGATTCATTGGTAAGGAAGTAATAGCAGGTCATTCATTTTACTTCGGAGTCATGTGCGTGATTCCGTGAAGAAGTCCCGCCAGTCCGCATGCGCGTCATTACGTCTGTCGCATGGCGAAGCGACTGACTGGCAGGCGCGTCGGTCCTGCCAGCGGTAAGTTTAAACCTACAGGTAAGTTTTATATTTCTTACCAGTTTCTGTTTTTTCTTGCAGGAACCTCTTCTTACAGAGGTTTCCTGCTGGATATTGTCGCGAAGTCCGGACGGGCCGCGGGAAACCGGCTATGCGCTGTGGGAACACTCCGGTCTGGACCCCGGAAGCGCGGGTAGCTGGCCGCCATCGGGTTTGCGATCCCAGTCGCTGACAATGCCGTCAGCGGCTTCAAGGCCGCTGTGGTTCCCATGGAGGGGTAAATCCAGGAGGAAGGCGGTATCACCACCAGAGTCGCTGACAGTGCGGTCAGCGGCTCCCAGACCGCTGTGGTCCCCAGGACATGGGGTAAAACCAACAATAAGGCGGTCAGGCCTATGGACTTGGATGAGTCGGGCCGGGAGGGTTCCCCTCCGGTAATGGATACCATATTTGGACGGTTGTCCAGGATGGAGCTCCTAATGGAGAGGTGCTCCACCAAGATACACTCCAATAGGAGGAGTAGTGTCAGCGCCAGCCCCTTTGAGAGCCCGCGCCAGCGGCACCTGTTTCAGGGCTGCTTAAAGTCTCCCTCTTGGAGGAGGAGAGCATGCGCCAGTATTATTCTGACACCGAGTCAATACTCGGGAGTTTATCCCACAAATGTGAGGTTCCATCCTGGTAGAGGTCCGTTGGAGGGGCCATATCAGCGCAGGTATCCTCAGGGGCCTGAGCCAGCACCTGTTTCAGGGCTGACTACGAATCTCCCTCTCTGTGGACGGGAGTGCGAGTGGTCAGTATGTAACTGACTTCAAATTCTAAAGTATGTCCGTGGAACATACTGGAGCACATGCGTATGGCTTCAAGGGAATCCTCGTAAACGAAGGTGTTGCTGCCAGAAGAATTGGTTACCAGCCGTTGGCAGAATACCCGGAAGGGGCCAGAGTTCCCCTCACATTACAAGTGCCGGCAGTGAACAGCCCTATCAGGGGGGACATTAGAGCCACCCGCCGAATCTTCTATTCAGGTAAGACCTATTCAAAGGGCAAAACCTGGTTGAGGAAGCAAAAGCTGTCGGACCAATCAAGGTACCAACGACAAGCAAAGCTTCATCGGTTCGGTGAAAACACACCCCACGCCTCCATCGGCAGTAAGCGGTTCACTAACGCTGATGGCAGCGTGAAAGCTGGGCACAGGTTCCACGCACCCTACCAGTCCTACTCTACAACCAATGTAACCAGGCAGGTAGGTGGGTCTGGCACTTCCGCAAAATGGGGTAAGTGGACCACTTACAAGTTGGTAATATTTACACTTGTTTGTACAACACACAAATGGTTAAGACATTTACTTAGCGGCATCTAACCATGTAAAACTGCACAATACTAGCATTCCAAGCAGGTTTGGAATTAGGGCCAGAATTGTCTTTTGAGGCAGGCTCAGTATTATGGCCAGGATTGTCTTCGAGACAGGATCGGAAATATGGCCAGAGTTGTCTTTCGCGACAGGCTCAGAATTGGCCAGAGTGGTCGTTCGAGGCAGGCACGGAATGATGGCAGGCGTGGCCTGTTCATTGTGAAAGATGGACAATGTCGTTTAACTCGCATGTGCAGTATAAACCTTTCCGAATAGGAAACCTCGTTACTGACTAACAACTGATTTTCATAAGGATCTCAAAGATACATTCTATTCAGTTCCCATTTACAGGGAGCACCGGAGACATTTGAAATTATCAGGAGTGATAACATTGGCAAATGATGAGGCAATGATAACAGTAATGATAACAGTAAAGCATTGCAAAATGGGCTAAATTATTTACCCAGGTTATTTACCAAATTACTAAAATCGGTGCTTGGACCACTCAGAGTTCAACAACACTTGTTAAATTTAAGTTGTTACAAAATAGACTTGTTGGTCATTGGGATTTACCTTTAACTATTAATTAACCTATGACTCCGCCCTGGGGCAAGAGATTGGAGTTAATAGAAACCTGTAACAACCTTGTTGTTATAAAGCAGCCTTCTATTCATCAAGAGTAATTGGCAATATAGTAGCTGTGATTCAGCTGTGCAAGAGGGGGACTGACATTGTGCAAAGTAGCAACCTCTCAAGTGCCATGTAGGTCTTTGTTAACAGACCTATGCTATTACCAGCTGAAGCTACCAAAGTCACAATGATGGACGAACATTATTCAGGCTATCAAACCTAGCTCGGACAAAACACTGATCATTAATAACCCATTATCTGTTAGTTGCACTTTATCAGTCCATTTATTCATGTGTGTATATATTTATATAATCGTATATGGACACACTGATCTGTTTTGTAGTAAATGCCTACTGTGTTCTGTGGGCTGAGGCAAAGCAAGAATTTCATTGTCCTATCAGGGACACATGACAATAAACTCAATTGAACTTGAACTTGAGCATTGCTTCAGTATTTGGTCAGTAAAATTTCAGTTATATTACAAACTGATGCTAAGTGCTCTCAGGTGGAAAATTGAGAATGTCATCTCCAGTTCAGAGGTGGAGGAGATCTGCATGAGTTACCAATTCTTCAGTTATTGGTATCAACTATCTATAGACACTAGGTGCATTCTATGGATTAAAGGGTTATTGAGCAAATATGCATAATCTGCATGCTCAACTTCAAGTTGATACTCTATGGTGGTGGCATATGATAGTCACATGGGTGCAATCAAGTAAAAGTATCCTGTAATAATTTATCTAATCTCATTTGCCATTGGTGTATCATCAAGTACAGATCAATGACAACACAGAACGGGTGTTGGAGCACAAATTATTTATGAAATTATGGTTCAATGGAACACCGAATATCGATATGTTGTTTTCATGCTTATTCACAGGTTGCAAAAATATTTTTGCATAACAGTGGTGAGAGATACATTCTCGCTACAAGGAGGAGGAATGTTCATTTATGTCTTCCTCCATTTTGCCTCATCAGTCGGGTCTTGAAATAAAGTCAGCAAGATCCCACTTTAGGTTTGCACACTGTCTGACTGGCCTATGCAGCCATGATTCCCACTTTAGTCAGGAATAATAATACAACCTTGTACGGTTATTCTAAACGTAAAACTTTGCTGGTTCAGCCTGTGGCTCGGGAAACCAGTCTCTGCATGATAAAATCAATTTATTGACTTCCAGATTCTGAGTAGACTGCTCTTACGGCTCGGGTTGTCACACCGATCCATGTATGTGCTCACTGCAGAGTGCAGGGATAGCACCAAAAAAGCAGTACAGTTCTTCTTCAGGAGATGGGAAGCGTTTTGTTTAAATGCTAATGTTAATTTAATACGGTACAGATTACTGACTTCTTGGAGTTCATTTTCAAACGGGTCTTTGACAATAATTGAGTTAGGGCCATTAATTGTGCCCAACGTGCCTTCCCATCATATTTGCTGCAGCGAACGGGACCCACTCTGTCGGGTTTCACACCCGGATATAGAGTTTGTAAAGGATATCTTTAACACAAGTTCTCCCAGGACAAGTACAGGGCAGTATGGGATATTGACATTGTGTTAACACTACTTCACCAGGGGGCTCCAGCTACATCCTTAGCTTTGGCCGGCTCTCATAAGGTAGTTATCCTCATAGCGCTGGTATCAGCACAACGGGTTCAGTCGTTACATAATTGCGGGTGGACAGGATAGTTACATCTGCAAATAATATAATATTTTATATTTATGATTTAGTTAAGCAGAGCAGAAGGGGCGTCAGGTCTCAAACTAGTTTCATGGCATACCCAGGGACCTTCGGTTAAGTGAGGTCACACATATGCAACAATACGTCAAGGTCACCAAGAGGCTCAGAGGCTCTGAACTAGCAATGCTTGTTAGTTTAAAAAAACTTCATAAGAAGGTATAGTTCAGACCATCTCCAGGTGGTGAAATGGGGTTTCGTTTATGCAGGAGTAGATATTGATTTTCAAATCTCACTCCACCAGGGCTGCTACAACATCAGCAGCAAGTGTTATTTACGTTCCGCTGGACCACATCCTAGCGGCTGCAGGATGGTCAAACGAACGAACTTTCCAAACATTTTATAATAACCCATTGCCAGACCAGGGGTATTTGCCAACTATATTTTAGGTTCAGTTGTATAGTTTCCTCCCGGATGAGAGGGGTTACTATTTTTATTATTTATTCATTATGAATGTTTCCCTCATCTGTCAATGAAGCAGTTGTGGTTGTGTAGACTCGTTTCTCACGGCATGAAATCACAGAGCTTTGAAATCTTCACGGAATCACTCACGTGACTCCGAAGTAAAATAGTAAGATTAAACGAGAACTTACCAGTTTGAAGTTTGATCTTTATTTAATAGGAGTTTCGATGAGCGATTACGTGCCCACCGCTCCCAACCCTCATGTCACGAAGGTCATCTGGTAGTTCTCGGTTTCTGATCTTACTATGTTACTTCAATTACTATTACCTGTGATTTCACACCACTGCTTTGAAGATTGACGCACATGCGGACTGGCGGGACTTCTTCATGTAATCACTCATCGTAACTCCTCATAAAATAAAGATCAAACCTCAAACTGGTAAGTTCTCATTTAATCTTACTATTATATCATGGAAATTAAGTAGTCATTGGGTTTATGAAAGGGAAACCATGTTTAATAAATTAGCTTGAGTTGTTTTAGGATGACATAAACAGGATGAGTAAAGGGGAACCAGTAGATGTATTCCATTGGGATTTCTGAAAGTCTTTTAGGTGTCACCTAAAAGGCCATTGCACCAGAATGTGTGGGGTTGATATTAATAGATTAGCATGCATGTTAGTTCTGGAGCCTCAAATGTTTATCTGCTATTTTAATAACCTGGATGAAGGGACTGAATGCACAGTAAGCAAAGGTTGGTGGATTAACAATTTAGAAAGACGCAACAAGCTTCCAAAGAGATATAGAGTCGACAAGAGGTTGGCTGATGCAATCTGATTGAATAAAAGTGAGTTTTATCCAGTTTGGAAAGAAGAATGTAAAAGTAGATGATTATTTAACTCGAGTGATGCAAAGAGTTAGTATGAGAAACAGCAGGTAATTAGAGAGGCTAATGGAATCTTAGCCTTTACTGCAAAGGTTGTAGAATTTAAAAGTAAGAAAGTTTGATGCAACTTTACATGGCACTGGTAAGACTGGATAGTCAACATTTGAGTTAAATAGATTTGTACTTTGTAAAATTGCAGTCCTCTGTGCACATATATTCTCACCCATCAGGGTTTTTGATTGGACTTTAAAAAAAAGAGAATGACACGATGGCAAAGTCCACGGGCTACATCGGAAACCTTGGCACTTTTGACAAGAGTAGAGAGCCATTCAGTTCCTATATGGAGAGAACGAACATGTTATTCACGACAAACAACATAATGGAGATTAGTGGTGAAGGAGAGGTAGTGACTGAAACAAATAAGGCCATTTGCGAAAGCATGAAAGAGATTCTGCTCACGGAGATCGGTCCTGAAGTGTACCATATAACCATATAACCATTACATAACCCTTCAAGTCTGTGCCGAGCATTAAAAAAAAAAAAAAAATACTTCCCCCTAGTCCCATCTACCTGCACTCAGACCATAACCCTCCATTCCTTTCCCGTCCATATACCCATCCATTCTATTTTTAAAGGATAAAATCGAACCAGCCTCCACCACTTCCACTGGAAGCTCATTCCACACAGCTACCACTCTCTGAGTAAAGAAGTTCCCCCTAATGTTACCCCTAAATTTCTGTCCCTTAATTCTCAAGTCATGTCCCCTTGTTTCAATCTTCTCTACTCTCAATGGAAAAAGCTTATCCACGTCAACTCTGTCTAACCCGCTCATAACTTTAAAGACATCTATCAAGTCCCCTCTTAACCTTCTGCGCTCCAAGAATAAAGACCTAACTTGTTCAACCTTTCTCTGTAACTTAGTTGCTGAAACCCAGGCAACATTCTAGTAAATCTCCTCTGTACTCTCTCTATTTTGTTGACATCCTTCCTATAATTAGGCGACCAAAATTGTACTCCATACTCCAAATTGGCCTCACCAATGCCTTGTACAATTTTAACATTACATCCCAACTTCTATATTCAATGGTACACAAAAATGCTGGAGAAACTCAGCGGGTGCAGCAGCATCTATGGAGCGAAGGAAATAGGCAACGTTTCAGGCCGAAACCCTTCTTCAGACGAAGAAGAAGGGTTTCGGCCCGAAACGTTGCCTATTTCCTTCGCTCCATAGATGCTGCTGCACCCGCTGAGTTTCTCCAGCATTTTTGTGTACCTTCGATTTTCCAGCATCTGCAGTTCCTTCTTTAACATTCTATATTCAATGCTCTGATTTATAAAGGCCAGCACCCCAAAAGCTTTCTTTACCACCCTATCCACCGCCCTCTGAGGCAGATAATTCCACAGACTCACCACTCTCTGTGAGAACGGTTCAAAGAGTTCATGCAGCAGAATGGTGTAATACACACACTTGTTCCCCCATACCATGCAGCCTCCAATGGGGCAGCGGAAATATCTGTTAGAGTTGTCAAAGATGCTCTCAAGAAACAGGTTTTGCAGGGCTATTCAAAGCTCAGCATTAAACATCGTTTAGCTAGTTTCTTGCTGAAGTACAGAACCACACGAGACACAACAACAGGTTACTCACCTGCAGAACTGTTGATGAAGAGAAGGCTAAGAATACGCCTAAGTCTAGTTCAACCCAATTTGGCCTTGAGAGTTGAGCAAAAACAGTTGTCAAAAACGCCATTTTGACTCCCACAAAAAGGAGAGGTACTTCAAGCCAGATGAGCAGGTTTGTGTTCTCAGTCCTCCCAACATGTCCAGTCGAGACAAATGGGATGTTGGGAAAATAGTGGAAGTGTGTGGAACAAAAAGATACTTAATTGAAGTTGGAGATAGGATCAAAAGTGTTCATGTTGATCAAATGATTCCAGCCAAAGATGAACCAAAAACTGAGCATAAAATCCTAATCCCAGAGTTTTTATCTGAAAGTGAGTTGGAAGAGACCACTGTGATTGAAACACAAAGTTCAGTTAGTACAGGCAAAGAAACAGGTTCCTCTGGTCAAAGTCAGGGTACTAAAACAGAGCCAAACAAGCCTACAGTTGAGTCAACACCTAAACCTGTTACACCTGCTACTATGAGATGATCATGCAGGATCCGTAAACCAGTTGCCAGATTAAGTTTGTAAATTAAGTAACTCACTGTATAAGTAAAACAAAAATGTGTAGATATGTAAAATAAATATATTATGTTTATCATTTAAGATTTCATAAATACTGGTTTAAATCAAGTATCACAACAACAAAATTGTAACTGAGTACTTAGATTTAATACTTTAAAAAAGGAGAACAGTGTAATGTATTCATACATATTCATGTGTATGTTAATGAGTTGGTGTTCAATATAAGCAGGGAATGCTGGGTAATAAATCTCTCTCTCGTGATCCAGGCAACCTGCGTGTAAGTTGTTATTCATTCTGCTGTCCGGAATATAACACATGGTAACCAGTCTTATACTCTGTGCCACTTCAGGGCATGCCTCAAAGCAGCATAAATTATTGAAGCAATGAGGGAGAAGTGGTGAGGGAGAGATCTGGAGGGAGGGAGAGAGGGAGGCGGGGTGAGATGGGGAGGGAGGGAGGGGGGAGAGATGGGGGGGGAGAGATGGGGAGGGAGAGAGGCAGGGGGTGAGAGAAGTGGTGAGGGAGAGATGTGTTGTTTCACCATTATTGAAGCAATGGTTCTCACCTTTTCATCTGATTCTCATTTTGTGTGTGATTAACACAAAAAGCCATGATGCATTGCATTTAATGTATGGTATAATGTAAGGTATAATACAGCTCAGAAACTGGTCTCACACCAAACTGAGATATCGCACCCGCTAACACCACAAGGCACAACATTAAAACTCATTTGTATGTCCAATTGAATTGTAGAGCAGAAGGTTTTCATGGCAAAGATGCATTTCTCATTTAGTTGCAGTAACTCAATGTTGAAGAAGTATCTGGAAAAAAGTACTTTCAATACCACAAAGTCATTGATAATATGAATTAGCCTTGTCTAAAAGTTGCTCTCAGTATGAGAAGGCATTGCATATGTTATCTTTAACAGTACTTCAGGAACCCCAGTCTACGTTGATGGCGCTGAAGAGGAGATGATCGAATGCTTCAAGTTCCTAGGAATAAATATCACCAGCAATTTGTCCTGGACCAGCCACATCAAAGCTATGGCCAACAAAGCACACTAACACCTCTACTTCTTCAGAAGGCCAAAGAAATTTGGCATGTCTCCAACAACCCTCCACAGATGCATCGTAGAAAGCATCTTATCGGAATGCATCACAGCCTTGTTTGGAAACAGTTAATCCAAGACCGCAAGAAATTGCAGAGAGTTGTGATGTAGCCCAGACCATCAGACAAAGCAGCCTCCCTTAATTGACTCCATCTACACTTCATGCTGCCTCAGCAAGGCTGCCAGCATAATCAAGGAATCAGTCTTGCCCCGGTCATTCCCTCCTCTCTCCTCTCCCATCAGGCCGGAGATACAGATATTTGAAAACACTGACTTCCAGATTCATGAACAGTTTATTCCCAGCTGTTAGCAGGTATCTGAATGGTCCTCTCATCAGCTAAAGTGTGGCCCTGACCTCCCATCTACGTCACTGGAGACTTTTGAACTCTGTTTAATCGGACTTTATAAGATTTTAATGTTATATCATTGCACTAAATTGTGCACCCTTTAACCTTTATCTTTGCACAGTGAATGGCCTGATTGTATTCATGTATATATCTTTTGACTGGATAGCACACATATACAAGCTTTTCACTGTATCTCAATACATGTGACAATAATAAACAAAACTAACCTAAACTGCTTGTACATAATTCATATAGGTTTGGCACACAAATATCAGAGTGAATATATAATAGCTTATTGAAACAAAAGTTTAATGACAACTTAAGAACTTAAGAATAAGGAATAAGTCATTTAGAATGGAGCCGAGGAAACACTTTTTCTCACAGAGAGTGGTGAGTCTGTGGAATTCTCTGCCTCAGAGGGCGGTGGAGGCAGGTTCTCTGGATGCTTTCAAGAGAGAGCTAGATAGGGCTCTTAAAAATAGCAGAGTCAGGGGATATGGGGAGAAGGCAGGAACGGGGTACTGATTGGGGATGATCAGCCATGATCACATTGAATGGCGGTGCTGGCTCGAAGGGCCGAATGGCCTACTCCTGCACCTATTGTCTATTGTCTATTGTCTATTGATAAGTGGAAAGTGTCCCAGCTCTCTCAAGATTGACAGTCATCTCAACCTTGTTTAATTCTAGCCAATTGTGCCTTTCGCATCAGCCTTGTGCAAGTGGCAGCAGTATGGATCAATTGGAAGAGGCCTTGGTTTTTGCCATGTACATCCGACAAATCTCTCTTACGGTCAATTTGCAGAGTAACCAAAATATTGAAGGCAGCAGGACATTGGGAACCATGAGGCCACGAAAGGGCAAGTGTATCCATGGGCAACCCACAGTAGGTAAATGCAAGGCTCCAGCCACATCGAGCTCAATCCAACACATTTCATGACGTTTGCACATATATCTTGGATACGCTGCAAATGTCTCTACTTCTTCCTGTAAAAATATGAGAATTTTATCTTCTGTTTGATACAATATAGACATAGCAAAAATCTTCCTGCATGG
This sequence comes from Malacoraja senta, assembly GCA_038087875.1. NCBI lineage: Eukaryota > Metazoa > Chordata > Chondrichthyes > Rajiformes > Rajidae > Malacoraja > Malacoraja senta. Next base: position 20,922,796 of record CM075977.1, on the reverse strand, counting down.
GTGAAACATGTTTCAAGTATGTCTTTAAATTTACCCACAATGTGAATCATTTTCATTTTGGCTTTGTGGAAGTACCCAGAATGTTGGACATTTCAATTCATTTTTTCTAATGTCAATGACCTTTGAGAGGTACCAGTGAATTACAATACAATACAATACAATACCGTTTATTGTCATTTGAACCTCAAATGAATTTCAAACAAAATTTGGTTTCTGCAGTCATACAAACAAGTAAAAAGAACCAAGACACAACACAATTTACACAAACATCCATCACAGTGAATCTCCTCCTCACTGTGATGGAAGGCAAAGTCTTATCTCTCCCCTGCACTCCACATTCTCCTCCCGATGTCAAAGTCAAAGCCCCCGGCGGGCGATGGTAAATATGTCCCGTGGCCATTAAAGCCGTGCCGGGCGATGCAAGGCCACGCTCCAGGTCTTGATGTTGGAGCCCCCGGCGGGCGCTAGCAAGTCCAGCGGCCATTTAAAGCCGCGCCGGGCGATGTAAGACCCCGCTCCAGGTCATCTTCAACCCCGCAACTCGGGCGGGAGAAGTCGCCGTTGCGGGAGCCCCGAAAAGCAGTCTCCCACCAGGGACCCGCGAGCTCCCGATGTCACCGTCCACCGGGCCGGCGGCTGGAGCCTCCGAATCTCCGGGGTCGGGCCGCAGCAGCGCGCCACCACAGCTCCTCCCATTCCGAACTCGGCCAGCTCCGCGATGGTGAGTAAGTCCGCCGGCTCCGCGACTGGAGCCCCAGGTCGTTCCGGTTGGAGGCCGCTCCACGGTGCTAGGCCCCAACGACAACGGAGACCCGACAGGGAAAGGTCTGGTCTCCCGTGCAGGGAAAAGATTTCAAAAGTTCCCCCACCCTACCCCCCCACCCCCCGCCCCCCATACATACCCAGTTAAAAAAAACACTATAAACAAAACTCAAACGAAACCAAAAAAATCCTGGTTGCTTCATCAATTTTACTGCAAAAATTTTAACATTGACAATTATTTTAATTTCCTGAGCTACTGAAACCTTTTCCTGTGGCAGTGTGGTTGACATGACTGGACATATTAATCATCTTCAGTCATTAGTCATCCATTCTGCTTTCTGTTACATAATGCTACTGCTGCACTAACAGCCGATCATGAACCATAACACACATGTAATGATTTACTCTTGTAATCTACATATCAAATGATGGGGAGGTCCAAATGTTGGGTAGTGATCAATTTGTGAAATGTTTTATTTTTATTATTTAGCAACAACAATGGCAACTTCAAGATACGGCTATTACTTTGCCTTTATTAAATGCAAAATATATATTTTCGCGAATCGTAAATGTTCTGGGTGGGGAATGTCAAGGGTATAATAGGAACAGCACTGGGCAATGCTAAAAAAAGAATCAAGGAGATACAACTGCAGATGCTTGGAATTTGAAGTTGAAATAGAAAACTCTAGAAATACTCAGCATATAAGACAGCATCTGTGGAGAGGGTAAAAAGAGCTAACAGAGTGGGATGGGGAATTGAAGTCATAAGCAAGAACCTGTTTTGTGGACTTGTGTTGATTTTCTGCAAGGTCCAATCTGAATTTAGTTTCTCCAGTGCAGAAAAGACCATGGTAATACATCACTGTAGAAGAAGTGGAACTGCATCCCGGCTGTACCTCAATGGATCTTAATGGATAAGTTGTTCAATGTTAGAATAAATTCAGCGAGTTGAAGGAAGTTTGGGTTGAGGGGACTTTGCCACTTTGAGTAAAGGTTAAACTATGGTTCTTTCTCCTCGAATGCAGTCTGATCTGCTGAGAAGGTAGAACATGTTTTTGCTTTCATTTGTTTAGTTTTAGTTTAGATTATTATTGTCAAGTGATAATCATCATATTGTCAATTATTGAAAAGATTTTGTTTTGTGTTATTCAGTGAAAGGAAAGACTATATATAACTATAACCCGGCACAGACATATTTGCACTTTAGACTGTTTTACTGTTTCACTGTCCTTTTTTATAAATCATGTTTCTCGGGGTATCTAAATTTTATTAGTTGTTTAAGTTATGACATCGGGTGGAAGCTGCATACCAAATCTCGTTGCACCTATGTGCAATGACAACAAAAGATATTATTATTATTATTATTATTATTATTATTATTATTATTATTATTATGATTATTATTAATCAAGCTGTCCACAGATATAGGACATTTTGTGCAAGATAAAGTCCGATTGAAGATAGTTCTAAAGTCTCCAATGAGATCGACAGATCACACTTCAGCTGGGGAGAAGACAGTTCACTTGTATGATAGCAGCTGAGAAGAAATAACTGTTATAACTATAACTCCGGACAGAATGTGAGCCAAACATAACATAGAAAATAGGTGCAGGAAGAGGACATTCGGCCCTTCAAGCCAGCATCGCCATTCATTGTGATCATGGCTGATCGTCCCCTATCAATAACCCGTGCTGCCTTCTCCCCATATCCCTTGACTCCACTAGCCCTAGAGCTCTATCTAACTCTCTCTTAAATCCATCCAGTGATTTGGCCTCCACTGCCCTCTGTGGCAGGGAATTCCATAAATTCACAACTCTCTGGGTGAAAAAGATGTTTCTCTCCTCAGTCTTAAATGACCTGCCTTTATTCTAAGACTGTGGACCCTGGTTCTGGACTCGCCCAATATTGGGAACATTTTTCCTGCATCTAGCTTGTCCAGTCCTTTTATAATTTATAGGTTTATACAATACAATTTATACAACACAATTTATTTGTCTTTTTGGACAAATTTGTCATTTGGACCCCTTGAGGTCCAAACGAAATGTCGTTTCTGCAGCCATACATTACAAAACGAAGAAGACCCGAGACACAACACAATTTACACATACATCCATCACAGCGCTGTGATGGAAGGCAAAAACACGTATCTCTCCACTGCACTCCCCCCCCCCCCCCCGATGTCAGAGTCAAAGTCAAAGCCCCCGGCGGGCGATGGTGATTATCCCGCGGCCATTAAAGCCATGCCGGGCGATGCAAGGTGTTAGAGCACCGGCGTGCGCTCGCAAAGTCCGGCGGCCATTCCAAGCCGCGCGGGGGGAATAAAGCCCCGATCCAGGTGCTCTTCAACCCCGCAACTCGGGCGGGAGAAGTTGCCGCTGCGGAAGCCCCGAAAAGCGGTCTCCCACCAGGGACCCGCAGGCTTCCGGTGTTGCCGTCCGCCAGACACGCGGTTGTAGCCTCCGAATCTCCGGGGGTCGGGTAGCAGCAGCGCTTATCTCCACCACAGCTCCACCCGCTCCGGACTCGGCCAGCCCCGTGACGGTGAGTAGTCCGCAGCTCCGCAACTGGAGCCCCAGGTCGTTCCTGCTGGAGGCCGCTCCACGTTGCCCAGCCCCAACGACAACGGAGACCCGACAAAGAAAAGGTTGGGTCTCCCGTGCAGGGGAAAGATTTTAAAGTTTCCCCCCCCACCCCCACCCCCACCCCCCCCACACACATACCCCGACAAAAAAAATAATAAAAAACTACATAAAAACGAGACAAAAATAATAAAAAAGACAGACGGACTGCAGAGGCCACTGCAAACGAGAGTCGCGCCGCCCACCAATTTCTATAAGATCCCCCCCTCATCCTTCTAAACTCCAGTGAATACAAGCCTAGTCTTTTCAATCTTTCCTCATATGACAGTCCCGCATCCCAGGGATCAATCTCGTGAACCTATGCTGCACTGCCTCAATCACAAAGATGTCCTTCCTCAAATTAGGAGACCAAAACTGTACACAATACTCCAGATGTGGTCTCATCAGAGCCCTATGCAACTGCACAAGAACCTCTTTACTCCTATACTGAAATCCTCTTGTTATGAAGGCCAACATTACATTAGCTTTCTTCACTGCCTGCTGTACCTGCACGCCAACTTTCAGTGACCGGTGTACAAGGACACCCAGGTCTCGCTGTACCTCCCTCTTACCTAACCTAACCCCATTGAGATAATAATCTGCCCCCTTGTTTTTGCCGCCAAAGTGGATAACCTCACATTTATCTATATTATACTGCATCTCCCACGCATCGGCCCACACACTCAACCTGTCCAGGTCACCCTGCAACCTCCTAACATCCTCTTCACAGTTCACACTGCCACCAGCTTTGTGTCATCCGCAAACTTGCTAGTGTTGCTCCTAATTCCCCCTTCCAAATCATTAATATATATGGTAAACAGTTGCGGCCCCAACACCGAGCCTTGCGGCATTCCACTCGCCACTGCCTGCCATTCTGAAAAGGACCATTCACTCCTACTCTTTGCTTCCCGTCTGCCAACCAATTTTCTATCCATGTCAACACCCTACCCCCAATACCATGTGCTCTAATTTTAGTCACCAGTCTCCCATGCGGGACCTTATCAAAGGCTTTCTGAAAGTCTAGATACACTACATCCACTGGCACCTCTTCATCCATTTTACTTGTCACATCCTCAAAAAATTCCAGAAGATTAGTCAAGCATGATTTCCCTTTCATAAATCCATGTTGACTTGGACTAATCCTTTTACCGCTATCCAATGCCCATTATTACCTCTTTAATAATTGACTCCAGCATCTTTCCACCACCGAAGTCAGGCTAACTGGTCTATAATTCCCCCTTTTCTCTCTCGCTCCCTTCTTGAAAAGTGGGTAACATTAGCTATCCTCCAATCCACAGCAACTGATCCTGAATCTATTGAACATTGGAAAATGACCACCAATGCATCCACTATTTCTAGAGCCACCTCCCTGAGGACCCTGGGATGCAGGCCATTAGGCCCAGGGGATTTATCATCCTTCAGTCTCATTAGCCTACCCAATATTATTTCTCGCCTAATGAAAATGTCTTTCAGTTCCTCTACCCCCTTAGATCCTCTGACCTCCAGTACATCTGGGAGATTGTTTGTCTTCCTTAGTGAAGACAGATCCGAAGTACCTATTCAACTCTTCTGCCATTTCCTTGTTGCCCATAATAATTTCACCCATGTCTGCCTTCAAGGGACCCACATTTGACTTTGCTACTCTTTTTCCCTTAACATATCTAAAGAAGCTTTTACTGTCCTTCTTTATATTCCTGGCCAGTTTCCCATCGTACTTCATCTTTTCAGCCCGTATTGCCCGTTTTGTTTCCTTCTGTTGTCCTATGAAAGTTTCCCAATCCTCTGGCTTCCGGCTACTCTTTGCTGTGTTATACATCTTTTCTTTTAGATTTATTCTATCCCTAACTTCTCTTGTCAGCCACGGTTGCCTCCTACTCCCCTTAGAATCTTTCTTCCTTTTTGGAATGAAATGATCCTGCGTCTCCTGGATTATGCCCAGAAATTCCTGCCATTGCTGTTCCACCGTCATTCCTGCTAGGATTCCTTTCCAGTCTACTTTGGCCAGCTCCCCTCTCATGCCTTCATAGTCCCCTTTGTTCAACTGCATCACTGCCACTTCCGATTTAACGTTCTCCTTCTCAAATTGCAGGTTAAAACTAATCATATTATGATCACTACCTCCAAGCGGTTCCTTTACGTCGAGTTCTCTTATCATATCTGGTTCATTGGACAACACTACATCCATAATTGCCTTTTCTCTGGTCGGCTCAATTACAAGCTGCTCTAAGAATCCATCTCGGAGGCATTCTACAAACTCTCTTTCTTGGGGTCCTGAACCAACCTTATTTTCCCAGTCTACCTGCATATTGAAATCCCCCATCACCACAGTGGCATTACCTTTGTTACATGCCAGTTTTAACTCCTGCTGCAACTTACACCCTACATCCAGGCTACTATTTGGGGGTCTGTAGATAACACCATTTAGTGTCTTCTTGCCTTTACATTTCCTCAACTCAATCCACAGTGACTCTACCTCGTCAGTACCTATGTCAAGGTACTGAATTCCATCCCTCACCAGCAGAGCTACCCCCCTCCTCTGCCCACCTGCCTGTCCGTTCTATAGGATGTATAACCCTGAATATTAAGTTCCCAGGCCCGATTCGCCTGCAGCCACGTCTCAGTAATCCCCACAATGTCATGTCTACCAACCTGTAACTGAGCCTCAAGCTCATCTACTTTACTTCTTATACTTCGTGCATTCATATACAATACTTTTAATTCCTTACGCATCTCACCTTTCACGGCGATCCCTATTACACTTGGCCATACTCTCCTATCCCTTTGTGAGCTTCCTTTCCCGTTAATTCTGGGGGTCATTAACCCTCCCTTTACTCTCTTTCCCGTTAACTCCATCCTCAACTATCCCATTTGACACCCCACCCCCCTTATTCAGTTTAAAACCACCCGTGTAGCAGTGGCAAACCTGCCTGCCAGAATGCTGGTCCCCCACCTGTTAAAATGCAATCCATCCCTTTTGTACAGTTCCCCCTTACTCCAAAACAGATCCCAGTGATCTAAGAATCTAAATCCCTGCCCCTTGCACCAGTACCTCAGCCACACATTCAGGTCCCGTATCTCCCTGTTCCTGCTCTCGCCTGCACGAGGAACTGAATTGTGTTGTTTTTAAACAAGCATCATGAAGTTCAGACCAGGCACAAAATTTGTCTATATACTTATAAAAGTTTCATCTTGTCCTCTTCCGGTTTGTGTTGTTTTTAAATTTGCGCAAAAACGGTACCCTATGATTTTTCGCGACCTTACTCGCCATTCTCCTGTGCTGCAAGTGCATCAAATTTTGTTCTGATCGGTGAAATATTACAAAATTTATTAGTCTTCTCTCCTGTCATTTGCCAGGATGGCGACGCCCCTTCCAGCACCCGCTGTCAATCACCAGCGGCGAGAATAAAGCTGAAGGAGCGGTGTGAGCAGAGTGTGGACGGGGGATGTGTTCGCGGGCGGGGTCTGTGTTTGCGGGTGAGCGGGGGCTGTGTTCTGCTCCTCCACACATCCCCTCCCCCACACACCCCCTCCCCCATACATCCCCTTCCCCACACACTCCCTCCCACACCACCACCCCTTCCAAACACCCACAACTCATTCTCCCCACACCCCCCCACCCCACCACACCCCCTGCCCCCACACCAACCCCCTCCACCACACCCCCCCCACCACACCCCCCTACACCACACCCCCTCCCCGTACACCCCCCTCCCACCACACCCCCTCAGCCCCCACACCACCCCACCCACACCCCCCCACCCCCTACCCTCCCACCCCACACCCCCACACAACTCCCACCCCACACCCCCTTGCCAGACACCCACCCCACCACACAGCGGAAGGCCACACCAGCGGCAGCGGTAGGCCACGTCAGTGGCAGGGGTAGGCAGCGACAGCCGTAGGCAGCGACAGGGGTAGGCAGCGGCAGGGATAGGCAGCGGCAGGGGTAGGCAGCGGCAGGTGTAGGCAGTGGCAGGGGTAGGCCATATTTTAAGTTAGTCATATTTTAAGCTTTAATAAATCCCTTTTCCACTTGTGGTGTCCGTCAGCTGCGCCTACACAGTAGTACCTGCGTGTTCTACATCATAATGGGAACCAAATGGGTGGGAATAGCTGCGCCATTGGAGAGTCACTAAGAGTGGATGGGGGGCCCCACTTAGTCTAGTAACCCATAAAACTGGAGTGGAAACAGGTCAGTTTCAATCAGAAGGGACAGGCTGAGCATAAGAACAGCATGCAACAAGTAGTTAAGCAATCACACAATGAACGGATCAGATTGAAGTTCTGGTAGTGAACATGCTAGGAGATAGCTGAAGGACAAACATCACTAGTTTTAATGTTGCTGTACCAACTATCAGAACGCTAAAGAAAAGTGACTGGATGACTATTTCAGCTTCTTGCAGAGATCCCGCCATTAAGATCCAATCACATGCAATTTGATCACTTCATGTGGTTCAAGTAACTGAGAGCGTTGGATACAGCAAATGCGATCACACTTGATGTCAATCTTGCTGTAGTGCAAAAGACTTAGGATCCAGAACCAGTAACAAATCGATCTGTGGGCTTCGAATACTAAAATCTTCCATTTTCTCGACAATGTGGAAAATAGTCAAGTATCCAATCAATCATTAGTAAAGTGATAGAAGTTACCATGAAGTATGCCATTGATACAGCACTTCCAAACCAACAACCGATTCACCAATGCCCAGTTTTGGCAGGATAATTAGGCACCAGGCCTCATCATACCCTTGGTCCAAAACAAAGTGTTGAATTCCAATGGTAAAGTGACAATAACCAGCCATGGAAATCACTGAGAAAACATGCGGGGGGACACAATTTCTTGCCGGCTGCGCGTGCACGCGCGCGAGTCTTCGGCCGTGGGCCCTGTGGACAGTAACATCGGAAGCTGACCTGGTTGGTGACCGACTCAGAACTCCAGCAACAGCAGCTTCGTCTGCCCCGAATCGTGATGCTTGAATCGGCCTGTTCACGAGGTCTTTCATCGGCCGGCGGGGGCTTCAACATCGGGAGCCTCGATCGCCTTGATGCAGCAGTTTGATTTTAAGCCGCGCCGGGCGCTGAAAGGCCACCGCGAATGGTCCGATTCAGCCCTTAGAAAGCGGCTGATAAAGTCCGAATTACAAAATGGGGGGGGGGGGGGGAGGATCATTCAAAGCACGGGGGGGGGGGGGACTTGTGTCCCCTGTCCCCCCCAGGATTCCCTGTCCCCCACAGGATTGTCAATAACTGCTATTAACATTAAACCAATGGGCATCAAAGATGTCCCATGAAGTGACTCGGACACTGAACTCAGTCCAATGTTTATAAGGTATACCTCACGCAAACCAAAAATTATTATGACTGTTTAAGTGAGATTTTAAATGAATGTACTGTAGACACTTTCAAGTGAAGATTGACTACTACTATATTCACCAGATATGCAGTAATATGCAACAGCAGAAACAAGATGTAAACATCAAATTAAGTACAGGACAAATTAAGAATGTCCAGCAAATATTCCCCCCCCCAGGTCCCCACAACCCCCACTCCCCCCCCTCCACCATTATCTACGTATTCAGTATCTAAATGAACCATTGGATCCCATCTATTTACTGTGTCAGGGCACTTTCTCTCAATCTTCTCTGCATGAAAGAAAATAGTTAGCAACTCTATGACTCTTTCCCATAACATACCTTCATCTCTCAATCACTTTATTTGCACCCTTACCATCTTTCACATCCTGTCGAAAAAGTGGTGATCGGAATTTGGTGCAATGTTCAAATTGTGGACTAACCAGTAATGGTTCATCTTAATATTGAAATACTATGGTGGGACGTGCTACACCCCATAAAATTATCAAATAACTACCACCTAGCCTTACTCCTGAGCCAGCATTAGCCAAAATGCTTTGGAGTCCAGCAGTAGAGAATGTGTGTTACAGCCCTCTTTTAGTGCAGATTTATTTGACGTTGGGTCAGGTCACTGAGCTCCTTTCGAGCTAGCTGATAGAAATTGAAACAGGGAATTCGGTTTGTCAGTCAGGAAAGATTTCTTTTGAGGTTGGGATTGTCATGCAGTCTAAATTTACCAGATTAATGGCAGCATTCAGCTTCAATGAGACCTTACTGCACTGAGTCAGCATTGTGATAGACAGAGTGTTTGCTTTCAAATTTATCTACAGTGTTACAGATTCCAAGCACACTCTCACTGCATGGCTTTCACACTTCCCTCATGACAACACAACCCAGCCTGTACTTTGATAACCAGGTGTCAGAGAATAGGTGCTGATGCCCTACTCTCACAATCCAAACCTGATAAAATTTAATTTGGATTTCAGGGAAATAGATGGAAACAAGCATGTCAAATATCAATGTGGTAGATTTCAAAATATTTTGCTTGGTACGTCTGCATTCATAGCAATGAAAATGCTGGCAGCAAATGTGATGGTTACATTTCTGCTGCTTGTCAGCATACAATGTTTTCATTATGATCTGAGAGGAGGCTCAGATGCCAGACATGCACAAAACATGCTATTTCTGATAATATTATTACTATTAATTATTGTCAATATGTGTGCATAATATTTGGATTATAATATAGAGGGTGATAGTGAACAGATTGTTCAACAAAGAGATGAAAATGTAGCGTAATTGCAAATTTGTAAAAATAATGTTGTCAATAGTCCATCCAAGGGACTGTACCTTATTGTAATTGAGAATAAAGGATCAGGTCAGGTTTAATTCCAACATAACAAGCAGGATATGTGATAGATGGGCTGATTGCACTCAGAGATCTGAATTTGATGGAATTCAGACTACATAAAGAACAGTAGGAACCATAAAGCACCAGAGAAAGATCAATCATTCCCAGGTAGGTGACTTGATAACCCACCAGGAGACAGAACTTTGTTCAGTGGTTTTATGATGTCTTCTCTCCTGTATTAAACAACATAGAGCCATATTGGGTATGACAAACACATTCGTTCATAGCTGTATAATGTTTCTGTGCTTCAAAGGGATTCTGTGCATTAAAAATCAATATTTTTGCATGAGATATTCTAGGAATTTGAGAGTTCCATTCTGCCACTATTCCAGCAATGGAGAGAAGAGGCAAGAGATGCAATTCCTTTCACCCCTTCACTTTCCAGCATCCAGGAGCCCAAACTGTAGTTTAAATTGAGACTACAGGTCTTTTGCACTTCTTCCAACATTGTGCATTGCATTCTGTTTCAAGATTTGTTGCCTGCTTTACATCAGGCAAAGATTGGGTGATTAGTTTGCAGAGCAACTATGTTGCATCTGCAGCTTTTGATTGCCTGCCACTTTAATTCCCAATTCCACTCACTTTCTGATTTATCATTTTGTGGCCTACTGCTCTAATTACAACAAGGCCCAGCAGAAGATTTGAAGAACAATGCCTTATCTTCTACCTGGGCACAATGCAATCTGTCAGACTCCATACTGAATTCCCCAACTTTAGGTGTTTTCATTTCTGTTCTATCTACATAAAAACTAGCCATTCCTGCTAGTCATCCATGTGATTTTGGCTCAGTTTTTTTCTTCCTATAAATCTAACCTGTACTGTGGGGCATATCCCACACCTATGCTGTGAGCAGTATATAGTACAGTATATAGTACAGACAAAGCAGAATAATCTGATTTGAACTGCGGGATCAATATATGTAAAGAAAAAATCAATAGTCAAGATTGTTTAATTGTCACATGTACTGACAACAGAACAATTAAATTATTATTTGTTGCAGTTTAACATAAATGTAATAACACACAGATAAATATCTATATTACTAAAAGTAAGATCTGGACCACTTCCTGTTTTTCTTTTACATGATTTTAGAAAAACGCTGCCATTTACGGCTGTGATTTTGGCCAGCTTACTCAGAACCCCCCTCCGCTGCGCAGAACAAGAGGATTTTTCCCATCGATGAAACATAAAAGAATTATTAATGTTTTAAAAATGTTGACATTCTCTCTGATGCCCCTGCTGGTGGGAGGGGAGAGGGACTATAAAACCCAGAAGTGTTGTGCCTCAGTCAGCCTCTGCAAGATGGGGGAAGTGAGAGGGTCACATCTCTCAGTCTGAGCCGTGAATAACACTGAACACATGTCTACTAAACTGAGTGTAGTTTTACTGACCTTGAGTGAGCTTAATGTGGTTTGAAAATGAAAATGTGGTTGGTTTGAAGTAAAAGCAGTGCAAATGGTTGGGTGGGGTTTTGGGTTGAAATAAAAAGCACTGCAAATGGTTGGGTGGGGTTTTGTGTTGAAGTAAAAAGCACTGCAAATGGTTGGATGAGGTTTTAGGTTGAAGTAAAAAGCACTGCAAATGGTTTGGTGGGGTTTTGGGTTGAAGTAAAAAGCACTGCAAATGGTTGGTTTGGGGTTTTGGGTTGAAGTAAAAAGCTCTGCAAAAGGTTGGTTTGGGGTTTGGGGTTGAAGTAAAAGGCACTGCAAATGGTTGGTTTGGGGTTTTGGGTTGAAGTAAAAAGCACTACAAATGGTTTGTTTGGGGTTTTGCATTGAAGTAAAAAGCACTGCAAATGGTTGGTTTGGTGTTTTGCGTTGAAGTAAATAGCTCTGCAAATGGTTGGTTTGGGGTTTGGGGTTGAAGTAAAAAGCTCTGCAAATGGTTGGTTTGGGGTTTTGCATTGAAGTAAAAAGCACTGCAAATGGTTGGATTGGGGTTTTGAGTTGAAGTAAAAACCACTGCAAATGGTTGATTTGGGATTGAAGTAAAAAGCACTGCAAATGGATGGTTTGGGGTTTTGGGTTGAAGTAACAAGCACTGCAAATGGTTGGTTTGGGATTGAAGTAAAAAGCACTGCAAATGGTTGGTTTGGGGTTTTGGGTTGAAGTAACAAGCACTGCAAATGGTTGGTTTGGGATTGAAGTAAAAAGCACTGCAAATGGATGGTTTGGGGATTTGAGTTGAAGTAAAAACCACTGCAAATGGTTGATTTGGGATTGAAGTAAAAAGCACTGCAAATGGATGGTTTGGGGTTTTGGGTTGAAGTAACAAGCACTGCAAATGGTTGGTTTGGGGTTTTGGTTTGAAGAAAAAAGCACTGCAAATGGTTGGTTTTCGGTTTTCGGTTTTGGTTTGAAGTAAAAAGCACTGCAAATGGTTGGTGGTCTAAACTTGACAACTTCCTGTTTGCACTGTATATTGATTTTAGATAAAAATGCTACCACTTACGGCTGATTTTTGACCATCTTACTCAGTCCCCTCCGCTCATCAGGTGCAGATGATTCTTCCCATCAATGAAAATTAAAGTGTTATCAGTGTTTAAAAAATGTTGAGAATCTCTCTCCTTTCAATCACACCATGAAGGCCACACCTTTTCCGGAGGGAGGGGGCAGGGATTATAAAACCTGGAAATGTGGGTGTGGCTCAGTCTCTGCATGATGGGGGAGGGAGAGGTCATGAATCTGTCTGACTGTGAATCAACTGAAAACACTGAATGTCTACTGAACTGTGAGTGTGGTGTTTTGTGTGGTTTTATGGTGGTTTCACATTGCTTGAAATGGTATGAAACTGCATTTGAATGTGGTGGCCTTGCACCCTGCTTGAAGTGATAGGAAACTGCACTTGAATTCGGTGGCCTTGCACCCTGCTTGAAGTGGTATGAAACTGCACTTGAATTTGGTGGCCTTGCACCCTGCTTGAAGTGGTAAGAAACTGCACTTGAATTTGGTGGCCTTGCACCCTGCTTGAAATGGTAGCAAAATGAATTTGAATTGGGTGGCCTTGCACCCTGCTTGAAATGGAATTTCAAGGAATAGCCGTGAGTCAAATGCCACCCCGCCAGCCGTGAGTGAGCTGCCAGCACATCAGGCTTGAGGGACTGAGCTGCCAGCACATCAGGCTTGAGGGACTGAGCTGCCACCCCAAGAATCCATTTTGCCCACAACATCCATACCAGCACTCTGGAGACCAGTCCCTTCAGCCCACAACACCCATACCAGCGCTCCAGAAAGCGCCCCGCCCTCACTGGCCACCAATATTGGAATTGGTGGAGAGGTGGAATAATGCTTTGGGGGTCCAGCCCTCCCGTGTGAACATGGGACCCAACGGGTCCCACTTAGTCTAGTATTATAATCAAAAAATACAAATTTAAAAAAAATCATAACATTAGGTAACAATAATAGTTCAGAAACCAATGTTCATAGTGCAGCCAAAGACTCAGTCCATAGAGGATCCCATTTGCTGAGGTTAGCATTGTGTAGCTGTCAAGTGTCTGATGGTTGGCGGGGGAAGAAGCTGTTCTTGAACCTGATGGTTCAGGCTTCTGTACCTTCTTCCCAAAGGTAGGAGCAAAATGAATGTGTATGCCTGAATAGTGTGGTTCATTGATGGTGCTGGCTGCCATTTTGCGGCGGCGTTTCTATAAATCCTTCCAATGGGAGGTGGGAGCAGTGGAGAGCCAGCAATATAGTATACCCTGGTGATCTATTGTGGCTTCCGCCATGTCCTTATTAACATAGAAGTTGATATGCACCTCAACATCTACACTTACACATTGGACTCTCAACATCTTACCATGCCAATTAATGTCAGAACCTTATGTTTCAACAAGGTCACCACCATTTGGTGAATATGAGCCCACCCTATGCAATGTATCCTCATTGAGAACCTCAGAAACGCAGTAGTCAATCTAATAATTTTACACTGCACCTATTTCCTTAGATATTGAAACCAAAGTTGCCTATTTTATACCAGGATTGATGTAAAAAAAGCACTGCACAATTGGAGCAAGATTTCCATACACTTAAACTCTAAACACTTTGAAATACTGGCCAACTTACCACTTACTTTCATGATTACATGATATGCTTGCATGACTCATTTTGTATGAGTACAAACCATGGCCACCTTTCTCTGCACAGTAATGTTTACTTGTTTTTTAAGAATTCTCCCTAAAATGTTTAACGGCATCTTTCCCTACCACATGGGCTCTATCTGCTACTTCCTCGTCTGCTCACTTGAGTTGAGCTGAGAGATGGATGACTCCATCTCTTTAATTGTAGTCCCAAGTCTTGATTGGAAAGGAAAGTGTAATAAAGTGGATAGAGTATTTGTCTTTAGTTTCCTTTTATCTTTAATATTTATAAACTTAAGGCACATTAAGATGTTTATGAGCAAATATCTTAGTTTATGCTGCATTGAATCTCCTTGTGACATCTCTAATACAAATCATTGAATGTCTTTACTTAAATCAGCCTGGCATCTGTGCACCCCAACCCTGTTGGTACTCATATTCTGCAGTCCACTCGACTTGATTTGGCTGGAAGCCTTACTGATATAAGTAAGTAAGTAAGTTTATTGGCCAAGTATTCACATACAAGAGGCAATGTCTCTATGGTACACAAAAATGCTGGAGAAACTCAGCGGGTGCAGCAGCATCTATGGAGCGAAGGAAATAGGTAACGTTTCGGGCCGAAACCCTTCTTCAGACTGATAGGGGGTGGGGAGAAGAAAGGAAAAAAGGAAAAGGAGGAGGAGGAGCCCGAGGGCTGGGGGAGGGGAGGAGACAACCAGATGGCTGATGAACGGGAGGGGACAGCCAGGGCTAGCAGAATTGGGAGAATTCAACGTTCAGGCCACCAGGATGTAGACTGCCCAAGCGGAATATGAGGTGCATTTTCTCCAATTTACGGTGTTGCTCGCTGTGGCCATGGAGGAGACCCAGGACAGAGAGGTCAGATACGGAATGGGAGGGGGAGTTGAAGTGCTGAGCCACCGGGAGTTCAGGTTGGTTATTGCGGACCGACCGGAGGTGTTCGGCGAAACGATCGCCAAGCCTCCGCTTGGTCTCACCGATGTAGATCAGCTGGCATCTAGAGCAGCGAATGCAATAGATGAGGTTGGAGGAGATGCAGGTGAACCTCTGTCGCACCTGGAACGACTGCTTGGGTCCTGGAATGGAGTGGAGGGGGGAAGTGAAGGGACAAGTGTTGCATCTCTTGCGGTTGCAAGGGAAAGTACCAGGGGAGGGGGTGGTATGGGAGGGAAGGGAAGAATTGACAAGGGAGTTACGGAGTGAGCGGTCTTTGCGGAAGGCAGACATAGGGGGAGATGGGAAGATGTGGCGAGTGGTGGGGTCACGTTGGAGGTGGCGAAACTGACGGAGGATCACTTGTTGTATGTGACGGCTGGTGGGGTGAAAGGTGAGGACTAGGGGGACTCTGCCTTTGTTGTGAGTGGGGGGATGGGGAGAGAGAGCAGTGTTGCGGGGTATGGCAGAGACCCTGGTGCGAGCCTCATCTATGGTGGAGGAGGGGAACCCCCGTTCCCTGAAGAATGAGGACATTTCAGATGCCCTGGTGTGGAACGCCTCATCCTGGGAGCAGATGCGGCGTAGACGGAGGAATTGGGAGTGGGGGATGGAGTCCTTACAGGAAGCAGGGTGGGAAGAAGTGTAGTCCAGATAGCCATGGGAGTCGGTAGGTTTGTAGTGGATGTCGGTAAGGAGTCTATCACCTGCGATGGAGATAGTGAGGTCAAGGAATGGTAGGGAAGTGTCGGAAATGGTCCAGGTGTATTTGAGTGCCGGATGGAAGTTGGTGGTGAAGCGGATGAAGTCAGTCAGTTGTGTGTGGGTGCAGGATGTGGCACCAAAACAATCATTGATGTAGCGGAGGTAGAGGTCGGGGATGGGGCCCTGGTACGCATTGAACAGGGATTGTTCTACGTACCCGACAAAGAGGCAGGCGTAGCTGGGGCCCATGCGTGTGCCCATAGCTACGCCTTGTATTTGGAGGAAATGGGAGGAGTCAAATGAAAAGTTATTAAGTGTAAGTACCAGCTCCGCTAGGCGGAGGAGGGTGTCAGTGGCCGGGTATAGATTGCTTCTACGGTCGAGGAAAAAACGGAGGGCTTTGAGACCATCCTGGTGGGGGATGGAGGTGTACAGTGACTGGACGTCCATGGTGAAGATGAGGGGGTGAGGGCCTAGAGAGTGGAATGCGCGGAGATGACGGAGAGTGTCTGAGGTGTCTTGAACATAGGTGGGGAGGGATTTAACCAAGGGGGATAGTATGGAGTCGAGGTAGGTGGAGATGAGTTCGGTGGGGCAAGAACAGGCAGAGACAATGGGTCTACCGGGACAGTCAGGTTTGTGGATTTTGGGGAGAAGGTAAAAGCGGGCTGTGCGGGGCTGGGGAACGATGAGGTTGGAGGCTCGTTCGGGCAGGGCGTGGGAGTGGATGAAGTTGGTGATGGTGCTGGAAATGGTGGCCTGGTGCTCGTCAGTGGGGTCATGGTCCAGGGGTAAGTAGGAAGAGGTGTCCGAGAGTTGGCGCGTGGCCTCAGCTTTGTAGAGGTCGACGCGCCAGTCTACCACGGCACCTCCCTTGTCGGCGGGTTTGATAACCCAATCTAGGTTGTTGCGGAGTGAGTCGATGGCAGTGCGTTCAAGGGGGGAGAGATTGGAGTGAGACAGGGGAGTGGAGAAGTTGAGGCGGTTGATGTCACGGCGGCAGTTTTTAATAAAGAGTTCTAAAGCCGGAAGGCTGCGAGGGGGGCTCCATGAGGATGGGGTGCGTTGGAGACGGGAAAAGGGGTCATCAGTGGGGAGCGAGGACTGCTTCCCATGGAAGTGAGCTGTGAGGCGGAGGCGACGGTAGAAGCGTTCCAAGTCATGGAGGGCACGGAACTCATTGAGATGGGGACGAAGGGGGACAAAGGTAAGACCTCTGCTGAGGACAGACCGTTCGATGTCGGAGAGGGGGAAGTCGGGGGGGATGGTGAACACCCGGCAGGGATGGGGGTTGGGGCCGGAGGAAGGCAGGTGGGTGTAATGGGGACGAGGCGATGTGTGGTGGGGGGGTCGTGGGTGGTCAGGGGGTGGGGGGGTGAGAGGGCTGTGGTGTGGGTGTGGAAGAGAAGTGGTCCCATAGTTGGAGAGGGATGGGGAAGAATCAGTGGAACTGCCACTGAGATAACCAGGGCTAGGCAGACTAGCGCTAGGACCCAGTGGAGTCAAACCCCGGAGAGTGGGAGTGAGCAGCGTGGAGGCTTCAGGCCCAGTACAGAGTGCAGTCTGCAGGTAAGGCGACGGCTGCGGGCTGCTGGAGGGAGGTGCGGTGGCGAGGGTCAGCGGACCCGACGGTCGGGGTCCGTGGGCAGTGTAGTCGGGGTCGGTGGGGCTGGAGGGCGTTGCAGTGGCGAGGGTCGGCGGACCCGATGGTCGGGGTAGGTGGGCAGTAGAGTCGGGGTCCACGGGCGATGCGTGGGAGGTCCCGGTAGGCGGATGGTCGGTGGGGCGGCGCGGTTCGACCAGTCCGGTGAGGCGACGGGGTGAATAGGGTGCGGTGCGGCGGCCATGTTCGTGGATCCCCGGTCCGGCGGCCGTGTAGAGTGGGCCCGGTCCGGCGGCGATGCTGGATGGGCCCGGTCCGGCGGCGATGCTGGGAGGTCCCGGGGGGCGGCGAGGTTCGGAGGAATCGGCGAGGGGAAGGAAGTCCGAGTTACCGTAGAAGCGGCGAGCCTGGGCGTCATCGGTAGGCAGGTGAAGGTCGGCGGCAGCATCGACGTGGAGGTCGGTGAAGGCGACCTCCTGGTGAGTACTGGAGGCGCTCCCCGTGGACAAGATGGCGTCCTGGTGAGTACTGGAGTCGCTCCCCGTGGACAAGATGGCGTCGCGGGACCGGGGCAGGCGATGCGGGCCGGAGTTGGGGCCCGGAGCCAGCGGGCGGTCGAGTCGCGGAGAGTCGGCGGCGGGAGCGGCCTGGAGGCGGGCTAATTTAAGGTCCTTGGTGGAGTTGAGGTGGGCCAGGAATCTTTTATTGAAGAGGTGGATCTTCCGGCGGATAAAGTACAGTTGTGGTCCGTTGCAGGTCTGGGTGAGTGAGGCCCGAAGTTCCAGGAGAGTCAATGCGAGGTCCTGCTGATGCCGGCGCATCGCAGTCAGTGTGGATCTCAGTGCCCGGGTGGAGAATTGTTGGGTATGCCGGTAGATAGCCAGTCGGTACTGATAGTCCGGCTGAGGTCCGAACTGGGAAGTAGGGAACTGGAGCTGGAAGCCATGAGGTATGAGATGGAGGCGCAGGCATGCCCCGAGGAAGCAGATGTGGCTATGGTATCGAGTTTGGGTAAGGATGTGGTCGTAGAGTTGGAGGGCAGGGGGGATCACAGAGATGGGGCAGTTAGCGAGTTGGGTGTGGAACAGTCTCCGGAGAGAGGAGGAGAACTTCTTCAAAGTAGGCATACCTTGACGAGATTTCGCAGTGGAGTAGACAAAGTGTTAAAGAAGGAACTGCAGATGCTGGAAAATCGAAGGTACACAAAAATGCTGGAGAAACTCAGCGGGTGCAGCAGCATCTATGGAGCGAAGGAAATAGGTAACGTTTCGGGCCGAAACCCTTCTTCAGACTGATAGGGGTGGGGAGAAGAAAGGAAAAAAGGAAAAGGAGGAGGAGGAGCCCGAGGGCTGGGGGAGGGGAGGAGACAACCAGATGGCTGATGAACGGGAGGGGACAGCCAGGGCTAGCAGAATTGGGAGAATTCAACGTTCAGGCCACCAGGATGTAGACTGCCCAAGCGGAATATGAGGTGCATTTCCTCCAATTTACGGTGTTGCTCGCTGTGGCCATGGAGGAGACCCAGGACAGAGAGGTCAGATACGGAATGGGAGGGGGAGTTGAAGTGCTGAGCCACCGGGAGTTCAGGTTGGTTATTGCGGACCGACCGGAGGTGTTCGGCGAAACGATCGCCAAGCCTCCGCTTGGTCTCACCGATGTAGATCAGCTGGCATCTAGAGCAGCGAATGCAATAGATGAGGTTGGAGGAGATGCAGGTGAACCTCTGTCGCACCTGGAACGACTGCTTGGGTCCTGGAATGGAGTGGAGGGGGGAAGTGAAGGGACAAGCTGTTGCATCTCTTGCGGTTGCAAGGGAAAGTACCAGGGGAGGGGGTGGTATGGGAGGGAAGGGAAGAATTGACAAGGGAGTTACGGAGTGAGCGGTCTTTGCGGAAGGCAGACATAGGGGGAGATGGGAAGATGTGGCGAGTGGTGGGGTCACGTTGGAGGTGGCGAAACTGACGGAGGATCACTTGTTGTATGTGACGGCTGGTGGGGTGAAAGGTGAGGACTAGGGGGACTCTGCCTTTGTTGTGAGTGGGGGGATGGGGAGAGAGAGCAGTGTTGCGGGGTATGGCAGAGACCCTGGTGCGAGCCTCATCTATGGTGGAGGAGGGGAACCCCCGTTCCCTGAAGAATGAGGACATTTCAGATGCCCTGGTGTGGAACGCCTCATCCTGGGAGCAGATGCGGCGTAGACGGAGGAATTGGGAGTGGGGGATGGAGTCCTTACAGGAAGCAGGGTGGGAAGAAGTGTAGTCCAGATAGCCATGGGAGGAGTCGGTAGGTTTGTAGTGGATGTCGGTAAGGAGTCTATCACCTGCGATGGAGATAGTGAGGTCAAGGAATGGTAGGGAAGTGTCGGAAATGGTCCAGGTGTATTTGAGTGCCGGATGGAAGTTGGTGGTGAAGCGGATGAAGTCAGTCAGTTGTGTGTGGGTGCAGGATGTGGCACCAAAACAATCATCGATGTAGCGGAGGTAGAGGTCGGGGATGGGGCCTGGTACGCATGAACAGGGATTGTTCTACGTACCCGACAAAGAGGCAGGCGTAGCTGGGGCCCATGCGTGTGCCCATAGCTACACCTTGTATTTGGAGGAAATGGGAGGAGTCAAATGAAAAGTTATTAAGTGTAAGTACCAGCTCCGCTAGGCGGAGGAGGGTGTCAGTGGCCGGGTATAGATTGCTTCTACGGTCGAGGAAAAAACGGAGGGCTTTGAGACCATCCTGGTGGGGGATGGAGGTGTACAGTGACTGGACGTCCATGGTGAGATGAGGGGGTGAGGGCCTAGAGAGTGGAATGCGCGGAGATGACGGAGAGTGTCTGAGGTGTCTTGACATAGGTGGGGAGGGATTTAACCAAGGGGGATAGTAATGGAGTCGAGGTAGGTGGAGATGAGTTCGGTGGGCAAGACAGGCAGAGACAATGGGCTACCGGGACAGTCAGGTTTGTGGATTTTGGGGAGAAGGTAAAAGCGGGCGTGTGCGGGGCTGGGGAACGATGAGGTTGGAGGCTCGTTCGGGCAGGGCAGGTCTCTATCTCTGGCAACGGTCCCCAAGTGCCTGAAAACAGCCACCATAGGGCCGGTGCCGAAAAAGTCCAAAGTCACCAACCTGAACGACTACCGCCCGGTTGCCCTAACTCCAATCCCCATGAAGTGCTTCGAAAGGCTGGTCCTCTCCCATATCAAATCCAGCATCCCTGCCTCACTGGACTCCCATCAATTTGCATACAGGGCAAATAGATCAACAGAGGATGCCATCTCTCTGGCTCTTCACACTGTCCTGACTCACCTGGACAGACAGGGCACGTACGTGAGGATGCTCTTCATTGACTATAGCTCTGCATTCAATACGGTCATCCCCTCCAAGCTCATCCCCTCCATCCCCTCTTGAAAGTATCCAGAGAACTGGCCTCCACCACCCTCTGAGGCAGAGAATTCCACAGACTCACAACTCTCTGTGTGAAAAAATGTTTCCTCATCTCCGTTCTAAATGGCTTGCCCATTATTCTTAAACTGTGGCCCCTGGTTCAGGACTCCCCCAACATCGGGAACATGTTTCCTGCCTCTAGCGTGTCCAAGCCCTTAACAATCTTATATGTTTCAATAAGATCCCCTCTCATCCTTCTAAACTCCAGAGTATACAAGCCCAGCCGCTCCATTCTCTCAGCATATGACAGTCCCGCCATCCCGGGAATTAACCTTGTGAACCCACGCTGCACTCCCTCAATAGCAAGAATGTCCTTCTTCAAATTAGGGGACCAAAACTGCACACAATACTCCACGTGTGGTCCCACTAGGGGCCTATAAAACTGCAGAAGGACCTCTTTGCTCCTATACTCAACTCCTCTTGTTATGAAGGCCAACATGTCATTCGCTTTCTTCACTGCCTGCTGTACCTGCATGCTTACTTTCATTGACTGATGAACAAGGACCCACAGATCCCGATGTACTTCCCCTTTTCCCAACTTGACACCATTTAGATAATAATCTGCCTTCCTGTTTTTGCTACCAAAGTTGATAACCTCACATTTGTCCACATTTAACTTCATCTGCCATGCATCTGCCCACTCACCCAACCTGTCCAAGTCACCCTGCATTCTCATAGCATCCTCCTCACAGTTCACACTGCCACCCAGCTTTGTGTCATCTGCAAATTTGCTAATGTTACTTTGAATCCCTTCATCTAAATCATTAATGTATATTGTAAATAGCTGCAGTCCCAGCACCAAGCCTTGCAGTACCCCACTAGTCACTGCCTGCCATTCTGAAAGGGACCCGTTAATCCCTACTCTTTGTTTCCTGTCTGCCAACCAATTTTCTATCCATGTCAGCACTCTACCCTCAATACCATGTGCCCTAATTTTGCCCACTAATCTCCTATGTGGGACCTTATCAAATGCTTTCTGAAAGTCCAGGAACACTACATCCACTGGCTCTCCCTTGACCATTTTCTTAGTTACATCCTCAAAAAATTCCAGAAGATAAGTCAAGCATGATTTCCCCTTCGTAAATCCATGCTGACTCGGATTGATCCTGTTACTTCTATCCAAATGCTCTGCTATTTCATCTTTTATGATTGACCAGCATCTTCCCCAATACCGATGTCAGGCCAACTGGTCTCTCATTCCCTGTTTTCTCTCTCCCGCCTTTCTTAAAAAGTGGGATAACATTAGCTACGATCCACAGGAACTGATCCTGAATCTATAGAACATTGGAAAATTATCACAAATGTGTCCACGATTTCTAGATCCACCTCCTTAATTACCCTTGGATGCAGACCATCAGGCCCTGGGGATTTATCAGCCTTCAGTCCCATCAGTCTACCCAACACCATTTCCTGCCTAATGTGGTTTGCCTTCAGTTCCTCCATCACCCCAGATCCTCAGGCCACTAGTACATCAGGAAGATTGTTTGGGTCCTCCTTAGTGAAGACGGATCCAAAGTACCTGTTCAACTCATCTGCCATTTCCTTGTTCCCCATAATAAATTCACATGTTTCAGTCTTCAAGGGTTCAACTTTGGTCTTAACTAATTTTTTCCTCTTCACATACCTAATGAAGCGTTTACTAACCTCCTTTATATTCTTGGCTTGCTTACCTTCGTACCTCATCTTTTCTGCCCATATTGGCTTTTTTAGTTATCTTCTGTTGCTCTTTAAACATTACCAAATCCTCTTGCTTCCCACTCATCTTTGCTACGTTGTACTTCTTCTCTTTTAATTTATACTGTCCCTGACGTCCCTTGTCAGCGACCATGGCCCCTTACTCCCCTGGGAATCTTTCTTCCTCTTTGGAATGAAATAATTATCCTAAAGCTTTAGGTAACAGTGCCTGAAGCATTCTGTGCACCATCTGACTACTGGCTGTTGCCAAAGATTTTGAAGTGTTTTTAAATACCTTAGAGTACATCCAAAGAAATGAAAATATGCATACTTACCTTAATTATTTAAAAACGCAAAGATAAAGCAAAGTTTGTTAAACAAAACACTTAACTCTACTTACCCTTTCAATCAAGATTTACTGTAAATGAATAGGTCATTCATTCAGGATGTGTGCATTTCACACTGTATACAGAGCTGAGCCCAGACGTGGTGAGAAAGGCTGGATGGACCGTCATCTGATCTCCACCTTCAGAGGACCGTATTTCACTGTAAAGACATGGAAGTCAAAGATGAACTGACCATGAGGAGACTATCAGCGGCAGTTCTCTCCAAAATCGTTGGCATATGTTTAGACTGATTCCCTCCTCTTCAGTTTACGTTCACATATCAGAAAACCTAGCTGCATTTTGTAAATAGCTGAGGCTCCAGTACAAATCCATGTGACATCCCACCAGTAACAGCTTGCACCAGAATATGACCCATTCATTCCTAATCTTTTCCCCTTTACCTAGTAATTTATCCATGTTTTTTTGATGAAGCAGTGTATCAAACAAACTTTAAATGATTTTTGATATAATTCAGATTAATTAAGAGGATATTGTGTTCATCACTGGGGATCATTCACACAGTAAAGGACAAGAAAACATTTTGTTCTGATCTTCCCACAAATTTACAAACAATACTGGCAACTCAACATGCAATGGAGTTTTGTTGGAATCACAAACTCTGGGAAAACCATGAACAGCAACAAAGAAATATAACTTTTACTATTTACCCAGCTGTCTCTTAGAATTTCTCCTAAAAGGGATGAATCTGTCAGAATTCTTGAACAGTACATCAGTCAACTGCTGAATAGAAATGGACTTGGTACACTGATGAATGCCAATGAAATGGTGGCTGGAATGACCTGTTGTTAGGAAATTGATTGTCACAGTCAATTTTACACCTTCACAGCCATTGGCAAAGCAATTGGAGGCACTAAAGATCCCTCCAAAGTGTGAAGTGCCATGCATAGCAATTAATTTCCTGGAATATGATTGCGTTCTGGTGCACTCTCCCAATTGTTCCTCAGCATGCCAATCATATTCTCACACCCTGATTGCTATTGTACATAATATTACAATATTTACAGTTTATAGGAACAAATAATGTTCACATTTCAGCAATGTTTAGATTGTAACCCAGCTACAGTGTTAGGTTTTCAGCATTTCTTTATTAACATTAATTTGCCTAGTTTTAATTTGCCTCTTTGGATTTGACTCAATTGACTTAGTGGTCGAAATTATACATTCCTACAGTTACACTTGCAATAACAATGAAAGTGTACAGGGAAGATTTCAACAAGAAGCTTTCACATTGCAAATGATACAACTTATGTGCAAGTATGAATACTGTGACAGCTCTTCCTCCCCATGTGCCTTCTTATCCCCATCACCAGCTTACAAGCCAGGAGAAGCCAACCCTCAGCACCCTGAAGAGCGACTGGCTGCTAGAAAACACCAGCACCCCAGACAGAGTTGTGGATTGAGCTGAAGCCACAGTCAAAGGAGAAACAGTTGTCTCCAATTAACGGTTATTGGATGGCCCACCTGCGCCTCGTCACCCTTCTCCTTAAAAACCAAGGCAATTCCAGCTAGGGGAGGAAAATGGTGGGGGTGAAAGAGAAAGGGGAAACAGGGGGGTACCTCCCTACTAGCTGTGTTCCCCTTTTGCACACATGGAGGAAGACTGAGCTGCCTGGGCATGCCTGAGACTGGCAGCATCTCCTCAACTGCCCACAGACAATGAGGGACTGCGCCCCACATGAAGAGCAAAGCCTGAGCTAGCGGAACAAACCCAAAATTGCCAGAACATCCTCTTCAAGGCCAAGGCTGAGCTACCAGGACAAGCTTGAGACTGCCAGCACCACATCTTCGAGGCAAACTGTCAGAATAAGGCCAAGACCACCAGCATCTCCTTTGAGGACGAGACTGAGTTGCTGAGTCAAGCCTTGGACAGCCAGTGTCTCCTTTGAGGGCAAGACTGAGCAGTCGGGACAAGCCCGAGATGCCAGCGCCACCTCACATGCATACTGACGACGAAGGACTGTGTCCCCATGCGGACACTGACTTCCGCAGCACTATTGTCCTTCACTATAAATAAAACCATATCACGCGAGCCCACCCTACTGTGATTGTCCATGTAGGCATTGTTGACCCACCTTCATCCCTGGCACCACAATACTCAGAATGATAGGTACAAAATCATTATTTTCTCCCTAATTTCCAATGTCAATTCTGAGCCACACAATGATAACCACAATGATGACTGGAACAACAGGAGTGTTCTTTTCGTAAATGAATAGTAGGCAACAGTGAAATTAACTATGTAACCTGACTAACCTCATTTAGCTCTGTTTCCAAACTTGCACGCAGCCAAATGAACAGGCTGGTTGTAGGTGGAATGGCAGATGGTTGCAATCTCTGGCAATTAAGGGGTTGGACAGAATCCATGGGTGGAAATGACTGAGCTGACCATCAAGAGAGGCAGGAATGATGAGACTCAGGAGACGCTATCAGTTGGAAGGCTGATGGCGAAGATATGCTGGAGTGAGAAGCGATAGGTCCAGAACAACATTGAAACAAGCCCCAATATAATAAAGCTGGCAGCACCCACCTCCTGTTCATT
Organism: Malacoraja senta; assembly: GCA_038087875.1. Lineage (NCBI taxonomy): Eukaryota > Metazoa > Chordata > Chondrichthyes > Rajiformes > Rajidae > Malacoraja > Malacoraja senta. Next base: position 20,897,265 of record CM075977.1, on the reverse strand, counting down.
GCCATGTTTTCTAATTTCTGGAAAATATGCAGCTTCAATTAGTTTTAATGTGTTAATTATCTGTCTTGCATCTCAACCAGAGCCAGCCTCTATCTGCTGCTGTAAATACATGGCAGGCACTCTTTGGAAACTAAGAAATCATGTTTACTGTTACAAACAGTGACTTTCAGGTTCCAAATTAATTTATTGTCATTTACACCAGGCTGCAATGATATTCCTTTGTTCACGTGAAGTTCAAGAGTAAGCAGTACACATTGTGACTGCACCCTCTCCCTCGGATGCCCTTCTGCTCTCCATCACAGGCAGACAGACCAAACCTTAGCACCAGCTGCCTCCAATTAGGGAGAAGGGAGGGGGATGGGAAAGGAGGGAGAGGGGAGGAAAAGGGAGAGGAAGGAAGGAAGAGAGGAAGGAAGGAGGAGAGGGAAATGAAGAAGGGGAGAGGGGTAGGAAGGGAGAGGGGAAGGGCAAGCCCGAGACAGCCATATCTCCCTTGTGGCCAAGACTAATTGAGCAGGGCAGACTGCGACCACCAGTGTCTCTTACTTGCCCACACACTGCACCTACACACAGAGGCAAAGATTGAGCCACCATAGCAGCAATAATTTGTACCTCTGTTGTTTATAGCTGATTCACAATGGATTTGGCCATATTTTTATTTTCATTTCACAGAGAACCCAGTCAGTCATCATGAATAAAAACTGAGCCATGTTTTATCAAAACAAACTTATTCTGTTTTCTTGGCATATGTTCGTTCAGCTGCTAATGAGATTAATAATAATAATAATAATAATAATATTCACCATCATCATCATCTCTGGCTTTGTTTGTAGATTATATTGAAAAGCTATGAACTAACAGACTCACCCCTTAGCGTCAGTGACCTGATCAGGAGGTGAGTTGTGTTGATCTGGAAAATGAATGCATTCACATTTAAACTTCCTCATATTTCAGAATAATACTGTTCAAGTTAAAACAGGAAGAAACCATAGGCTATCTGTTTCTGGTGCTGGAGGGAAAGATGGGAGGTGGTTGGAAGTTGAATATTCTGTCTGTGAAGTTAGTTACCTTAAAGAAGATCAACTCATATTCAGAGAACATCCCAGCCAATAAACCAGTTAGTGTCAGCCATTTAACTAATCCAGGGCCGGATGTTAACTCTCCAGATAAGAGATCATACATTTTTTCAATATCTATGAAAATTATGGCAGAATCATTGAGATGTTGCACATGACATTCATGCATCATATGCTGATGAACATTACAGCACATGTCTAGCAACATCCATACCTGCGTAGCTTGGGAATAATGGAAATGCATGCAAAAGAGTTAAGTGCATTTAGGTTAACTTCTTGAGAAGTCAAATTCGTATCTATGGGTCAAATATATTAAAAGCCGTGCCTAATTCCAGTGCACTTGATTAAAGTGATATCCTGATCAACATACAGCAGAGCACACGAGTCTACACTAATTGTTACGTTATGCCTTGTAAACCATTCCTTGGTGATTAAACCCTGGAGTCCCATAAATCCCAAGGAGAGAGCAGTGAATTTCTGGAAGCATGTTTTGTTTTACAATTTACCAATTTATTAAAAATGGTCTACCCCTGCTTTTTCTATAACCCAGAAAGAGAGTATTTTGATTTTGAAATCCATTTTTTGTTGCACAGAAGTCTCTATTAATCAGGTTAATCATTTAACAGATAAAATATTTTATTTACGATTTACAGCACAAATTAGCAATCAGCACATTGGTGCAGGAAACAGGGTGCATCTCTTCCCCAAGGCCCACACTGTGTCTCTTTAATGGAATTGTCTCATGACATAACATGTATCGAGAGAAATCACTTAATTGGGCCTGTCCATCCCACATTAACTCTGCCAGGATGTATTTAAGGCATATATTCATCCTGAGTATTCACATTAGAGAACAGAACAGTGATAGCCACTTCTTTAGATTGGATTACATCATTTGGACTTTCATTTCCTTTTCTTACATTTCTGTATCTCAAAATTAAGAATGGTAGCATTTCAAAGGAAAGCTCAGCCCAAGAAAATTGACTAACTCAGGCAAAATAAATAAAACATCCTTTCCCTTTTCCTAATGGCTACATTAATATTTAGATTGCAATAATTAAATTAGTCTTGCATTTTATTAACATTTCTGTTGTGTAGTGGAACTGCAACATAAGATTTTTTCAATCACTATTGTTTGTAATTGAAATCTATTGTGCACAATAGCATGAAGCAAAGATGCAATTTCATAATGAATATGTAAACTAATCCTTGAAAATTCTGAGGTTTAAATCCAGTTGAAAAATCTTCAGAATTAAATATGTTTAATTTAAAAAAACAACTGAATACTGTAGAAGTTAAAACAAAGTGTTTTTATATTGAATTAGTCATAAAAAGAAATGTTCTTTAAATTATTGTTCAGGAAAACAGTTTTACCCATTTATCTGTGTTTATAACTATATAATCATGATCTATATATCAACAAAATAGTTCTGTTTAGTACATGAAGATATACAGTATAATACCATCCATCTTAGAATGTTATGAAACCTCTCTGTGAATCACTTGGGTAATCAGATAAGTTTAATGGCTTTGAATCAATGATGTGCCATAGGCTTTGTTGCTGCTTTACATGTAGAACCTCCCCCCATAGAAAATAGGTGCAGGATGAGGCCATTCGGCTCTTCGAGCCAGCATCGCCATTCATTGTGATCATGGCTGATCGTCCACAATCAATAACCCAAGCCTGCCTTCTCCCCATATCCCTCGACTCCACTAGCCCCTATGGTCTTACCAGAGCCCTATACAACTGCAGAAGATCCTCTTTACTCCTATACTGAAATCCTCTTGTTATGAAGGCCAAAATAACATTAGCTTTCTTCACTGCCTGCTGTACCTGCACGCCAACTTTCAGTGACTTGTGTACAAGGACACCCAGGTCTCTCTGTACCTCCCCCTTACCTAACCTAACTCCATTGAGATAATAATCTGCCCCCTTTTTTTGCCGCCAAAGTGGATAACCTCACATTTATCTATATTATACACGCATCTGCCCACTCACTCAACCTGTCCAGGTCACCCTGCAACCTCCTAAAATCCTCTTCACAGTTCACACTGCCTCCCAGGTTTGTGTCATCCGCAAACTTGCTAGTGTTGCTCCTAATTCCCTCTTCCAAATCATTAATATATATGGTAAACAGTTGCGGCCCCAACACCAAGCTTTGCGGCACTCCACTCGCCACTGCCTGCCATTCTGAAAAGGACCCGTTCACCCCTACTCTTTGCTTCCTGTCTGCCAACCAATTTTCTATCCACGTCAACACCCTACCCCCATACTGAGTTGGATGATCAGCCATGATCATATTGAATGGCGGTGCAGGCTCGAAGGGCCGAATGGCCTACTCCTGCACCTATTTTCTATGTATCTATAACCTTGTGCTTTAATTTTAGTCACCAGTCTCCCGTGCGGGACCTTATCAAAGGCCTTCTGAAAGTCTAGATACACTACGTCCACTGGCTCCCCTTCATCCATTTTACTTGTCACATCCTCAAAAAATTCCAGAATATTAGTCAAGCATGATTTCCCTTTCATAAATCCATGCTGACTTGGACTAATCCTTTTACTGCTATCCAAATGCCCATTATTATCTCTTTAATAATTGACTCCAGCATCTTTCCCACCACCGGTCAAGCTAACTGATCTGTAATTCCTCATTTTTTCTCTCGCTCCTTTCTTGAAAAGTGGGATAACATTAGCTATCCTCCAATCTGCAGGAACTGATCCTGAATATATTGAACATTGGAAAATGTTCACCAATTCGTCCAATATTTCTAGAGCCACCTCCCTGAGGACCCTGGGATGCAGACCATCATGCCCAGGGGATTTATCATCCTTCAGTCCCATTAGCCTACCCAATACTATTTCTCGACTAATGAAAATTCATTTCAGTTCCTCTACCCCTTAGATCCTCTGTCCTCCAGTACTTCTGGGAGATTGTTTGTTTCTTCCTTAGTGAAGACAGATCTGAAGTACCTGCTCAACTCTTCTGCCATTTCCTTGTTCCCCATAATAATTTCACCCGTGTCTGCCTTCAAGCGACCACATTTGACTTTGCTATTATTTTTCCCTTAAAATATCTAAAGAAGCTTTTACTGTCCTTCTTTACATTCCTGGCCAGCTTCCCCTCGTACTTCATCTTTTCAGCCCGAATTGCCCGTTTTGTTTCCTTTTGTTGTCCTATGAAATTTTCCCAATCCTCTGGCTTTTGGCTACTCTTTGCTGTGTTATACATCTTTACGTTTAGTTTTATTCTATTCCTAACTTCTCTTGTCAGCCACAGTTGCCTCCTACTCCCCTTAAACTCTTGCTTCCTTTTTGGAATGAAATGATCCTGCATCTTCCAGATTATGCCCAGAAATTCCTGCCATTGCTGTTCCACCGTCATTCCTGCTAGGATCTCTTTCCAGTCTACCTTGGCCAGCTCCTCGCTCATGCCTTCATAGTCCCCTTTGTTCAACTGCATCACTGCCACTTCCGATTTAACCTTCTCCTTCTCAAATTGTAATTATATGGTGCACTATTTTTCTCCATTTCAAAGTAGTCATGAAGCGCCCAAATTGCAGAAAATAACTCCAGTCGATGGTCTCTAGTGTTGGAGAGGATTAAGAACAAGGATTTGCAGACAAAATAATGGATGATTGATTACACTTTAATTTGTGTGAAAATCATCCACTGATTTGATGTGAGGAAGAGAGACTCCAAGAAATATGATCGCTACAAATTGCTGGCTCTATTACACTGCTACCCAGCAAGGTTCACAAAAGGTTGTGGGGGTGGGGGCGGTGTGGGGGAGGGGGTGTGTTGGGGGAGGGGGGTGTGGGGGAGGGGGGTGTGGGGGAGGGGTGTGTGGGGGAGGGGGGTGTGGGGGGAGTGTGGGTGGATAATAATAATAATAATAATAGATTTTATTTATGGGTGCCTTTCACAAAGTCTCAAGGACACCTTGCAAAGTTTAACAAATAGTGTAGAAACATATAAGCGGAAAGAAATAAATAGCAAAGACATCACCAGAACACAAATTAAAGATAGAATAAAAACAAAAATCAAAAACTCAATATGGAAGAGAGCAGCGGCTGCTAAAGCTCGCCAGCGTCCACTCTCCCTTACGACCGCTATCTTGGACATAGACTAACATAGACACTACACATTACACACAAAATCACCCCCCCACAATGATTACCACTGTGGGGGAAGGCACAATGTCCAGTCCCCAACCCCAGTTCACCCAAAGTCAGGCCTATTGTGGCCTCAACAGTTGCCTCTACGGAGGCCCGATGTTCCTGGCCGTTCTCGCCGGGTGTTGTTGCCCCGGCGTCGGGAGAGTCCTCACAGCGGCTGGAACGGCTGGAATGGCCGATCTTCTACCGGAGTCCATGGCACCTGAAGCCGACAAGGCCGCGCCGATTTGGAGCTCCGAGGCTCCCGATGTTAGAGTCAGCGCCGCCGCCCGCAGCTGGCCGCTCCACAGTCCCGCAGCCCGGAGGTGTTGAGCTCGGCGGTCGCAGCTCACCGGAGCTCCAGCGCGTCGATCCAGCGCGGTGACCCAAGCAAGGCATCGCCCGCTCCGCTCCGCGATAGCGCTCCAGCGCTGTGCCGCCACCGAAGTTGAAGGTGCTGGGCAGTTCCCGCAGGAAAACGCCGCTCCACGCCCGCTGGTAGGCCACGAGGTCGGGTCGACGGGGCAGCCCGGAGAAAAAGCTGCCTCACTGACCAGGTAGGGACCTAGAGATAGTTTCCCCCTTACCCCCCTACATTAAAAGTCAAAATTCCCCATGACATAGACAGGAAAAAAAACCTAACAACTAAATAAAAAGTGAATTGAATGGACGGCTGCTGGTTAGCAGCCGTTCCCCAAGATAGCTCCTCCCACCTCTGGATGTGGGGGAGGGGGGTGTGGGGAAAGTGTGTGTGTGGGGAAAGGGGGAAAAGGGGAGGGTGGTGTGAGTTGGGGGTGTGGGGAGGGGGATGTGGGGGCACGGGGGAGGGGATGGGTGATGTGGGGGATGGTGTGGGGGAGAGGGAGGAGGTGGGGGAGCGGGTTTGGGGAAAGTGCGGGTGTGTGGAGGGGCGTCTCGCACTCTGCTCACCTCGCTCCTTCAACTATCGGCCTTACGCAGCAGAGGGCTTGTGTGGGGTTGTGTGGGGGTGTGTGGGGGAGGGGCGGGTATGGGGGAGGGGCGGGTGTGGGGAGAGGTGTGTGGGGAGGGATGGTGTGGGGAGGGATGTGGGGAGGGAGGGGGAGGGGGTGGGGATGTGGGGGAGGGGGGTGCAGGGAAGGGTGGGTGAGGGAGGGGGGATTTGGGGGAGGGAACGGGGTGTGTGGGGAAAGGAGGGGTGTGGGGAAAGGAGGGGTGTGGGGAAAGGAGGGGTGTGGGGTAAGTGGGGGTGTGGGGAAACGGGGCTCGCACTCTGCTCTGCCCGCTCCCTCAGCTTTCGGCCTCATGCAGCAGATCGCGGTCTCACTCCAGGTTCACTCAGAGGCTTCCGGTTCAACTCAGCAGCTTCCGGCTGGTCGTGCTGGTTGCTGCAGAAGCAGCTCCACAGGCTGCTCACTCTCCGCAGGCTGCACATTCTCCGCGAGCTGCTGACTCTCCGAGAGCTGCTGACTCTCTGCGAGCTGCTGACTCTCCACGAGCTGCTGACTCTCCGTGACCTGCTCAACACACTCCGCCCCTTCAGCTTTTTATTCTCCTCGCCGCGTTATTGACAGCGGGTTCCGGAAGGAGTGGTTTTTATGATTTTTAAACCTTCATAACTCTTGTACTATTTCACCGATCGGAACAAAACTTATTTGACTTGCAGCAGAGGAGAATGGTGAGTAAGGTGGCGAAAAATCGTAGCGCTATGGGGGATTGTTTTTGCGTAAATTTAAATACAACGCAGACCGGAAGTGGACAAGATGAGAGTTTTAGTAATATTTTATTTTGATATTTAATTTTTGATATTTTATTTTACTATGTCAAATTCTAAATGTAATGCCTCTGTTTACTTTCACTTTGTCTCATATTTCATCTATCTTAATTATTTTCATTTCTTTATCAGTATCTAATCTGACATTGAATTAATTCACTCTGGTTTCTTTTTTTCTCAGCTCTTCAATATTTTTGGTCAAGGGAATGCAATACTGGACCCATCATTCACCAATGTCCCTGATGGTCTCACTTTGCCATTACTAGATGGCACTTCCACCAATAAATCAAGCAGATGAGCTTTCAACTGAAAGATGCAGGAAAGGAAATCAGGTAATCAAATCCCCTGTAAATCCTGAGCTTGCCTAAGTTTGCAATTAATGGCATTTGGCATATTATTCATTTGAATGTTAAAATATTCATTACTCACCCCACTTCCTGTTTATAGAAATAAAGTTTGAAATGGTTTCAGCTGTCCTTTCTATTTCCAGAATAACTTACACTATAGTTGCATAGCCAAGGATGTTTTTCAGTCACATCATAAGGAAGCTGTGCACTCAGAGAAGTACTATCATTCATTATGTAATGAAACAGCCCTAGCCCTTTCTGTTTGAGATGTCGCAAGTCCCATTCCCAGGCTCTGCTCTCGGATCTCAAATAATAGGAGTTCAAAACAAATTCAGCCTCAATCTACACTTTCCCACCAACACATCTAAGGCAGGATAAAAATGTCTTCTCATTCAAAAGCATTTTTAGATCAAGTACAATATATGTAAAGATTAAAGCATGCAGAAAAATATCTGGTAATTTAATTGACAAGTTCTTAATGTTAGTCAGTGAAGATGATAGTCAACTTTTGTTTCCAATTTTAACACATGCAACAATGGTTAAATGTATTTCTCACTGAAACCCAAGAATCTGCAATATAAGCCATTTCTAAGAGTTCAAATTCAGAAAAAAGATGAGAAAACATGAACAAACTGCACTAATTATCTACAAGGACAGATGTGCGTTATTCCAAGTCAGAAGACCAACTAACTTCAAGAAGATAATAGAGAAAATATCAGGAAAGATTGAGTGGAAAGGTATATATCAGAAAAATAATGATGGGGAAAGAATGGAAAGCATATCAGTGACGGATTAAAATAAACTATAACTTAGAAAAAACGAAATGCTGCAAATACTTATGGGCCTGTCCCACCTAGGTGATTTTTCAGGCGATTGCCGGCGACTGTCAAATCGTAGCAGGTTGCTGAAAAACCGGCGACTGGAACGGTGACTGCCTGAGTGGAACGCACGCACGCACGCACGCACGCACGCACGCACGCACGCACGCACGCACGCACACACACACACACACACACACACACACACACACACACACACACACACACACACACACACACACACACAACTTCCTTCACCATCCAGTTATGCAGGTGGGGGACAGGGCAAGCGGGGGCAGCAAAGCCAATGTGATACAGACACACACCACGAAGAACAGGAAGGTTGGCGCTGTAATTAAGACGGTGAAAGCACAGTGTACGGGAAGGGTCACGTAAGTCCTTTAAAAGAAGGGGGGAGAGGGGTAGGGAGAGGTGGGAGAAGGGGGGGGGGGACAAAACGTGGAGACAACTTTTAAGAAGCCAGAGATACACGGCTGTGAAGCTCGGCGGACATTCACATTACCAGTCGGTTATCCTTGGTTCTGAAAACTACTGTTTACATTTTTTTTCCCAATGAGCCAATGAAATTCACCGGTCAGCACCGGCGACAACGTACGACAACCTATGACAACCTACGACCTCCTGGCAACCCACTACCACTGCACCTATGTCACGAGAATTCTCGCTACTCCCCATGGCATCATAATTCCGGTCTGCGCTAATTTTTCAACATGAAACATGACCAGAATTAAGCCCGCGTCTATGCACCATGCAGGCGACACCCCGGCAACCTCAGGGGAACATGTGGTGACCTTGTGGCGACCTCATGGTCTCCTGTAGTCGCCTACAAATTTGCGTAAGTGGGAAAGGCCCATTAGAAGTCAGATACCATCTTAACTGTTACTGTTTTTACTCAATGAACTTCCATCAGAACTAGAAAAAATAAGGGCAAACTTGTTTTAGGTTGGGAATAATGAACACAAGGGAAGGTTCGTTATAGGATATCAACTCAAAATATTGACTGTTTTCACTCCTCAGATGCTGTTTGGGTATTTTCAGATGAGTTGGTGTTTGAGGAGTATTTGACAGCTCTTGGTCTGGTCAGTGAGTTTAGAAGTATGAGGAGGGATCTCATTGAAACGTACCAAATAATGAAAGGCCGAGAAAGAGTAGATATGGAGAAGATGTTTCCAGTGGTGGGAGGGTCTTGGACCAGAGGGCACAACCTCAGAATAAAATGAAGTACCTTGAGAAAAGTACCATTGGGGGGAAAAAAAGGTACAGGAGCCTTAGAATTGTAACCTCCAGGTTCAAGAACAGTTTCTTCCCATCCATTATCAGGCTCTTGAACCATTTTGTACAATGCTAAACAACAACCTTACCCCATCACCGAACCATTAGAGACTTTACACTACTATTGTTGTTCTATGTTCTTTGTATTTTTGGCACTATCATGGTCTGGTTTACGTAGAAAAAACAATAATTTATCGTATATTTATTATTGTTGTTGTCTCATCTAATGTGCCTGTAAAGCTACAGCAACTAGGAATTTCATTGTGTCGGTCCATGTACGATACAAGTAAATAGTCTTGAATGCTCTTGTATTCACTTTCTCGCACATCAATTCACTTTTCACCCCTCCTCCTTCCAATGCCAACCATGTTCGACTACAGCTGCTAGAACAGGGTGGTCAAGAAGGTTTTCGATACATTGGCCTTCATCAGTCAGGGCATTGAGTATAGAAGTTGTGATGTTATATCACAATTATACCAGATATTGGTGAAGCTGCATTTGGAGTATTGTGTTCAATTGTGGTCACCCTGCTAAAGGAAGGGTGTTGTTAAGCAGGAAAGAGTATAGAGAAGATTTTTTGAGGATGTTGCCAAGACATGAGGGCCTGAGCAATATGGAGAGGTTGTGCAGTATAGGTCTATATTCCTTGGACCACAGGAGCATGATGGGTGATTTTATAGTGATTTAGTTTAGAGATACAGCGTGGAAGCAGGCCCTTAGGCCCACCGAGTCCACGCGACCATCGATCACCCATACAGTAGTTCTATGATAGACTAGTTTTGTATCCTCCACACAAGCGGCAATTTACAGAAGCTAACTAACCTACAAACCTGTATATCTTTGGAATATAAAAGGACACCGGAGCACCTATTGAAAACCCACATGGTAACAGGGAGAACATACAAACTCCACACAGGCAGCATACCATGGTCAGGATCTAACCTGGGTCTCTGGTGTTGTGATTAGATCATGAGGGAAATAGATAGGGTGAATGCACAGAGTCTTTTACCAGAGTAGGGGAATTACAAACAAGAGGACATAGGTTTAAGGTGAAAGGTGACAAATGTAATAGGAACTTTTCACACAGAGGGTGGTGGATATATGGGATTAACTGCCAGAGGAGGTAGTTGAAGTAGGTATTATAACAACATATAGATGACATTTGGACAGGTACATGGTTTGGAAAGGTTTCGAGGGATATGGGCCAACACAGGCAGTTGTGACTAGTGTAGATGGGGCATCTTGGTCGGCAAGGGCAAGTTGGGCCGAAGGACATGATCTTCAGGAGGAATGTCCTTCAAAAGGGGGAAGGACACATTGACCAGAGCTACCAACATTGATCTTCAAAAATATGCAATTATCTCCATGTCATTTTCCCACTATCTTACTCTCTAGATAGTTGTACCAAAATAGTTAGCAGTGCTCCCTTGCATTTGCCTGAAATATTTGTTGGCATTTTTTGCAACACTCAGAATATTGTTACATGGATTTAAAGAGATCTTCATGTTGATCTTGCTTCAAGATAGACATTATTTTATTTATATACAGAGCAGCCCTTCTTATATGGGACAGCTTGTTAGTCTGAGTGAGATCATTCAAAGCTAAAGCCAGGGTGTGAGAAGGTTGCCAGGGGGGTCTCGGCCTGAACATGTGCCATCTCTGAGAGCCTGCGCTTTGGGAAATTCTGGAGCAGGACAATAGGACTAAGGACATGTCACATACACCAATTGGTGCAGTGAAATTTGAGTTATCATGCAGCACACAAATAAGATACACAACACTCTAGAATTTAACATAAAACATAAAACATAACACCAATTGCCTGTGTTTGGTCTGACTGTTTATGTGAGCTAATGTAGAAGAGGTGAGGTCTGATCCTGTGGAGTAAACAGTTTCACTGACACCACTCCTCTATCAACACCCTTCAATGAATCACTGAGCAGCAACCTATGAAATATGCATACAGGTATATTGTCAAATACATGCTGGAATGATCCTGAGCCTGAGGAGCTGAAAATAAGGATGACTTTGACTGTGAGACTAGTGCAAACCCTGAGGTCCCAGATACTTAAGGATTATGCATGAAAATGTAAACTCTTCAGACCTTGTCCTCAAATAAGCATAGATAAGTGAAAGCCTACGTGGATATGGTATTGGCCACTAAACCTTTGAAAACTCCTGTGGCAAGGTTTTCATGGATGTCTGTGATAACAGACAAGCATCTGTTGTACCTTAAATGTTCATAAACAAGGAATTAGGTATTATGTGTCAGATTTGGTTTAAGTAAAGTGTCTGGAGAAGTGAGGGGTGATGAATAGCAGTCTGAGTATTAGGATGCCTTGCATCACGTCCACTCAGTAATACTGCATCGAAGTTTAGTGTTAATAAGAGCTCCTGTCTTGAATGAGCAGATCTTTTCGAAGGAAAACCCCACTGTTGATGAATTTTAGCGTTTACTCCATGGTTAACATTATTTGGATGAGTCACTGGTGCTGAATAAAAACTGTATGAGGGCAAACAAATCTTGCCCAACCATGAGAATACAATATTACCAAGGGGAGAAAAGCCACCTGGAAATGTGCAAAATTGTTTTACTTGGGGTTAATATAAGATAATTGCATCGAAAGTTTATTTAATAGTTAAGTTAGGTTCAATTTATATCATAATTAAGACATGTGGTAATTAATTAGATCCAAAGGGACGACATTAAAAATAATCAGATGATACAAACGTTGAAGTGTCCTGAATATCATCAAATTCAAATATGCCACATAGTTAATGATGAATACCAAGAAATTAACTAATATACAAAACTAAGATTTATAAACTACAACTGAATTTGAATGTAAGCTAAAAGTTCCAGCTAAATATAAATTGGATCTCAAGACTGCATATTGTGGGTGCATTTTAAATAAGAATTCAGATATGATTTTTGCCAGTGCAGCTTCATTCTACATGAATTTCAGTGCAGATACATGTGAAAGAGCTGAAAAATAAGAGGACATAATCCTGGAAAAATCAATGTGGAAAACAGACACAAAATGCTGGAGTAATTCGGCATGACACGCAGCGTCTCTGGAGAGAAGGAATGGGTGACGTTTCGGGTCGAGACCCTTCTTCAGACTGATGTCAGGGGAAAGGGAGATACATAGATTAGGAAATGTAAGGTGTTAAAATAGGACAAAGGGAATGGCGATCAAGGAAAATGTAGAATAGATCATTGTTACCTGGGAGAAGCTAACAGCAAAGCAAATAAAGATAAAATGTTGTCGGAGACAGTAAGACTGGTCAGAGAACTGGGAAGAGGGAGGGATGGAGAGAGATCCAAAACAAAGGTTATTTGAAGTTAGAGAAGTCAATGTTCATACCACTGGGGTGTAAGCTGCCCAAGCGAAATATGAGGTGCTGTTCCTCATATTTGCGCTGGGCCTCACTCTGACAATGGAGGAGGCCCAGGACAGAAAGGTCAGTGTGGGAAAGGGAGGGAAGTTAATGGGTTTAGCAACCAGGAGATCAAGTAGGTTTAGGTGGACTGAGCATAGCAATGTTACAAAATTTTGAGATTTAAAAAATAAAGTCTGCAATTTATCCCATCAGATAAAGCATAAAAAGAAGTTTAATTTGACACTTAATTCACTTTCATATCTTCAGTATTAAAAAAGTTATGGCCATTATCATACTCAGAAATTAGCATCTAGTTCCCTATTGCTTTTCCATTGACTTAACACAAAAGCTGTGATCGAGGACAGTTAAAAGCCCATAACTTTCTTAAAAATTATGGTAACTGAAAGAAATTTTCAGGTATTATAGATTGAAGCATTCTGAAACAAATATGAAACAATCTTACTTCGAAGACATGAAAGTAAAGCATATAATTAGTTAGTTACCTAATTGTAGCTAATTACAAAATTCAATTACTAGATCTAAACATCTATCAATTTCTTAAGAATAGATTAACATTTTTAAATAGCCTAAGTGTCCAAATAACATTCACACAATAATTCACAATATAACATAATTTTTAAATCTAATTTTCATGAATTTACAGGCCAAATGGAAGGAATTGAATGTTTAATACCTGTAAATTAATGGGGATTTAATTCATCTTGCGAGTGAGAATTACTGGAACGCGATCTTTTGGAACGTTCATTTGCGGTGAATTTAACCCCGTATTGGCATGAAAAATACTGCCGTTAATTCGGGGAATAAAATCACCGTGTCGCATGACAAAATGTGAATTAAAGGCTTCTTAAGAAGCACTTTTATACATTTAAAGAAAGCACTTTTGTTTACCTGTCCATTGTGTGAAATCCATCCCCGTTATTGGCGTTGACGCTTCAGGAGCTGCTTTTAAAATGACTCTAGCGCTGACATTGACGATTTAATTAAAAAAAAAAATTCACAAATCGCCGGTAGGAACGATTTTGTCAGCGAAGTTTTGTACTCCAACAAAATATTTCCAGGACAAGGGAGAAACCCGCGTTTTAACCCCGCCCCCCCCTTAAAGGCGCCAAAATCGCGCACACGGCCAGTGGCAGAATTACAGCGCGACTGAAGGTAAGTTTTGTAACATACCTACTGAGCAGAGGTGTTCAATGAAACAATCACTGAGCCTACGCTTGGTCTTGTCGATATATAAGAGTCCACATCTGGAGCAGGAGATGAGGTTGGAGGAGGTGCAAGTGAACCTCTGCCTCAGCTGTTGGTGAGGCAGACCCTAAAGACTGTTGGGCTCCATGGAGGGAGTTTAGGTGGGAGATGTAGGGACAGGTGTTGCATCTCCTGCGGTTGCAGCGGAAAGTACCTGGGAGGGGGTGATTTGAGTGGGAAGGGTCGAGTTGACCAGGGAGTTGCGGAAGGAATGGTCTCTGACGAACGCGGACCAGGGTGGAGGTGGGAAGATGTGGTTCGTGGTGGGATCCTGTTGGAGGTGGCAAAAATGTTAGAGGATTATGTGCTGTATGCGACAGCTGATGGTGTGGAAGGTGAGGACTAGGGGGACTCTGCCCCTGTTATGACTGGGGTGAGGGGGAGCAAGAGCGGAGCCCCAGTGAGGGCCTCATCTATGATGGAAGAGGGGAACCCCCATTCCCTAAAGAATGAGGACATCTTAGATGTCCTGGTATGGGATACCTCATCTTGGGCGCAGATAGAAGAATTGGGTAGATAGATAGAAAATAGGTGCAGCAGGAGGCCAATCGGCTCTTCGAGCCAGCACTGCCATTCATTTTGATCATGGCTGATCATCTACAATCAGTAACCCGTGCCTGCCTTCTCGCCATACCCCTTGATTCCGCTAGCCCCAAGAGCTCTAACAAGCTATCTTTTAAATTCATTTAGTGAATTGACCTCCACTGCCTTCTGTGGCAGCGAATTCCACAGATTCGCTATTCTCTGGTGAAAATGTTTTTTTCTCATCTCAGTTTTAAATGGCCTCCCCTTTATTCTAAGACTGTGGCCCGTGGTTCTGGACTCCCCCAACATTGGGAACATTTTTCCTGCATCCAGCTTGTCCAGTCCTTTTATAATTTTGTGTGTTTCAATAAGATCCCCTCTCAACCATCTAAATTCCAGTGATTACAAGCCCAGTTTTTCCAATCTTTCCTCATATGACAGTCCTGCCATCCCAGGGATTAACCTCGTGAACCTACGCTGCACTTCCTCAATAGCAAGGATGTCCTTCCTCAAATTAAGAGACCAAAACTGCACACAATACTCCAGGTGTGGTCTCATGCCTGTACAACTGCAGAAGGACCTCTTTCCTCCTATACTCAAATCCTCTCGTTATGAAGGCCAACATGCATTAGCTTTCTTCACTGCCTGCTGTACCTGGATGTTTACTTTCAGTGACTGGTTTACATGGACACCCAGGTCTCGTTGCCCTTCCCTTTTTCCTAATCATTGAGATAATAATCTGCCTCCTTGTTCTTGCCGCCAAAGTGGATAACCTCACATTTATCTACATTATACTGCATCTGCCACGCATCTGCCCATAGTCATCAACCTGTCATAGTCACCCTGCAACCTCCTAACATCCTCTTCGCAGTTCACACTGCCATCCAGCTTTGTGTCATCTGCAAAGTTGCTAGTGTTACTTTTAATTCCATTATCTAAATCATTAATACATATTGTAAATAGTTGCGGCCCCAGCACCGAGTCAGTCGCACTCCACTCGCCCCTGCCTTCCATTCTCACAAGAACCCATTTATTCCTACTCTTTGTTTCCTGTCTGCCAACCAATTCTCTACACATGTCAATACCCTACCCCCAATGCCATGTGCTCTAATTTTGCCCACTAATCTCATGTGTGGGACCTTATCAAAGGCTTTCTGAAAGTCTAGATACACTACATCCACTGGCTTTCCTTCATCCATTTTACTTGTCACATCCTCAAAAAATTCCAGAAGATTAGTCAAGCATGATTTCCACTTAATAAATCCATGCTGACTTGGACCAATCTTTTACTGCTATCCAAATGCATTGTTATTACTTCTTTAATAATTGACTCCAGCATCTTCCCCACCACCGATGTCAGACTAACTGGTCTATAATTTTCTGTTTTCTCTCTAGATCCTTTCTAACATTAGCTACCCTCCTATCCACAGTAACTGATCCTGAATCTATAGAATATTGGTAAATTATTACCCCAATGTGTCCACGATATCTAGAGCCACCTCCTTGAGTACCCTGGGATGCAGACCATCAGCCCTGAGGATTTATCAGCTTACAGTCCCATCAGTCTACCCAATACTATTTCTCACCTAATGCAAATTTCTTTCAGTTCCTCTGTCTCCCTAGATCCTCTGTCCTCTAGTGCATCTGGGAGATTGTTTGTAACTTCCTTAGTGAAGACAGAACCAAAGTACCTGTTCAACCCTTCTGCCATTTCCTTGTTCCCCATAATAATTTCACCTGCTTCCGCCTTCAAGACACCCACATTTGTCTTTACTAATCTTTTTCTCTTAACATACCAGGAGAAGCTTTTACTATCCTTATTTATATTCTTGGTGAGCTTACCTTCGCACGTCATCTTTTCACCCCGTATTGCCCTTTTTGTTACCTTCTGATTTCCTTTGAAAGTTTCCCAATCCTCTGGCTTCCCACAACTCTTTGCTATGTTATACACTTTTTCTTTTAGTTTTATAGCGTCCCGAACTTCTCTTGTCAGCCATGTTTGCCCCTTACTCCCCTTAGAATCCCCTGATGGAGGCGGTGAGATCAAGAAAAGATAGGGAGATGTCGGAGATGGTCTAAGTGAATTTGATTGCAGAATTTGAGACCATCTATTACAAATCACTAAATGTAGATGAGCTCACATTTCCCCACCATCTGTTTCACCCTTTCTGTTAATCTATCGGAAATATATTGCAATTTTCTGTATGCACTTTTGCAATTGACTGTGCCATATAGCATAGTTGGTGTTGAAGAAAATTAGTAGGAGGTTCTCTCTTGTGACTTCTGGTGAGTCAAGCATTGATAGATGGGATTGGTATATACGCATATTTGATAGTTGGCATGGACGATTTGGGCTGAAAGGCTTATTTCGGTAGCACAGCATTATTTACAAAGCAAGACTGTTATCTCTGATGGGTTTTTTTCACTATCACTAAATGGATATATACAAAAATGAATTAAGAACACATTGGAATGTTATTTACCTCAAGAAGGTTGGATTATTTAAAAGGAAAGATTATATTAAACTGAACAGAATTTCGGTTCAAATGCATCTGGACAACTTCTTTCAATTCTAACACCATATATCAGCAAAGATAAACTGACCTTGAAGGAGAGTTTTATTGATATAATGCTGGATTGAGTTACATTACGATATGAAATACTGTAGTCACCTGAATATAGAAAATTCCTATCTCCTACTAATCTAATCTTTACATTTTACTTGCGTTTCTCCCTATTTTTCTTTTTGTTCACAAATTAACTATGCTTTGCTTATTTTTCCTCTTTTGCCATCAAATCTCTTTTTGTTTTTCTTATTTTCTTCCATAGCTTTCTTTATACCGTGAGCTCATTGACCTGTTTCAATATTAAACGTTAATCTAAGTTTACAAGCTGCCTGGTCTTTCCTTTCAATGTTACTTTTGTGCAATTAATTGTTTCTAAGTCCCAAAAAATCCTTTAATCACAAACAGCTTCAGCTGTGTTTGGTCGTATATACAAAGAAAATCTTTAATATAAAGATTCCACTTCCAGTTTAAATTCCATTTGGAATATTTTGGAGGACCAAGAAACCAAGAAGAACCAAGACAGAAATCAAAATTTCAGTAATTCATATGTTTGGTTTGATGATAAAGGAAGGTTGTGCTGCTGAAAAAAAAATCTAAAGGCAGCATTGGTGCCATCAGAAAAAGATCTTGTCTGTCTTACAAACTGCCAGAGACTTGATATCACATCAGTTTCACAAAGCGTTCCATTTAAATGGCCATGTTATTAAAGCTTATCAGAAGCAAAGTGGCCCAGTGCAGGCCCTAATTAATAACATTGATAATTACGAGAGCCACAAGTTACAGCTCGTGCTTCATGCGTCATGCGTCAAAGGCTGCCTACCTCCCACACTGGACCCCTATCAGTTTGCCTACCGCAATAACAGGAGTACGGAGGATGCCATCTCAACGGCACTCCACTCCGCCCTCTCCCATCTCGACAACACAAACACCTACGTGAGAATGCTGTTCATCGACTATAGCTCAGGATTCAATACCATTATCCCCTCAAAACTGATCACCAAACTCAGTGACCTGGGCATCAACCCCTCCCTCTGCAACTGGTTACTGGACTTCCTAATGGCTCTGTCCCACAGGCAGGCGGTTACTGGCGGTGAAGCGCGACGTCGCCGGAAGAGGGGACCGCACGGCAACCGCGAGAGCGGCGCGCGTATGCCGCGGGAGCGCCGCACGGATGCCGCGCAGGGGCCGAGTGATCTCCGTACGGCCGGTCCCACGAGCTTGCGATAAGTAAAAACAAAATTAAACCTTACCGGGCCCACTGCGAAAGGACGTCGCGAGCCGTCGGGTGATGACGACATCGCGCAACGCAACGCGCTACGCGATGACGTCATTTTGGATCGTGGGGCTGTGGCGGTGCTAGTGGTGATCGCGGCGCTGTGGCGGCGGCTGTTGCAGTGCTCGTGACGCACCCGTGCCGCACTGGCGGCGGCTGTGGCGGTGCTAGTGGTGCTCACGGCGCTTGTGTCGCACTGGCGGCGGCTGTGGGGTAGGACAACATTTTTGAACGTTGTCGGTTTTTTGTGAGCACCGTGCGGTGTTGGTCCCAACACCGCACGGTCCCAGCGGTGTGCGTGGGACCGACCCCGCAGTCTCTGGCGGTCCACGAGCGGTCCAAACTTCCTGCTTCACCACCAGTAACCGCCAGTAACCGCATAACCGTGAGACAGGCCTTTAACTAACAGACCCCAGTCTGTTAGGCTGGACAACCACACCTCTTCAACCCTCACCCTGAACACCGGCGTTCCACAGGCCTATGTACTGAGCCCCCTCCTCTACTCCCTCTTCACCTACGACTGCACACCTGTACATGGTTCTAACACCATCATCAAGTATGCAGATGATACAACGGTGATTGGCCTCATCAGCGACAATGATGAGTCGGCCTATAGGGAGGAGGTTCAGCTCCTAGCAGCATGGTGCGCTGACAACAACCTGGCCCTTAACTCCAAGAAGACCAAGGAGCTCATTGTGGACTACAGGAGGTCTAGAGGCTGCACGCACACCCCCATCCATATTAATGGGACGGATGTGGAATGTGTTTCCAGCTTCAGGTTTCTGGGGGTCAACATCTCTGATGACCTCTCTTGGACCCACAATACATCAACACTGGTCAAGAAGGCTCACCAGCATCTCTTCTTCCTGAGGAGACTAAAGAAGGTCCATCTGTCTCCTCAGATTCTGGTGAACTTCTACCGCTGCACCATCGAGAGCATCCTTACCAACTGTATCACAGTATGGTATGGCAACTGCTCTGTCTCCGACCGGAAAGCACTGCAGAGGGTGGTGAAAACCGCCCAACGCATCACCAGTTCCTCACTCCCCTCCATTGAGTCTGTCCAAAGCAAGCGATGTCTGCGAAGGGCGTGCAGCATCGTCATGGACTGCTCTCACCCCAACCACAGACTGTTTACCCTCCTCCCATCCGGGAGGCGCTACAGGTCCCTCCGTTGCCGAACCAGCAGGTTCAGGAACAGCTTCTTCCCTGCGGCTGTTACACTACTGAACTCTGCACCTGGGTGATTGCCAGTCACCCCCCCCCCCCTCCCCTGGACACTCCTTCCCACAGAAAAATTGCACTACTGATACTGCTGTACATATATATATTTTACTGCTCATTATTCCTAAGTTCGCTCTTCTGGGTGAGATGCTAACTGCATTTCGTTGTCTCTGTACTGTACACTGCACAATGACAATTATAGATTGAATTGAATAGAATTGAATTGTTTAAGGCAATTGAAGAAATTATCTCTTTAAAATTTGACATGCTCTTTGCCTTTGGAATATAGCTGACTTCAAATAAATTGATCAATGATGCAAATTTTGAAATTTCCTTTAGTTCCGAAGGAAAAATGAACGGGAAATATTGGTCTTTGCATTCAGTTCATTGTATAGCCGGTTATTTTACATAAGCACAAATGTCGTTAGTAAGTCAGCTTCTGACCAAGTCCAATATCACATGTCAATAGCTCTCCTCAATGACCAGTACTTCAGTGCTATTTGCCTTTGCACTGCTTTGTTTTTCATACCTTTGAAACAGATCTTGTATGTGCTAATTTGAAATTGACTTGCTTCTCTTGGCCTGCAGGCATTCAGGATTAAGCCAGAGAACAAGTATTTCTGATACATATCTTGCATGAACATGTCATGATCAGAGCAAGCTTATTTTGTTTAAAATCCTGATCCTTGAGTATCACATTTTCTGATTCCTTCTTTTACCCTACCGTGCATGATTACGCAAGCATTGGGTCCCTCCGTTGGAAAACTCCAACGATTCTATACCGAATGCAGTGCGACCGGTTGCATAGTAATAAGTGACTGGCAATGCCAATAGACAATAGACAACAGACAATAGACAATATGTAAAGGAGTAGGCCATTTGGCCCTTTGAGCCATCATCGCCATTCACTGTGATCATGGCTGATCACCCACATTCAGTTCCCCGTTCCTGCCTTCCTACCATATCCCCTGACTCCGCTATCTTTAACAGCTCTATCTAAGTCTCTCTTGAAAGCATCCAGAGAATTGGGCTCCACTGCCTTCTGAGGCAGCGAATTCCACAGATTCACAACTTTGGGTGAAAACGTTTTTCCTCCTCTCCATTCTAAATGGTCTACCCCTTATTCTTAAACTGTGGTCCCTGGTTCTGGACTCCCCCAACCTCGGGAACATGTTTCCTGCCTCTAGCATGACCAAAACCTTAATAATCTTATATGTTTCAATAAGATATCCTCTCATCCTTCTAAATTGGAAGCCCTGCTGCTTGGATGTCAAGCTCCTAAATTGTATCCACAGGAAACATTCTGAGGAAATGTGTAACAACTGAGTGGCAGTCTGGGCCTTTAAAGATGAGATGAAACAAAGGTAAAGGGTGGAAGGTCGAACATTCCTTGAGTGTGATGACAACTCCAGAAAACTGCAACCACAAGACGATCAAAGTAGGTTGAAGCACACAGTGGCTGGAATGAAGAGGCTGTAAATGTGCCTGCACCATCTCAGTGTCTGTCCCTGTGATTCAGATGATTTGTGTTCCTGTTTGGAACTAACAAATTTCAGGTCAATAACGAGTGACTAAAAAATAAAGTCTTGTAGAGCAATTCAAAAAAGTTAAAGCTAATAAATGAAAGAAAAATATTCACCAATTCATAACCAGATATGTCACATGTCTTATAACCTGAAATGAAACTGCTTTTCACTATATTTATCTTCTCAGACCTTTACTTCATCTGACCTTATACCATATCAGCACAAGCATCGATTTCCAGATTTGATCTTCTACCAGGTCAGGTCCAGCTTCCATAATTAGATTTGTCCGGAATAGCCTCGCTCCCTGCAAGTTGTTAGAGTCTGCCTTTAATCATTCTATGTCACAGCACAAAAAAATACACCTTTGACAAGCCCCAGCCCCAGTCCCATTCCAATCCCTTGTACATCCCATCTTTACCACGACTTTTTATTGTGGTCCATAAATTTGGTAACTGAGTGAATTTGTCCATTTTAATCAAAGAGATATAATTCTATCTGATGTTTGATCGTCATAATAATAATGCTCTGAGTTTCCAGGGATTTTGAAAAGTTAGTGAATGGATTTACTTTGATGATGTCTGCCATTATTAGGTTTAAATTTAGAATAATTATTGTCACATGCACCAAGGTATTGTGAAAAGCTTCCATTTGCATGCTATCTAATCAGATCAGATAATAATATACATAAATACAATCAAGCCAAACTCAAATATATTAGATAGAGCAAAGGGGGAGATAGAGTGCAGAATGTAGTTCTCAGCAATGGGGAAGAGATGATTCAGATATTTCATGAGCCTTTAGAAAGCTTGATAACAGAAGGGAAGAAACCATTCTTGAGTCTGGTGGTAAACACTTTCATGCTTCTGTACCTTCTGCCCAACATGAGCAGGGAGAAGAAAGAAAAGAAGAAAGAAAAGAAGAAAGAAAAGAAGAAAGAAAAGACAAAACTTTGATTATGTTGACTGTTTTCCGAGGCAGTGTGTATAGTAGGAGTCAACTGTGGGAAATTTGGTCTGCGGTGGACTATGCTACATCTACAACTCTCTACAATTTCTTGTGGCCTTGGGCTGAGCTGATCCCAAACCAAGCTGTGATACAATCTGACAGTATGCCTTCTGTAGAAGTTTATAAGGGTCATTGGAGACATTGCGAATTTCCTCAGGAAGTGGAAGCAACGGTGTGCCTCCTTGGCTGTTGCATCAATGTGGTGCATTCCTGATCGATCATTGGCAATGTTGACATCAAGGAACTTGAAGCTTTCAACAATTTCCACTTTGGCACCATTGATGATGATTGGGGCATGTACGCTGCCATACCTCCTGAAGCTGATAACTAACTCAATTATCTTGGTGACATTATGGGAAAGGTTTAGGAAGGAACTGCAGATGATGGTTTAAACCAAAGATGGACACCAAAAGCAGGAGTAACTCAGCGGGTCAGACAGTATCTCTGGAGAAAAGGTAAAGGTGACATTTCATGTTGAGTCTGAAGATGCATCTCGACCCAAAACTTTACCCATTCCTTTTCTCCAGAGATGCTGTCTGACCTGCTGAGTTACTCCAGCTTTTTATGTCTATTATGGGAAAGGTTGTTGTCTTGACACCATGTTACTAAATTCTCTATCTCCTTCCTGTACTCAGTCTCATCATTGTTCATGATCTGGCCCACCACAATGTTGTCATTGGCAAACTTGTAGATGGAGTTCAGAAAGTCAAGGACCCAGGGGCAGAGGTGGAAGCTGATTCCTAGGTCCAGGAGTTTGGAGATGAGTTGATGGCAGGGTTATATTTGATATAAAGGGGTCAATGTAAATCTTTGTTGTCTAGGTGTTCCAGAGATGAGTTTATGGAATGGGAGATCAGGCTGCTGTTTATTGATTTCAGCTCTGCCTTTAACACTGTCATCCCCGCTAGCTTGATCACCAAACTCAGCGGACTTGGCATCTCCACCTCCCTCTGCAACTGGACACTGGATTTCCTTACCAACAGACCACAGTCTGTTAGGGTCAACAACCTCACCTCCTCCACTATAACACTGAACACCGGCGTGCCACAAGGCTGTGTGCTCAGCCCTCTCCTCTACTCCCTCTTCACCCATGACTGCATCCCTAAGAATGGCTCCAACGCCATCATTAAATTTGCCGACGACACCACGGTGGTAGGACTGATCAGTGACAACGACGAGTCAGCCTATAGGGAGGAGGTCCAGCACCTGGCAGTCTGGTGTGCCAACAATAACCTCGTCCTCAACTCCATGAAGATGAAGGAAATTATTGTTGACTTCAGGAAGAACAGAGGGGGGCAGACATACCCCCATCCATATAAACGGGACTGAGGTGGAGCGCGTCTCCAACTACAAATTCCTCGGGGTACACATCTCGGAGGATTTGTCCTGGTCCCTCAATACCTCCAAACTGATCAAGAAGGCGCAGCAGCACCTTTACTTCCTGAGGAGGCTCACGAAAGCTCACCTGTCCCCCCAGATCCTGACCAACTTTTACCGCTGTACCATCGAAAGCATCCTGACCACCTGCATCATGGTATGGTACAGCAGTTGCACGGTAGCTGACAGGAAGGCACTACAACGGGTGGTGAAGACCGCTCAGTACATCATCGGTGCCCCGCTCCCTGCAATGGATGCCCTCCACCGAAAACGGTGTCTGAGACGGGCCGGGAAGATCATCAAGGAACCCTCCCACCCTAACCATGGACTGTTTGCCCTCCTCCCATCAGGGAGGCGGTACAGAAGCCTCAGGTCTCGTACAAGTAAGATGAGGAACAGCTTCTTTAACAACACTATCACATTGCTGAACTCGGAGAACCGCCGATAGATTTCTCCAGTCTCTCCGTCCACATTGTTTGCTCATTCTGCATTCTGTATTTTATTCTGTATTTTATTCTGTATATTGTTCTTGTTCTGTGTTTTTATTTCTATATTGCAACATTGCTACGAGCAGACGCTAGACTGCATTTTGTTGTACCCATACTTGTATCTGTGCAATGACAATTAAAGTTGAATTGAATTGAGATGGTGTATTTGCTGTGGAGCTCTTGCAACAGTAAGCAAACTGCTGTGGATCAAAGCTGGCTGGGAGAATGGAAGTTAATATGCACCATCACTAGTCTTTCAAATTACTTAATGATGGTGGATGTTAGAGCAACTGGATAGTAGTCATTAAGGCACACTACCTTAGTTTTCTTTAGCAATGGGATGATGGTGTTTTTTTAAATAAGGTGGCGACGTCAGAATGGAGTAGTGAGAGGTTAAAGGCTCTGCAAAGGTCGTAGATAGATTTCTTGTTCCACTCAGGATTTGAACATCACTTGGGAGTGGAACGCAGGGTTATTTTATGGTTTCCAGTTGGGAACATACATATTGTCTTCTTTGGTGTGCAGTCTTTCTCATACTTGCTGATTAAGTCTGTGACAGCAGCAGCATATTCATAGAACATAGAAGCATGCAGCCACAAGAACATGTCCTTTGGCCCACAATGTCTGTGCTGAACATGATGCCATTCCAACTCTTATCTGCCTGCATATAATCCATATCCCTCCATTCCCTGCATATCCATATGCCCATCCAAAAATCTCTGAAATGCCAGTATTGTTTCTGCCTCAACCACTACCCCCAGCACCACATTCCAGGCACACAGCAGAGTTTAAAACTTGCCCCAAACATCTCCTCTAAACTTTGCCCTTCTCATCTTAAAGCTATGGCCTGAGTATTAGATTTTTCTGTCCTGAGAAAATGGTTCTGACTAACTACCCTCTCTATGCCTCTCATAATTTAGGTCCCCCACCACAATCTGAGTCTGTCCAACCTCTCCTTGCAGTTAATGTTCCCGGATCCAGGCATTACCAGCATCTGCAGTTCCTTCCTACACAGTTAGTTTAGAGATACAGCGCGGAAACAAGTCCGTGCCGACCAGCGATCCCCACATATTAACACTATCCTACACACACACTATAGACAATTTTTACATTTACCAAGCCAATTAACCTGTACGTCTTTGGAGTGAGTTACTCTGTTATTCTGGTAAACCTCCTATGCACCTTGTCTAAGCCCACACATGGTTCCTGTAACAGGGTGACTAGGACTGCATGCAAAACTCCAAATGCAGCCTAACTAAAGTCCAATAAAGGTGTGCCATGACTTCCTGACTCTTATACTCAATGACCGCATAAATGAAAGCAAGCATAACATATGCTTTATTTACCACTCTATCTACACGTGTTTGCACTTTCAGGGCATTATAGACTTGGTCTGCAAGAACCTGGTGTTCATTTAGGCTGTTAAGGATTATTCCAATAATTGTATATTTTCCCGTAAGGTTGATTTCCCAAAGTGCAACACGTCAATTTGCTTGGATTAAATTCCATCTGCTGTTTCTCTGCCCATTTCTTTTATGTTCCATTGATGATTTTTTAATGTGTAAAGGTCACAA
Source organism: Malacoraja senta (assembly GCA_038087875.1). Lineage (NCBI taxonomy): Eukaryota > Metazoa > Chordata > Chondrichthyes > Rajiformes > Rajidae > Malacoraja > Malacoraja senta. Next base: position 20,871,614 of record CM075977.1, on the reverse strand, counting down.
CATTGTTTTGGCGATACTGTTGCCTTTGACGTGTATTTTTGCTGGATTTGGTGCTGCATGGCTTTCTTATCTCTTATCTCAATCTAGGTGATGAGATTGTGTCAACTTCTAACTATTCCCTTCTATTTATTTTCAGACTATATCACTGCGTAAACAATATAATTGTTCCTCATTGTTCCCTTCTATCCATAACCTTTGACAAAGGACAAAGGACATTTATTGTCACATACACCAATTGGTGTAGTGAAATTTGAGTCACCATGCAGCACATATAAGATAAACACAACACTTTATAATTTAACATAAAACATAAAAAACATCCCCCCACAGCGGAATCAACGTTTCCCACTGTGAGGGAAGGCACCAAAGTTCAGTCCTCTTCCTCTGTTCACCCGTGGTCGGGGCCTATTGAAGCCTCCGCAGTCGCCACTAAGGTGGCCCCGATGTTTCAGGCCGGCGAACAGAAGAACACTCTCAGCGGCTCCCGAAGTCCATAGGCCGAGCTGGGCCGAGATTCAACGCTGCCGACCTCGGCGAGAGATCCCAGGTTCCGCAATGTCAAAGTTAGCACCGCCCTCGGCTGGAAGTTCCACAGACCACAGCTCCACAGTGTTAAAGTCGGCAGTCCCAGTACCCCGGAGCTCCAACACAGCGATTCCCGGTAAGGCATCGCTTCGCTCCGCGATGGAATCCAGTGCTGCGCCGCTGCTGAAGATGAAACTCTGGCCGGTCTCTGGCAGGAAAGGCCACGCCAATCGAGATGGTAGGCCGCGAGGAGGGGGCGAAGATGCAGCTCGGAGGATAGACGCATCCTCGACCTGGAAGTGACTAAGAAAAATGGTTTCCACTCCCCCTACATAAAAAAGACTAAAGACCTCCAAAAACAAACTTTAAAACAGACAAAAAATAACAAAAAAGGATGAGAGGACAGACAGCTGCAGGCGAGGCAGCCACACTCGATGGCGCCACTAGGTCAGTTTATTCTCACATGTACCAGTTAAGGTACAGTGAAATTTGAGTTACCATACTAAGTAAAAAGCAACAAGATACACAACCACATACAAGTTAATATAAACTTCCACCACAATGAATTCCACATTCCTCACTGTGATTGAGGATAATAAAGTTTAATCTTCTTCCTATTTGTTCCCCCGCGGTCGGGGCAGTCATGCCATCTGAAATCGGGGTGATCAAAGCCCCCACAGCCGACGATCAAAGCCCCCGTCGGGGTGATCGAAACTCCCGCGTTGGGGCGGTTGAAGCACTCCGCAGCATGGAGCTTACCAGAGACCGAGGGCTTCACGACATTAAAGTCCACAGGCACCGCGGTTGGAGATTTGATCCCCGGCAAAGGGATCGCAAGCTCCGCAATGTTAAAGTCCCGCAGACTCCCGTGGCTTGGAGCTAATAACAATTGGAGAGCAATAGGTAGCAACATTTCTTGCTCAAAATAACATTCTCTTATGTATCCAGTTTACTTTATAATATTTGGTCCCAAAAATGAGTGCAAGCTACCAGAACAGCAAACTGGAAAGGTAGATGAGCATGACGAGGAGATATATGTCCCCCAGGCAGAACCAGCAAGTAGGGAAATTAGATTTGGAAAATCTATTTTGGGTTACTCAGGCTATTCCAGTAATTTTTTTGCAGATTAGTGACCAGCTTTGGATGATGCTCAACACAGCTGGACATTTGTTTAACAAATGTATTATTGAGGATATTGGTGTGTACCTACCGACGACTATCATTGTGCACATCATTGATAGAAAACAGGGATTTGATGATACTTGGCTGACTTTGACAGTGGAATTAATACACCATCTTAAATTTCATTCCACTCGTAAGTTCTAGAGTAAAAAAGTTGCCAGCTTTGAATATCAAGGGAACTCTCACTGGCAGAACTGAATTTTTGTGTTCTACTTGCAAGCAGAACATTTATTAGTACGGGTTGATTTGAACGGGTGTCAGGGGTTATGGGGAGAATGCAGGAGAATGGGGTTAGGAGAGAGAGATAGATGAGCCATGATGAATGGCGGAGTAGTCTTAATGGGCCGAATGGCCAATTCTACTCCAATACTTTTGAACATTAAATTATTTATGTACAAATTAATGTATCAGCTTGTATCTTTGGAAATATCCATATATAATTTAAATGTTAGGAACACATCTGTATGAGGACCATTGGATAGGGGTTTTGATATTTTAATCAGAAGACTCATCCCAGTTTGTCAAAGGGTGCTGTTTGATCAAGACACATAGATCAAATCTGTAACCAAACACTTGAAGGGCCTGTCCCACTATGGCGAGTTTATTTGCGAGTTGAGGAGAGTGTCATGGTCCTGTCGCATTGCCGCAAATTTGGCATCCTTCGACTAAGTAGAACATCTCCTACGACCTCCTTCAACTATGTAGAGAGCCTCCTACGAATATGTAGAAGACCTCCTTCGACTATGTAGAAGACCTTCTTTGACCTCCTTCGACTATGTTGAAGACTAGCTTCGATTTAATCGGCGATGCTCTTGCGAAAATTGGACTCGACAACCTTCGATTACCATCAATCACCTACGGTAACATGCCAACCTACTATGACCTACTTAGACTAAACCTACGAGTAAAAAAGTATTGATTTTTTTCCATGCTGACCAATTTTTACTTGCATAAAGTTTTTCAGCCTGCTGAAAAATTTTCCTCGACCAAACTGAGGCCGCGAGTAGTAACCACTATGCGGGAACCCCTCTCGACCATGAAGGAGTCTTACCAGTGACCACCTATGACCACATGTCAACCATGCTGCGAGCTTGTGGCGCGCGCAAACTCTCCTAAACTCGCAGATAAACTCGCCATAGTGGGACAGGTCCTTAATGCTTCTGCTACTTGTCATTCAAGAGAGCACAGAAGAGTGATACGTATTGCATTTAAGAGGCAATCTGTTAATCCTCAACTATATGTTCATGATCAATGATTCCATATAAGGTCAAATATTAGTTGCACAGTTCTGATTCAGTTCCCTACCTGAAACATTGTCTATCCATGTCCATCCTGACCCATTGTGTTGCTCCAGCACTTTGCGTTCTATTTAAGATCCCAGCGTCTGCAGTTCTAAATTATAATGGTTTGAATCAATATATCAGGATGCAAGTTTAATTATATCAGTCTTGTTTGGCCAGCCCAAGGCCAAACAAAGTAATTGTCCCAACCTCATATAGTAAAATAATGCAAACATTGAGTTATAACATGCCCATGAAACTGGCATCATTGGAATAGAAATCGGTTATGATCTATTTTCTGGCTCTTGTCCAAGAATTGCAGGCTATACAAGACAAACCAGACCCTGAGGCTGATCCAAGACAGGGCCTTATGTTTCACTTCCATAATTATAATGGCCATCTTGTCCCTTCTACATTTAAGAAGGGCATATATATAGCAAAAATATTTTATCAGCAGCAGTCCTTAGGTATTTTTTGGAAGCCAGATGGCTATCTGGCCACATCCCTTAATAAAGCCATGTGGCTGAAAAGAGCATTCAAGCTTGTCTTGGCTCTGCACCAACCTTTCATAATAAATAGGATATTTTTTCATTGGTGTCTGTGTGTGTAATTGCAATGGTTCCACTGAGTTTTGCTGTCAGATATCTCAGTTCCAATTTCAAGGGGCATGATATCTGTATCATTCAGCCGCAAGCAACCCTGAAAACTTAACCCACTGTCCAGCTGCACATGCTTCAGGGGCCTATGGTTGCGGGAGATATGCCACAGAAATTGATACTATTTGTGTTTAAGAAGATCTTAAGAACAACAAGCATATTGGATAATTTTAGTTTAGTTTAGTTTAAATATACAGCGCAGAAACAGGCCCTTCGGCCCACCGGGAGCGCGTCGACCAGCGATCCCCGCATATCAACACCTACACACACTAGGGACAATTTTTACATTTACCAAGCCAATTTACCTACATACTCGTACATCTTTGGAGTGTGAAAGGAAACCAAAGATCTCGGAGAAAACCTACGCAGGTCATGGGGAGAACGTACAAACTCCGTACAGACAGCACCCATAGTTGGGATTGAACCTGGGTCTCTGGTGCTGCAAGGCAGCAACTCTTCTGTTGTGACACTGTGTCTCCCTCTCCCCAATTTTATCCATGGTTCTTGATTTTCAATATACTTCTACAAACCTCTGATCTCTTTATTTATTGTGCATAAGGTTTGCAGACAACTGAAGATAAATGCTATTAGTTCATATTCAATAAGGACTTAAAATAAATATTGATCTATGAAGCCAATTTCTTCAATGCTTTTGCTTGAAATTGGATCTTAAATGTAATGCATGTTTTGTTTGTGTTTATTGCTTGCCCATTGGGAAATTGGAGCTCCATGGTGCTATTAATTTCTGGTTGTATCTAGTGCACGTGAGGATGTCATTAATATATGCAATACCAACTCATTAGTTACTGACAGATATTCAGACAAAAACTTGCTTCTTACAATCTTTATAAATAACACACTGTTTGTTACGGAGTAGATCACACTGCATGGTGGCACAGTAGTCTAGTCACTTGAATTTATTAAAACTCAGGGCGGTGATCAAGACATCCATGCATTAATAACTCCAGGTAGATCGGTGCTATAAATGGTGACATGGGGAAACCATATCACTGGCCATGAACACATCACTTACTAACATGGGAGGAGACTCCCTTAAGTCTTTGATAAAACCCTCTCCTCAATCCCTCACTTCAGGTTCTTGCCCTCGCTCCCCCAATTTTTCCATCTCCATGGCAGTCCATGGCTGCTAATCTGCAGCAGGCTGCATGTGAATGAGAGGGAAGCTTATTGCAGCTTCCATTTGTGAAAGAACGTAAATTAGTGTAAACATTTGTTAAAGTAAAGATTTGTGGTCTTTTGGTGACCCTGATTTGTGATTAGTTTAAAATATAGCAAATATGAACTATAATCTCTGAGCACAAAATTTATGAATAAGATATCTGGGCATGTTTTTCTCACCTTTGATAACCTGTCTCACACCCTCAGCCTCTGCAGTTATTGGCGAATGGGAAAGAATATGGAGGGCGATTTTTGTTTTGTTTAGTTTCTCTCCATCTGCTAAAATATCCACCAAATCTGGAAGAATATAATTTCAACAAGGTCTCTTTCACTTAAGTTATGAGTACCAAATAGAATTGCCAGCACCAGGTTCATTTTTGCTGCCATGACAAGATGGGCCATTTAAAAACGTTTGTATGACAGTATGATTAAAGTCGGTCAATCACCAATAAGCAAGCAGCCCTTAACTGCGCACAAGTGTATATTTGCTACTAGCTCTCTTTCTGTACAATTTTCTTTGGACTTACATTTCAAAATTGGTTTAAAATTATGGTCTCCAGTTGAGAGCTGCTACTATATGATAAAAACCAAACTGCTGGAGGAACTCAGCGGGTCGATTGGGATGGGCGCAGGGAGAATAATATTTGACGTTTGAGATAGTTGAGACCCTGTAATACGACTGTCTCCAGCCATTGTTGTACGTGTATTTTAAATGGACCCTTTATTCATTCTGACCACCAATTTCTTGATCCAGTTTGATCTGCGACTTCCTAAAGAGGGAGATAAATTGACCTTAATGTAATGGAAAATGCCACTTTGCACCATTCCCTAAGAGAAGATGTATCATATTTCATATGGGGCAATTTTTATTGGGCAAATATTTCAAAATGTATTACCAGAATTCACGATTCTCATTATTCTCAGTTATCAGGATTCATTGATACACCTTAAGCTCAGCTCTGCTTCTGAATTCCATATGGTGTCTTCTGAGATTCTCCAACATTCAAATGAATGTGGTCTTAATCGAGAGAATGGAAGGAAAAAAATGAATTGTATATATTGTACTTATATATTATATAAGTGAAATTATAATGGCAGTCTTTACGACGTTCTCAAAGTCCAACTTCAATAGCCATTACTCCACGGGGATGGTTCGGAGGTATAGTTTACTCACTCACGACACAGTTAAAACAGTAAAAACGAATCTTCCAAACATTGTTTCTTGATCAATTGGTCTTTTATTGAAGTAATACATAGCAAATAAATAATCCGTCACTTTCCGTTCTTAATCGCTGTTCCATTCATGTCATACAAATCATATGAAAGTTTCTTCTTATAAAAGTATGTCGTCTCATTAACTTGTAAGTGTGTCGTGATCATGTCGTGTGTGTGGTAAAAAACTATATTCTCCCCATCCTTCAGACCCAACTGACTCCTAATCTATGTGTCTGCGCTAGTCTCCTCTAGAAATAGACACACCCCTTCTACGTATCAAAGCCCACCTACAATAGTACAGACAGATAAATATTAAAAATATTAAAATTTTTAGACATGGCTATAATATACTGACTTAAGCTTAGAGGCTCCTACAGAATCATTTCATCTTGTTACATTCCGTTTAGTAAATTAAATTTTAAAGCTTTTATTTTTAATTATTCAAAACAATTTTAATATTATGAAATGCCTTTCATGTGCAAACTTGTACAATGACCGGACACCAATTAAAGGCTATCCGGGCATTTTGGGGTGGAGAGGGTTGGTGGTGATGCTCAGAGGTACATATTCTGAAGCTTTTTGATACTTGATTGATTGATTGACAGACATATATCATGGAAACAGGGACTTCAGCCCATCATCCAGACTGACAATCGATTAGCCATTTACGCTAGATTTAAGTTATCCCAGTTCCTGCATATTAGGGGCAATTTACAAAGACCAATTGACCTACAACCCACATGTCTTTGGGATATGGGAGGAATCTGGAGTACCCACGGAAAACCCACATGGTCACAGGGTGAATGTGCAAACTCCACACAGACAGCACCCGAGATCAGTATCAAACCAGGGTCTCATGCTGTATAGAAACATAGAAACATAAAAAATAGGTGCAGGAGGAGGCCATTCGGCCCTTCGAGCCAACACCGCCATTCATTGTGATCATGGCTGATCGTCCCCAATCAATAACCCGTGCCTGCCTTCTCCCCATATCCCTTGATTCTACTAGCCCCTAGAGCTCTATCTAACTCTGTCTTAAATCCATCCAGTGACTTGGCCTCCACTGCCCTCTGTGCCAGGGAATTCCACAAATTCACAACTCTCTGGGTGAAAAAGTTTTTTCTCACCTCAGTCTTAAATGACCTCCCCTTTATTCTAAGACTGTGGCCCCTGGATCTGGACTCGCCCAACATTGGGAACATTTTTCCTGCATCTAGCTTGTCCAGTCCTTTTATAATTTTATGTTTCTATAACATGCCCATTCATCCTTCTAAACTCCAGTGAATAGAAGCCTAGTCTTTTCAATCTTTCCTCATATGACAGTCCCGCCATCCCAGGGATCAATCTCGTGCACCTACCCTGCACTGCCTCAATCACAAGGATGTCCTTCCTCAAATTAGGAGACCAAAACTGTACACAATACTCCAGATGTGGTCTTACCAGGCCCTATACAACTGCAGAAGAACCTCTTTACTCCTATACTGAAATCCTCTTGTTATGAAGGCCAACATTCCATTAGCTTTCTTCACTGCCTGCTGTACCTGCACGCCAACTTTCAGTGACTGGTGTACAAGGACCCCAGGTCTCGCTGTACCTCCCCCTTACCTAACCTAACATCATTGAGATAATAATCTGCCCTCTTGTTTTTGCCACCAAAGTGGATAACCTCACATTTATCTATATTGTACTGCATCTGCCACGCATCTGCCCACTCACTCAACCTGTCCAGGTCACCCTGCAACCTCGTAACATCCTCTTCACAGTTCACACTGCCGCCCAGCTTTGTGTCACCCGCAAACTTGCTAGTGTTGCTCCTAATTCCCTCTTCCAATTCATTAATATATATGGTAAACAGTTGCGGCCCCAACACCGAACCTTGCGGCACTCCACTCGCCACTGCCTGCCATTCTGAAAAGGACCCATTCACTCATACTCTTTCCTTCCTGTCTGCCAACCAATTTTTTATCCATGTCAACACCCTACCCCCCAATACCATGTGCTCTAATTTTAGTCACCAGTCTCCCGTGCGGGACCTTATCAAAGGCTTTCTGAAAGTCTAGATACACTACATCCACTGACTCCCCTTCATCCTTTTTGCTTGTCACATCCTCAAAAAATTCCAGAAGATTAGTCAAGCATGATTTCCCTTTCATAAATCCATGATGACTTGGACTAATCCTTTTACTGCTATCCAAATGCCCCATTATTACCTCTTTAATAATTGACTCCATCATCGTTCCCACCACCATAGACAGGCCAACTGGTCTGTAATTCCCCGTTTTCTCTCTCGCTCCTTTCTTGAAAAGTGGGATAACGTTAGCCATCCTCCAAACCACAGGAACTGATCCTGAATCTATTGAACATTGGAAAATAATCACCAATGTGTTCACTTTTTCTAGAGCCACCTCCCTGAGGATCCTGGGATGCAGACCATCAGGCTCAGGGGATTTATCATCCTTCAGTCCCATTAGCCTATCCAATACTATTTCTCGCCCAATGAAAATTTCTTTCAGTTCCTCTACCCCCTTAGATCCTCTGTCCTCCAGTACTTCTGGGAGATTGTTTGTGTCTTCCTTAATGAAGAAAGACCCGAAGTATCTGTTCAACTTTTCTGCCATTTCCTTGTTCCCCATAATAATTTCACCCATGTCTGCCTTCAAGGGACCCACATTTGACTTTGCTATTCTTTTTCCATTAACATATCTAAAGAAGCTTTCACTGTCCTTCATTATATTCCTGGCCAGCTTCCCCTCGTACTTCATCATTTCAGCCCATATTGCCCGTTTTGTTTCCTTCTTTTGTCCGATGAATGTTTCCCAATCCTCTGGCTTCCGGCTACTCTTTGCTGTGTATGAGGCAGAGACTCTACCAGCTGCACCACTGAGCCTCCACTAGGCCTTCCTGATGAGGCAAGGGTACATGTAGGTAGGTGGCAAGCCAAAGGGAGCTCTATTCAGCCCATTAGATTGTCAGAGTACTCATGAATAAAAGATGTATCTATTAAATAAGCATGTAGTCAACCTCAAATTGTTGATATCCAAAAAAGATTGTACAGATCATTCTGCTCCATGCAGAACTCACTGACTTCATCCATTTCACCACTAACTTCCATCCGGCACTCAAATTCACCTGGATCATATCCGACATCTCCCTACCTTTTCTAGATATCACCATCTCCATTGCAGGTAACAGACTACTGACCGACATCTACTGCAAACCCACTGACTCCCATGGCTATTGGGACTACACTTCTTCCCAACCTGCTTCCTGTAAGGACTATATCCCCAACTCCCAATTCCTCAGACTACACCGCATCTGCACCCTGGATGAGATGTTCCAAACCAGGGCATCGGAGATGTCGTCATTCTTTAGGGAACGGGGGTTCCCCTCTTCTACTATAGATGAGGCTCTCACCAGGGTCTCCTCTATATCCCACAGCTCCGCTCTCACTCCCCATCCCCCTACTCGTAACAAGGACAGAGTCCCCCTTGTCCTCACCTTCCACCCTACCAGCCGTCGCATATAACATATAATCATCCGACATTTTCGCCACATCCAACGGGATCCCACCACTGGCCACATCTTCTCATCTCGCTCCAATGGGCTGAGGAGCCGTTGGAGCGAGATGAGGAGTTTCCGGGCGGTGAGTTATAAACTCGAACGTGGGGCTTTACTCCACAGAGGCTGAGGAGCTGTTGGAGCGAGAGGAGGAGCCCAATCTGTAATGTTCCACACTTCAGGGGAAGTGGTCTGGAGGAAGCCGCTGATTCGTTGAAGTGGACTAGAGAAAGCAGCTGATTGGGAGAAACCCCAGATTTGCATTTCTGCTTTCTGGTTAAGGGTACAGTGAGTTAAGGGTACAGTGAGTTAAGGGGACAGTGAGTTAAGGGGACAGTGAGTTAAGGGGACAGTGAGTTAAGGGGACAGTGAGTTAAGGGGACAGTGAGTTAAGGGGACAGTGAGTTAAGGGGACAGTGAGTTAAGGGGACAGTGAGTTAAGGGGACAGTGAGTTAAGGGGACAGTGAGTTAAGGGGACAGTGAGTTAAGGGGACAGTGAGTTAAGGGGACAGTGAGTTAAGGGCACAGTGAGTAAGGGGACAGTGAGTTAAGGGGACAGTGAGTTAAGGGGACAGTGAGTTAAGGGGACAGTGAGTTAAGGGCACAGTGAGTAAGGGGACAGTGAGTTAAGGGGACAGTGAGTTAAGGGGACAGTGAGTTAAGGGTACAGTGAGTAAGGGGACAGTGAGTTAAGGGGATAGTGAGTTAAGGGGACAGTGAGTCAAGGGGACAGTGCTTTATAGTAAAGGTACAGTTAAAGGATTAAGATTTCTATAGTGTGAGAGAGTTGATTTAATTTGGGGGCAAGCCATGTCAGTTGAGATCGGCCCCATGGTTTGCTCATCCTGCAAAGATGAGCAAATCATCTTTGGGAGATCAGGGATATGGTTGGTGTCCCTGGTGACTACATTTGCAGGAAGTGTGTCCAGCTGCAGCTCCTGGCAGACCGCATTGAACGATTGGAGCTGCGGTTGGATTCATACTGGAGCATCCACGATGCTGAGAATGTCGTGAATAGCACGTACAGTGAGTTGGCCACACCGCAGGTAAAAGTTAAGCGGACAGAAAGGGAACGGGTGGCCATTAGCCAGCGTAGCAGTAGGCAGGTAGTGCAGGAGTCCCCTGCGATCATCTCCCTCCTAAACAGATATACCATTTTGGATACTGTTGGGGGAGATGGCTCATCAGGGGAAGGCAGCAGCAGCCAAGTTCATGGCACCATGGGTGGCTCTGCGGCACAGGAGGGGAGGAAAGAGAGTGGAAGGGCCATAGTAATAGGGGATTCAATTGTGCGGCCGCAAACGAGACTCCAGGATGTTATGTTGCCTCCCTGGTGCAAGGGTCAAGGATGTCACTGAATGGCTGCAGAACATTCTGGAGGGGGAGGGTGAACAGCCAGCTGTCATGGTGCACATTGGCACAAACGATATAGGTAAAAACGGGATGAGGTCCTACAAGGGGAATTTAGGGAGCTAGGAGATAAACTTAAAAGTAGGACCTCAAAGTTAATAATCTCTGGATTATTGCCAGTGCCACGTGCTAGTCAGAGTAGAAATAGGAGGATATTGCAGATGAATACATGGCTTGAAAAATGGTGCAAGGAGGAGGGATTCAAATTTCTAGGGCATTGGAACCAGTTCTGGGGGAGGTGGGACCAGTACAAACAGGACGGTCTGCACCTGGGCTGGAATGGAACCAATGTCCTTGGGGATGTGTTTGCTAGTGGTATCGGGGAGGATTTAAACTAATGTGGCAGGGGAATGGGAGCATGAGTAGAGAGACAGAGGGGTGTAAAATGAGGGTAGAAGCAACAGGTAGCAAGGTGAAAAGTAAAAGTGGCAGGCAGAAAAATCCTGGGCAAAAATCAAAAAGGGCCACTTTTCAACATAATTGTAAAAGGGGTAAAAGTGTTGTAAAAACAATCCTAAAGGCTTTGTGTCTCAATGCAAGGAGCATTCATAATAAGGTGGGTGAGTTGAATGTGCAGATAGTTATTAATGAATATGATATAGTTGGGATCACGGAGACATGGCTCCAGGGTGACCAAGGCTGGGAGCTGAACATCCAGGGATATTCAATATTCAGGAGGGATATTCAGAAAGGAAAAGGAGGTGGCGTAGCGTTGCTGGTTAGAGAGCAGATTAACGCAATAGAAAGGAAGGACATTAGCTTGGAGGATGTGGAATCGATATGGGTAGAGCTGCGAAACACTAAGGGGCAGAAAACGCTAGTGGGAGTTGTGTACAGGCCACCTAACAGTAGTAGTGGAGTTGGGGATGGCATCAAACAGGAAATTAGAAATGCGTGCAACAAAGGTAAAACAGTTATAATGGGCGACTTCAATCTACATATAGATTGGGTGAATCAAATTGGCAGGGGTGCTGAGGAAAAGGATTTCTTGGAATGTATGCGGGATAGTTTTCTAAACCAACATGAAGAGGAACCAACGAGAGAACAGGCTATTCTAGACTGGGTATTGAGTAATGTGGAAGGGATGGTTAGCAGTCTTGTTGTGCGTGGCCCCTTGGGCAAGAGTGACCATAATATGGTTGAGTTCTTCATTAGGATGGAGAGTGACATTGTTAATTCAGAAACAAGGGTTCTGAACTTAAAGAAGGGTAACTTTGAGGGTATGAGACGTGAATTGGCCAAGATAGACTGGCAAGTGATTCTTAAAGGGTTGACGGAGGATATGCAATGGAAGGCATTTAAACACTGCATGGATGAACTACAACAATTGTTCATCCCAGTTTGGCAAAAGAATAAATCAGGGAAGGTAGCGCATCCGTGGATAACAAGGGAAATCAGGGATAGTATCAAAACAAAAGATGAAGCATACAAATTAGCCAGAAAAAGAAGCCTACCAGAGGACTGGGAGAAATTCAGTCCAGTAGAGGAGGACAAGGGGCTTAACAAGGAAAGGGAAAATAGATTATGACAAAAAAAACTGGCAGGGAACATAAAAACTGAATGCAAAAGTTTATTTTTTATTTTTTTTAAAAATATTTTTATTTTATTAGAAGTAAGTACAATTGTATACAATCATATTTTCATAATACCTTTTATGTACAGCTTCTTATTTAAAAAAAAAATTGAAATAAAGAAGAAAAAGAAAAAAGTTAGATAATGAAAAATAGAAAAATGTGAGATATATAGTGTGTGAAAAAGAAAAATAAAGAATGAAAAAAGAAAGTTGAGACATAGAAAATAGAAGAAAGAGAATAAAAGAAGAGAAGAGAAGAAAAGAAAATAGAAGGAGATCATTTATAATCTTGACCATCCGCAGTCACGGATTAGCTTTTACACCTGTTTTGCACCATATGTTTCCAGCAAAAGTTTTTATAGATATGTGAAGAGAACAAGATTAGTTAAAACAAATGTAGGGCCCTTGCAGTCGGAAACGGGTGAATTGATCATGGGGAACAAGTATATGGCAGACCAATTAAATAACTACTTTGGTTCTGTCTTCACTAAGGAAGACATAAATAATCTGCCGGAAATAGCAGGGGACCGGGGATCAAATGAGATGGAGGAACTGAGTGAAATCCCGGTTAGCCGGGAAGTGGTGTTAGGTAAATTGAGTGGATTAAAGGCTGATAAATCCCCAGGGTCAGACAGGCTGCATCCCAGAGTACTTAAGTGTAAATCACTTCAAACAGTATAAGATTTACACACATCTTTAATCAGCATATTAACTTGGCAGCATTACAAAACGAGGTGTTGTCAGTTCATCCTGGCTGCTTCAACTAACGGTGCTGGGAATGGGCGTTAGCATAAATGTTATAATGGGGTGGAGTTAGTGATGCTGGCTAAGTGTGATTGATTCACATGCATTATCAATCTACATCCTTCCCCCTAAAGATTAAATGTGGAAAGGAAGCGTATTAAACATACTCGCCATATCTGTCTGGTGGTCTACTAACACGGCCCGAGCGCGTGCGGACCCAACCATCCCCTCCCTCAACTGAAGGATGAGGCGGAGAGGCTGAAGGTGAAAATCGCACGGGAGAGGATTGTGGTGACCGAGGGGGGAAACATGCGGTGGGTGAGACCCCGTGGTTATTGGAGACCGAGGGACGTGGGGGGGTGGCAGGCATGCGGGGACGGGCGGGAGACATTGCGGAAGGCGGCTGGAACTGGAGCGGCAGAGCATAGGGATCAGCAGGCGGTGGTCGGGGCTCCTTCACAGCAAGCAGGTGCTGTCGACTTCTCCGGTAAACCGCTCCCTCACAGTCCACAAGGTACGATCGCGGCTCATCAGTCGGGCGCACAACAACGCCCAGATGAGAATGTCCAGTTGGAGTTCATAGACGGACGACCTGGCCCGGCAGTAGAGGCTGGAGTGGTCTGCTGGAACTATAGTATGACCGTTTCTGGATGTCCTGCTTCTCTTGGAGACATTGCTGGATAGTGGCGGGCTTCAACACCCGAGGGACCAGAGGCTGTTGTGCGATGAGGACCGGAGACCTCGTCACCCTCGACAGCAGCCGCTGTGCTGGTGACCCCAAGGTTCCGTCCCTTGCGATGTTTCTGAGATTCAGGAGATCGAGATAGACGTCTGACTTTGAAATGCGCGCTCCCTCCAGCAAGTGCTTGGTGCTTCTGACAGCGTGTTCAGCGAGTCCATTACTCTGTGGATACTCGGGACTGCTTGTGACGTGCTGGAAGTTCCATCGGTCGTCGAAAAGCTTGAACGAGTGGCTGGTGAACTGTGGACCATTGTCGGTTCTCAGAATGACAGGAATGCCATGGGCTGAGAAATGTCTTTTCAGCTTCTTGATGACCATCTCCAACGTGAGGGAGGTCAGTTGGTCAAGTTCAAACCAGTTGGAAAATGAGTCGACCAGAACGAGGTAGTGCTTACCGCACCATTCGAAAATGTCCGCAGCCAGCGACGACTAAGACAGTGCTGGTGGAGGTTGTTGCAGAAGGGTTTGCCGCTGCTGATGAGGTGCAAGATTGTTGCAAGTGGGGCAGGAGACTACGTGGTCCCGGATGTACGTGGCCATTCTGGGCCAGTAGAACAGATCCCGGGCGCGTGCCAGTGTGGAGTCGGCTCCTGGGTGACCGCTTCATCTTGTAGCGATGCAGGTACCACTACCTTGTGGCCCTTAACGACCACACCATCCTGAACCACCAGTTCATCGCGGACCAAGAAGTACGGCTGCACCCCTGTGGGCGTGTTGGATTGTTTGTCTGGCCAGCCTGTTTTGATGATGGATGAGAGGGCTTGAAGCGTATCATCATTAGCAGTGTGCGCGGCCAGAGTGCGCAGTTGCTTGCTGGAGGCTAGACCGACACCGAGAACCGTGAAATTCCCCCGGTCGTGTGGGTGTTGTTCGCAAGATGCTCGAGGGGCACAAGAGAGTGTGTCAGCAACATGCATGTCCTTACCCTTTGTGTAGGTAATAGAGAAGTCGTACCGCTGCAGCTGCATCATCATGCGCTGCAAACGAGCTGGAGCGGCATGGATAGGCTTGTTCAAGATTGTCACCAGTGGTTGGTGGTCCATCTCAACCATGAACGTGTTGCCATAGACGAAGTCGTGGAATTTGGAGCAGGCAAAGACGACCGCCAGCAGTTCCTTTTTGATTTGCGCGTAGTGCTGCTCCGTGTCGGTCATGGTGCGAGAGGCATATGCGACAGGTAGTAGGGTGCCATCATCAGACGGTTGCAGGCAGGCTGCGCCGAGCCCGAATTTCGAGGCATCGCAGGTGATCACCACCGGACGTTTCAGGTCGAAAAAAGTCAGGGTCGGTGCACTGGTCAGTTTTGATTTCAGAACATCGAAGGCATCCTGATGTTGCTGGAACCATGACCATGCAGTGTCCTTTTTTGTCAGCTGCCACAGTGTGGAGCTTAATTCGCTGAGGTTTGGTATGAACTTTCCGAGATAGTTTACCATGCCCAGGAAATGTTGCAGGACTTTCAAGTCAGTGGGTGCAGGCAATTCTGTGATGGCAGTAGTCTGGTAACCCTGCTTGGCAATCGTGCTTGTCAGGAACTGGGGCTGATTACCTTTGATAAAACTGTCCACAAACTGCAAGTTTCTTTTGATCCATTGAGTGACTTCCCTGGTCTCTTCGACAACAACCTAGGCAAGTTGCCTGTGTCCTACAAGATTACTATTGACCCCGATGTGACACCCGTAGTCCGCAACCCGCACAGATTGTCATTTGCCATGACTGACAGGGTTCACTCTATGCTAAAGGACATGGTCTCCAAAGGCATAATTGAAGCAGTCAGCGACCCCACCGACTGGGTCTCAACCATGATTGCCACAGTCAAGAAGGGAAAGGATGAAATCCGCCTGTGCATTAATCCCAAAGACCTGAACACTGCCATTAAGCGCCCACACCATCCCACTTCTGACACCATGTAAATCACTTCAAACAGTATAAGATTTACACACATCTTTAATCAGCACATTAACTTGGCAGCATTACAAAACGAGGTGTTGTCAGTTCATCATGGCTGTTTCAACTAACGGTGCTGGGAATGGGCGTTAGTATAAATGTTATAATGGGGTGGAGTTAGTGATGCTGGCTAAGTGTGATTGATTCACATGCATCATCAATCTACATTAAGGAAGTAGCCCCAGAAATAGTGGATGCATTAGTGATAATTTTTCAGAACTCTTTAGATTCTGGAGTAGTTCCTGAGGATTGGAGGGTAGCTAATGTAACCCCACTTTTTAAAAAGGGAGGGAGAGAGAAAACGGGGAATTACAGACCAGTTAGTCTAACATCGGTAGTGGGGAAAATGCTAGAGTCAGTTATTAAAGATGGGATAGCAGCACATTTGGAAAGTGGTGAAATCATTGGACAAAGTCAGCATGGATTTATGAAAGGTAAATCATGTCTGACGAATCTTCTAGAATTTTTCGAGGATGTAACTAGTAGAGAGGATAAGGGAGAACCAGTGGATGTGTTATATCTGGACTTTCAGAAGGCTTTTGACAAGGTCCCACATAAGAGATTAATATCCAAACTTAAAGCATACGGTATTGGGGGTTCAGTATTGATGTGGATAGAGAACTGGCTGGCAGACAGGAAGCAAAGAATAGGAGTAAACGGGTCCTTTTCAGAATGGCAGGCAGTGACTAGTGAGGTACCGCAAGGCTCAGTGCTGGGACCACAGCTATTTACAATATATATTAATGAACTGGATGATGGAATTGAATGCAACATCTCCAAGTTTGCGGATAACACAAAGCTGGGGGGTAGTGTTAGCTGTGAGGAGGATGCTAGGAGGCTGCAAGGTGACTTGGATAGGTTGGGTGAGTGGGGAAATGCATGGCAGATGCAGTATAATGTGGCAAAAACAGGAAAGTAGACTATTATCTGAATGGTGGCCGATTAGGAAAAGGGGAGATGCAACAAGATCTGGGTGTCATGGTACACCAGTCATTGAAAGTAGGCATGCAGGTGCAGCAGGCAGTGAAGAAAGCGAATGGTATGTTAGCATTCATAGCAAAAGGATTTGAGTATAGGAGCAGGGAGGTTCTACTGCAGTTGTACATGGCCTTGGTGAGGCCACACCTGGAGTATTGCGTACAGTTTTGGTCACCAAATCTGAGGAAAGACATTCTTGCCATAGAGGGAGTACAGAGAAGGTTCACCAGACTGATTCCTGGGATGGCAGGACTTTCATACGAAGAAAGACTGGATAGACTCGGCTTGTACTCGCTAGAATTTAGTAGCTTGAGGGGGGATCTTATAGAAACTTACAAGATTCTTTAGGGGTTGGACAGGCTAGATGCAGGAAGATTGTTCCCGATGTTTGGGAAGTCCAGAACAAGGGGTCACAGTTTAAGGATAAGGGGGAAGTCTTTTAGGACCAAGTTGAAAAAATCATTTTTTACACAGAGAGTGGTGAATCTGTGGAATTCTCTGCCACAGAAGGTAGTTGAGGCCAGTTCATTGGCTATATTTAAGAGGGAGTTAGATGTGGCCCTTGTGGCTAAAGGGATCAGGGGGTATGGAGAGAAGGCAGGTACAGGATACTGAGTTGGATGATCAGCCATGAACATATTGAATGGCGGTGCAGGCTCGGGGCCGAATGGCCTACTCCTGCACCTTTCTATGTTTCTATGTTTCTATCTCCTCCCCTTCCTGCTTTCCTCAGAGATCGTTCCCTCCGTAACTCCCTGGTCAATTTCTCCCTTCCCACCCAAACCGCCCCTCCCCTTTCCCTTGCAACCACAGGAAATACTACACTTGTCGCTTTACCTTGACTCCATCCAAGGACCCAAGCAGTCTTTCCAGGCGAGGCAGTGGTTCACCTGCACCTCCTCCAACCTCATCTATTGCCTCCGCTGTTCCAGGTGTCAACTGCTCTACATCAGTGAGAGCAAGCGCAGGCTTGGCGATCGCTTCGCCCAACACCTTTGCTCAGTTTGCAATAACCAACCTAATCTCCTGGTGGCTCAGCACTTCAACTCCCCCGACCTTTCTGGGCCTCCTCCATGGCCAGAGTGAGTTCCATCGCAAATTGGAGAAAAAGCACCTCATATTTTGCTTGGGTAGTTTACACCCCAGCGGTATGAACATTGACTTCCCCAATTTCAGGTAGTCCTTGCTTTCTCCTTCCTTCCCCTCCCCTTTCCAGCTCTCCCACAGCCTACTGTCCCCGCCTCTTCCTTTCATTTTAGCGCCCCCCCCAACATCAGTCTGAAGAAGGGTCTCGACCCGAAACGTCGCCTATTCCTTTGCTCCATAGATGCTGCCTCCCCCGCTGAGTTTCTCCAGGTTTTTTGTCTACCTTCGATTTTTCCAGCATCTGCAGTTCTTTCTTAAACATTCTGCTCCAATGCATTAGTTATATTCCTAAGAAACCTCGTGTTATGGAAGATTGTGTTATAAAAACAATTGTGCCAATGGGGGTAAAGAGCAAAGGGCCTAGAGAGTTCTAGATTTGAAATAACAACGATATTTCTCCTACAGGACTATCAAAACTAAAGGTCTTTTTAATAGCTACGTTTACTAAATGTTCTTTGCAATGTAGTTTCTCCTGTCCTGCTTTGATTGATGAACAATTCCCTTCCAAAAGCATTGTTTTTACTGTTGTGGCCAACTAGCTTCTTCTTCTTGCGTATGGCGTGCACAGCCTAAAGTTGTAGGTCAACTTGTTCTATTTGATATTTAGCTTGTGCACGTTGGTTGATTAACCATATAAACATATAATAATTACAGCATGGAAACAGGCCATCTCGGCCCTTCAAGTCCATGCCAAACACTTTTTCTCCCTTAGTTCCATCTACCTGCACTCAGACCATAACCGTCCATTCCTTTCTCGTCCATATACCCATCCAATCTATTTTTAAATGATAAAATCGAACCTGCCTCCACCACTTCCACTGGAAGCTCATTCCACACAGCTACCACTCTCTGAGTAAAGAAGTTCCCCCTAATGTTACCCCTAAACTTCTGTCCCTTAATTCTCAAGTCATGTCCTCTTGTTTGAATCTTCCCTACTCTCAATGGGAAAAGCTTATCCACGTCAACTCTGTCTATCCCTCTCATCATTTTAAAGACCTCTATCAAGTCCCCCCTTAACCTTCTGCGCTCCAAAGAATAAAGACCTCTCGTTCAGCCTTTCTCTGTAATTTAGTTGCTGAAACCCAGGCAACATTCTCGTAAATCTCCTCTGTACTCTCTCTATTTTGTTGACTTCCTTCCTATAATTAGGCGACCAAAATTGTACTCCATATCCAGAATTGGCCTCACCAATGCCTTGTACAATTTTAACATTACATCCCAACTTCTATGCTCAATGCTCTGATTTATAAAGGCCAGCACACCAAAAGCTTTCTTTACCACCCTATCTACATGAGATTCCACCTTCAGGGAACTATGCACAGTTATTCCTAGATCCCTCTGTTCAACTGCATTCCTCAATTCGTTACCATTTACCATGTACGTCCTATTTTGATTTGTCCTGCCAAGACGTAGCACCTCACATTTATCAGCATTAAACTCCACCTGCCATCTTTCAGCCCACTCTTCCAAATGGCCTAAATCTCTCTGTAGACTTTGAAAATCTACTTCATTATTCACAACACCACCTATCTTAGTATCATCTGCATACTTACTAATCCAATTTTCCACACCATCATCCAGATCATTGATGTACATGACAAACAACAGTGGACCCAACACAGACCCCTGAGGCACCCCACTAGTCACCGGCCTCCAACCTGACAAACAGCCATCCACCATTACTCTCTGGCATCTCCCATTCAGCCACTGTTGAATCCATCTTGCTACTCCACCATTAATACCCAACAATTTAATCTTCTTAACCAACCTTCCATGAGGAACCTTGTCAAAGGCCTTACTGAAGTCCATATAGACAACATCCACTGCTTTACCCTCATCAATTTCCCTAGTAACCTCTTCGAAAAATTCAAGAAGATTAGTCAAACATGACCTTCCAGGCACAAATCCATGTTGACTGTTCTTAATCAGACCCTGTTTATCCAAATGCTTATATATATTATCCCTAAGTATCCTTTCCATTAATTTGCCCACCACTGACGTCAAACTAACAGGTCTATAATTGCTAGGTTTACTCTTAGAACCCTTTTTAAACAATGGAACAACATGCGCTGTACGCCAATCCTCCGGCACTATTCCCGTTTCTAGTGACATTTGAAATATTTCTGTCATAGCCCCTGCTATTTCTACACTAACTTCCCTCAATGTCCTAGGGAATATCCTGTCAGGACCTGGAGATATATCCGTTTTCATATTTTTCAAAAGTGTCCAAACTTCCTCTTCTTTAAATCTCATAGTTTCCATTGCTACTCTGCTCGTTTCCCTTACCTCACATAATTCAATATCCTTCTCCTTGGTGAATACCGAAGAAAATAAATTGTTCAATATCTCCACCATCTCTTTTGGCTCTGCAGATAGCTGTCCACCCTGACTCTCTAATGGACCAATTTTATTCCTTGTTATCCTTTTGCTATTAATATAGCTGTAGAAACCCTTTGGGTTTACTTTCACCTTACTTGCCCAAGCAACCTCATATCTTCTTTTAGCTTTTCTAATTTCTTTCTTAAGATTATTTTTACATTCTTTATACTCCTGCAGCACCTCATTTACTCCATGCCGCCTATAATTATTGTAGATCTCTCTCTTTTTCCGAACTAAGTGTCCAATTTCCCTTGAAAACCATGGCTCTTTCCAATTTTTACTATTTCCTTTCAAACGAACAGGGACATAAAGATTCTGTACTCTTAAAATGTCACCTTTAAATGTCCTCCATTTCTCTTCTACATCCTTCCCATAAAACAACATGTCCCAATTCACTCCTTTTAAATCCTTTTGCATCTCCTCAAAGTTAGCCTTTCTCCAATCAAAAATCTCAACCCTAGGTCCAGTTCTGACCCTCTCCATAATTATATTGAAACTAATGGTATTGTGATCACTGGACCCAAAGTGCTCCCCAACGCATACCTCCGCCACCTGCCCTGTCTCATTTCCTAACAGGAGGTCCAGCACTGCCCCTTCTCTTGTAGGTACCTCTATGTATTGCTGCAAAAAACTATCCTGCACACATTTTACAAACTCCAAACCATCCAGCCCTTTTACAGAATGTGTTTCCCAGTCTATGTGTGGAAAATTGAAATCTCCCACAATCACTACCTTGTGCTTACTACTAATATCTGCTATCTCCTTACATATTTGCTCTTCCAATTCTCGCTCTCCATTAGGCGGTCTATAATACACCCCTATAAGTGTTGATACCCCTTTCCCTTTTCTCAGTTCCACCCAAATAGCCTCCCTAGACGAGCCCTCTAATCTATCCTGCCAAAGCACTGCTGTAATATCTTCCTTGACAAGCAATGCAACACGCCTACCTCTTGCCCCTCCAACCCTATCACACCTAAAGCAACGAAATCCTGGAATATTTAGTTTCCACACAGCCCTCCTGCAACCATGTTTCACTGATCGCCACAACATCATACTTCCAGGTGTCAATCCAGGCTTTAAGCTCATCCACCTTTCTTACAATGCTCCTAGCATTTAAATATACACATTTAAGAAACCCACCACCACTTATTCTCTGTTTATTATCTTTTTCTTCTTTCTCCCCTACATTTTGGGTCCGAGTGCTTCCCTTCTCTACCTCCTGCCTCACACTCTGACTACTAGCTTTCCCTATTCGAGTCCCTCCCCCCAACCATTCTAGTTTAAAGTCTCCCCAGTTGCCTTTGCAAATCCCCCCCGCCAGGATATTGGTCCCCCTCGGGTTCAAGTGCAACCCGTCCTTTTTGTACAGGTCACACCTTCCCCAAAAGAGGTCCCAATGATCCAGAAACTTGAATCCCTGCCCACTGCACCAGTCCCTCAGCCACGCATTTATCCTCCACCTCATTCCATTCCTACTCTCACTGTCTCGTGGCACAGGCAGTGATTGCATTAGTCGAAACAGGGTGGACCACGTGAAGGTTGCAATCTCCCACCCTGGCCAACTAGCCGGGGTGGGATGAAGGGATACACATCCCCTTTAGCTGGAATTTTGTTTTAGACATCCTTATAATTCTTTCCTTCTTTCCCTCCTGTGAATGGCCATCTTTGTTTTTTTTGGCTGACGTCATTTTCTGTGTCTGCTGCTTGGCAATTTTGATGAGATTGATCCTCTGGGAGAATTAACATTATTATTGTGAGCTTGAAATTCTCTATCCCCTAATTTCCTTTTCCCCATTGTTTTCAAAATGTGATTTTCTAAACATGAGGTTTCTTAGGAACACAACTATTGCATTGCACCAGAATGAGGTTTACACTGAATTTCATCAGCAGCAACTGAACAAATTCTTGCTCTCTCCAAGCATTCCTTGATTTATTTTAAAATCCCTATTGTTGTACTGCTGCCACCTTCCTAGTCAGAAACAGCAGGCTCAGCAAAGATGAAAGATTGCACATTATTTATGGTGTCCAAAACCCCAGTCATGACCATGTCGGAAGAGCTGCTAATTTAAAGGATGAGTAGCTGAATCCATTTATCTTTGTTCCCTGTAGATCAGCATCACAAAATATAATAAAAAGGGAAAAATTAGACAAAATGAGACACAAGAGCAGGCAATATCATTTCAGGTTGACCATAACATTGCCAGCAGACACTCGTAGAAGAAGGTCTGTTACCACAGAACAGTTCTCCCTCCTCTTTTTTTCTTCTTATTATTACTTACCATTTCTTCAGGTTGTTTTGTCATCACGTCTTTCTCTTCACTGTTATATTTTAATGAAACCTATTTTTAAATTATTTTTTACTTTTATATTATATTTTTACTCGTTATCTTGTTATGTAAATAAGCTCTAGATATGAGGAGGGATGGATTTGTAAACATGCCATTAGTATACATCTTAAATGCATGTGACCGCAGTATATTGGAAAAATATATTTGTAGCTTTCTATTCTTTTCTTCTGGTGATGTTGAAAGGTGCCGATTGCTATTTAACTCAAAATGTAATTGATACTTAACATGACTCAGAGAGCAACAAAGGTTTAATTGATTCTAAAACTAATCCTCTGGATTTTGACTATCATTCACATCTTTAGCTATCTGTAGCGGCGACTGCGGAGGCCTCAATAGGCCCGACCATGGGTGCACAGGGGATAGGACTGGACTTTGCTGCCTTCCCTCAGTAGGAACCATTGTGGCGGGATGTTTTTATATTTATTGTTAAATTCTTTAATGTTGTGTCTTATTTTTATTGGTGTGCTGCAAATGACAAGTCAAATTTCACTACACCAATTGGTGTGTGTGATAATAAATGTCCTTTGTATCCTTTGTTTGTATCCTGTACATTTATCTCAGTTCTTATTGTATTGCTCTAAACTTCTAGAACCTAAATACTCACAGATTATTCAAGTTCCTTTCATTTTTGGCCATTAGATAATCTTTCTTTTAATAATGTAATTTTCAAATATAAAATCTTGAATACATGTTGAAAATTAATTTTATTTCTCCCAATAATTCTTTATGGTTTGCCCAATCTGTTGATGAACACACTGGTAAATATTCCAGACTCATATTTACCAGAAATAGGTGAATTGAGGAAGTCTGTAATTTTAGTCTAATTGCATGCTCACATGTGCAATCTTCTTATTCTTGTGAACTGTAATAAGCTCATTTAATGGAGATGTGCATTTAATGGAGATGTGCAGGGCAAGGTTTTTACATGGAGAGTGGTGCGGGCCTTCAATACATTACCAGGGGTGGTGATGGTGGCAGATATTATAGCAGCATTTAGGAGGCTTTTCAATAGGCACATGGAAGTACAGAGAATAGAGGGATATGGATCATGTACAGGCAGATGAGATCAGTTTAACAAGGTGTCATCATTGGCACAAAAATGATGGGTCGGAGGAGCCTTATCCTGTGCTGTAATGTTTTATGTTCTATATTGCATGTTAGCGTGTCTTGGAAAATTAACATATGAAGGTCCGGATATGATAGAACTGCAGCTAATCTGATCTATACTTCATTCAAAACTCCAGATATTTAACAAGCAGCTGCAAATTACCTCCCACGTGCAAGGGATTGCAAGGAAAGTCTTCAATGCCACAATATTTGACTGCAGTGGCATTTTATTTTGTGTGCAGCATTATACAAATCATACTGGCTGCCATATTCTGAAGGGCGCTATGTTAATCTCTGGAGATGTTCAGAATAGTCAAACATTAATCGGTGTGCAATCTGGTAGTTTGTTTCAAGGCCAGGTTCAGGGCACAGGTATAGGTGCTGCCATGGCCTGTGCATCTCTCTGCTAAGACCTTGGTTACCATGGTGATGGCACCAGGAACAGGCCCAATATCTCCAAGTATCTCATTCGCACAGAGGACTATGTTTCTTACTTACTGTTAATTAACTATCCCCATTATATGCATTTGCTTGAGACAACAGGTTCATCACTGTCTCCCAACTTGTTAATGTATGCACCTATCTCTATGCCTCCTACAAATACGTTCCATCCTAACTCATTCATTGGTTACCATGGAGATGGCCTTGGTGACATTTCTAAAATTATTCCCACTATTTCTGAATGTGATATTCAGATCATATCATCTTCTGTGAAAAAAGATCTATGAGAGAACATTCCATTAGGCTATTTGTTGGTTCAGTTTTATGAACCTGGTCTGACTTGTTTGAAAGCAGGGAGATTCCCTGTCAAATAACATGCTCTATTATATAGTTCATATTTTATATTTCCTTATACCAATAGAAGTAGACCGTTATGTGTATCTGGCTCACAAATGAATCACAATAATCAATTTTCCCACTGATTTCCATGCAATCTATTTTCTCACACTCACCTCAGCTACGGGTTCTTCTGCCACCCTCATAGTTAGAGACAGGTTATAGCAGTCAATTAACCTAAATGCATAGATGAGAGGAACCTGTAACATCCAGGGGAATTGCACCATGCCAAAGGCGAAAATGTGTAAACTTCATACAGTGTGCAACCAAGGTCAGGATTGAACCAGGATAAAAAGGAACCCAAATCTGTAACGTTCCAAGTTCCACTTCAAAAACAAGTGGGTTTGAGGAAGCCGCTGATTGGTGGACGCAGACAAGAGGGAGCAGCTGATTGGGAGTCAGATCCCTGCTGATTGTACTGTATTGTAGCAGTTTGTTTTATATTCTATCCAGGGTAAGGGGAGTATGAGGGCCAGGGCAGTTTACTGTTCTGGATGTCAGATGTGGGAAGTCATGGAGTCTGATAGCCCTCCAGACGTCCACATCTGCGTCAGGTGTATCGAGATGGGGCTCCTAATGGACCGTATTAGGAACCTGGAGCAGCAGCTCGATGACCTCCGTCTGGTCAGGGAGAGCGAGGAAGTCATCGAGAGGAGTTACAGGGATGTGGTCACTCCAACACCACAGGAGGCAGGCAAGTGGATCACGGTTGGGAGAGGCAAGGGGCACAGGCTAGAGAGTACCCCGGTGGCTGTACACCTTGACAATAAGTACTCCTGTTTGAGCACTGTTGGGGTGGACAGCCTACCTGGGGGTAGCGACAGCGGCCGGGCCTCCGGTATAGAGACCGGTCCTGTTGCTCAGAAGGGTAAGGAAAAGAAGAGGAGGGCAATATTAATAGGGGACTCTATAGTTAGGGGGTCAGACAGGCGATTCTGTGGACGCAGTCGGGAGACCCGGATGTTAGTTTGCCTCCCTGGTGCCAGGGTCTGTGATGTGTCTCAACGTGTCCAAGACATCCTGAAAGGGCAGGGAGAGGAGCCCGAAGTCGTGATACATATAGGTACCAATGACATAGGTAAAAAAAGAGAAGAGGTCCTGAAAGGAGAATTTAGGGAGTTAGGAGGGGAGTTAAAGAGAAGGACAGCGAAGGTAACAATCTCGGGATTACTGCCTGTGCCACGCGACAGTGAGAGTAGGAATGGAGCGAGGTGGAGGATAAATGCGTGGCTGAAGGACTGGTGCAGAAGGCAGGGATTCAAATTTCTGGATCATTGGGACCTCTTTTGTGGAAGGTTCGACCTGTACAAAAAGGATGGGTTGCACTTGAACCTGAGGGGGACCGATATCCTGGCGGGGAGATCTGCAAAGGCTACTGGGGAGACTTTAAACTAGAATGGTTGGGGGGAGGGACTCAAATAGAGAATGCTATTAGACAGTGTGTGAGGCAGGAGGCAGAGAAGGAAAGCACTCAGACCCAACATGTAGGGGGGAAAGAAGAAAACAATAATAAACAGAGAATAAGAGGTGGTGGGGTTCTTAAATGGGTGAGCAGAGAAACAGAGGGGTGCAAAATGCGGGCGGAAGCAATAGGTAGCAAGGTGAAAAGTAAAAGTGGCAGGCAGACAAATCCAGGGCAAAAATCAAAAAGAGCCACTTTCCAACATAATTGTATAAGGGGTAAGAGCGTTGTAAAAACAAGCCTGAAGGCTTTGTGTCTCAATGCAAGGAGCATTCGTAATAAGGTCGATGAGTTGAACGTGCAGATAGCAATTAATGATTATGATATAGTTGGGATCACGGAGACATGGCTCCAGGGTGACCAAGGCTGGGAGCTGAACATCCAGGGATATTCAATATTCAGGAGGGATAGAGAGAAAGGAAAAGGAGGTGGGGTAGCGTTGCTGGTTAGAGAGGAGATTAACGCAGTGGAAAGGAAGGACATTAGCTTGGAGGATGTGGAATCGGTATGGGTAGAGCTACGAAACACTAAGGGGCAGAAAACGCTGGTGGGTGTTGTGTACAGGCCACCTAGCAGTAGTAGTGAAGTTGGGGATGGCATCAAACAGGAAATTAGAAATGCGTGCAACAAAGGCAAAACAGTTATAATGGGTGACTTCAATCTACATATAGATTGGGTGAATCAAATTGACAGGGGTGCTGAGGAAGAGGATTTCTTGGAATGTATGAGGGATAGTTATCTAAACCAACATGTAGAGGAACCAACGAGAGAGCAGGCTATTCTAGACTGGGTATTGAGTAATGAGGAAGGGTTAGTTAGCGGACTTGTTGTGCGTGCCCCCTTGGGCAAGAGTGACCATAATATGGTTGAGTTCTTCATTAGGATGGAGAGTGACATTGTTAATTCAGAAACAACGGTTCTGAACTTAAAGAAAGGTAACTTTGAGGGTATGAGACGTGAATTGGCCAAGATTGACTGGCAATTAGTTCTAAAAGGGTTGACGGTGGATATGCAATGGAAGGCATTTAAAGACTGCATGGATGAACTACAAAAAATGTTCATCCCAGTTTGGCAAAAGAATAAATCAGGGAAGGTAGTGCATCCGTGGATAACAAGGGAAATCAGGGATAGTATCAAAGCAAAAGATGTTGCGTACAAATTAGCCAGAAAAAGCAGCATACCAGAGGACGGGGAGAAATTCAGAGACCAGCAGAGGAGGACAAAGGGCTTAATTAGGAAAGGGAAAATAGATTATGAAAGGAAACTGGCAGGGAACATAAAAACTGACTGCAAAAGTTTTTATAGATATGTGAAGAGAAAGAGATTAGTTAAAACAAATGTAGGTCCCTTGCAGTCAGAAACAGGTGAATTGATCATGGGGAACAAGGATATGGCGGACCAATTGAATAACTACTTTGGTTCCGTCTTCACTAAGGAAGACATAAATAATCTGCCGGAAATAGCAGGGGGCCGCGGGTCAAAGGAGATGGAGGAACTGAGTGAAATCCAGGTTAGTCGGGAAGTGGTGTTTGGTAAATTGAATGGATTAAAGGCCGATAAATCACCAGGGCCAGATAGGCTGCATCCCAGAGTACTTTAGGAAGTAGCTCCAGAAATAGTGGATGCATTAGTGATAATTTTTCAAAATTCTTTAGATTCTGGAGTAGTTCCTGAGGATTGGAGGGTAGCAAACGTAACCCCACTTTTTAAGAAGGGAGGGAGAGAGAAAACGGGGAATTACAGACCAGTTAGTCTAACATCGGTAGTGGGGAAACTGCTAGAGTCAGTTATTAAAGATGGGATAGCAGCACATTTGGAAAGTGGTGAAATCATTGGACAAAGTCAGCATGGATTTACGAAAGGTAAATCGTGTCTGACGAATCTTATAGAATTTTTCGAGGATGTAACTAGTAGAGTGGATAGGGGAGAACCAGTGGATGTGTTGTATCTGGACTTTCAGAAGGCTTTCGACAAGGTACCACATAAGAGATTAGGATACAAACTTAAATCACACGGTATTGGGGGTTCAGTATTGATGTGGATAGAGAACTGGCTGGCAAACAGGAAGAAAAGAGTAGGAGTAAACGGGTCCTTTTCACAATGGCAGGCAGTGACTAGTGCGGTACCGCAAGGCTCAGTGCTGGGACCCCAGCTATTTACAATTTATATTAATGAACTGGACGAGGGAATTGAAAGCAACATCTCCAAGTTTGCGGATGACACTAAGCTGGGGGGCAGTGTTAGCTGTGAGGAGGATGCTAGGAGACTGCAAGGTGACTTGGATAGGCTGGGTGAGTGGGCAAATGTTTGGCAGATGCAGTATAATGTGGATAAATGTGAGGTTATCCACTTTGGTGGCAAAAACGGGAAGGCAGACTATTATCTAAATGGTGGCCGATTAGGAAATGGGGAGGTGCAGCGAGACCTGGGTGTCATGGTACACCAGTCATTGAAAGTAGGCATGCAGGTGCAGCAGGCAGTGAAGAAAGCGAATGGTATGTTGGCCTTCATAGCAAGAGGATTTGAGTATAGGAGCAGGGAGGTTCTACTGCAGTTGTACAGGGTCTTGGTGAGACCACACCTGGAGTATTGCGTACAGTTTTGGTCTCCAAATCTGAGGAAGGACATTATAGCCATAGAGGGAGTGCAGAGAAGGTTCACCAGACTGATTCCTGGGATGTCAGGACTTTCATATGAAGAAAGACTGGATAGACTTGGCTTATACTCGCTAGAATTTAGGAGATTGAGAGGGGATCTTATAGAAACGTACAAAATTCTTGTGGGGTTGGACAGGCTAGATGCAGGAAGATTGTTCCCGATGTTGGGGAAGTCCAGGACAAGGGGTCACAGCTTAAGGATAAGGGGGAAATCCTTTAAGACCGAGATGAGGAAAAACTTTTTCACACAGAGAGTGGTGAATCTCTGGAACTCTCTGCCACAGAGGGTAGTTGAGGCCAGTTCATTGGCTATATTTAAGAGGGAGTTAGATGTGGCCCTTGTGGTTAAAGGGATCAGGGGGTATGGAGAGAAGGCAGGTACGGGATACTGAGTTGGATGATCAGCCATGATCATATTGAATGGCGGTGCAGGCTCGAAGGGCCGAATGGCCTACTCCTGCACCTATTTTCTATGTATCTATATCTAGAGTAACTCTGCACCATTGTGCCACCATTCGTCCTCATGACCATGCCATGCACCACTTCATGAGGAGTACATTATTCAAGTCCCCCATAATGTTCAAAAGTCATCAGTCGCTTTTGTATCAGGGCCAGCACAACAACCTGGCCCTCAACACCAGCAAAACCAAGGAACTGATTGTGGACTTTGGAAGGAGTAGGATGGGGACCCACAGTCCCGTTTATATCAACGGGTCGATGGTTGAAAGGGTCAAGAGCTTCAAATTCCTGGGCGTGCACATCTCTGAAGATCTTTCCTGGTCCGAGAACAATGATGCCATTATTAAGAAAGCACATCAGTGCCTCTACTTCCTGAGAAGATTACGGAGAGTCGGTTTGTCAAGGAGGACTCTCTCTAACTTCTACAGGTGCACAGTAGAGAGCATGCTGACCGGTTGCATCGTGGCTTGGTTCGGCAACTTGAGTGCCCTGGAGAGGAAAAGACTACAAAAAGTAGTAAACACTGCCCAGTCCATCATCGGCTCTGACCTCCCTTCCATCGAGGGGATCTACCACAGTCGCTGCCTCAAAAAGGCTGGCAGCATCATCAAGGACCCACACCATCCTGGCCACACACTCATCTCCCTGCTACCTTCAGGTAGAAGGTACAGGAGCCTGAAGACTGCAACGACCAGGTTCAGGAACAGCTACTTCCCCACAGCCATCAGGCTATTAAACCTGGCTCGGACATAACACTGAACTTTACTAGCCAATACTGTTATTTGCACTTTATCAGTATATTGACCATTGTGTATATATTTATAGAATGCCTTGTAGTAAATGCCTACTATGTTCTGTTGTGCTCAAGCAAAGCAAGAATTTCATTGTCCTACCAGGGACACATGACAATAAACTCACTTGACTTGACTTGACATATAAGACATACCATAGAAGAAAGGGATTCAACTCTCCCAGCACTCAGCTGGTGTAACATTCAGATTCAAACTGCATGAAAGATGTCTGATTTCCAGCCTGGAATTTTTCACTGTGGGATTTTGTCCTACTGCCCTTGTACTAACTTTCTTTATCTGATCTCTTTCTGTATCTGTAGCCATCTGTCCGTTCCTTGGAATAAAGAAATGACATGGTATTTTCAAAGTAGCATTACTGTGGACTGATAAAATATTTAGATACTGAACAAATCTTTTGCTATGCCTGTCAGTGAAAGGGGATGGTTATTTACATAATATATTATGTATTATATTACCATATGTAATATAATACATTACATGTGGTTATTTACATAATATAAATACAATTTCATTAGTTTATAAATAGTTTTCAGTTAACCAATGACAACATTCATACCACACATGCAGACTGCTTTTAAAAGAGAAGTATTTGGTATTTAATATGTATGACAATCATTTATTCAATAAGTAACTTACAATGTCACATATGCTGTTTCTGATATACTCTAGATATGGGCATTCATCAATTAATGATTATTAGTCACTCACAGTATCCAAACTGTAAATATAAAATCTATATAATTAAAAGTCTCATCTTGACCACTTCCTGTCTGCGCTGTATATTGATTTTAGAAAAAAACTCTACCCTGTATCGCTGTGATTTTTGGCCATCTTACTCACAGTCCTCCTCCGCTGAGCCAGCCCTGAGGATTTTTCCCATCGATGAAAAATAAAAAAAGGTATGAGTGTTTAAAAAACCTTGAGATCAGCTGATTAGTCCTCGCCTGTCAATCACCGTGATAAAGGTAACGCCCCTTCCGGGGGGCAGGACTATAAAATACCTGGATGCTTGGACGTGAGTCAGTCACTCTGTAAGATTGTGAGGGCGAGGCCAGGACTGTCATTCTAAGCTGTGAATCAACTGAACTGTGAGACTGCAATGTACTTGCAATAAATTATGTGTTAGTCCTTAATGACAAAGCCATGAGTTGTGTGGCCTGCTGCCCTGCCTGTGTTTGAAAGCATGGAGTAAATAAGGTG
>CM075977.1:20765217-20832717 GCA_038087875.1 Malacoraja senta | reverse complement strand
ACTGCACAGAGCTGGTCAGGGGAGCCAGAGGAATGACTGTGATTGCTTGGAGTCAGTAGACTGGGCAAAGTTTAAGGACCTGGATGAATATGCAACAGGTGTTACAGACTTCAAAAGGAAATGTGTGGTGGAGCGTGTTCCCACAACAAGCATTCGAGCATTCCCTAACCAAAAGCCTTGGATGAACTAGGTCCACAATCTTCCAAGGACCTGATCTTGGGTATTCAGTTCTGGCTATGCATTCATAATCAGTCCAGTTAAGGCCTCAATAGGGCCATCAAAAGGGCTTAAAGGCACTTTGGCTCTCAACTGGAGGATGAGACGGATGTCGGCAGCTGCGGCAATGCTTGCAAGACATCAATTCCCACAAGGTGAAATTAGCAGGGAACAAGCAACTGAGATGCATCACTCCCAGATGAGTTCAATGTGTTCTACTCATGGTTCATTAGGGACAACACTGATGTGCCTTCTACGGCCCCAATAGCCCCCCGATGATATTGCAATCTCAGTCTCTGAAACCTACCTTAGAAGATGTTTTCTAAAAACTAAAGATTTCTTCTTTAGATGCGAAACCTGTTTCCTGTGTTTTATTACTCTATCTGCATGAGAATAGTCACATTTACTGTAAAATATTCAGTACTTTTAAACTTTTTTAACAGCATAATAACACCTTATTTTTCTGCTCCATGCTCATGGTTTGCCCACATATACCATACAATGGATGCCTGTAACTTATTTCCTGATATCCAACCACTCTGTGTTCTACTCCGCAGTGACTGTTAAACCTGTCGTAATGGAAAGGGATAGTTGGACAAATTGAGTGAAGCATTGGATCCACAAATGGAAGACTGGGGCTTGGGTCTTTTGAAAAGAGAGGCTGGGAACTGGTAAAGGCAACAGAGACAGTTGGAGGCAAAGTGGAAATGGGTCAGTCTTTATGAAAAAATGAATACTCCAGACAGCACAGAACCCGCAGCAAATGTCTAGAAGGTACCTGGCCTGAAAAAATGAATAGCAAATCTAAAAATGAAATGAATTCCATATTCTATAGGTAGGTAGAAGGCTGTGCATGCATGGTAGAGAATATTTATTTCTGATTCCATTCTAGAGTTTGCAGGACTAAATAAACTATCTTCCCATGAAATGATTCCTGTGAAGGATACCAAAGCTTCTTCGGATAACTAGTTTGATCAAAGGGACCAAATCTGGGTCAAGAACAAAATCAAGAATAAAATCAGACATTTAAATAACAGCACTACGTTTTATTTGAGATTTGGCTCTGTGACCCCTGCAATTATCTCTCAGCTTTCTGAGTCCCATAGCAGCAACCCACAATGTTCCCTTCAAATATCAGTGCAGTGGAAGGCTAATGTGGTAATTAGTCAAACTACACAAACCAGAGGAGCATGGTATTCCAATCTGTTACCTCTCTGTTTCATGACCCGATATACCAATGCTTCATTAGACAAAGAAATGGGGTTTCTAAAGAACAAAGTCGAAACAGAAACCTGTCAAATTCACAAGCACTATACCACATGGCACAAATTCAACTCTTACATTGTAGGTCGGGTAACTAGTCTTCCTTTGGAAGCTGAGACAAATTAGATTTTCCAAACTATTTTCACAACATTTATATCAGTGTTTCCATGTACAGTGTGCTGTATAAATCAATGTGTAATTGTATTTTGCACAATTCATAGTAATGCTGTAAACCCATCTGCTCAAACTGAAAACAAATAAAAGGTCAGCAGACAGCAGGGGTAAAACAAATGACACTTATATAAGCAGAGTGATGAATGAAGCTTGTGGCTTGAATTTCATGAAAAAAAAACCCAAAGTAAGCAGTCGCCAGTAATAATTCATATTGATTCATATGTTAAGAATTCATGTTAATACCCATTGCTGGCTATCTTCAGATAGCTGATTGCAATGCCTGTAATAAAACAAGTTAAATTTGCGAATCATGTTTTTATCATTCCTGGAAATGGAAAACAATGCTTGCATTTATTGCCAAATCTAATAGTAAGATTAAACGAGAACTTACCAGTTTGAAGTTTGATCTTTATTTTATGAGGAGTTACGTTGGTGATTACGTGAAGAAGACCCGTCAGGGCGCATGCGCATCAATCTTCAAAGCAGCGGTATGAAATCACAGACAACACAATAATTGAAGTAACATATTAAGATGAGGAACATGAGAACTATCATTATGACCTTTTTTCTAGGTCATAATGAGAGAGGGTTGGGCGTGGCGGGCACGTAATCACCAACGTAACTCATAAAATAAAGATCAAACTTCAAACTGGTAAGTTCTCGTTTAATCTTACTATTTTACTTCGGAGTCACGTGAGTGACTACGTGAAGATTTCAAAGCTCTGTGATTATTATGCCGCAGATGAAAATCCCGGCTTCTCACTGCATCGATTGACTCTGAGTATAATCAATAATGCTGTAAACATGACATTGAATATCATGCAAAAAAACAGTTTTATTTTGGGTCATAAAACAAACAATAAACCCTCTTAATTTAGGGGCAACAAACGAAACAGAATTAAAAAGTATTGAAAACAGAATTTAAACAATAGCAACAGCACTCAATATTGAGTTGGCAAACAGCCCTCCATCGGCAATCGGCTGATGGTAGTATTGCTGAAACTCAAGTTCATATTGCCACCCTGCGGCTTTTAATATATGGTCGATGGGAACGTCCATCGCCCTGGCTGCGGATGTTGCTGCTGCCCTAGTGGAATGAGATGTAAACACATCAGTGTTAATTCCTGCCAGAACCAACACTTGCTTTAACCACCTTGAGATAGTCTGAACTGCCACTCTTTTATGTGGCTTCTTCTAACTGACAAATAATCCTGTTTCTTCTTGTCTTAAAGCCCTAGTGGCTTCAATGTAATGTAACAAATGTGTCCTTACACATAAACATGGATCTGTAGGATATGCTGAGAACACAATCTTAAATCCTGTCACACCTGGCCTGCTTTGTTTGAGCAGGTCATAAATATAAAACATAACATTCTCTGTAGTCACTTCCATTCTATCTAACTGAAGTTTTTGCAAAGTCTGCACTCTCTGTGCTGACAGCAATGCCATTAGCATAGCCAATTTCATGGTTAATTTTGACAAAGTTATAGACGTGACAGGGACCCAATGACGAAGCATGTTAAGAACAACGCTTACATCCCAGATTACCATATACCTAGGCTTAGGCGGTTTGGAATTAAAGATTCATTTCATCAACCTAGATATGAGAGGGTGAGAACCTATACTTTGTGTCCGTGTACCTATTACAAGATATGCGGACAAAGCACTTCTAGCTGTATTGATAGCAGTATAGCTAAGACCCTCATCATAATAACGTGTAGATAAAACTCTAACACATTTTCAATAACTACAGTATCATATTGAATATTCTTTTGAACACAATATTGTTCCCATTTTTTTACATGTCATATACTGCTTTTGAGTACTCTTTCTCCAGGCTGCAGTGAGCATATCCACCGTTCACCTAGAAAGTCCTCGACCCATGTAAGGCCTTCTTAAAACCTGCAAATTAATAGATCAATACGATCACATAATGGATGAACTTCACGCGTTACCGGATGCTCCAGCAAATTCCTACTCTTTGGAATCAGCAAAGGAGGTTGGATCGCTATCTATAACATCAAAGGGAACCATGGTTGAGTTGGGCAATTTGGTATCACCAAAACCCCTGAAACGGCATCCTGCTTGATTTTTGTTGTTGTTGTTGTTGTTGTTGTTGCAAACACCAACCTATGAGGCAGAATGGTGGGAAAATGTACACAAACATATCATCCCAATTTAGTGAAAAAGCATCAATTGCCACTGCCCCTGGATCTGGTTCCCATGAAACATATTTTGGCAGCTGGTGGTTAAACCTGGATGCAAACAAATCAATATCTGGCATTCCATATAGAAGTACTATGTTCTTGAACACATCCTGGTTCAACATCCACTCTGTATTATCACGGAATTTTCGTGACCTGGCATCTGCTACTACATTAAGTTTCCCTGGCAGAAAGATAGCTGAAATCCAAATATCTCTATCCATACACCAGGTCCAAATTTGATTTGCCAACCTGTCACATGATAACAATTTGATTCCACCCATGTGATTAATATAAGCAACTGCTGTAGTGTTGTCTATTTGGCACTGCACATGCAAGCTAGTTTTGTTAGTGCAATAAGCCTTGAGTCCATAAAATACTCCCAAAAGCTCTAAATGGTTAATTCCCCATGTTTGCAGAAGCAATGTCCATCTGCCTCCTCAGCTGGATCTCGTATCAGTAGCACCCCACCCGTGCACTGACATCTCTCTGCAAAATCATGGAAGCTTGGTCCAATAACACTTTATAACAACTAGTGGACACATGCTGAATCCACCATTGTACATCAGCAACAGCCTCTACTGATAGAAGCATAGGCCTATTATAATGACCCAAATGTATCCTCAGTGCTTGTTCCTTTGACCTTTGTAATTGTTGATAATAAAGTGGCCACTATTGAACTGCTGGAAATGCTGCCACCAATTTCCCAAGCAGACTCGCCACCTGGCTGATTGAAGGCTGTGTGTCAGCAATTAACTTGATACAGCTCTCAATTAGCTCTACACTTTTTTGCCTGGGCAAGGTCACAATCATGTTGATTGAGTCTATTGTGAAACCCAAATAGTCAATTTTTGTCACAGGTGTTAATTTAGATTTCTCTGGATGGTTTATGAAGCCCAATCTTTGAAAAGTGGTTTTAACAACTCCCACTGATGCTTCAGCTGTTTCCTTTGATTGTCCTACAATCAAGATATTATCTAGTTAAGCCATGAGCACATGCCCTTCACTTCTCATCATGCCTAGAATAGGTTTGTAATCACTCTAGGAGCTGAAGACAAACCATTAAGCAGTGCATTGTATTGCCATAATTGCCCCATCCAGCTGAATTTTAAATATCTTCTATCCTGCAAATGAACAGACACTGAATAATCTGCATCTTTACGATCTATAGTTGCCATATAGCATCCTCTGGAAACAAGTTGCTTAGCCGTCACAAATGTTTCCATCTTAAAATGTCTATACCATACAAAAGGGTTAAGACTATTCAGGTCCAGTATAATACTGCATCCCCCATCCTTTTTTGGTCTGGGAAAGATATTGGACACAAACTGTTGGCTTTGGTAAACTGCCTTAGCAATTACGCCTTTATTACATAAGCTTGCAAGTTCCACCTGAACTTCCAATTTTTCAGTGATACTGAAGTCAAACTCCTTTTTGGAACATGTTGCATGGGTAAATCAGAATTTGCATTAAGCTCTATTCGAAATCCTTCAATAACCTTCAGTATAAACATATCTGAGGTAATTTGTTTCCATTCCTCTAAGAACAGATGTAATTCCAACTTTTAATAGTATCACATTAGATCTGTCTACATGAGAACCAGACCCACTTACCTCCTTACCACCTGGCATTCTTCCCCGGCTTCGAGCTGGATATCCCACCTTCCCTGGCGCTACTACAGCCGAACGCCAACTGCGCTGCATCGTAGCTCGACTCGTCCCTTGCCCGGACCAGTCTCCTCGCTTATAGGGATACTTCCGCTTCGGTGGATATGTGGCTGCTGGCTGCTTAGTCAAGCACACCGTCTTGGCCTCCTCCTCCAGCTCCTTCACCTGCTTTGTGAAATCCTCGCCAAACAGTAGATTTACCGGTTGCACTGTGCCAGGCTGGCAGAGTGAAGCATATTTAGGATTGATGGTTGGTCTAATCGCAGTTTTGCGGAGGCAGTTGATCTCAAAGTGGGCACTCCACAATAGCACCAGCACCTCTTGTTGTAATTTTGTCATGGCCTCTCCATCCACCATCCTGGCAAAGGTAGTTATGCCAGATGCCAGCAACTTTAAAATATGCTGGAGCTTCACCTCCTGGGCTCTCATTAGTATGCCCATCTTGCCCCAAATCATCCTGTTCACAACAGGAACTTTTAACACGCCACAGTTGATTGGGGCTTCATGCTTCCTTACTGTCTCATCCATTGTCAGCTCCTGTAGCTGATGTGAGACTTGGTAATTTATGCTGGTGGCAAGTTCCTCACCCAGAGGCTCACCAGCTTCCGACGACATGGCAAACCATGCTGCACACGGTGTCAGCTCTGGCAGCTGCCTGCCCTCCCTTTGGAAGTCGTCGTCGGAATCAGGGTCAGAGCTTATCTGCCCTTCTGCACTAACCTCTTGAAAGAGGGTGCTTTCAAGCAGGCCTCTACCAGGCACGGCCAGCAGAGCCTTCCCGACGGCCTCCCGCCCACACAACTCCTCCTGGAGTGTGGCTTTGTGGAGCAGCCCCTGTATGAGCTGCTCTGTCTGAAGAAGGGTTTCGGCCCGAAACGTTGCCTATTTCCTTCGCTCCATGGATGCTGCTGCACCCGCTGAGTTTCTCCAGCATTTTTGTGTGCCCTGTATGAGCTGCTCCTTTTGGATAACCGCTGGGGCACGGTATCCTGTCCCGGACCTGACTCTCCTGGCCCGACTCTGCGGAGTCAATGGGCCTGACAGACTTGGCTTTTGCCTTCCGCCCAACTGGCGTTGGCTGTGTGCCAAGTCTGTCGCCACACCGCTACCGGCTTGTGACTCCCCAGAGTTGACAGGCTGCCTTTCAGAGACTGTGCTCCCGCAGCTCTCTCTCCCCTTGTCCGTAGCACGCCTGCACCTTGTTGATTTTTCCCTTGTTCCTGTATCGTGGGGACAAAACACAGCAACAATTTTCTCTTTTTACTAACTCCTCCAAAGTCTCCCCGACTTTGGTGGAGCTTCTAAACTACTCACCTGCAGGAGGAGCTCCTCTTCCTGCTGCCGGGCGCCAATGCGTCAGATGTAATGATGAACATGCGCCCTGACGGGTCTTCTTCACGTAGTCACTCATGTGACTCCGAAGTAAAATTGATCTTGAGAAAGTGATGTGGACCACTGTAGTCTCTATTGGTCTTTATCATAGCAAGGTGATGCTTTCTCCCCTCCATAGGATTGAGCCAGGGTGCTCTTGAATTCAGCATTCTTTGGATGCTGCAGGTTTGTGATAGTAGAGTCGAAGAGGCCCTTCATGGCAATGCAGCTAATGTTTAAAAGCAATCCCTAGAATAGAAACCAAGTTTACACATCGGAAGGCCCTTTTAGTTAATTTAGTTTAGAGATACAGCGTGGAAACATGCCCTTCGGCCCACCGAGTCCACTCCGACCAGTGATCCCTGCACACTAACACTATCCTACACGGTAGGAACAATTTACAATTTTTACAGAAGCCAATTAGCTTACAAACCTGTTCATCTTTGGAATGTGGGAGGAAACTGGAGTACCCGGAGAAAACCCATACAAGTCACGGGGAAAATGTATAAATTCCGTACAGACATCACCCGTAGTCAGGATCAAACCGAGTTTCAGTCACTGTAAGGTAGCAACTCTACCACTGCACCACCATGCCACCCTACCGTTATCCCCATCAATCAGTGGGGAACTATTGCATGAGAAGACTTTCATGCCATCTTTAAAATAAAAGTATAATAAAGGGATCCTGTGAATCAGAAATAAAACCAGAAAATGTCAGTAATATTCAGCAAGTCAAACGTCCTCCGTAGATGAATAAACAGAGTTGATTATTCGTGTTGAAGTCTTAAATTCAGCATTTTCCTTTAAAAATGTGTGCTAAATATTGGAGCTCCCTGGTGGAAGTACCATCTCCAGGCTG
Organism: Malacoraja senta; assembly: GCA_038087875.1. Lineage (NCBI taxonomy): Eukaryota > Metazoa > Chordata > Chondrichthyes > Rajiformes > Rajidae > Malacoraja > Malacoraja senta. The sequence goes on along the minus strand of CM075977.1, from coordinate 20,824,963 downwards.
GTACCCATCATCAAACATTGAATGTCAAGGCAGCCTGCCTTAGACATGCAAGTCCAAGCCTTCCAGCTAGGCAGCTGTGCAGGATAGCCTGACACATCACCACAGCATTATTCCCCAGGTAAAAGCTCTTGCTCAAACGGAGCAAAACATCTTTAATTAATATCACAGTTATCACCCTGCAGAATCTGACAGTTTTATTTCCACTTGACATTTTCTCAACTTGCTGCAGAAGAAAGTAGATTACTTTTTAATATATCCTGATCTGTTTCCAATGCCATGCAGTGAAACCGTGTTTGTACGAGGACATTTCGACAGTTCAGCACCTTTTCCCATATTTCCTCCACAACATGACAATCCACAACTGCTTTTCATTCTGCAAAAACATTATTATGCCCTAGGTACCTGAGGTAAAGAGAAGAAAGGACACTACAAGTAATTCGCCCTGAAGGGTTTATCCTTCTCATACGTTGTTATTGCTTTAGAACTTTGGATGATGGTTGACAGTGCCAAGTGTCCATGAAGCAGCATTTTTGTCAAATTCAGCTGTCTCCCTGTTATGAAATAGCGCTGATTGTTGGCAAATAGTGATGCAGTTAAATTAATTTCCTCATAGAAATCCTGTAAGCATTTCATGATTGCAATTGCAAAACCTAGGATGGAGCAGTGCCAATTACAGATTCTATTAAAGTTTATGCTCATGTGATAGTTATTCATTTCTTTGTTTCAAAATTTATTGCACTCGCATTTGCCACAAACAAGATGACATGGCAGGACCTTGATGATGTAAGCCCAGAAAATAATTCAGGAATTCATTATCCTTTGGATGATTTATCTTTCATTTTCCAAGTGGCTCTACTGAAACAAGTAGATGAGATCACTAGCTGAATTTTGGGTCCAGCTAGTCAGTACAGTTTTTACTGCTTGGTTGGATCGGTATGGTGTATTTCCAAATATGGACATAGCATATACTGAGAGTCATGTCCCATAACTGCTTTAGAACAGTAACAATAACTGGAACAGTGTTGAGGTCCAGTGTTTTTATTGTGCATAAATGAGGTGTTAAGTGCTTAGCCTTGTTCTATTATATTGCCATAATTATATTTTGATGTTCAATGCATTCAATTGTATGTGTTTAGCACCACATGCTGAAGACATTTTACATTGCCTATCCGCAATGTAAAATGTCTTCAGCATGTGATGCTAAACACATACAATTGAATACATTGAACATTAAAAAATAATTATGGCAATGTAATAGAACAAGGACAGGCTCGTATGAAGCTTTTCAAAAAGGTGGGTGGCATGACAGGAATACAAACATTTTATGTGAAATAATGTGTGCGCAGCGCACATCACGAGCGCGAAGCTCGAAGAGCCTCGCGGCTGTGGTCTAGGGCTTGCTTAAGGGTCCTGGCTCTGGGGTTTTAGATGCTCTCTGGTGCATTCTGAGCCTTATTTTGGAGAATTTTTGCACCAAATTTATGACCAATATTACAGAAATAATTTTGGTTGAGTCGAGAGAAATGAGTGGGTGGAATGGGATGATTGGGGTTATTGTTGTATACATTTAAAAAAAATCAAGAATTGAAGTTGTCCTTGTTTTAATAATCAAGTTGTACTGTTGTAAAATGTTATGTCAAATGTTATAAAGGAGCATGCAAAAACTGCAAATGAAATACTGTAAGTTTTTGCAGTAAAGAAAACCTTTTTTTAGAAAATGTTTTGTGTGTTGATTTGATTGCCTGTTACTGTTCGACTGTGTTAGTGTGTGCAGTGCTCCTTTAATGGTCCTCCTGACCTAACAACTTCACATCACATCAATTTCAACATGGAATAGTGATGTGAGTACAACATTTAGTTTGACTTCAATTTCCATCATGAAATTGAAGTCAAACTAAATGGTGCATTTACATTACTATCGCTTTCAAACTAACCTATTTTACTGTCATACTATTATATCAAATTCTAGTTCCATGATGACTCATAAACAAGATCACAAATCACATTTTGAATTCTCAAACACAATGTGATTGTGAATAATTGCAGAACTGCCAAATTTCAATGAGCATTTACGTATTTTGATGGCTGTAAATCAGTATTAAGTTGGGGAAATCAGTATTTCCCACATAAATGCAATAGAACACAGAAACTGGATTTTTGAAAATCAGTATTTTGCATGCAACCTCATGTATTCTCAAATATCAGTATGGAATACTGAAAATCAGTACTACTGAATTGTGAAACCATTTTTTAAATGTGAATTTATAATTCTTGATTTTGATTCAATCATATTCTTATAACTATAAAACTCTGATCTTGGATGTGTGTGTGTGTATTTATTTATTTGTTCGTGTGTTTTCACATCTTCTCAAAAAAATGACACGTGAATGGGAAAATGTTTTCATATTATGGTAGAGATTTACCCCTTGGAGTTCGAAGACGACTTACCTGAAAATTTTTGCTTTATTTCTTGTGTTTTTAATTGAAATGTTCACAAATCTGATCAAACTTTGAAATCAAAATGCCTGTTTTACGCTGATGACGTGACAATGGATCTGCCTGCCTGATGTCTGCTCGCGCTGCGACTAACGTCACCTCATAGCCCACCCTCCTCCCCCCGATGTTCAAAAGTCACCCTGTCGACTGAAGACCAAAGATCATAGCTGAAGACTGCGTTGGCCCAACCGGCGCTCCTTTGGTCGACACTCGCTCGACCGCTCGTGCCTCAGCTCGGGTCTCTCCCCTCCACTCTCTCCCAATCCCCTGTCTTTCTCCCCTCTCTCTCCCTCCCCTCTCTCTCCCTCCCCTCCCTCTCCCTCCCCTCCCTCTCCCTCCCCTCCCTCTCCCTCCCCTCTCTCCCCCCACCATCTCTTTCCCCCTCTCTCTCTCACCTCCCCTCTCTCTCTCCCCCTCTCTCTCCTCCGCTCTCTATCTCCCCCACTCTCTCTGCCCCTCTCTCTCCCCCCTCTCTACCTCCTCTCTCCCACCCCCTCTCCCCTTCTCTCCCCCTCCTCTCTTCCCCCTCTCTTCCCCCCTCTCTCCCCCTCTCTCCCCCTCTCTCCCCCTCTCTTCCCCCCATTCTCTCCCTGCTCTCTCCCCCTCCTCTTGCCCCCCTCTCTCCCCCCTCTCTCCCTCCCCCCTCTCTCCCTCCCCCTCTCTCCCTCCCCTTCTCTCCCTATGCCTTTCTCTCCCTCCCCCTCTCTCTCCCCCCCTCTCTCCCTCCACCCTCTCTCCCCCTCCTCTATCCCCTCTCTCTGCCCCCCGCTCTGTCTCTGCCCCTCTGTCTCTCTGGCTCTGCCCCTCTCTCTCTTTCTCTGCCCTCTCTCTACCCCCTCCCTCTCCCTCTCTAGACACGCCTGTGAGTTGGGGACCTATGCATGAGTGGATAGGGCAGGTATGTGTTAAAAGGAGCGAACTAATAATATTAATATAATATCAAGGGGGGTGGTTGGTATGTGTGTGGGGGGTGGTTGGTATGTGTGGGGGGATGGTTAGTGTGTGTGTGACGCCGCAGGCCGCCCCCCTCCCCCCACCATGGCGTGTTGAGGGAATTGGTCTACCAACTATTAAAAGTCTGATCTTGGACGTGTGCAAGTTTGTTCGTGTGTGTGTTTGATCATGTGTGTGTTTGATCGTGTATAATCATATCTTCTCGAATTAACAACGTGCTAACGGTAAAATGTTTACATATTCCGGTAGAGATTTTTCCCCTGGAGTCCAAAACTCCTTATTTGAAAATGTCATGCTTTATTTCTCGAGTTATTCAACTTTGAAGTCAGCGCCATCTTGCTCGCGCTGCGATTGTCGTCACCCCCCCCCCCACCACCCCTCCCTCCTCCTTTGCCTCACCCACTCCCCACTCCCCGCTCCCCGCTTCTCCTCTCTCCCCCCCCCTCCTCCCCTCCCCTGGCCTTTCTCCCCCTCCTCTCCCCCCAAGTCGCCACGCCAGCAGCATCACAGGGTGCACAAGTAACCACGCCAGCAGCACCCCGAGAAGCAGCAACAGGTCGCCCCAAGGAACCGCTCAAGCAACAGGTTGGTGAAGGCGGATTGCAGTGCTTGCACTCCCACCTCAGCTGCCGCTTCTCCCGAGCCTGCTTGAGCTTGTACAGTTTCTTCGAGCTCTGCGGACTCTAGCCCGAGGTGATCGAGAACCTGGCCAGGGAGAAGTTTGCCACTGATGCCGCTTTCGAAAGCCTTGCCCTCAAGACTTGAATCAAGTTTCGCAGTGTGAGCTGCCCAGACCTGGAAAGCGAGCAGCGATAGTGGCAAAGAGGCACTCTGGGGGAAGAACAAGCCTCTGCCCTCTCGGTCATCGAGCGCAACGCCAGAGTCATCCAGTGGCTGTACAGCTGCAAGAGGGCTAAGGAGCCCAAAGGCAAGGCTCCCTCGGTCCTGGTGTAGAATTAAAAAATATTGCGCCCCAATTTTTTTTTCACTCTGGATGTTTTTTTACTCTGGAAAAAAAGTGGGGTGCGACTGCACCCATCGCACCCCCCCTTCGGACGGCCATGAAGAATGAGATAAAGCTACATGGCCAGATGAAAACATTCTATCAAAGACTTATCTGTGCATTTAGCAGAAACTCAGCACCAGTATCAGTAAAGCAACAGTTCCTCAGTCTGAAGAAGGGTCTCGACCCAAAACATCACCCATTTCTTCTCTCCAGAGATGCTGTCTCTCCCGCTGAGCTACTCCAGCATTTTGTATCGATCTTCGTGATGAAAGAATGACTCGCCCTTCAGGTCAAATCCGTGACTGCTATCCAAATAAAAGGCAGTACTATGTGTTCTCAATGTCTTCCTTCATACATAAATTAACTCTCTATGTTACTCATCCATATTAACTCACACCCAAGCCACCGCCATTGTCCAAGAATGAGGAGGGACATGGAACATGAGGCTGGAGGTCGAGGCAACAAAGAACAAAAGGGGACCCAGCGTGGGAGGGTCACCGAGAACAAATGGGGACTTGTGGTGGTGATGAGAGATCAGGGGGTCAAATATTTTATATTTAAGGGTATTTTGTAACTTTGTCGGCGCCTTGTGGCGACTCGTTTGTGTAATGTGTATGCAAAAACAAAGAATTTCACTGTACCTTCATAGTACATGTGACAATAAAGTATCTATCTATCCATCTATCCATCTATCCATCTATCCATCCATCCATCCATCCATCCATCTATCCATCTATCCATCCATCGTATCTATCTTCTTATAGAAGAATTTTGAATCAACCCTCTAAAATGTAATGTGGAAATCACATTTGAAAAAAGCGCTGTCAGCACAATGGCTCAAATAGTTCAACCATTGAACTAATGGTCCCGAAGGCAGCAGGAGATCTTTATACATCAGTGTGCGATGTTATTTCGTTTGGAACCAATGCGATAAGAAACAACAATTCAGCTACTTTTGTTTGTTTTTGTCAGAAAGCTAGCAACTTTCAATGTGAATTTGCTTCATAGATTGAATAGATGAACATTTTTATTGAGAATCAGTCTATTGAAGAAAAGTGCAGAAAATGCTGAAATACTCAGCAAGGCAATTCAAGAAAAGAAAACAATCCTCTTATCTGAAATTGGACTGAAGATCACAACACTTTACACACCTCAAATAACAAATGCAGTTGGGAAATTCAAGGAACATCTCAAATATAAAAAATATCAGGTCATTTTCCTCCGCTCCTTGCATTCCCTCCAAATCCTTTATTTAGTTTTGAAATATACAGGAAACATTTTTTTCTTCCCTTCATCAATGTTATTTGACAAGTGGTTATTTTCCACGATTTAGTTTGGTCAAGGATAGGCCAAGTTAGCCACAGCAGAAAATGGAACTACAGATGAAACATTCCCCTCTCCAAGCAGGACAATGCCAAAGCCACACCATCATCTCTCACAGATGGACGGATGCCAACACAGTTTTTATTTTAAATTTCTTCCATTACCAGTGCTATCCTATTGAGCCAAGATGCAGTGAAATGTTACTACTTTTAATCACTTGAAAATACATAGCTGCAGCCAAAGAATGCAAAGAGGAAATCACCACTGTCATGTTTTGTAACTGATCTAAAGCTGTTCTTCAGTATTATCATTTCAGCCTTTGCTATCATCTTAGACAGTAAATTATTATCAATTTTTAAATAACAAAAAAAAATGTAGAAAATGCATGTGCAGAATTTTAACCAAAATTAATTTTTGCGAGAATAATGATGACATCAAGAAATAATTAACACTCCAGTTAGGTCCTGTGGGATCCTTAGCATCAAAGCAAAAATGGCAATCAAACCAATAGATTGATTTTAAGGCATCAAATAATTGTTAAAAGAAGTCAAAGAAACAGATTTCATATTTTCTGTTTTGATATTGACAGAAATTGGTTTGATAAACAGTGAGCAGGTATGAACAGTTATTGAAAATCCAGGCTATTCAGCACGTGGGGGGTGTTTTAACCTCAGTATGTACTATGGTTCTTATTCTAAAAGATTCCAGTCCAGAGATCAGCCTGATTATGTCTTTTCTTCTTGTTAGATTGGTATAGGGTGCGTAAATTTGCTGAATGGGTCATCGCTGTCAGATGGCTTGTACCAATTGCAACTTAGAGTGGAAAAAGACATTAAACAAGCTGCTACTTCTTCAAGTTCTTAAATTCTTGCACTCGCATAAAGATTAAATGAGCATCTTATTTATTAGACGTACAACAGGTAGTTTAAATCTGAGAGTTTATAATTCTACCATGCGATCTCCAGATCGATGAGGCATAATTAAAATGGCGTGAGAAAACAGGCAGATGGCTCCAAAATACAGACAGCTGGATCTGTCTAATTTAACAACTGATGATAATGGCTTTCCAAATCCAGCAATGTTTTATACATTTTACCAACCTGGAATACTAGGTTTGCAATTTGCTTTTTTAGTTTGCAAGCTAACAAGAACCACATGACAAAACCATAACCCAGTGGAAACTCAATGCATTCACAACAGATGTTTAGGCAACTGAATGCATGTTGACATTCCCAGTAGCTGAGCAAAGAAAATTATAGTTGCAAAATTAACCATTCTCTATTTGCATATTTTTACCTGTTCACTTTATTTTTGATTCTGTTATGATCTTCTGGGGATGATTTTATTTTGCCTTATTGGCTGAAATTGGAGATTAAAATTGAGCAAGTGGGCTTGCTGCTGAAAACCCACACAGAGAAGGCCATAGAAGACCATTGTTACTAAGATCCCTTGGAAATTTAAATCACTGAACAAAGAAATTAGGGAGAATCCCAAAAGCATCATCCAAAAGCCAGGCCAGATGATTTCCACATATCTAATGAAATAATGATTTCATATATTCCTTCGCATCCTAGAATCTTGTGTGTCCCCCCTTGTCCACTCTACGCCTGTGATAATTGCTCATTTCTAAGCTTCCCCCCAGTCTAGTTTCAGTAAAAACACTGAATCAAGCACTTGAATCAACTAAACTTAGTTTTACCAAAAGCGTGTCACAGTTCAACTACTGTACCTATCACACCGTGGGTTTGATCCTCGCGTCTGCCTGTTCAAGCCCTCAAGGCCTCGCTCAGACAGAGACACCCCAGAAGTTCATGCAGTCCAAAGCGCTCTCCCAGAAGATCGACGTTGAGCCTCGTGATCGCAGACTTTTATATGTCCCGGAACCTCGAGGGGCCGAACCACATGGGGGTGGTCTCTTAATAACCCAATTACAGATATTGATTAACCCAATACATAACAGGCATTCCCCTAACCCAATGATGCAACAGCTCAATACATTGTATTCAAACCAGACTTCGTAAGGAAGCCAACTTAGATACATTTACCCTGATTTACAGAAAACCCAGACAAGGCTCAACACCTCATCCAATGAACACTTGGCAGAGTCAAACTGCAACATTATTTACAAGTATTGACCAGGTGTATGTTTGGTTTGCAACCATCCAATCCATTCTATGCATTTTGCACCTAATTGATAGGGTTTGCAGATCTCCCCATTCTTTGCTTGCAAATTGTATCTAAGCTCCAGACACTCTGGCACATCTTCGCAGCTTGCCCAGCTCTGCAGAGAGCAACTCCAAATTGACCAAATCTCCCAGCAACCCTGAAACTTTAGTCCATTTTGTAGTCCTAGCTGCTCCAATTTAGCCCGGATTAACACCTGCATTTAAATAAAAATAAAAGATACCGCTAACACTCGGCAGGCTAGGCAGCATCTGTGGAAAGAGAAAAAATCATGTCATCTCGATATTTTGACTATTCCCTTGCGTCCTTTAAATCCTTGTTATATCTGCCACCACTTCATCAGTCCTGCCTGATTCAGCGCACAGTCTGCATTGTTAGGTTTCTAATGAGGCCAGAGTATGCAAATTGGCCGCGCACCGCTCCAATTACTCCTCATTGGAGTGCCACCTGTTTCCTTGCCTTTGACATGCACATTCTGTTCCAGTTAACAATTACCTTAATATGTTTAAACAATAGCATTTAGATCAGATAGTGACGTATCAACACTTCAGTGTACAAATTGTCCATTGTAATTCAGACCTAAGTAGGAAATTTCTTTAACTCAGTCTGGAAGCCTGCAAGAAACGAAATGACAATTACCACAGTGCAGCAAAACAAAATTCTGTCATGTAAGGCTGCCCGAAACATAGGATTTTCACTAACATGGTATAAATAAAACACAGTTTCTTTCAGACATCAACTTCATTTTCCAGGTTGGTTCATTTAAATATATGACCAATTAAGGAAATAATTTGTCTATTTCACGTTGAAATTAATAGATATTTTGTATTAAAATTATTCCTTCAGGTCTCATTAAGATTAATGTAGCACTGATTAAAATAAGCAAAAATTAGAGAAATGTTCCTCCTTGAAAGACACCACTGTAATAGTACTGCCAATGGATTCTGCTATTGTATTGGCCAAGGCTCCAGATTATGTATCAGCAGATACAATGAAAGCCTATGGCAACTATTTTTAGAGACTGACTCATCACTCCATCTTTCCTGTAATCATCTTTCAGTGATGAGGCAAATCGATTCCTACACTGATTTGGACAGGAATTTGTTTGCTGAATGAATAGCGGATGTGTTGAAGGATGAAATTCTGCAGTTGGTGGAAGGTTGTTAATAAAGCCTTGTTCAATGCATAGTAAATGAGAGTGATTTGAGCTCTCTGCTGTTTGTGAAGGCTTTAAAATGAAAACAGGTGTAGCTCATAAAGATTTTATTTGATGTTTTATGGACGAGTAACAAAGTAAAGGATATTTTAAATCAGCAAGCTTAATGTTAGATAAAGCAAAGTTTCATTGGTTCATTTAAGATGAAAGAAAAGTATTAAGTATATGAGATACTTACGTAATATATACAGTATATGTGTGTATTCATGAGTATGTATATTTATACACTGAACTTTTTTTCCTCTCTTGTTTATTACATTGTTTGCAGTGTACTATGTTTACATATTTTGTTGTGCTGCAACAAGTAAGAATGTCCTTGTTCTATCTGGGACATATGACAATAAAACTCTCTTGACGCTCTCTTGACTCTTGAGATAGTATCAGATAAACAGTACCGTATTTGAATACGATTGGATTTGGTAAATAGAAAAATTGTGATGAACTAGACATAAAGACATACTGTGTATGGATTCTAAATACTCAATAAGCATATTGCAATATAGATCAGTTCATTAATTAATAATATTTTGTTATAAATATGAATCAGAAGGCAATTACATTTCTATTCTTAAAGTTAAAATAAAATACAATGGTAGTGCATTTGTAGAACCAGCACCAATAGTTTGACCTGATAAATGCAAATAGAAGCAATTATTTGGATAAATTAGGTGCAACAAAGTTAAATGTAAAGATTTAGCAAAGGCTCAGAGGATTGCTCAGAATTAGAATGACTTGCCATATGCATGTATCATGGAAGATTATGTATAGCTGTTAAGCCAAAGTTTTAAAAGAAAATACATTAACATGAACTTTCGTACATTTGTGCGTAGGCTAACCAACCCATGGCTTTAAACCAAAATCAGATTGACACACCATTGTAGTATCTGAGAATATGCTGTTGCATCAAAGGTTCCATCTTTTGATTAAAAAGAATAAAAATGTCTACAAATCAAACTGTTTAGATAGCATTGATCACAATATAAAAGTTAATGGTATTAGGAGAAGTGTGTTAGCATGGATTGAAGATTATTTTTGTATAGAAGACAGTTGGAATAAACTGGTATTTTTAAGATTCGAAGGATGTCATTAGTGTGTGCTCCAAGGCTTATTTTGGCCTAATTTATTTATAATTTATATTAATGAAGGCTTAGTAGAATGTATTCAAATGACTTGAAAGTAGGAAGGAGGGCATGTTGTCATGAAGATATTTGGACTCTGCAGTGGATATAGTTAGAAGGAATGCATTGAAATATGGAAGATGTAACTCAATGTGTGAAAGTATGTGATGCCCTTTGGTAAGAGGAGTCTAAAGGCAGATTATTATTTAAATGGGGAAAAAGATTGCAGATGATCAAAGCATAGAAAGATCAAGACGTGCTGGTATACAAATTACATAAGGTTAACAGGCTTGTGCAGCGAGTGGTTAGAGATGCAGAGAGCACATTGGTCTTTATTGCAAGAGCGTGGGAGTTTATAATTAGGGAAGTATTGTCAAAATTGTGCAATAGAATTTATCAGAATTTAGGAAAATGAGTGGTGATCTCAGTGAATCACAAGTTCCAAGGGGACATGACAGGGTAGTGGGAGAATCTCACATTAAGGGACATTGTTACAAGACTAGTACACAAATACTATCACAGTGTTGGTGCAATTATTATCACACCACATGAAACATTTAGACAGGTTCATGGCTATTATAGGTTTAGAAGAATATGGGCCAAAAGCAGGCAGGTTGGACTAGTGTAGATAGGAGATATTGGTAACCGTGGGCAAGTTGGGCCAAAGAGACTTTTTCCATGCTGTATGACTCCCCGGCCTTATGACTCCATAAAGAATGGTTGGTCATTTAAGACTGTGATGTGTAGCAACATTGCACATAGACTGGAGAATCTCTGTTGTTATTTATCCCAGAGGTTTGTGAATGTAAAATCGTTGAAGGTATTTGAATAGAATATACCTTTTTGAAAGACTGGGGAGTTGAGGACTGCAAGGAACTGACATAGATTAGAAGATGAGGCACATCAGCCATGAGCATGGAATAACTTGAGGGGCCTATTGTCCTAACCCTGCTTATATATTTTTATGTTTGCCCTGTTGGAAGAAGAACTTGGCAAAGGAAGTTTACCTGCATGTATATCTTGTTGATGTTTATCGGATCTTGCTACATGTGCACCTTCTCAACTATACCACAGTGTCTTGTTAATTCACCATATCAAAAGCAGACTGAGATTCCTGTGAAAAATATGATGATTTTCTATCAAAGTACAGTCACGACTCTCTTCCTGAAATGAGATAAAATAAACACACCAGTATAGAAATTCCACAAGCTAGTTCCAAAATAGTTAACAACAAAATCAATTTGGGTAACATGCTCCTTAACCTTTCAAGTCCATTGAGATGAAAAAACAATTTATTTCTGCCTCTATTTCAGTTTAGTCTTAAAAAAAAATAACAGCGAAGTCAGACTGATTCAGTAGTCCCAGTTGAAAAGTTTAAAACATGTTTTTCTTCCAAAATAAATCCAGCAAATGCTTGTACCGTATGTTTAGATAACAAATGTTTATTTGGGGATAAGGGTAGAAAAATCAACATTGCCACTTCCTAAACAAATGATAAGAGAAAAAGTTCCTGATTTTTTTTGTACATTAATTATGTCAGGGCCAAGAATAGGCTGGATCCAATGCTCACTGTGTTTGCACCATATCCTCTCACTGATGAAAACTGCATAATAAGCATGAAATAAAGTAAAGTACTGCATCAACATTTTAAAAATACCACTGGTATAAAGATAAACCAATAGTTTTTTTCTCAACTGAGATTTTTAGCAATTAAGTGCCCCGTTAGTAAAGATCTGAAGGGAGAATTTGCAGGATAAAATGATCTGGTAGGAAGAAAAAAGAGGTCCCATAATTGTTATGTACATTGCATTCAGAAAGTATTCAGACCCCTTCACTATTTCCACATTTTGTCACGTTATAGTCTTATTTTAAAATGGATTAAATTCATTTTTTGGTATCATCAATCTGCACGCAATACCCCAGAATGAAGAAGTAAACACAGGAGTTTAGGAATTTTTGCAAAGTAATTAAGAAGAAATAACTGAAATGCCACATTTACATAAGTATTCAGATTCTTTGCAATGACACTCAAATTTGAGCTTAGGTTCATCCTGTTTCCATTGATTATCCTTAAGTTGTTTCTACAACTTGATTGGAATCCACCAGTGGTAAAGGAAATTGATTGGACACAATTTGGAAAGGCACACAACTGTCTATATAAGGTCCCACAGTTGACAGTGTATGTCAGAGCAAAAACCAAGCCATGAAGTTGAAGGAATTGTCCGTAGGCCTCCGAGACAGGATTGTGTTGAGACACAGATCTGGGGATTGGTATAAAACAATTTCTGCAGCATTGCATGTCCCGAAGAGCACAGTGGCCTTTGTCATTCATAAATGGAAGAACTTTGGAACCACCAGGACTCTTCATAGAGCTAGCCGCCCGGCCAAACTGAACAATCAGGGGTGAAGTGCCTTTGTCAGGGAGATGAACAAGAAACCGATGGTCACTCTGACAGAGCTCCAGAGTTCCTCTGTGGAGATGGGAGAACCTTCTGGAAGGGCAACTATATCTGCGGCACTCCACCAATTAGGCCTTTATGCTAGAGTGGCCAGACGGAAGCCACACCTCAGTAAAAGGCACATGGCAGCTTGCTTGGAGTTTGCCAAAAGGGTTGTTTTCTCTGGTGCTCTGGTCTGATGAAACCAGGATTGAACTCTTTGGCCTGAATGCCAAGCATCACGTCTGGAGGAAACCAGGCACCGCTCATCACCTGGCCAATACCATACCTACAGTGAAGCATGGTGGTGGCAGCATCATGCAGTGGGAGACTAGTCAGGATCAAGGGAAAGATGAACGGAGCAAAGTACAGAGAGATCCTTGATGAAAACCTGCTCCAGACCGTTCTGGACCTCAAACTGGGGTGGAGGTTCACCTTCCAATAGGACAATGACCCCAAGCACACAGCCAAGACAATGCAGGAGTGGCTTCATGACAAGTCTGTGGATGTCCTTGAGTGGCCCAGCCAGATCCTGGACTTGAACCCGATCAAATAATTCCTGAGCACCGAAGGAGAAAGGAACATTTCATCCCACAATTATGGATTAGTTTCACCCAATACACAATAGAATGCAGCTCATTTACTGTTCATACTGTACTTTGTTCATCATACATTAATCTATAAGTACATTTTATTGGTTTTCTTGTTATACAGGTGTAGGTTTGTTTTTGTCATATATCAAGGCATGAATTATGTTGTGGATTTGTTTGCCACCACCCAAGCTGATGGTTTGCTGTGTAACTGCCATGTCATATTTATTCTCACTGATTGCACAGTTTTGCATCAACATCCAAAATTATTGTATAAAAAACTAACCTGAAATAAAAAGCAGAAAAATATTTGCAGGCCAGGCAACATCTGTGGAGGGAGAAGCAATTTATGTTTTGGGTCCAGGACATGTCATCAGAAGTAATTTCATGATTTATGCCTTTGAGTCACCCAGCAGGAGAGTAAAAAATGGAATTACTGTAGATTAGTGTAAGTCGAAGCATGATGTTCAGACTGGATCCATTGGGCTAAGGGGCCTGTTTATGTGGTGAATACTTCTAATAACCTTGCCTGACATCATAACATGCGCAGATCTTGGTCCTTTGAGCTCAAATAAATTATGCTCATTATCCATGACGGTCGGTGTGAGTGTGAAATTAAATGTTTTTATTATTTGACTACCTGTACTGCCTCACCAGATCATGATTCCAAAACAGGATTACACCTTACGACTTGCAGATGTGCAGGCGTTTGGTGATTAAAGAGTGGAAAACAGTGTACATGTTTACATCACTGCACCTTATATATCAGAAGAAAGTGTGGGTTTTGGAGAATATTCGAGCAGTGAGGAAGAGGGACAAGTAGGAGGATGTAATCATCTTGGCTGTTTCCAGCCCTGATAGAGTTAGAGTCATAGAGTCATACAGCATGGAAACAGGTTCTTCTCCCCAGCTTACCTGTGCTGACCAAGGTGCCCCATCAACACTAGTCCCATCTGCCTGCATTTTGCCTTTATGCCTCTAAATCATTCCTATTCATGTACCTGTTCAAATGCATTTTAATTATTGTTGCGGTTTCTGCCTCAAATACCTCCACTGGAAGCACATTCCATATACCCACCCTCCTCTGCGTGAAAATGTTGCCCCTGAAATTCCTATTAAATCTTTCCCCTCTCACCTTATACCATGTCTTCTGGTTCTTGATTCCCTTATTCCATGTAACAGATTCTGTGCATCTATCCCATCTAATCCTCTCACGGTCTTATACATTGCTCATTCCCTCTCATCCTCCTATTCTCCATGGTTAGTCTTGACCAAACTCTCCCTATAGCTCAGGCCCCTTAAGTCCTGGCAAATTCGACCAACTCTGGCAACATCCTTGGAAATCGTCTCTGCCCTCTTTTCAGCTTAACATAGAAACATAGAAACATAGAAAATAGGTGCAGGAGGAGGCCATTCGGGCCTTCGAGCCAGCACCGCCATTCATTGTGATCATGGCTGATCGTCCCCTATCAATAACCCGTGCCTACCTTCTCCCCATATCCCTTGACTCCACTAGCCCCTAGAGCTCTATCTAACTCTCTCTTAAATCCATCCAGTGATTTGGCCTCCACTGCCCTCTGTGGCAGGGAATTCCATAAATTCACAACTCTCTGGGTGAAATAAGTTTTTTCTCACCTCAGTCTTAAATGACCTCCCCTTTATTCTAAGACTGTGGCCCCTGGTTCTGGACTCTCCCAACATTGGGAACATTTTTCCTGCATCTAGCGTGTCCAGTCCTTTTATAATTGTATATGTTTCTATAAGATCCCCCCTCATCCTTCTAAACTCCAGTGAATACAAGCCTAGTCTTTTCAATCTTTCCTCATATGACAGTCCCGCCATCCCAGGGATCAATCTCGTGAACCTACGCTACTCTGCGTCAATCACAAGGATGTCACAAGGATGTCCTTCCTCATCTAACAACATCTATCTTATAGCAGGGTGACCAAAACTGAACACAATACTCAAAATGTGGCCTCACCAGCATCTTGTACAGCTGTAACATCCCAACTTTAACACTCAATCCCCTGACTAGTGAAGGCCAATGTGCCAAAAGCCTTCTTGACCATCTTAACTACCTGGGACACCAGTTTCAAGAAACTAGGTACCTACACTCCTAGCTCCATAGCAATCCCCAGGCCCCTGCCATTGACTGTGAAGGTCTTGCCATGGTTAGACTTCCCAAAATGCAACACCTCACATTTATTTGCATTAAACCCTATTAATCATTCCTCTGCCCACTTGCCAAACTGATCATGATCCTGCTGTAACTTCCGATAACCATCTGTACTATCTACAATACCATTCACTTTAGTGTCATCTGCAAACTAACTAATCCTCTCTTGTACGTTCTCATCCAAATTGTTGATATAACCATAAACAGCAATGAGCCCGGCACTAATCCTTGAGGCACACCACTAGTCACAGGCTTCCAGTCCAAAAAATGACCTTCTACCATCTGCTTCCTTCCCTGAAGCCAATTTTCTATTCAGTTGGATAATTCTTCCTGGATCTCATGCAATCTAACCTTCCCAGAACAGCCTACCATGTAGTCACACTACACAAACCTTGTCAAATGTTTTGCTGAAATCCATATATGTATCCATCAAGGGATATGGGGAGAAGGCAGGCACGGGTTATTGATTGGGGACGATCAGCCATGATCACAATGAATGGCGGTGCTGGATCGAAGGGCCGAATGGCCTACTCCTGCAACTATTTTCTATGTTTCTATTTTCTATGTTTTTATATAGATGATGTGTACAGCTATGCCCTCATCAACCTTTTTCATTAGATTTTCAAACATCTTTTCTTTTATTCTCTCTCTTCTATTTTCTATGTCTCAACTTTCTTATTTCATTCTTTATTTTTCTTTTTCACACACTATATATCTCACATTTTTCTATTTTTATTATCTAACTTTTTTCTTTTTCTTCTTTATTTCAAAAAATTTAAAAAATAAGAAGCTGTACATGAAAGGTATTATGAAAATATGATTGTATACAATTGTACTTACTTCTAATAAAATAAAAAAAAAAAAAAAAAAAAAAAAAAAAAAAAAAAAAAAACCATCTCAATCGGATTAGTGCGAAATGAACTCCTACGCACAAAACTGTGCTGCCTATCCCTTCTCAGCCCTTGTATATCTAAATGCATGTATATCTTATTCCACAAAATACTCTCTCGTAATTTCCAACCACAGATGTTAGGCTCATGGCCTATAGTTCCCTGGCTTTTATTTACAGACTGGCCTATAGTTCCCAAGCTTTTCCTTGCGGGTGCTGGGGAAGACTTAGTATTAAGCATCCATTGATACCTAGCATGAGAAATAAATGCCCTTTTATTAGTTGCTGCTTCATCTAACTTTATCCATGTTATTTTATAAGGTGGAGGGTGGTGCACTAATGAATGCTGTATAATTTGTTTAAGCAATGGTTTTGCAGCATTGGCTGAATATTGGCAGTATGTGCAGGGTAAAAGCTGGAGGAAGTGTGTTGAAATGCTAAATTTGGGCAAATGAATTCTGATAGGGATTATTTCCCACAGACTAACTGGGTTGTAAGGGGGGTACTGGAAGAGGGAGATGGCGGCCCTGCCGGCAGTCTGTTCGTTTTTTTCATCCTTTTTGTTATTTTTAGCGTTTGTTTAAAGTTTGTTTTAATGTTCTTCTGTTTGTTTTATGTGGGGGGGAGTGGGAAACTTGTTTTTCAGGTTCTTACCTTCCCAGAGAGGTGATCATGTTTCGGATCACATTCTCCGGGCTCTGCGGCCTACCACCGCTGGAGCGGGAAGCCGCCTCGGTCTGTCGTGAGCCCCACCGCTGGGCGCGGACTTACCATCGGAGCGGATCCCTTGCCTGGGATCACTCCCACCGCGGCCTGCGGACTTACCATCAAGGGCTCACAGTCTCGGGAGAGGCTAGGCGGGAGCTCCAACACCGCAGAAGGTTTGTCCAGCCCCGACGCGAGGTTTGATCGCCCTGCGCGGGGGAGCTGACATCCCCCCAATGCGGGAGCTGAACGCCTCGACGTGGAGGGCCCGAACGTCACCAGCTACTGGACTCAAGACCGTCCCGTCAACGGGGGGCTCGAGGCCCCGACCAAGGAAGAACAACAAGGGAAGGACTTGAACTTTATTTTCGCCTTCCATCACAGTGAGGGATGTGTAGGTCATTGTGATAGATGTTTATTTTAAAATGTGTTTTTGAGTCTGTTGCTTTTTAAAATTGTATGACTGACCTGGCCAGTGAATTTCACTACACCAATTGGTGTATGTGACAATAAATGAACTTTATGAACCTTATGAAGTGTAGTGAGAAGTCTGCGATTGTGGTGTAATTGTTGGATATGACGTTCAAATGGATTTTGATCATGAAGCATGAGACCATATAACTACTTGCAACACTACATCCAGGTCTTTGGGATTGGAATACTTGTCATGACTTTCAAAAGCTGTCTATTACCACTGATATCCGAGCATAGTTCAGTTGCCTATGACACTAACCTCTCCTCTACACCATTTCCACCAGATGCATTGGACTCTAAATAGTCGTGCCATATCCCCAAAACTTTACGACAACCCTTAAATCTGGTGTCCAGTTAGAATATCCACCTGGAGTTCAAGTTTTTAAATATTTATTTAAATGTATTTATTTGCTCATTAGTATTTCCATGCGATGTTTAATGCATTTAAAATAATTTTTCAATGTTTAATGCATTTTAAATAATTTATATTAAATAATTTATATTAAATAATTTATATAAATTATTTATATAAATAATTTATATAAATTTTAATAGTTGTGTAATGTAGCAATGTTACAAAATTTTGAGATAAAAAAAATCAAGTCTGCAATTTATCCCATCAGATAAAGCATAAAAAGAAGTTTAATTTGTCACCTAATTCACTTTCATATCTTCCGTATTAAAAAAGTTATGGCCATTTTCATACTTGGAAATTAGCATCTTGTTCCCTATTGCTTTTCCATTGACCTCAAAAGCTGTGATCAAGGACAGTCAAAAGCCCATAACTTTCTTATTAAGAGAACTGAATAAAATGTTCAGTTATTATAGATTGAAGCATTCAGAAAACAAATATGAAACAATCTTACTTGGATGACCTGAAATTAAAGCATATAATTAGTTAGTTACCTAATTGTAACTAATTACAAAATTCAATTACTAGGTCTAAACATCTATCCATTTCTTAAGAAAAGGTTCACATTTTAAAATAGCCTAAGTGTCCAAATAACATTCACACTAGAATTCACAATATAACATGATTTTTAATCTCATTGTCATGAATTTATAGGCCAAATGGAAGGAATTAAGTGTTTAATTCCCGTAAATTAATGGCCATTTTAATCATCTTGCGAGTGGGATTTTGTGGAACGGGATCGATTGGAACGTTGCTGTTTGCGGTGAATTTAAATCCCATATCGGCAGGAAAAACACTGCCAGGTTCATATGGGGCCTAAATCAACTTTTCGCATCATAAAATTTGGATTAAAATAATCCTAAGAAGCACGTTTATATGTAAATTAAATGGCTTACCTTTATCTGTCCCGTACGGGAGATCCGTCCCGTTGTCGGCGTTGACGGCGTTAGAAGTTGATTTTTATTTTACTCCAGCAATTAAATTATCCAGCGATGTTTTTAAAAAACTTGATAGAACGGATGTCGGAGCGATTTCTCTGCAGCAGCTAAACAGCCTGAGAAAATCGACTTCGACAGGCAGGAGAAAACGGCATTTTAATCCCGCCCCCCTCTCAAAGGCGCCAAAGTCATGCACACAGCCAGTGGCTGAACTGCAGCGCCGCTGAAGGTAAGTTTTGTAACATACCTATGTAATGCATCTGGATATCAGGAAGGTAAACACATTATTTGTTAATGGTAAAGATGGTCACATTATAGATTTTGCAGAGAAGTTATAGTATGACAACTGCTTAACTATAGAAAATTAACAATGTTATGTGGATAATTTCAAGAATCTATCGTGTAATTTTGTTTTGCCTTATTTTGTTCAATCCCTCACTGTATGTTTTGTTCCAATTGCAGTTCACAAATAAGCAGCAGAATACCTACTCATGTCCAAAATACAGTTCCACGAGTAGGATTTTTCTGCAGGTTGTTGTCCTGCTATGCACTTCTTCCTGTTGCCGTTTCACGTTTAATTAAATTTAGGAAATGTATGATTATGTAAACAGACAGGTTAATGTTATCTGCAGGACAATCCGATTATGGAGCTTAAAAGCTAAAAGTTATTCAGGATGAAATCATATTACACTTTGATACTTTCAAATGTAATTGTTATTCTGTTTAAAGAGGATTAGGATTCTAAGAATCCACTGAGCTGGGCCTTGTGGCTTTATCCAACAAGCTGCATGAAGCCTGCAAAAACAAATGGAAATTTCAGGTGAGATAGATAACTGTGTGTTTGTTCTTCAGAAAATTAGACAACCAAGAAATGAAACTTGTAGGAAAACCTGTACTGGATTGTGGATGCCCAAAGTCTATCTGACATGAAAGAATGAAATATTTTAGAGCGAAAGTTTTCTTTTTAAATGTACGAGTAAGGTCCATGCCATTGTGGGATCTCCATTTTCCCATTCAATTTTAAAGGACAAGTCGGTGATGTACATGTCAATTTGGACTATGCTGTTTGCTCCTCCTTGGATCATAAAAACATTTAACATTACTTTCTTGTTAGTGTATTATTCCTTCACAGATTGCACATATCAGGTTGTGTATCCCTTGAATCCTTTGTTCAGACCGCTGTTAGAAGTCCATAATTTGGTGAGTCTGAAATAATTTAAGTGCCATCTCAGTGAAGGGCCTGCCCCGCTTGGCGATTTTTGGGGCGACTGCTGGCTTCATTGACTGACGTATCAAGTCACCGAAAAATTCATGGCGTGATGCCTCGGTGACGCAGCGTGATGTGGTGTGGTGACATATGACGCAAGGTGTTTTTTCAAGTGTTGAAACATTTCTTTTGTTATCGCTGGATTTTCGTCATCCCTGGCAGAGGGGTTGTCGGGGCAGGGGCGCTGTGGGGGCAGGGGGGCTGTGGGGGCGGGGGGGTTGTGGGGGCGGGAAGGGGATGTGGGGCAGGGGGGGTTGTGGGTGTGGAGGGGGGTTGTGGAAATGTGGGGGAGGGGGGTTTGTGGGGGTGGGGTATGTGGGGGCGGAGGTGGGTGTGGGGGCGGAGGTGTGTGTGTGTGTGTGTGTGTGTGTGTGTGTGTGTGTGTGTGTGTGTGTGTGTGTGTGTGTGTGTGTGTGTGTGTGTGTGTGTGTGTGTGTGTGTGTGTGTGTGTGTGTGACGGGGTGTGTGTGGGGGCGGGGGGGTGTGTGGGCAGCAGGTTGTGTGCGGGGTGTGGGCGGGCGGTTGGGTGTGTGTGGGTGGGGGATGGTTTGGGTGGGGAGGATTGTGGGGGGAGGGGTATTTGGGCTGGGGGGGTTGTGGAGGGTGAGGGGTGTGTGGGCAGGGGGAGTGAGCTCAAAGAAAAGATGAGGGAAGATCCATGGGGAGAGGGGGGCATCATGGAGGAGGAGCCAGTGAGGGGGACCAGCGGGGTAGTGGCTAGAAATGGCGGTGCGATGGGGACTCTATAGTCAGGGGGTCGGATAGGCATTTCTGTGGACGCAGACAGGAGACCCGGATGGTAGTTTGCCTCCCTGGTGCCAGGGTCAGGGATGTGTCTGAACGTGTCGAAGAAATCCTGAAATGGGAGGGAGAGGAGCCTGAGGTTGTGGTACATATAGGTACCAACGACATAGGTAAAAAAAGAGAAGAGGTCCTGAAAGAAGAATTTAGGGAGTTAGGTAGAGAGTTAAGGAGAAGGACTGCAAAGGTAACAATCTCAGGATTACTGCCTGTGCCACGCGACAGTGAGAGTAGGAATGGAGCGAGGTGGAGGATAAATGAGTGGATGAGGGACTGGTGCAGTGGGTATCGATTCAAGTTTCTGGATCATTGGGACCTCTTTTGGGGAAGGTGCGACCTGTACAGAAAGGATGGGTTGCACTTGAACTCGAGGGGGACCAATATCCTGGCGGGTAGATTTGCAAAGGCTACTGGGGAGACTTTAAACTAGTATGGTTGGGGGAAGGGACTCAAATTGAGAAAGCTAGCAGTCAGTGTGTGAGGCAGGAGGCAGAGAATGGAAGCACTCTGACCCAAAATGTAGGGGAGAGAGAAGAAAAAGACAATAAACAGAGAATAAGAGAGGGTGGGTTTCTTAAATGTGTATATTTTAATGCTAGGACCATTGTAAGAAAGGTGGATGAATTTAAAGCCTGGATTGACACCTGGAAGTATGATGTTGTGGCGATCAGTGAAACATGGTTGCAGGAGGGCTGTGATTGGAAACTAAATATTCCAGGATTTCATTGCTTCAGGTGTGATAGAATTGGAGGGGCAAGAGGTGGAGGTGTTGCATTGCTTATCAGGGAAGATATTACAGCAGTGCTTTGGCAGGATAGATTAGAGGGCTCTTCTAGGGAGGCTATTTGGGTGGAACTGAGAAATGGGAAAGGGGTAGCAACACTCATAGGGGTGTATTATAGACCGCCAAATGGGGAGCGAGAATTGGAGGAGCAAATATGTAAGGAGATTGCAGATATTAGTAGTATGCACAAGGTAGTGATTGTGGGAGATTTCAATTTTCCACACATAGACTGGGAAACACATTCTGTAAATGGGCTGGATGGGTTGGAGTTTGTAAAATGTGTGCAGGATAGTTTTTTGCAGCAATACATAGAAGCACCTACTAGAGAAGGGGCGGTGCTGGACCTCCTGTTAGGAAATGAGACGGGTCAGGTGGCAGAGGTATGCGTTGAGGAACAGTTCGGGACCAGTGATCACAATACCATTAGTTTCAATATAATTATGGAGAGGGTCAGAACTGGACCTAGGGTTGAGATTTTTGATTGGAGAAAGGCTAACTTTGAGGAGATGCGAAAGGATTTAAAAGGAGTAAATTGGGACAGTTTGTTTTATGGGAAAGATGTGGAAGAGAAATGGACATTTAAAGGTGAAATTTTAAGAGTACAGAATCTTTATGTCCCTGTTCGGTTGAAAGGAAATAGAAAAAATTGGAAAGAGCCATGGTTTTCAAGGGAAATTGGACACAGTTCGGAAAAAGAGAGAGATCTACAATAATTATAGGCAGCATGGAGTAAATGAGGTGCTTGAGGAGTATAAAAAATGTAAAAAGTGTCTTAAGAAAGAAATTAGAAAAGCTAAAAGGAGATATGAGGTTCCTTTGGTAAGTAAGGTGAAAGTAAATCCAAAGGGTTTCTACAGCTATATTAAGAGCAAAAGGATAACGAGGGATAAAATTGGTCCATTAGAGAGTCAGAGTGGACAGCTATCTGCAGACCCAAAAGAGATGGGGGAGATATTGAACAATTTATTTTCTTCGGTATTCACCAAGGAGAAGGATATTGAATTATGTGAGGTAAGGGAAACAAGTAGAGTAGCTATGGAAACTATGAGATTCAAAGAAGAGGAAGTACTGACACTTTTGAGAAATATAAAAGTGGATATGTCTCCAGGTCCGGACAGGATATTCCCTAGGACATTGAGGGAAGTTAGTGTAGAAATAGCAGGGGCTATGACAGAAATATTTCAAATGTCATTGGAAACGGCAATAGTGCCGGAGGATTGGCGTACTGCGCATGTTGTTCCATTGTTTAAAAAGGGGTCTAAGAGTAAACCTAGCAATTATAGACCTGTTAGTTTGACGTCAGTGGTGGGCAAATTAATGGAAAGGATACTTAGAGATAATATATATAAGCATCTGGATAAACAGGGGCTGATTAGGAACAGTCAACATGGATTTGTGCCTGGAAGGTCATGTTTGACTAATCTTCTTGAATTTTTTGAAGAGGTTACTCGGGAAATTGATGAGGGTAAAGCCGTGGATGTTTTATATATGGACTTCAGTAAGGCCTTTGACAAGGTTCCTCACGGAAGGTTGGTTAAGAAGGTTCAATGGTTGGGTATTAATGGTGGAGTAGCAAGATGGATTCAACAGTGGCTGAATGGGAGATGCCAGAGAGTAATGGTGGATGGTTGTTTGTCAGGTTAGAGGCCAGTGACTAGTGGGGTGCCACAGGGATCTGTGTTGGGTCCACTGTTGTTTGTCATGTACATCAATGATCTGGATGATGGTGTGGTAAATTGGATTAGTAAGTATGCAGATGATACTAAGATAGGTGGGGCTGTGGATAATGAAGTAGATTTTCAAAGTCTACAGAGAGATTTATGCCGGTTGGAAGAGTGGGCTGAAAGATGGCAGATGGAGTTTAATGCTGATAAGTGTGAGGTGCTACATCTTGGTAGGACAAATCTAAATAGGACGTACATGATAAATGGTAGCGAATTGAGGAATGCAGTTGAACAGAGGGATCTAGGAATAACTGTGCATAGTTCCCTGAAGGTGGAATCTCATGTAGATAGGGTGGTAAAGAAAGCTTTTGGTGTGCTGGCTTTTATAAATCAGAGCATTGAGTATAGAAGTTGGGATGTAATGTTAAAATTGTACAAGGCATTGGTGAGGCCAATTCTGGAGTATGGTGTACAATTTTGGTCGCCTAATTATAGGAAGGATGCCAACAAAATAGAGAGAGTACAGAGGAGATTTACTAGAATGCTGCCTGGGTTTCAGCAACTAAGTTACAGAGAAAGGTTGAACAAGTTAGGGCTTTATTCTTTGGAGCGCAGAAGGTTAAGGGGGGACTTGATAGAGGTCTTTAAAATGATGAGAGGGATAGACAGAGTTGACGTGGATAAGCTTTTCCCACTGAGAGTAGGGAAGATTCAAACAAGGGGACATGACTTGAGAATTAAGGGACAGAAGTTTAGGGGTAACATGAGGGGGAACATCTTTACTCAGAGGGTGGTGGCTGTGTGGAATGAGCTTCCAGTGAAGGTGGTGGAGGCAGGTTCGTTTTTATCATTTAAAAATAAATTGGATAGTTATATGGACGGGAAAGGAATGGAGGGTTATGGTCTGAGCGCAGGTATATGGGACTAGGGGAGAATACGTGTTCCGCACGGACTAGAAGGGTTGAGATGGCCTGTTTCCATGCTGTAATTGTTATATGTTATATGTTATATGTTATATGACTCACAACGGACCCTGGTTGCTGGTCATTCTCCTCCGCCGGGATCAGAGTCTCTGCTTTCCATTTGGCGACATTGGCGACATCTCCGACTCCGGGCTGGGCTGGGTCTCCGACTGTGGGCTGGGCTGGGTCTCCCACGATGGGCTGGGTTGGGTCGGGTCTCTGACACTGGGCTGCTGCTTGGGGTGGGCCTGCCTGGGGCGGGGCTGCTGCTTCGGGTCCCTCTGAAAGTCTGGTTAGAAATCTCCGCCGACCACCCTCAGCTCCAGTAAAGACGCGATGGTGCAGGAAGGGGTGGACCATCCCGGGGAGTGACAGGGGAAGAGACTAATCCGCACGGCACCCACTGGCAGGAGAAGAGATTGATCTGCGCAAGCGCGGTTTTTTAGATTTTTAAACCTCGCTAACTTTTACGACATTCAACCGATCGGAACGAAACTTGGTACAGTCACAACACAGGAGAACGGTGAATGAACTGGAGAAAATCGTAGCGCTATTGCGGACCGTTTTTGTGCAAATCGAAAGACCGCCAAACTGGAAGATAAGGTCAGAAATTTAGTTATGTACTAGACTAAGTGGGTCCCATGTTCACATTGGACGGCTGATCCCCCAATGCAATATTCCACATCTCCACCAAGCAGGGTGCAAGGCCACCAAATTCAAGTGCAGTTTCCCACCGCACCAAGCAGGGTGCAAGGCCACCAAACTCAAGTGCAGTTTCCCACCACTTCAAGCAGGGTGAAAGGCCACCAAACTCAAGTGCAGTTTCATACCACTTCAAGCAGGGTGCAGGGTCACCAAATTCAAATGCAGTTTCATACTACTTCAAGTAGGGTGCGAGGCCACCAAATTCAAATGCAGTTTCATACCATTTCAAGCAGGGTGCAAGGCCACCAAATTCAAATGCTGTTTCATACCATTTCAAGCAGGGTGCAAGGCCACCAAAGACAGAGAGTCGTGACCTCTTGCTCCCCCATCTTGCAGAGATTAAGCGACACCCACACTTCTGGGTTTTATAGTCCCTTCCCCTCGCACCAGAAGGGGCATGGCCTTCATGGCATGATTGACAGGAGAGAGAATCTCAACATTTTTAAAACACTAATAACTCTTTTATTTTTCATCGATGGGAAAATCGTCTGGCCCCGACAGCTGGAGGGGGACTGAGTAAGATGGCCAAAAATCACAGCCGTAAGTGGTAGCATTTTTTCCAAAATCAATATACAGTGCAAACAGGAAGTGGTCGTTTAGGCTTTTAATTATATAGATTTTCAAACCACATTTTCATTTTCAAACCAACCCCATTTTCAAACCAACCCCATTTTCAAACCAACCACATTTTCAAACCAACCATATTTTCAAACCAACCACATTTTCAAACCAAACACATTGTCAAATCAACCACATTTTCAAACCAACCACATTTTCATTTTCATTTTCAAACTTCATTTTCAAACCACATTAAAAGGCCTGTGTCATGAGTCTGCGGTCATTGGCGGCGAAACGGGAAGAATCTACCGCTCCTGGGCCACCATAGACCGCGCACTCGGTCAAACGCACAATTCTGGGGCCGTGCGGCGTTGTTCCCATGGTGCTAAAATAAAACCAACACTGTTCTAAAATATGTCCCTACCGCACAGCCTCCGCCAGTGAGGCACGAGTGCAGCACGGTCGCCGCCACAGCCGCCGCCAGTGTGGCTCGAGCGCCGTGCATCGAACTTGCACCGCTACAGCCTCCGCCAGTGAGACACATGTGCGGCACGGCCGCCGCCACAGCCACCGCTACGGCGCCGCGATCAGGACGGCCGCCGCCACAGCCGCCGCTAGTGAGTCACATGTGCGGCACGGCCGCCGCCGCAGCCACCGCTACAGCGCCACGATCAGGACGGCCGCCGCCACAGCCCCGCAGATCCAAAATGACGTCATCGCAGTCGGCCCGTCCTTTTTTTTACTTACCGCAAGCACGTGGGACCAGCCGTATTTAAATCACTCAGCCCCTGCGCAGCATCCGTGCGGCGCTCCCGTGGCATAGGCTCGGCGCTCTCGCCATTGCTGTGCGGTCCACTGTACATGCGAAGCCGCGCTTCACCGCCGATGACCGCAACACCGTAAGACAGAGCCTTTAGGGCATTCATAGGTCAGTAAAACCACAATCACAGTTTAGTAGACATGTGTTCAGTGCTCAGTGTTATTCACAGCTCAAACTGAGAATCGTGACATCTCCATCCCCCATCTTGCAGAGACTGAGGCATGTCCACACTTCCGGGTTTTATAGTCCCTCCCCTCCCACCGGAAGCAGCATGGCCTTCATGACATGATTGACAGGAGAGAGAATCTCAACATTTTAAAAACATTAATTAGTCTTATTTTTCATCGATAGGAAAAATCCTCTGGCCCTGACAGTTGGAGGGGGTCTCTGATTAAGATGGCCAAAATTTATAGCCGTAAGTGGTAGCGTTTTTTCTAAAATCAATATAGAGTGCAAAGAGAAAGCGGTCAAGTTTAGACTTTTAATTATATAGATTTTCAAACCACATTCTCATTTTCAAACCACATTTTCAAACCAACCACATTTTCACTTTCAATCTTCATTTTCAAACCAACCACATTTTCATTTTCAAACTTCATTTTCAAATGACATTTTCATTTTCAAACTTCATTTTCAAACCACATTTTCATTTTCAAACTTCATTTTCTAGCCACATTTTCGTTTTCACTTCATTTTTAAACCACATTTTCATTTTCAAACTTCAGTTTCAAACCACATTTTCATTTTCAAACTTCATTTTCAAACCAACCACATTTTCAAACCACATTTTCATTTTCAAATCATATTTTCAAACCAAGCACATTTTCAAACCAAGCACATTTTCAAACCAACCACATTTTCAAACCAACCACATTATCAAACCAACCACATTTTCATCTTCAAACTTCATTTTCAAACCACGTTAAGTGCTAATAAGCATATACTTTTCATATTGAAATTTGTCTTGCTTTTATGATTAACCATTAAACATTTCCACATCAAAGAATTCATGGTTTTATAGCAGGCAAAAAAACTGATTGTACAATCAAAGGGTCAATCAAATTGCTCCGAGTGCGATTATTGTGATACGCAATGAAGAGGGTTTTGGCCATTCTTTGGGAGCTTAAGAGTTAAAGCCCTGTCCCACTGTGCGAGTTCACCCAAGAGCTCTCCCGAGTTAAAAAAAATAATCAAACTCGCATGTAGAATGAACGTAGCGGGTACGTCGGAGCTCGGGACGGATCGGCAGGTACTCGGGAAACGTGGTAACTCGTGAAGATTTTTCAACATGTTGAAAAATCTCCACGAGTAAAATATACTCAGGATGGAAAAATTTGATACTTTTTAACTCGTAGTTATACCGTAGTAGCTCGTGAGTTTACCGTAGTAGGTCGTGAGTTTACCGTAGTAGGACCTGGTGTCCAATATCACTATTGTATGTTCATGATGGAAATAAGAATACTCAGTATTACCTTTGTATTGTAGTTTTATGTAATCCTCCCATGTCTGAGTTCCATTTCACAATATTTATCAGACATACAGAATGTTGCGAGGTAATATCGTGCCCAATCTCAGTTGTATCTTTCTATCTCAATAAATATCACAAAATATGCCATTGTTTCAGCCACATTATGACAAAATATAGAATGTAGGTTATTTGTAATCAGTCACCCCATCCCAGAAACAACAGTACCTAAAGAAGAACATTTGTTTTACTAATTTACAAGCATGTACCATACATAGTCAGTTGATCCATATCCAGCATAATGTTGTGATAATTGCATAAAAGGTCTCAGAAATTTGGTGTGGAATGATAATCCATCTCAGTACTCATTTAGGCAAGTCCCAAGCTATAGATACTTTTCCCCCACCCCCATTCCCCCTCACCCGTTCTTCATTGAACCTACCATTTGACCAATCTTTTACTCAGCTGCCGTAACGTTTCCTTCCTATCAAAATCTCTGTGTAGCATCTCTGTCCCTATCTTCAAATTCACACTTTGAAATAAAATACAACTATCTACTTAAAAATTTCGCAGCAGGATCGCGATTAGTCGATTCCCAAGCATTTTCAATCATCGTTCGATTCAGTGTAATTTTCACACCTGGTTGATGTAGTTTAAAAAATATATATAGTACATTACAATAAATAGTTTCAAGCATACCCGGTACGAAATGCACGAACATTAAGGTTGTTACTGATGTTGCAAACGGTTTTAAATGAATACAATTTCAAAGTGAAATGGGAGATTTCCGTGGAAAGAATATTTAACCAGAATGTAAGGTGAGGTCGCTGTAAAATGCTCACTTAAAACAATACGCCGTCAACTCAGGATCGTTTCTTAGCCCTCTGACAGGTGTTTCAATCTAACCTCGTAGATTGCTGTTAATCGATTCATAGCTATTAATTGTCACCTCATATTCTCCTACACACCAGGAAAACAAAGACCCATCCTATCCAGTGTCTCCTTATAACTCACCCTTTCTAGTTTAATGACATATTTTCTCTATATAAAAATAAAAACACAATGTGCTGGAGTAATTCAGCGGGCAGGCAGCATCTCTAGAAAATATGGATGTTTTGGGTCAGGACCCTTCTTCAGTTTGATGAGTATCCCGTTGAGTTACTCTAGCCCTTTGTGTCTCTTTTTTGTAAACCAGCATCTGCAGCTCATTGTTTCTATTCCTGCGTATAGCTGGGTGACCAGACCTGTACACAGTACTCCAAATGTGATATTACCAATGTCTCTTGCAGGTGTGACATGATGTTCCATTCAAAACAGGATGGGGATAAAGGCAAGTTTGCCAAACACTTTCTTCACCATCCTGCCATCTAATGTTGCAAACTTACAAACCATCCCAGCTACTAACCACATCTAAATGATTCATGTAAACAATAAACAAGAGTGGGCCGCACACTGATCCCCGTGGTACTTAGGGATCAGTGCGGGATCTTCCAATAGCCATACAGGATCTGGCCAAAGGCCTTGCTAATCTCCATGTAAACAATATCTATCGCACTGCCCTCACTAATCTTCTTGGTCACCTCTATGGCAAAAAAAACTATGATTATATGCACCTCATTTCAATTTAGTTATGATCAAATATATCTAGAGTTACAGAGTAATATTTAAAGTATTACAAAGACCACCAGAGAGAGTATTGGCAAAGGCAGAGAGAGGTACACATGACTGGATGTCATAGTTGCAACTCAGGGTTAAGGCTATCTAAATTCATACAACAGAGATCATATTAGTGTACAATGTGTAGATGAGATGTGCATGTACCTTTAACATAGTGACCTCACCACTACTAACCACACCCCACATCATCAGTATAATTACAACCTTCCCACCCAGTTCTCTCTCTCTGGTTCCGGTGACAGACCACGGACAGCTAGGGCAGAAACCTATGTGTATAATGTGTAATATGAATAAACAGAAGTAAAAAAACAGTGCGTTATGACACATCTTTACATGGTGTCTGCCTGGTACCTATGTGCCTCCTGTTTATCGGGATTTCTTTCTTTTGAACCGTTTTCCTAGTTTGTTTTTTATCTCCCGTGCCATGGCCACTTCATGCCGTAAGCCCGATACGCTCGTTTTCGACTCGGACATTGTCCATCGGTGGGGTGTATTTAGACGTGGCTTTCAACACTATGTTACGATTGCCCACCCTGCTGCCAGCGATGCTACTCAGGCTTCCCTGATTCTCAACCTGGCCGGTCCTGAAGCCCTGGAATGGTATGAGTCGTTTGTCTATGCTGTTGGTGAAGATGCTCGGGACCCGGAATGTCTTATGGCTACGTTTACTGCGATGTGCGACATCCCCACTAACTGCATCCTAGAGCGTTTTAAAATGTTCACCCGGCATCAGCTCCCAGGAGAATCAATCGGTAGCTTCATCGCTGCGCTGCGTCACCTGGCCAGGCATTGCAGCCTGGACACGCTGACCCCCGATCAACTGACCCGGGACATTTTAGTGTATGGTCTTCAAGATGAAAAACTGAGGGCTGAACTTCTGCGTAATCACGACCTGTCTTTAGCCGATGCTCTACACGCCTCCCGCATGGCTGAGGCTGTTGCCTCGGCGGTATCGTCTGCTGATCATGACATTAACTTTACCAGTGTTGCTGGTCGCCGGCGAAACGCTGGCCCGCAACGACAGCGGGGGTCCCCTGCACCCGAGGGTAGCAGCCCACAGCGGTGCCACAACTGCAACTTTACCTCCCACCAGTCTAATGTGTGCCCTGCACTGGGAAAAACGTGTAACTTTTGCAGGAAATTAATCCATTTCTCTGCAGTCTGTCGCTCCCGTGGGAAGCCAATTCCTGCTCCTCGCCGAATGTTAAACAACCTTGCTCAACCTGATAGCGCACTTCGTTCAGAGTGTGACGAACTCCCTTTGTCTGATTCGGGTTCCTCCCAGGGGAAGAACAGCATATTTTCGGTGTTGGATGCACCTGCTCAGATAACGAACCCCTCGGTTCACGTTACTGTCAACGGCTCGACCTTCACTGCCAAGCTCGACACGGGGGCCGCGACCAATGTTATGTCAATAGGCCTCTTCAAGAAGATAAGGTCTGATGAGAAAATCACTCCCGATCACTCCCTTTTGCATGCCTATGGGGGAGCCGAGCTCGTTCCAGTGGGGAGGGCTACCCTGCACTGCAAGGTACTGCATGCCGCTCAGCCCCTCACTTTTTATATACTGGATATCAACGACATCATACTTTTGGGTGCCCAGGCGTGCCAGGACCTCGGCTTGGTCTCTTTCCACCGCGATATCCACCAGGTGCGGACCCTTATGGACCCCCTGCACGAATACCCGGACCGTTTTGATGACAAGCTGGGCAAGCTACCGTGCTGCTACAAGATCGTTGTCGACCCCGGTGTTGAACCCGTGGTCCGTCCACCACACCGCGTCTCCTTCGCCATGAAGGACAAGGTGGAGTCAACGCTGCTCGACATGGTTACCATGGGCATCCTGAAGGAGGTGAGCGAACCCACCCGGTGGGTCTCAACCATGGTTGTTGCGTTGAAAAAGGACAAGAGTGAAATTAGCATTTGCATCAAGACCAAAGACCTGAACCTTGCCATCAGATGCCCTCAGTACCCCATGTGAACAGTGGAGGACGTCGCTGCACAGGTTGGCCCGGCCACTGTCTTCTCGGTTCTCGATGCCAAGAGCTCCTTCTGGCAGATACCGCTGGACGAGCGGTCCTCCTACTTGACTACCTTCGGCACACCTTTCGGCAGGTACCGATTCCTCCGCATGCCATTCGGGATCAACTCTGCCAGCGAGGTCTTCCAGCGGACGATGGAGCAGCTGTTCATCGGTCTGCCGTGTGCCATCATCGTTCACGACATCCTGGTCTACGGTAAAGACGTTACTGAGCACGATCTCCACCTCCGTCGAGTCCTGAACCGGGCCCGCGAAATCAACCTCAAACTAAACCCAAAGAAGTGCCGGTTCCGTGTCCCGGAGGTCACCTATGTGGGCCATGTTTTTACCGCATCGGGGCTAAAGCCCGACCTGCAGAAGACAGCTGCGGTCTCCGATATGTCTTCGCCCACCGACGTGGCCAGCCTACAACGTTTCCTGGGCATGGTTAATTACGTGGGGAAGTTTATCCCCGACCTCAGCGAGCTGAGCGCGCCCCTGAGGGAGTTAATCAAGAAGGACACTGCCTGGGTTTGGTTCCCGCATCACCAGACAGCTTTTGACGTCCTGAAGTCCAGGCTGGCCAGTGCCCCCACTCTCCAATTCTTCGATCTGCACCGCCCCATTGTTGTTACCTGCGACGCCTCCAAGTTCGGTCTTGGTGCTGCCTGTCTGCAGCTCCGCGATGGCCTGCAGCTGCCTGTTTCCTACGCGTCCCGCACCATGACCCCTGCCGAGCAGCGCTATGCTCAGATAGAGAAGGAGCTGCTTGCTGTGGTGTTTGCCTGCTCCAAGTTCAAGGACTATATCATGGGCAACACTTTCTCGATCGAAACCGACCATCAGCCGCTGGTCTCTATCCTCAACAAGCCCATCCACGTTGCCGCTTCCCGGTTGCAGCGCATGATGCTACAATCCAACGCTTTATGTTTAAAATTGTGTATCGCAAGGGCAAGGACATGTTCGTGGCCGACACGCTGTCCCACGCGCCACTAACATCTACTGATCGCCACCCATATGAATCATCTGACCTGATAGTGCTTAACGTCAACATCGTGCCTTCCCAGCAAATGCAGTCCCTGATCAGCAACACTGCCAAGGACCCTGTCCTGCAGCAGCTTGCCGACGTCATCAGGCAGGGTTGGCCAGACCGTCATTCATCCTTACCGCCTGGGGTCGCGCCCTACTTCCTGGTCCGTGACGAGCTCGTGCTGCACGACGGCGTGGTCGTGAAGGGACACAAGGTCGTTGTGCTTGCTGCCCTGTGGGACCAATACTTTCATACCGCCCACGGCGGTCATCCTGGGGCCGATGCCACCCTGTCTCAGGCCCAGAGTTTGTTCTACTGGCCCGGCATGGCCCAAGACATCCGGGAGAGGGTCACCGCTTGCTCGGTCTGCAATAGCCTCGCTCCCCATCAGCAACGGCAGCCGCTTCTGCAACAGCCTGCCCCCGAGCTGCCCTGGATGACCGTCGCCGCTGACATTTTTGAGTGGCATGGAAAGCATTTCCTGGTTCTTGTGGACTCATACTCCAGCTGGTTCGAGGTGGACCAGCTGCACTCCCTCACCTCTTCGGCAGTTATCGGGAAGCTGCGCAGCCACTTCGGAACTCATGGCACCCCGGCAAGTCTTCAATCGGACAACGGCGGCCAGTTCTTGAGCGCAGAATTTCGGAGTTTCGCTGCCAGTTGGAACTTCCGACACTACACCAGCAGCCCGGAGTACCCTCAAAGCAACGGGTTGGCAGAGCGCGCCGTCCACAGTGCTAAGGACTTGCTGGAACATTGTGGACTGTCCCATTCTGAATTTTACTTGGCCCTCCTCAATCTCCGAAACATTTGCCGCGACACTGCCTTGGGCTCTCCAGCTCAACGGCTGATGTCTCGCACTACGAGACCTCCGATCCCGGTGACCCAGCGGTCCCTCGTTCCCTCTGTCCTCCGTCCCGCTGCCGTCCAGGAGCGCATTGCCCTCAAACAAGAAATCCAACGGCGCTCCCACGACAAATCTTGTCGTCCTCTCCCGCCTCTGCTCTCAGGCCAAGTCGTCCGAATGCAAACCCCCTCCGGTCACCCCAGGCCTGCCATCGTCGTCGGTACTGCTGGTTCGCCGCGGTCCTACCTTGTCGACCATGAAGGTACCATTTACCGCCGGTTCCGGCAGCATCTGCGGCTTGTTAACGAGCCACTACCGCCGCCTGCAGATCCCTTCTCCCCCCCATTGTCGACAACACTGCCTGCCCCTCCGGCCATTCCTCCCTCGCCTGACCGTCTTCCCGCTATTGCTCCTGCTTCCCCTGCTCCTTCTCCGGTTTCTCGTTCTCCACCCGGTTCCCCGGTTCTCTCCCCCGCGCCGGCTCCTGCTCATGCTCCGCCTGCAGAAGGGGGGGATGGCGAAATGCGTACCCGGTACGGGCGGGTGGTCAGGCCGCCTATCCATTATGGTGAATTTGTTTAACTGTTTGCTCACCTGCTCGTAGCATATAAGACGTGGTCGCCCTGTCACCGGTATTGCTTATTATTTCCAAGGGGAAGGATGTAGATATGTGCATGTACCTTTAACATAGTGACCTCACCACTACTAACCACACCCCACATCATCAGTATAATTACAACCTTCCCACCCAGTTCTCTCTCTCTGGTTCCGGTGACAGACCACGGACAGCTAGGGCAGAAACCTATGTGTATAATGTGTAGTATGAATAAACAGAAGTAAAGAAACAGTGCGTTATGACACATCTTTACACAATGGTTTATAGTATTTTCCATCATTTAATCTTTGATAATTTTACCCATCTTCTCATGGGATATTATTTGAAGCATTGGAACATGTTTTATTTGTAGTGTCTATTCAGTCTTAATTAACTAACTCTTGGTTGTGTTGCTCATTGAGCC
Organism: Malacoraja senta; assembly: GCA_038087875.1. Taxonomy (NCBI): domain Eukaryota; kingdom Metazoa; phylum Chordata; class Chondrichthyes; order Rajiformes; family Rajidae; genus Malacoraja; species Malacoraja senta. Next base: position 20,790,425 of record CM075977.1, on the reverse strand, counting down.
TTGATTAGTTTTAACCTACCTAGTACATTCAGGCCAAATTCAAGGAATATGAGTGCGAGACAACCATCTATAAAATCAATTGCCTATAACATTTTATAGCTTTAGAGAACTTGAAAATGCACTAAAAGTATGAGGAAATGTAATCATATTTTTAAGGAGGCCAACAACATAATAGTTCTTGTTTAATCTTACTATTTTACTTCGGAGTCACGTAAGTGACTATGTGAAGATTTTAAAGCTCTGTGATTTCATGCCGTGGAAAAATGAGTCCACACAAGCACGACTGCATCAGTTGACCACAGATAAGGGAAACATTCATAATGCATACAGACATGACATAGATTTAAAACATGCTGATGCTGATAAATGAACAAATAATAATAATAGTAACCCCTCTCTTCCGGGGGAAACTATAATATGACAGGATACTTTGACTTGATTGCACCCATGTGACTAACATATGCCACCACCACAGTGTATCAATTTGGAACTGAACATACAGTTTATGCATATTCGCACAATAACCCTTTAACCCACAGTATGCACCTAGTGCCTATAGGTAGTTGATACCAATAACTGAAGAATTGGTAATTCATGCAAATCCCATCCGCCTCTGTGACTAGAGATGGCATTCGTAATTTTCCATCTTTGAGCATTAGCATCAGTTTGTAATATACTGAAGATTAATTGACCAAAACTACTGGAGCAACGCTGAATATAGTTCGTCCACCATTGTGACTTAGGTAGCTTCAGCTGGTAATAGCATAGGTATGTTAACGAAGACCTATTTGGCACTTGCGAGGTTACTACTTTGCACGTTGTAAGTTCTGATAATGCAAAGGCCCAATTACACGGCTGAAACACAGCTGCTATACTGCCAATTACATTTGATGGATAGAAGACTGCTTGATGACAAGGTAGTTACAGACTTCTATTGATTCCAATCTCTTGCCCCAGGGCGGAGTCATTGATAAATTAATAGTTAAAGGTAAATCCGAATAATTAATAACACTAGTTGGTATCAACTTAATTTTAACTGGATGGATGAGGGACCTCAATTTCTCAAACATAGCTGCGGCTGAAACAGTTGATTTTAGCAAAACACAGCGTTTAGAATATCATCCAGTTAAGCTATAACAAGTGTTTCAGAGCTCTGAGCAGTCCAAGCACTGGTTTAGTAATTTGATAGATGACCTAGGAGCTGAAGTTAGCCCATTTGCAATGCATTAACTGTTATCATTTCCCCATCCAGATAAATTTCAAATGTCTCCAGTGATCCCTGTGAATGGGACCTGAATAGTATGCATCTTAGACAGTCACGAAGTTCCATATACTGAAAAGTCTATGTTGCACATGCTAGTTAAATCAATTATGAACAGACATCCTCCATCTTTCTGGCCAGATACCCGAGCCTGTCTCGAAAGGTAACCCTGGCCATAATACCTAGCCTGCCTTGAAAGACAACTCTGGCCATAATTCTGAGCCTGTCTCGAAAGACAACTCTGGCCTTATTTCCGAGCCTGTCTCGAAAGGTAATCCTGGACATAGTACTGAGCCTGCCTCGAAAGACAACTCTGGCCATATTTCCGAGCTTGTCTCGGAAGGCAATCCTGGCCGTAATACTGAGCCTGCCTCGAAAGACAACTCTGGCCCCAATTCCAAACCATACTTGGTACCCGTGTATACTGTGCAATAATAATGCAATCACATGTTATCATTCTCATTTGTACAAAACTAAGTGTAAATATTACCAACTTGTAAATGGTCCACTTACCCCATGTTTCAGAAGAACCAGACCGACCTACCTCCATGGTTACCGGTGGTCTATGGTAAGCCCAAAGGCCCCTGATGTGGGCTCTATTCCCATCCTTGATTGGAGAGTAGGAATGGTAGTGTATGTGGATTTCATATTTCCTGAGACCGGCTTGGACCTTGGCCTGAAAGACCTCTGCCCAGCTTTCAAGCTGCCATCAGCTTCAGTGAACTGCTTACTGCCGATGAGGCATTGGGTGTGTCGTCACCGATACAATTAAGCTTTGTTCTCCCTCTTTCTCTATCTTCTTCTTTTCTAGGGTCTATTTCTTAACTCTTTTTCTTTTGTTTTTTAATTTTGTTCTTAAAGGGTCTTTGTTCTTTCTTGTTGTCACGTTTGCTATACTTTCACCTTTTCCTTCACTTTCTTCTTTCTCTCAATTTCAATAGACAAGGATGCTCATTATCACCACAACTGTTTGCTCTCATTATTGAACCGCTAGCAGAAAAAATTAGAATACACCCTGATATCCATGGATATAATACTAAAGATTCATATAATAAAATATCTTTATACGCGGATGATATATTACTGTACATTACAAAACCTCAAATCACTATACCAAATATATTAAATTTAATTGAAGATTTTGGATCTTTCTCTGGATATAGAATAAATTGGAATAAAAGTGAAATTATGTGAATAAAACCGAAAGATTCAACACATCTTTTAAAATTCCCTTTTAAAATAGCTACAGAAAAATTTAAATATTTGGGAATCGAAATTACCAGAACATATCAAGGTATGTTCAGGGCAAATTTTGACCCCTTACTTAATAAATTAAACACACTAATTAAATTCTGGAAAACGCTCCCGATGTCTTTAATAGGCCAAATAAACGCAATAAAAATGATCTTTTTACCACAAATTTTATACCTATTTCAATCAATTCCTATATACTTACCAAAGAAGTTTTTTTAAAAACTCGACTCAGATATCACTAATTTTATATGGGACTATAAATCACATAGAATACAAAAAACTCATATGAATAAACCTAAAGTATTAGGGGGTTTAGCACTACCTAATTTTATGTATTATTATTGGTCAGTAAATATTAAAAATATGATTCAACTGATGGATAACTCCGCCCAGCAAGCGGACTGGATTGTAATGGAGAAAGAGGATTGCTCCTCTAGAAACATTGGAGCGATCCTCCTCTCTCCAATGAAATTGAATAACATAAATTATAATAAGAACCCAATTATTCATAGTACAATCCGAATTTGGAAACAAATAAAACAAAATTTAAAATTAAGAAATTTATCACTTTTATTACCTATAGTCAATAACCCTTCGTTTAATCCTTCTATTATAGATAAAGCTTATACACAATGGGATAGATTAGGAATTAAAACGCTTGGTGACTTGTATGAAACTGGAAAATTACTTTCATTTCAACAATTACAAATAAAATATAAACTCGGAAATAATCAATATTTTAAATACTTTCAAATATGCGACTATTTGAAAAAATATACAAAAGATCATCATAATAACCCAGCAGATGTACTGGACGAGGCAATGCAGATAAAAGCGGAATCAGGAAACTTAATATCATATTTGTATAATATTATCTTAAATGCACATATACCATCTACGGAGGGTATCAGAAGAGACTGGAAACAAGAGTTAGCTATTAAAATTTCAAAGGAAAGTTGGAATGAATACTTATTAAACGTGCATAAATGCTCGATTAATGTAAGACACACTTTAATACAATTTAAAATTTTACATAGATTATATTATTCGAAAACTAAAATTCATAAAATTTTCCCAAATGTATCATCTATTTGTGATAAATGTCAATCCCAAGAAGCTACCATAACGCACTCATTCGTTTCTTGTACAAAAATTCAAAAATTTTGGAATGAAATTTTTGAAATCTTTACAAAGTTATTTAAAACAAGACTGATACCCAAAGCAGAATGGATTATCTTCGGTATAACGGAAGATGGTCCAGATCTAAATGTGTTTCAAAAGAAACTAATGGACTATGGGTTAATAACTGGAAAAAAGCTAATTCTAAAATTTTGGAAGAAGGCTCCAATACCAACTATAAATATGTGGATTTCAAATATGTTTGAAACATTACACCTAGAAGAGATAAGACTCCTCCTAGCAGGTAAACCAGATCACTTCCACCTGACGTGGTCTGCATTTATAGAATTATTACAAACATAGGGTGCAAAAGTACTTTAAAAAAAAAAAAAATTGAGGTCAGGTAAGGGGGGATGATAGTTGAAGAGCTGGTATGTCCCATTTACGTAATGCTCATAAAAATATTTGTTTCTTTCTTTTTCCTCTTTCTCTCTTTCTTTCTTTCCTAGGGTCTATTTCTTAACTCTTTTTCTTTTGTTTTTAATTTTGCTCTTCCCTTTACTAGTGTAAAAAAACAAACGGAGTACATTAACGGAACGAAGATATATGTGACGAGTACTAATGTTTGTGGTTGTAATGTAATGTACTTCTAATAAATACAAAAATAAAAAAAAATAAAGTTTAAAAAAAAGCGTTGTTCGTCGTCGGTACCTTGATCAGTCCGACAGCTTTGCTTCCTCATCCAGGTATTACCTGTTGGATAAGTCTTACCTGAACAGAAGATTCGGCGGCTGGTTTCATTTCCTGGATTTCATGCCCTTCCAATGTCATCCCTGATAGCGCTGTTCACTGCCGGCACTTGTAGCGTGAGGGGAACTCTGGCCCCTTCTGGGTTTTCTGCCAACGGCTGGAACCAATTCTTCCGGCAGTAACCCCTTCGTTTGCGAGTATTTCCTCGCACTCCCCTCCACAGAGAGGGGATTCGTAGGCAGCCCTGAAAACAGGTGCTGCCGCAGGCCCCTGAGGATACCTGCGCTGATATGGCCCCTCCTACGGACCTATATCAGGATTTTTGCTCTGACTGAAACTGACCCTGAATGCTCCCCTCCTCATAGAGGGAGACATTGTGCAGCCCTGAAACAGGTGCCGCTGCCGCGGGCCCCCGAGGAGACCCGGCTGATAACTCCCTCCTTTGGAGTATATCTTAGTGGAGCAACCTCTCCATCAGGTGCTCCACGTGGGTTTAGTCATCCGTAGACGCACCCATTGAAGGAGGGGAACCCTCCTGGCCCGACTCGCCCGAGTCCCAAGGCCTGACCGACTTATTTGTGGTTTGACCCTTTTCTGGGGCACCATAGGAGCCGCTGACCGCACTATCAGCGACTCGCATGGCAAGACCGGCTTATTGCTGGTTTTACCCCCTTTCTGGAGCACCATAGCAGTCTGGGAGTCGCTGACCGCACTGTCAGCGCTCGGGTTGCGAGACCGGCTTACTGCTGGTTTTACCCCCGTTGTGGGGAACCACAGCGGTCTAGGAGCCGCTGACCCCATTGTCAGTGACTTGGGTAGTGAACCCGACGTCCGCCGGCTACCCGCTCTTCTGCGGTGCGGACCGGGATTCCCCACGGTCCATAACCGGATTCCCCGCGGCTCGTCCGACTTCGCCCCGAATCCAGCAGGCAAACTCTGTAAAGAGCTTCCTGTAAATCACTTCAATGCATATAAGATTTACACACATCTTTATTCAGCACATTAACTTAGCAGCATTACAGATCTAGGTGTTGTCAGTTCATCCTGGCTGCTTCAACTAACGGTGCTGGGAATGGGCGTTAGTATAATTGTTATAATGGGGCGGAGTTAGTGATGCCAACTAAGTGTGATTGATTCACATGCATCATCAATCTACATCCTTTCCCCTAAAGATTAAAAGCATATTAAACATACTCGCCATACCTGTCTGGTGGTCTACTAACACGGCCCGAACGCGTGCGGACCCAACCATCCCCTCCCTCAACTGAAGGATGAGGCGGGGAGGTTGAAGGTGAAAACCGCACGGGAGAGGCTTGTGGTGACCGAGGGGGGAAACATGCGGTGGGTGAAACCCCGTGGTTATTGGAGACCGATAGACGTGGGGGGGTGGCAGGCATGCGGGGACGGGTGGGAGACATTGCGGAAGGCGGCTGGAACTGGAGCGGCGGAGCATAGGGATCGGCAGGCGGCGGTCGGGGCTCCTTCACAGCAAGCAGGTGTTGACGACTTCTCCGGTAAACGGCTCCCTCACAGTCCACAAGGTACGATCGCGGCTCATCAGTCGGGCGCACAACAACGCCCAGATGAGAATGTCCAGTTGGAGTTCGTAGACGGACGACCTGGCCCGGCAGTAGAGGCTGGAGTGGTCTGCTGGAACTGTCGTATGACCGTTTCTGGGTATCGTGCTTCTCTTGGAGACGTTGCTGGATAGTGGCTGGCTTCAACACCCGAGGAACCAGCTGCTGTTGTGCGATGGGGACCGGAGACCTCGTCACCCTCGATAGCAGCCGCTGTGCTGGTGACCCCAAGACTCCGTCTCTCGGAATGTTTCTGAGGTTCAGCAGATCGAGATAGACGTCAGAGTTTGAAATGCGTGCTCCCTCCAGCAAGTGCTTGGCGCTCCTGACAGCGCGTTCAGCGACTCCATTACTCTGTGGATACTCGGGACTGCTTGTGATGTGCTGAAAGTTCCATCGGTCAGCGAAAAGCTTGAACGAGTGGCTGGTGAACTGTGGACCATTGTCGGTTCTCAGAATAGGAGGAATGCCATGGTCTGAGAAATGTCTATTCAGAATCTTGATGACCATCACCGACGTGAGGGAGGTCAGCTGGTCAAGTTCGAACCAGTTGGAGTACGAGTCGACCAGAACGAGGTAGTGCTTACCGCGCCATTCGAAAATGTCCGCAGCCATCGACAACCATGACAGGGCTGGTGAAGGTTGTTGCAGAAGGGGCTGCCGCTGCTGATGAGATGCAAGATTGTTGCAAGTGGGGCAGGAGGCTACACGGTCTCGGATGTACGTGGCCATTCCAGGCCAGAAGAACAGATCCCGGGCACGTGCCAGTGTGGAGTCGGCTCCTGGGTGACCGCCGTGTACCTCTTTGAAGTACTCGTCTTGTAGCGATGCAGGTACAACTACCTTGTGGCCCTTGACGACCACACCATCCTGAACCACCAGTTCATCGCGGACCAAGAAGTACGGCTGCACCTCAGTGGGCGTGTTGGATTGTTTGCCTGGCCAGCCTGTCTTGATGATGGACGAGAGGGCTTGAAGCGTAGCATCCTTGGCAGTGTGCGCGGCCAGGAAGCGCAGTTGCTTGCTGGAGATTAGACCGACACCGAGAACAGTAAAATCCTCCTGCTCGTGTGGGTGCTGTTCGCAAGATGTTCGAGGGGCACGAGAGAGTGTGTCAGCAACATGCATGTCCTTGCCCTTTTTGTAGGTAATAGAGAAGTCGTACCGCTGCAGCTGCATCATCATGCGCTGCAAACGAGCTGGGGCGGCGTGGATAGGCTTGTTCAAGATTGTCACCAGTGGTTGGTGATCCGTCTCAACCATGAACGTGTTGCCAAAGACGAAGTCGTGGAATTTGGAGCAGGCAAAGACGACCGCCAGCAGTTCCTTTTCGATTTGCGCGTAGTGCTGCTCCGTGTCGGTCATGGTGCGAGAGGCATACGCGACGGGTAGTAGGGTACCATCATCAGACGGTTGTAGGCAGGCTGCGCCGAGCCCGAATTTCGAGGCATCGCAGGTGATCACCACCGGACGTTTCAGGTCGAAAAAAGTCAGGGTCGGTGCACTAGTCAGTTTTGATTTCAGAACATCGAAGGCATCCTGATGTTGCTGGAACCATGACCATGCAGTGTCCTTTTTTGTCAGCTGCCGCAATGTGGAGCTTAATTCGCTGAGGTTAGGTATGAACTTTCCGAGATAGTTTACCATACCCAGGAAACGTTGCAGGTCTTTCACGTCAGTAGGTGCAGGCATTTCTGTGATGGCAGAAGTCTTCTTCGGAGCCGGTTTGAGGCCGTCAGGGGTGAAGATGTGGCCGACATAGGAGACCTCTGGAACCCTGAACTTGCACTTGTCAGGATTGACACGGGGGCCAGAGTCAATACAATGTCAATCAACCTTTTTAACAGGATCAGGGCTAACGAGCCACTTGTCCAGGACGCGTCCACTTTGCATGCTTTTGGCAGGGAGGTGCTATTTCCTCTGGGCAAAGCCGACTTGAAATGTGTACTGAAGAAAACAACTAGGGAATTGACTTTCCATGTGCTGAACTTTAATTCGGTTACCCTGCTTGGCAATCGTGCCTGTCAGGAACTAGGGCTGATTTCCTTTGACAAAACTGTCCACAAACTGCAAGTTTCCTTTGATCCACTGAGTGACTTCCCTGGTCTTTTCGACAACAACCTAGGCAAGTTGCCTGTGTCCTACAAGATTACAGTCGACCCCGACGTGACACCCGTTGTCCGAAACCCACACAGATTGTCATTTGCCATGACTGACAGGGTTCACTCTATGCTGAAGGACATGGTCTCCAAAGGCGTAATTGAAGCAGTCAGTGACCCCACCGACTGGGTCTCAACCATAATTGCCACAGTCAAGAAGGGAAAGGATGAAATCCGCCTGTGCATTAATCCAAAAGACCTGAACACTGCCATTAAGCGCCCACACCATCCCACTTCTGACACCATGTAAATCACTTCAATGCATATAAGATTTACACACATCTTTATTCAGCACATTAACTTAGCAGCATTACAGATCTAGGTGTTGTCAGTTCATCCTGGCTGCTTCAACTAACGGTGCTGGGAATGGGCGTTAGTATAATTGTTATAATGGGGCGGAGTTAGTGTTGCCAACTAAGTGTGATTGATTCACATGCATCATCAATCTACACTTCCTGCAACACAAAAAGCAGAACCTAGAAATAAGTTTTGAAACTTACCTGTAGGTTTAAACTTACCGCTGGAAGGAGCAGCGCGCCTCCCAGTCAGTCGTTGCGCAATGCAGTAGACGTAAATGACGCGCATGCGGGCTGACGGCCTTCTATTCACGTAGTCACTCACGTGACTCCGAAGTAAAATCACAGATAAGTCTCACCCCAGACATTCCCTCTTTTTCCCTTTCCCACCTGGCAAGAGGTACAGAAGTGTACAGAAATGTGAAAATGCCAGGCTCAGGGACAGTTTCTTCCCAGCTATTATCAGGCAACTGAACCAACCTATCACCATCTAGAGAGCAGTCCTGAACTACCATCAACCTCTTTGGAGACCCTCAGACTATCATTAATCGGACTTTTCTGGACTTTAACTTGCACTATACATTATTCCCTTTATCTTTTATCTGTTTACTGTAATCATGTGTAGTCTTTCCACTGACTGGATAGCAGGCAACAAAAAAGCTGTTCACTGTACCTTGGTACACGTGACAATAAACTAAACTAAACTTAATTAAAGAAAACAACTTACAAGTAGTCAAAGATCTCTTTAAATAGTGGGGGTAGAAGTGGGAGGGGTGGGATGGGTTGCAACTCAATTTGCAACTCAGTTTGTGTTCAGTTATGCAAGGGTTTTGTTGGAGCCTTATTGTAGGTGAAATCATGCTCCAAATATGCAGCAAGTGAATGGAAGAGCACCACAGAGATCTCTTGTAATGTTTAACTAGATTGAGCAAACACCACTTGTTTCAGATACAGTCATGGCTCCTTTGAGCTTCCAAAGATGGCATTCAGCCCAATTCATTGTATGACAAACATCTGCCTGCTCTGCTTACTTCCATTGGTCATACCCTCACCAGAATAATGATTGGTGAAATTTACCCAATACATTTTCAAGGGTGCCACAGATAGACCACAAAATGCTGGAGTAACTCAGGCAGCGTCTCTGGAGAAAAGGAATGGGTGATGTTTCAGGTCGAGGTTCAAGTACCTTGCAACATTACATTTGCTTTTCCCGCCATTTATTTTCTATCAATCATCCTTCTTTCATTTTACAATCTATTTCCCAAATGTAACTTCTTCCTATTTTTAAAAGCCTTAAAAATGAAACTTGTGAGGCATTTTTGAAGTAATGCACGCACACAGTTTGTAGATGCTGCAGGAACTGGTTCACTTTCAGTCGGTTTCCAAGTTATAAAGCCAGAACATTTTCATTTTACAGTATATAAAATTTGCTTTCCCTCTACAAGTTATTTCCACAACTAAAAGCAAACACGGCATTTTCAACAAAAAAATAAATTACACATGGTTTAAAAGCTCTCAAACATCTGCTGTTGGCAGACAATCTCTCATTCCTCAGTGCTACAGTAAATTCTCTTTTTCTCATTTTCTTTAATACACTGCCAGAGATCACTGTCAGCAAAGGGCTGGACTCTTTCATGGTTGCTTTTCTTGAGGTTTGCTATCATAGTTTGCTTCGATACCAGGCTGCTGCTTGGGGTATAATTCACTAGTGTTTTCAGTAACTTTGAATTGTCAATCACAAGATTGTCCAACTGTCTAGTCCTGATTCCTTTCTGTGCTCATTGTAATCGAATGCCTTTGGCGAAAATGCTTATCATGCAATGAACCAAAATGACTGAAAATTAACCGGAATATTTGTCCTAAGATGTGATGTAAACAGGATGTAAAATGCAAAGGATATATTGAAATATTTATTGATGCAACATATTTTTTTTCTGAGCTTCTGGTATGATAACAAAACAGAAAACTCAGGACAGGCAGCATTTCTAGAGAGAAGGAATGGGTGACGTTTCGGGTCGAGACCCTTCTTCAGACAAGTCAGGGGAAAAGGAAACAAGAGATACAGACAGTAATGATGAGAGATATAGAAGAAATAAGTCAAAGATATGCAAAAAATTAACAATGATGAAGGAAACATGCCATTGTTAGCTGTTTTATAGGTGAGAAGGGGAACCTGGTGCGACTTGGGTGGGGGAGGGATGGAGAGAGAGGGAGAGCAGGGGTTACTTGAAATTAGCAGCTATGTTGTATTCATGACTGCATATTTAATATATTTAGAATTCTTTACAGATAGGATTTACTTGGATTTGGATTTGGAAAAGCATGCTGCAGGTAAGAATTTTATTGTTCCGTTTCTGGAATTGTTGATGTATGAAAATGTCATTATTTTATAGATTATATAAATTACTATTAAATTAAACTGCTTTCAAGACATGTAATGTAATTAACAACAGGACCCTGTCCCTGCACTCACTGCAGCCTTGCTGATTGACACTCTTGGCAAGCAGCAGGCTCAACTCTCCTGGCAAGCAGTGCAGACTCACTCGCCACAGTCCAGCGACGGTGGACTCGCCCGCCGGGGTCCGAGGATCGAGGAACTCCTGTCTGATGATGGATGACCCACCCGGTAGTCCCTGCTCACCCACCGCCGACTCTGAATTGTCTCCAAGCCACCTGTGTCGACGGGTACCACCCCACCAAGAGCAAGGTGGCCCGACAAGAGCAATCTGGCGTGGGAGGGCTGCCAAGAACAAAGGGGGAACTGGCGGGGGAAGGGCTGCTGCCACGTGCGGCAACAGGCAATAAATAGGACTGTTCGGTACTTCTGTAATTTTGTCGGTGCCAACATGTCGCAACACTTGGTGTACTGCCTTGGCTGTGTGCAAAACAAAGCATTGACTGTACCTAGGTATCCTAAGTACCTAAGGTATCCTAAGCAACTATAAAGAATCATTGATTGATTGATTGATTGATTGATTGATTGATCGATTCATTCATTCATTCATTCATTCATTCAAAGTATCATTAATTCATTCAAATTTACCATTATTGATCAATAAAGGATTTTCCTGCAGTATTAAATTAAGAAAGTAAACAATAAAAATGCAAAAGTCAAACACTGCAGATGTTGAAACATGAAGTAAAAGGGGAACAGCTGGAAAGGGTTAGACAGCATCTGTCCAGGGAGTTCCAACATCACAGATGCCGTGGTTAGTGCTACATGTGCCAGATTCAGAGAAATAATAATCAGAGAAAACACTGGGAAATGCTCAAGTGTGGATCCTTCATCAGAACATTGGGCTCCGCTAGCAGAATTTTCATTAGGTTTTCGGATCTCAAACTGACCATCTGATTGATTTCAGCAGTTTTAATTTTTGGCTTACCAATATTTCTCTGCTCCACAAGGAAGTACAGGGAATAATAGACCAAGATCTGTTAAATGCAGTTTCAAGCTTGCACATACATCATTGCATGAGACTCTATGTTTACTAAATGACCTGTCAGGAACCCTTTTATGGTTGCTGTGGTAAAAACAAAACATGTTCTTAAATGTACTTTTTTTCAGTGGCAGCAGCTTCAGGCAAGTGGAGGCACTTCTCATATATATAACCATAACAGCACGGAAACAGGCCATCTCGGCCCTTCAAGTCCGTGCCGAAATTTTTTTTTTAATTTTTTTTTTTTAATTAAAAAGAAATACTTCCTCCTTGTCCCATCTACCTGCACTCAGACCATAACCCTCCATTCCTTTCCCGTCCATATACCCATCCAATCTATTTTTAAAGGATAACATCGAACCTGCCTCCACCACTTCCACTGGAAGCTCATTCCACACAGCTACCACTCTCTGAGTAAAGAAGTTCCCCCTAATGTTCCCCCTAAACTTCTGTCCCTTAATTCTCAAGTCATGTCCCCTTGTTTGAATCTTCCCTACTCTCAATGGGAAAAGCTTATCCACGTCCACTCTGTCTAACCCGCTCATAATTTTAAAGACCTCTATCAAGTCCCCTCTTAACCTTCTGCGCTCCAAAGAATAAAGACCTAACTTGTTCAACCTTTCTCTGTAACTTAGTTGCTGAAACCCAGGCAACATTCTAGTAAATCTCCTCTGTACTCTCTCTATTTTGTTGACATCCTTCCTATAATTAGGCGACCAAAATTGTACTCCATACTCCAGAATTGGCCTCACCAATGCCTTGTACAATTTTAACATTACATCCCAACTTCTATATTCAATGCTCTGATTTATAAAGGCCAGCACACCAAAAGCTTTCTTTACCACCCTATCTACATGAGATTCCACCTTCAGGGAACTATGCACAGTTATTGCTAGATCCCTATGTTCAACTGCATTCCTCAATTCGCTACCATTTACCATTTTGATTTGTCCTGCCGAGATGTAGCACCTCACATTTGTCAGCATTAAACTCCATCTGCCATCTTTCAGCCCACTCTTCCAAATGGCCTAAATCTCTCCGTAGACTTTGAAAATCTACTTCATTATCCACAACACCACCTATCTTAGTATCATCTGCATACTTACTAATCCAATTTTCCACAGATCATTGATGTACATGACAAACAACAGTGGACCCAACACAGACCCCTGAGGCACCCCACTCGTCACCGGCCTCCAACCTGACAAACAGCCATCCACCATTACTCTCTGGCATCTCCCATTCAGCCACTGTTGAATCCATCTTGCTACTCCACCATTAATACCCAACAATTGAATCTTCTTAACCAACCTTCCATGAGGAACCTTGTCAAAGGCCTTACTGAAGTCCACATAGACAACATCCACTGCTTTACCCTCATCAATTTCCCTAGTAACCTCTTCGAAAAATTCAAGAAGATTAGTCAAGCATGACCTTCCAGGCACAAATCCATGTTGACTGTTCCTAATCAGACCCTGCTTATCCAGATGCTTATATATATTATCTTTAAGTATCCTTTCCATTAATTTGCCCACCACTGACGTCAAACTAACAGATCTATAATTGCTAGGTTTACTCTTCGAACCCTTTTTAAACAACGCAACAACATGCGCAGTACGCCAATCCTCCGGCACTATTCCCGTTTCTAATGACATTTGAAATATTTCTGTCATAGCCCCTGCTATTTCTACACTAACTTCCCTCAATGTCCTAGGGAATATCCTGTCAGGACCTGGAGACTTATCCGTTTTCATATTTTTCAAAAGTGTCCACACCTCCTCTTCTTTGAATCTCACAGTTTCCATTGCTACTCTGCTCGTTTCCCTTACCTCACATAATTCCATATCCTTCTCCTTCGTGAATACCGAAGAAAAGAAATTGTTCAATATCTCCCCCATCTCTTTTGGCTCTGCAGAAAGCTGTCCACTCTGACTCTCTAATGGACCGATTTTGTTCCTTGTTATCCTTTTGCTATTAATATAGCTGTAGAAACCCTTTGGATTTACTTTCATCATGCAGTCAGAGACACACAGTACACCAGGAAAATAGTCCTTCAGCCAACTCATCCATGATGACCAAAATGCCCCATCGAAACTATCCAATTAGCCCATGTTTGGCCCATATCCCTCTAAACGTTACTTATCGCTGTATCTGCCCAATTGTCTTTAAATTCTATATTGTACCCACCTCAAACACTTTCTCTGGCAGCTCATTCCATATACCCACCACCCTCTGTGTGGACAGGTTTCTCTCAGGTACCTGTTAAATACTCCCCTCTCACCCAAAAACTAGGTCACCATTCCTTGATTCCCGTACCCTGGAAGAAAAAACACTCTAAGCATCCACCTTTTTATTCCCCTCATGATTTTACATACCTTTATAAGATCACCCTACAGAATCCTGTGATCCCAGAAATAATGTCCTGGCCTACCCATTCACCCTAAAGTTCAACCTGTTGAGTCCTGGCACCATCCTCATAAATATCCTCTGCATCCTTTCCTGCTTGATGACATCCTTCCTATAGCGGGGTGACAAAAACTGAACAATTACTCCAAGTGCGGCCTTATCAGCATTTTGTTCAACTGTAACAAAATGTCCCAATGTCTATATTCCATTCCCTTACCATCCTGCAACATCACTTTCAGGGAATAATGATTTGTACTCTAGGTCCCTACATTCTACAACACACCCCAGTGTGAAGGTCCTGCTTTGGTTTGACCACAAAATACACATCTCTCTCTTAGCTGACTTAAACACCATTTGCCATTCCTTGGTCCTCTTCCCAGATGATCAAGATTCCACTCTAATTCTTTATAATCATCTTCACCATCTACGACACCACCTCTTTTGGTATACATTACCATCCAAGTCATTGATATTGTTGACAAACTTCAACTGGTCCAGCAATGACCTCTGAGGGCACTACTAGTCACAAGTCTCTTGTCCAAAAAACAACCTTCCACAACCACCCTCTGCATCCTACCATGAGAGGATTTTGCATCCTGAAGCCAATTCTGTATCCAAATTCTTGCCTTTCATGCAATTCTGATAAGGCAACAACTCACAGTAATGTCCTTGCTGCGTTCATTAAAAAATATATATCCTCAGTAAATGAACATCAAAAAACTGGAAATGCTGGAAATCTGAAACAAACACATCCAATACTGGTAACACCTATCAGGTCAGGCTGTGTTGGGATGAAAAGAAAATCAAAGCTAATGTTTTAGGACATCCATTTGAAATGTCAACTGTTTACAGTACAGGACAATATTAAGCATTATCAGAGCATTCATAAAGATTTGGATATATGATGTATAAAGGTTAAAGGATCATTTAGGGATGAAAAATATATTATGCATACTGAAGCAGAAGAATGGGAACCACTGTGAAAAGGATTTTCATTGGAAATTATATAATTATTTATCACAAGGGGAAACTTAATACTGAATCCAAAACAGCACCACCAAATAACCACGGGTACTATAATCTCCTTATGGTAATACTTGTGAAACATCCTTTCACTTTGTCCTGCGGCCGCGAGGATATATTTTACTTCGGAGTCACGTGAGTGACTACGTGAAGAACCCCGTCCAGCTGCACGTGCGTCATTACGTCAGACGCATTGGTGCAGGCGGCCGGTTGGAGCAGCAGAGCTCCTCCAGCGCGGTAAGTTTAAACTTCAGGTATGGTTGTATTTCTTACCTGTTTTGTTTCCTTGCGGGAACCT
This sequence comes from Malacoraja senta, assembly GCA_038087875.1. NCBI lineage: Eukaryota > Metazoa > Chordata > Chondrichthyes > Rajiformes > Rajidae > Malacoraja > Malacoraja senta. The sequence goes on along the minus strand of CM075977.1, from coordinate 20,774,845 downwards.
CTTGTTCCAGAGGCTTTCTGCCGGGTGATTCATGAGGACCGACGAGGGAACCAGCTATGGCTATGGGGCAACCCAGATCCGACCGCGGAAGCGGGTAGCTGGCGAATGTCGGGTTTCGCGATCGCAGTCACTGATAAGACCATCAGTGACTGCCAGACTCTGTGGTTCCCGGGTAGGGGACATGCAGCAGACCAGTCGGGAGGTTTTCCCTCCGATATAAATATACATGCTGGGGTTCCCCGGGAGGGGACATCCAGCAGACTGGTCGGGAGGTTTTCCTACGATATAAATATACACGCGGGGGTTCCCGGGGAGGGGAATCCAGTAGTAATGCGGCTCCCAGATGAAGGGGTCCCCAGGATAGGGGTTAAACAGACCAGAACGGTCAGCTCTGGTGCCGGGAGGTTTTCCTTCCGGCAAGGCATATAGATGCTGGGATTCCCGGGGAGGGGAAATTCAGCAGCAATGAGGTACCCAGACAGCAGTGGTCCCCAGGATATGGGGTAAACGGACCAAAATGGTCAGCCCTGGTGCCGGGAGGGTTCCCTTCCGGTAATATGAAAATTTGGGGGTTGGCCAGGAGGGAGCTCCATCTAGATACACTCCAACAGCAGGAGTTGGACAGGGCTGCTTAATGGGGATGCCAAGTCTATGGCAGTGCCGGCCTATGGGAAAGCCCACACTAGCAGCGCCTTGGACAGGGCTGCTTAATGGGGATACCGAGTCTATGGCAGTGCTGGCCTATGGGAGAGGCCGCGCCAGCAGCGCCTTGTAATAGGGCTGCTTAATGTATGGCAACAGCACCCGTAGTAGGGCTGCATAATGTCTCCCTCAATGGAGGAGGTGAGCTTACCGGGGCAGTTTTGTTCTGACCCTGAAAGGTGGGCCTATTGCAGAGGCCGCACCAGCAGCGCCTTGTAACAGGGCTGCCTAATGTCTCCCTTATGGAGGAGGAGAGCATGCCGGGTCAGTGTAAATCTGACACCGAGTCTGAGGGTTTAGCCGTGGAGCATACCCCAAGGGATGTAGGGCACGTGTCAGAGGTACCATTCCTGGCAGCAAGGTTGCCATCCCAACACAATGCAGTGAACACCGCTATCAGAGGACGTTAGAGCCAGCTGCCGAATCTTCACTTCAGGGAAGACCTATTCAACAGGCAAAACCTGGAGGACAAAGCACAAGCTGTTGGACCAATTAAGGCCAATGACGAGCAAGGCTTCATAGTTTCGATGACAACGCACCCCACATCTTCATGGGCAGTAAGCGGTTCACTGAAGCTGGTGGCAGCATGAAAGTTGGCCAGAGGGTCCACGCACTATACCAGTTCTACTCTACAAGTAAGGTACCACTTACAAGTTGTTAAGATTTACACTTGGTTGTACAATATACAAATGATTAAGACTTTGTCATCTACTCAGAGGCATTTAACCATGTAAAACTGGACATTACTAGCATTCCAAGCAGGTTGGAATTGGGCTAGAATTGTGTTGAGGCAGGCTCAGTATTTTAGCCAGGATTGCCTTCGAGACAGGCTCGGAAATATGACAAGAATTGTCTTTTGAGTCATGCTCAGAATTATGGGACAGGCTCGGGAATCGGGCCAGAGTTGCCATTCAGGGCAGACATGAAATGATGGCAGGAGTGGCCTGTTCATTATGAAAGATGGCTGATTAACAACTGATGATATAGGGTGTTCCCATTTACAGTGATCATCGGAGTCATTGCTATGATGAGTGAATATAACAGTATGATGACAATAACTCATTCAAAGAGGACTACTTAGAGTTCAAAAACACTTGTTATGTTTTGGCTGGATGATATTTTAATGCTGTATTTTGCTAAAATCCACTGTTTCAGTCTCAAACTATATTTGAGAAATTGGGCTCCTCTTTCCAGTTAAAATGAAGTTGTTATCAAATGGACTAGTTGGTCATTGGGGTTTGCCTTTGGCTATTAGTTGGCCTGTGACTCCGCACTGGGCAACAGATTGGAGTCAATAGAAACCTGGAAAAGCCTTGTTGTTATAAGCAGCTTTCTATTCATTAGACTAATTGGCAACATAATAGATGTGATGCAGCTGTGCAAGTGGGAGAACTGACAGCATGCTTAATGGCAAACTATTAAGGGCCATGCAGATCATTAATAACACACCTTTGCTATTACCAGATGAAGCTACTAAAGTCACTATGATGGACAAACAGTAGTCAGCATTGCTCCAGTATTTGATCAATAAATATGTCATTATATTGCAAAATTATGCTAATTGCCTAAGGTGGGAAATTGCGAATGTCATCTCTAGTTGGAGGTGAAGGAGATTTGCATGAGTTATTAACTCTGCAGTTATTGGTATCAACTATCTATAGACCCTACGTGCATTTTATGGGGTAAAGATTGATTGAGCGAATATGCATATCTGCATGCTCAACTTCATGTTGATACACTATGATGGTGCCATATGATAATCGCGGGTGTGCAATCAAGTAAAATAATTCCGTAATAGGTACATAATCTCATTTGCCACTGGAGTATCATCAAGTACAGATCAATGACAACACAGAATGGGTGTTGGACCACACCGTATTTATGAAATTCTGATTCAATGCAACACTGAACATACATATGTTGTTTTCATGCTAATTCACAGGTTGCAAAAATGTGTGGCATAACAGTGGCGAAAGATACATTCTCGCTACAAGCAGGAGGAATGGTCTTTTATGTCTTCTTCTATTTTACTTCATCAGTCAGAGCTTCAAATAAAGTCATCAAGAGCCCGCTTTAGCTTCCAGCTGTGGGATTGGCCTATGCAGTTTAATTCCCGATTTGTCGGGAATAATAATAATGCAACCTTATATGGTTATTTTAAACGTAACTTGCTGGTTCAGCCTGTGGCTCAGGAAATCAGCCGTTGCATGATAAAATCAATTTATGTTCTACAAATTCTCAATAGACTGCCTACGGCTTGGGTTGTCACCCCTATTCTTGTATGTATTCAGAGTGCTGGGATAGTACCAAAAAGCAGTATTTTGCTTCTTCAGGAGATGGGAAGTGTTTGTTTAATGCTCATGTTACATTTAAAATGGTACAGATTTTCGAGCTCTTGGAGTTCATTTTTAATGATCTTTGACAATATTGAGTTATAGGGTCATTAACGGTGCCAAGGTGCTTTCCATCAGATTTGCTGCAGCAAACGAGATCCACTTTGTTGAGTTCACCCCAGATATCGAGTTAGTAAAGGATATCCTTAACATATCCCAGGACAAGTACAATGCAGTATGGGATGTTGACATTATGTTAACACTATTTCACCAGGGGGTTCTAGCTTCATTCTTAGCTTTGTCGGATCTCATTAGGTAGTTATCCTCCTGGCGCTGGTTTAGCGCAACAGGTCAGTCGCTACATAATTGCGACGGGACAGGATGATTACATCTGTAAATAATATGTATAGTATTTTATGTTTATAATTTACTTAAGCAGAGCAGAAGGGGTGTCAGGTCTCAAAATAGGTCAAGGCATATCCAGGGACCTTTCGTTATGTGAGGGCTCACATATACAACAATACGTCAAGGTCACCAAGAGCCTTAGAGGCTCTGAGCTAGCTATGATTGTTAGTTACAAAAAACTTTATAAGAACGTATCAGTTCAGACCATTTCCAGGTGATAAAACGGAGTTGAGTTATGCAGGAGTAGATACTGATTCCAGATCTCACTCTACCAGGGCTGCTACAACAGCAGCAGTGACGGTTAATTATGTCTCGCTGGGCCACATCCTAATCGCTGAAGCATGGTCAAAAGAACGAATTTCCAAACATTTGATAATAACCGTTGCCAGACCAGGGTATTTCTCAATCTCATTTTACGTTCTGTTTATAGGTTCCATCCGGATGAGAGATGGAACTATTATGATTACTTCATTTAACAGCATCAGCATGTTTTAAATCTATGTCATGACTGTATGCATTATGAATGTTTTCCTCATTTGTCAATGAAGCAGTTGTGGTTGTGTAGACTTGTTTCTCGTGGCATGAAATCACAGAGCTTTGAAATCTTCACGTAGTCACTCACGTGACTCTGAAGTAAAATAGTAAGATTAAACGAGAACTTACCAGTTTGAAGTTTGATCTTTATTTTATGAGGAGTTACGATGAGGGACTACGTGCCCTCCGCTCCCAACCCTCATAAATATAATCTGGTATTTCTAATCTTCTCTCGTCTTACTATTATACTTCAGTCACTATTATCTGTGATTTCATACCACTGCTTTGAAGATTGACGCACGTGCGGCTGGACCGGGTTCTTCACGTAGTCCCTCATCGTAACTCCTCATAAAATAAAGATCAAACTTCAAACTGGTAAGTTCTCGTTTAATCTTACTATTCTATTGGAACCTCCAAATCCTTGGCCGCCGATGTTGATGGTGCCCTGGTGGAATGAGATTTAAATTTGTCAGTATCAATACCTGCATCAAGCAACACCTGCTTCAGCCATCTTGAAATAGTCTGAACCGACACTTTCTTATGCAGTTATTTATGGCTGATAAAGAATGCTGATACTGCACCTCTTAAGGTTCTGGTGGCTTCAATGTAACATCGTAAATGTGATACTACACATAGACGTGGATCCGTAGGATATGCTGAAAACCCCAACTTACATCCTGTGATTCCAAGTCTACTCTATTTAAGCAAATCATAGACATAGAACGTAATAGTATCTGTTGCTATTTCCATCATGTCTCTTCGTAGTTTCTGCAATGTTTGCACTCTCTGTGCTGAAACCAGTGCCCTTAGCATGAATACCTTCATGGTAATTTAGGCCAAGGACAGTGCTGCAATAGGAGTCCATTGATGAAAAAGCATTAACACATCTCTTACATTCCAGATTTCTGTATACCTGTGTCTAGGAGGCTTAGAATTGAAAATACCCTTCATAAATCTAGAGACCAAAGGGTGTGACCCTACAAGATTTTGTTCTGATTCCCTCCATAGGAGAGGGCACTCCTTGCAGTATTGATAGCACTATAGCTTAACTGCCAATCAAAATAAAGAGTTGACAGAAACTCTAACACATTTGAGATGTCTGCAGTGTGATATGTAATATTCTGCCTTAAGCAAAACATATCCCATTTCCTTATGTAAGAAATGTACTGCTTCTGGGTACTATCCCTCCAGGTTGCCGCAATAACATCCACAGTACGATCTGATAGTCCTCTTCTGAGATATGGCACTCCTTAGAATCTGCAAATCAACAAACCAATACGATTATGTAAAGGATGTGAATCATCAGTTATAGGGTGCACAAACAGGTTAATTCTGTTTGGGAAAATCATAAGAGGCTTTGTGATCATTTTTAACACCAGAGGGTACCATGGTTGTGTAGGTCCAATCTGGTACCACCAATACTCCCGAAGCGGAGTCCTGTTTGATCTTCTGTATACATTGACTAAATGAGGCAAAATGGAGAAAATGTATACAAAAAACATTCTACCCCAATGCAGCGAGAAACATCCACCACTACTGCCCCAGGATCAGGTTCCCATGACACATATTTAGATAATTGGCGGTTAAGTCTGGATGGAAACAAGTCAATCTATGGCATCCCCAACCATGCAACAATATTATTAAATTTGTCACAATCCATCATCCATTCTGTATTGTCATGGAATTTACGTGACCTTGAGTCTGCAACTATTTTGAATCTACCTGGTAGATAGATTGTCGAAACCAAATATTTCTGGTAAAAACACCAGGTCCAGGTCACATTAGCCAGTCTATCACAAAATTCTGACTTAATACCACTCAAATGATTAACATACGTTTCTATATCGTAGTGTTGTCAATCTGTACCTAAACATGCAAACTTTGCATATTAGAGCAATAAGCTTTAGGCCCATAAAATGTTCCTAAAACTCTCATTAAATGATCCCTTGTTATCGAATCAAAGGTACTTTCTCCACATTCCATCTACCTCCACAGCTGGAAATACTTATAAGTATCACCCCAACCTAGAGCACTAAAATTAGTCTGTAGAATAATGGAAGGTGTTTCAACCAGGATCTCTCTGGAAGCATTTGAGACACTCATGGTCCATCATAGTATTCCAGTAATAACTGCAACTGGCAATTACATGGGCCTGGCAAAATGCCCTGAATGTATTCTCAATGCCTGTACCTATGCTTGCTGTAAATGCTGATAATGCAGCGACCTAAATTGTACAGCCGAAAATAAGCAAATAGTTTGCAAAGCAGGCTTGCTACCTGCCTAATTGAGGGTTGGTGCTCTGTAATGAGCTTAATACAACTTCCAATTAAATGCAGCCTTTATCCTTGGGCGGAATCACTACCATGTGTTCTCATTTAATAATGAAACCCAAGTAATCAATTACTGTGCTTGGTAATAGTTTGGATTTATCTGGATGGATAATGAATCCCAGTCTCTCCAAAGTGAGCTTGATTCTTGACACTCGTGGTTCTCTTGTAGCCCGAGTGTTTCCTACAATCAGAATATATCAAAATAGGCCATTACCAAATGGCCCTGAGCTCTTAGTAGTGCTAAGATTGGTTCGAACAACCTGGCAAATAGTCTCAGAGCTGAGGCTAAACCTTAATACAATGCTTTAAATTGCCATAATTGACTCATTCAGTTAAATTTTAAATATCTATGATTATTACCATATACAGCCACTCAGTAATATGCATCTAAAGATCTATGCTAGCCATATAGCATTTTCTTGAAATTGGCTATAGTATTGGCAAATGTCTCCAAAAAACTGTTTTTTATACTGTACAAAAAGGGGTTAAGACTTGTCAGATCTAGAATAATTCTACACCCACCATCCTTATTTGCTCTAATAAAACACTTGGCATAAATTGGTGGTGATGGTGAACTGACTTCTTAATTATCCCTTTTACACAATATTTCATGTTCTGCCTGAATCTGCATATTCTCTTATTTTGAGAAATATGTCCGGTTTGAAATATGCTGAGTAGGAGAATCCAAATATGGGTAGAATTCAATTCTAAACCCCACAATACTGTACAGTATAAATACATCAGATTGCCATTCTTTTAGGAAGAATTGTAATCTTCCCCAACTTGTAAGTGTAAAACATTAATATGTCTCTTACAGAACCAGACCTCCTACCTCAGGGTTTGCCTATGGCAATTGTTATCCCCTGATCTTAGTGGGAATATTGTAACCTCCACATACCTCAGGAGGAGTGCGCCAATAATGCAAATATGGGAAAGACCGATTTGATCCTTCACTGTCCCCAGTCACCACACATTGGTAGGGAAAACTGCCTTCGATTTGATCTGTCAATCACCGACAGCTTCATCAAGGTCTTTTACCCTTTTTTGGCTAGATTCTTTCCAAAAACAGATTTTAGGCAATAAGATATTAGATGGTTTACAGAGCCCCGCAAACTTAGGGTATATGTTAGGTCTTATAGCACTTTTATAAATACAGTTTATTTCAAAGTGCGCACTACACATGAGTGCTAAGTCAACCTTGTTGTGATACAGATACGTGCTCTCCATCCAAACCTCTGGCCAAAAGCCGTAATGCCTGACCAGCAATTTCAACACCCTCTGTCATTTTTTATTTCTTTTCACCGCTGAGACTGCTTGCAGTGCACAATACCTCGGGTTTCATATTTTTTGACAGCTCATGCATAGTCAAAACCTGGAGCTGCTGGGAGAGCAAGTAATTTATTGACATTGCTAACTTATTTCCCAATGGTTCCCCTGATAGTTTTGGAAACACAAATTTTATATATTGTGCCAAACCTGGTCCTTTAGGCTCTGTTATTGGGCTCTGGTCCTCATATGATTCATTTCTGAATCTTTGCATAAAATAATCCTCCTCATGGAGGGTGCGAATTGGCATCCTGCTTCAGGTGTTTCTAGCGCTGGCTCTCCCATAGGTCTACGCATAGTAACCCCTTTCCCAGGTGCTCGCCGCGCGGGCTCTCCTGTACGCCCATGCATAGGCAGCCCTCTTTCAGGTGCTGCTGGCGCTGGCTCACCTGTAGGCCAACGCTTAAACTGTCTTTCTCCAGACATAGTTGGCGCTGGCTCTCCTGTAGACCAACGCATAAAAAATGCCCTTATCCAGGCATTGCTCACGCTGGCTCTCCTGTAGGCAAGCGCTGAGCCGGACCTTTCCAAGTACTCCCTGCGCGGGCTCTCCTGTAGGCCAACGCTAAGCCCGGACCTTCCCCAGGCACTCCCTGCGCTGGCTCTCCTGTAGGCCAACGCTAAGCCTGGACCTTCCCCAGGCATTCCCTGCGCTGGCTCTCACAACGCGGATCCGAATAGACAAAATGTCTGCCTGAGTCAGGGATCCTCCGGTCTGACTCCTCAGAGTCTGCTGGCCACCCGGCCTTTTGTCTCTTGCGCCCTAATGGCGCTACAACGGTATATTTTTTAACCATATTTTAAAATCAAAAGGGCGCCCGCTACTCGCAGACCCGCGGTCTTTCTCTAGTTTATCTGCGGTACGCCTCTAACATCCTTTCTCCATTCTGACTTGTGTTGGTCCAACTACAAGTTCTCTGAAGAAAGCGACCTGAAAACCATAAGTAAACACTTACCTTCAGGTTATTTACTTACCGGTTTGGAGGAGCTCTGCTCACGCCAAACACATCGGTCGCTGCGCTATGCGTCTGACGATATGACGCGTGCGCAGCTGGACGGGCTCTTCTTCATGTAGTCACTCACGTGACTCCGAAGTAAAATCCAGGTAGGGGTAACTGATTGGATACATAATTGATTTGATGGTAGGAATCCAAAGATGATGGTGCTAATGCCATTCAATTCATATACTATAAGTGCAAGATGTTCATGTTAGGAAGTAAAAGCAGTGCAGTTCATAGTGAACAGCCCTGAGGTGTAAATAACTCCCTTAAAAGTGGCATCACAGGTAGACAGGGTAGTAAGGAAGGCATATGGCACATCAGTCAGGGCATTAAGTACAGGAGCTGGGACATTATGTTGCATTGTACATGATGTTGGCAAGGCCGCACATGGAGTATTGTGTAATCTTGGTTACACTACTATATGAAAAATGTCATTCAGCTGAAAGGAGTGCAAAGAAGAGTTACAAGAATGTTGCCAGTACTTGAGAGCCTGAGTTTAGGCAGATGTTGGACAGGTGAAGACTTTAATCCCTGGAGTGTATGAGACTGAGGGTGAACATATAGTGCAAAAAAACCATGAGGAGCATAATGAGGTGAATGGACACAGACTTTTTTCAAGGAAAGGGGAATCATAAACTAGAAGGCACAGGTTTAATGTGAGAGGAAAGACGTTAAAAGCACATGAAGAATCAACTTCTTCACACAGAGGGTGGTGCAAATATGGAACAGCTGCCATAAAAAGGGGTGGAGCCAGGCACCACACCAATATTTAAAAGACATTTGAGCAGGTATATAGATTGGAAAAGATAAGAGTGATATGTGTTAAATGGTACCCAGACAGGGCGTCGAAGGACGAGAAGCCGAAGCGAAGAGTGGAAGCCAAGATACCGAATGAAAACAATGCCAAAAAGCCCAAATAACTGAATAGACGCGACGCCGAAAAGCCAAATAACCGAACGGAAACTATGCCGAAAAGCCAAATAACCTAATGGACGTG
>CM075977.1:20674629-20765017 GCA_038087875.1 Malacoraja senta | reverse complement strand
AATCTCTTTTTAGGGCACGGTAACATTCTAATCTGCTTTGGTTTTTGGTTTCTTTATCCCAATTTTCCAAATACATTTATTTACACTGTTTGATAATTTGGTTCACTCTAATTGGTGATTGGGGATCAGGATTTAACTGGATAGGGTTTAACTGAATAGCGGTAGTTAGCCTCAGTACCAACTGACACAGGGAACTCTTTTCTGGGCTCCCCTCTTGTGTTTTAAGGGCTTTAAACTGGAAGGTATCTGGTGGGCTAGATTTAAGGTGATTCCAAAAATTTAGTGCTCTTTTCTGGATATTTATATTAGCTAAATATTCTGGATATTCTGTTTGCTAAAACACCACTACAGATGAGTACTTAGGGTTTTGTTTTAACTGCATAAAATAGATGAAGTAATTAAAGAAAAATATTAAAAGAAATTGATTTGCATAATGAAAATTACAATATATACCAGAAAAATTACATCATGAAAATAAATGCTGCATCCCTACAATCATTTATATATTTACAATACAATACTGTCCTTATATAAATATAAAATTAGAGGAGCAGTGAATGCTTTCTACCTATGTACCTTATTCTCTAATATAACAGATTAATAAGGGAAGATAAAATAGTATCAAAAAAGATAATTAATTCATCAAGCCATTGCTGTATGATGTACAAAGTATTATTAAAGCTGCACTAGAAGTGACAAATGCTGGAACACTGACATTTCTGTGATAGAGAAAATATATTTCTGCTGGGGTTACTTTGTCATATGAACTCTAATAAACTGCCTTCAACTGTAATATTAAGGTTTTTTCATTTAGGAGATTCTGAAAGAATGTCATGTATTTTAGTGCTTTCTGATTTTATTGGAGATATATAGCTTTATAAAATTCCAGATGTCCCAGTTTCTCCACATTTATTTGATTGTCCCAAGGATGCAAGAAACCAGCAGACAAACTAGCAAGAAAATAGAGCACCGTGAAAATTGGCATTGATCTTTCAAGATTATCCAAATTAATCTCTGTATAATCTACCTTCATTGCTGCATTATTCATCCTTATCCTAATACTTTCGCCCATTAATCTTTATTCAGACAACAGTAGGATTAGACTGATACTGTGGGCTAGATGGTTACATCAATTGATTATTTGTTAGAAACCTAGAGACAATTTTGTCCGGGCTGCTTTGGAAGGTATTCGGGAAACTTTAAAACACAGTCAAACCCCATCCAAAGTATTTAAGAAGGAACTACAGATGCTGGAAAATCGAAGGTACACAAAAATGCTGGAGAAACTCAGCGGGTGCAGCAGCATCTATGGAGCGAAGGAAATAGGCAACGTTTCGGCCCGAAACGTTCCCTATTTCCTTCGCTCTATAGATGCTGCTGCACCCGCTGAGTTTCTCCAGCATTTTTGTGTACCTCCCATCCAAAGTATACTTAGTTTAGTTTAGAGATACGGAGCAGAAACAGGTCCTTCGGCCCACTGAGTCTGTGCTGACCAGCGATCCCCACACACTAACACTATCCTACACATGCTAGGAACAATTTACAATTATACAAAGCCAATTCACCTGCAACCCTGTACATCTTTGGAATGTGGGAGGAAACCGGAGATTGTGGAGTAAACCCACGAAGGTCACTGGGAGAACGTACAAACTCCATACAGATAAGCACCTTTAGTCAGGATCCCATCCGTCTAGAAACATAGAAACATAGAAACATAGAAAATAGGTGCAGGAGTAGGCCATTCGGTCCTTCGAGCCTGCACCGCCATTCAATATGATCATGGCTGATCATCCAACTCAGTATCCCGTACCTGCCTTCTCTCCATACCCCCTGATCCCTTTAGCCACAAGGGCCACATCTAACTCCCTCTTAAATATAGCCAATGAACTGGCCTCAACTACCCTCTGTGGCAGAGAGTTCCAGAGATTCACCACTCTCTGTGCGCAGTCAGGGAGAAGTCTACTTCTCCCTGACTGCGTGTGCTGCTTGAATGGAGTTTTACATTCTCCCTGTGACTGTGTTGGTTTTCTCTGGGTGCTCCGGTTTCCTCCCACATCCCAAAGACGTACAGGTTAATTGGCTTTGGTAAAAATTGTAAATTGTTCCAAGTGCATAGGATAGTGTTAGTGTATGGGGATTTCTTGTCAGCACGGATTCGGTCGGCTGAAAGGCCTATTTCCACGCTGCCTACTCACACGTGTGGGGTCTCATAGATAAAGTTATGTCACATTACTCCCTCTCCCCTTGAGGCTTCTAATGCAACATCAAATATGTTATTTGGTTATTCTTCTGTGTTTGTGTCAGCCTTTGCCATCTCCCATATCACAACACTTAGAACACCGTCAACATCTGCAGGAGTTACATTGTACCTGCTCCATTACAGCTGCTGCATATCATTTGCAGTGCAGCCTTGCATTCAGTGGTCAAACCACTCACAATATTGTTTTTGTTGCTAAGGCATGCTGTCACTGTGCACTATTTCCATCTTATAAATTAGCGGATAATCTCCATAAGGTAGGGGTAGTTTCGATCCCCATAAATACAGGGGTAGTTTTGATCTTCCAACCTACCTTCAGTGCAGATGCTAGTCTTTTTCTCTGTAACTGTAACACTCTAATACTATATTCTGCACTCTGGTATTTTTCTCTTTGCACTCCCTGTTGTACTTTTGTATGACTTGATTGTATTGATTGTATTTATGTAGAGTATGATCTGTTTTTATTTGAGAGCAAGCAAAAAAAAGCTTTTCACTGTAGCTTGGTACACATGACAACAATAAACCAATACCAAGAGATTTATGGAACAGCAACACAGACTAGTGGCCTCCACAATTTTGATGTGACCCAAGGGTAGGGTAATCAGAAATCATCTCTTCAGTGACACCAAAGGAAATGATGAGCATTATCAGAGAATAGATTAATTAATATAAATGTAATTTTACATTTTTCTAGTCTTAAAATAGCATTTGAATCTTAATCCTGAACATGCTGAAAATTCTTAGACAGCCTGCAGTATCTGTGCAGTGAAAAGACTTAATGTAAATTCAAACCTTTGATTCTTTCTTCATCTTCTCTCAACAACTTTAAATTTGCAGCATCCATGGAAATTTGCTCTTTTATTGAATTTTAATTACCTATTTCCTGTTACCATTTGTGCCTCAGATTTAATTTTTTTTTTCTACATTTGTATCCTTTTCTGTATATCACTCATTTTGTTATATTAATCGGCGATTAAACAGACCTTTCACATTCATTCTTTTCCTTAACCCATTGAATTTGGCTCCATACTGTCTGCAAAGCATTTCTAATGAGAGGCCTTCAGTTGGAAACATTAATTTGCCATTGAGGTTGTCTGGACTGCAGGGTGTTCAAACAGTTTCTGTTTTTCATTGAAGTATTTGGATTGAAACTATGAAAAGAGAATGAACTGAGTAATGTCTGGAGAGATAAAGTTGTCAATGTAGTGTGATTGAAAAAGAACACTTTTTACATGATGCAAAAGGATTGAATTATTTTAGTAGAGCATTTAATGCACTGGTACACTATATCCTGCAGTGTTGCTATCACCCTGAATTGTTGTTTAATGTTATTCACCATACTGTGTGATGTGATAACACGACAGCTCAACAGCAGACCTTCAGTTAGGAGCAGATCTCAGAGGATCTCAAGTATCTGGATATCTTTATGTAGGAAGGAACTGCAGATGCTGGTGTAAACCAAAGATAGACACAAAAAGCTGGAGTAACTCAGTGGAACAGGCAGCATCTCCAGAGAGAAAGAATGGGTGACATTTCAGGTTAAGACCCTTCTTCTGACTGAAAGTCACGGGAAAGGGAAACGAGAGACATAGACGATGATGTGGAGAGATATAGAACAAAGATTGAAAGATATGCCAAAAAGTGACGATGATAAAGGAAAGAGGCCATTGTTGGCTATTTGTTGGGTGACAACAAGAAACTGGAGCGATTTGGGTGGGGGAGGGATGGAGAGAGAGGGAATGCAGGAGTTACTTGAAGTTGAAGAAATCAATATTCATACCACTGGGTTGTAAGCTGCCCAAGCGAAATATGATATACTATTCCTCCAATTTGTGTTTTAGCCTCACTCTGACAATGGAAGAGGCCTCGGACAGAAAGGTCAGTGTGGGAATGGGAAGAAGAGTTAAAATGCTTAGCAATCAGGAGATCAGGTAGGTCCAGCAAAGGTGTTCAGTGAACCGATTGCCCAGTCTACGTTTGGTCTCGCCGATGTATTAGAGTTCCCAACTTGAACAACGGATACAGTAGATTAATATCTTTATTCAGTTCCAAAAATCATTCTCATGAATCTTTGTTGCAATCTCTCCATGAAAACCATATCTTTGGTTGGTGATCTTGATTCCAGTTACTGCGGATGTAGTACTTGTTTAGAATTAGCAATGAAATTCATTTCCTTAAGATTTGGGTCAAATGCAATTTATTTGTTGGGATAGGCAAGAGGAGCATAAATGATGACAATGATTCAGATTGTAAAGGCCATTACTCAATTTGCATGTAGATTTCCGTGAGAATATTATGAAAAAATGTTAAATTTCTAGGCAAGGATTATAGATAGCCCAAAGATATTTTGTAAAAGTATATGACGAAGTGCTTGCAGCATCAGCTAAATCTGATGACTGATTTTCAATTATGTTTTAGTTTTCAGAGATCGCAGAAAGGTCACATTGCAAATCAACGCCCTTTAGTTGACACTGCAAATTTCACAACTAAACATTCTAAGAATTGGAGAAAATTCTTCTGATATGAGAGCCAAATAGTTGTTAGCACATTAATAAGCTTAGATCTTTGAATAATTCACAAGTATGGTAAATACATCGTCACCGGGTGGCGCCGCGCGCGGCAGCCCCGTCAGCAGTCTGTTCGTCCTTTCACCCTTTTTGTTATTTTTAGTCTGTTTAAAAGTATGTTCCTGGAGGTTTCTTAAAGTCCTGTCCCACAGGGATGCGACCATGCGGCAAGCTCGACCTAACCGCAAGCGGGGGCCGCGCGGAGGTCGAGTGATCCCCGTACAGGTCCGGTCCCACCAGCATGCGGCCGCATGCAGCAAGTGCTACCAAATCGGAAGCAGGGGCCATGCGGAGGTCGAGTGCCGTCAAGACGGTGCGTACAGCGGCGATGCGGTGCGCACGGCCGTTGAGGCAGTGCGCACGGCCTCGATGCGGCTGCGTCCGGCGTCGAGGCGGTGCGCACGGCCGTCGATGCGGCTGCGTCCAGCATCGAGGCGGTGCGCACGGCCGTCGATGCGGCGCGCATGGCCTCGATGAGGCTGCGGGGCGGCAGGCCGTTGCCGCATGGAATTTTTAAACAGTGTCAGTTTTTCGGAGCCCCGCGCTATGACGGGACCAGCTCCGCACTACTCCATGCGGCTCCCGCGATCGAAGTGGGACCGGCCCCGCGACCTCCGCACAGCCCCCGCTTGCGGTTAGGTCGCGCTTGCCGCATGGAGTCGCATGCCCGTGGGACAGGCCCTTTAATCTTTTTTATTTGGGGGAGGTGGGGAGGGGAAGGGGGAAACCATTTCCCAGTCACTTCCTGTTCGTGATGCGTCTCTTCTATCAGTGGCATCTTCGCCCTCCCTGCGGCCTATCATCTGGATTGGCGCGGCTTTTCCTGCTAGAGACCGTACAGAGCTTCAGCGGCGGCGCAGGACTGGATTCCATCGCGGAGTGAGCGATGCCTTACCGGGGGTCGCCGTGTTGAGGTTCCGGAGTGTTGGGCCAGCTGACTTCAGGCTGTGGTTTGTGGTGATTCCAGCCACGGGCGGCGCTGACTTTTAACATTGTGGAAACATAGAAACATAGAAAATAGATGCAGGAGTAGGCCATTCGGCCCTTCGAGCCTGCACCGCCATTCAATATGATCATGGCTGATCATCCAACTCAGTATCCCGTACCGGCCTTCTCTCCATACCCCCTGATCCCTTTAGCCACAAGGGCCACATCTAACTCCCTCTTAAATATAGCCAATGAACTGGCCTCAACTACCCTCTGTGGCAGAGAGTTCCAGAGATTCACCACTCTCTGTGTGAAAAAGTTTTTCCTCATCTCGGTCTTAAAGGATTTCCCCCTTATCCTTAAGCTGTGACCCCTTGTCCTGGACTTCCCCAACATCGGGAACAATCTTCCTGCATCTAGCCTGTCCAACCCCATAAGAATTTTGTACGTTTCTATAAGATCCCCTCTCAATCTCCTAAATTCTAGCGAGTATAAGCCAAGTCTATCCAGTCTTTCTTCATATGAAAGTCCTGACATCCCAGGAATCAGTCTGGTGAACCTTCTCTGCACTCCCTCTATGGCTATAATGTCCTTCCTCAGATTTGGAGACCAAAACTGTACGCAATACTCCAGGTGTGGTCTCACCAAGACCCTGTACAACTGCAGTAGAACCTCCCTGCTCCTATACTCAAATCCTCTTGCTATGAAGGCCAACATACCATTCACTTTCTTCACTGCCTGCTGCACCTGCATGCCTGGGATCTTCCAGAGGATCGCCAGTGTTGGAGCTCTGTCCAGCTCGGCCTGTGGACTTCGGGTCTCCAGTAGGAAGTGACCGATTTGGAAACTCCAAGCTGCTGAGAGTGTTCTCCGTTCCGACGCCAGAGCTCCGATCATCCCGGCGAGAGGGCCTGAAACATCGGGCCGCCCATAGGGACGACTGCGGAGGGCCCAAAAGGCCCCGACCACGGGGGAACAAAGAGGAAGAGGACTTTATTGCCTTTCCTCACAGTGGGAATCGTTGATTCTGCTGCGGGGGGATGTTCATGTTAAATTCTATCGTGTATTGTGTTCTTTTTATTTGTATGGCTGTATGGTAATTCAAATCTCACTGTACCAATTGGTGCATGTGATAATACATGTCGCTATAACTCTTCTTGAACTCTACAGAATTCACTTTAAGAATGAATTTAATGAGATTTCTTACAGTATTGAGGATAATATGAATTGCAAGATTATCAGAAGTAACATTAGGATAGTATCTTAACATTGAACCTAGTTTATAATGCACACTAAAGGCATTCCTATTAAATAAAAAATATATTGGCAATATGGAGGCTCATTGGCACAGCAGTTGGGCTGCTGCCTCATTGCACCAGAGACCTGGGTTTGATTCTGACTGTCTGTGCGGAGTTTGTACGCTCTCCCTGTGACCACATGGGTTTTCTCACGGTGCTCCGGTTTCCTCCCACATTCCAAAGAAGTGCAGGTTTGTCAGTTAATTGTCCTCTGTAAATTGCCCCTTGTGTGTATGGTATGAAAGTGGGATAATATAGAACTAGTGCATGGGTGATTGAAGGCCGGTGTGGACTCTGTGGCCCAAAGGGCCTCATTCCATCCTGTATCTCTAAACTAAACTGAACAATCTATCGTGGTTCAAATTCCATCTCCCAGATTTGTTTGGTAACATTGTGACTTCACAGTGTTGCTGTGATCTTGATGTCATGGAGACCAGACCAGAACTTGTACATAAAAGTGCTTTGTATTTCAATGGTTTTACAATATCTGATCAGTATCATTATGGTTCTGCATTCTGTTTATTTTCTCTTTTACACAACCTGATATTCTATTGTTTGATATGATTTGCCTGGATAGCGCACTAAACAAAGATTTCCACTTTGCTTTCGGGCACACTGGGAGTGCAGGAGAAAGAGAGGGGGGTAGGACGGTGTTACTTGAAATTGGATTTCTCCGTAATAGGTTGAAAGGGACTGGACAAGGAGGTGCAAGATAGATTTGAGGTATGTGGAGATGAGTACGATAGGGACCAAACCAGTCAATTAAATAATTAAATTGCACTCCATGTTATTTGAAATTCCCATACATATCTCTTATAACTAGATGGGTAGTAAACAATAACCAACAATTTCAGTCTTAAAGGTGGATATATTTTGAATTAAAAAAAAATGCTGGAGGAAGGTGTCATCTGTGAAAGGGAATGGAAAGGCAGCGTTTTGGGTCAGGGCCCTTCTTCAGACTGGTTGGAGGATGGGCGAGAAAGCTGGAAAAGAGAGGTGGAGGTGGGATAAAACCTGGCAAGTGATGGAGGATGGTTGGCAGGTTTAGTTTAGTTTTTTTTAGTTTCGAGATACAGCACAGAAACAGGCCCTTCGGCTCATCGAGTCCACACTGAACATCGATCCCCGTTCACTAACACTATTCTATACACACTAGGGACAATTTATATTTATAGAAAGCCAATTAACCTACAAACCGGAATGTCTTTGGAGTATGGGAGGAAACTGAAGATCTCGGACAAAACCCATGCGATTATGGGGAGCACCTATACGCTCCGTACAGACAGCGCCCATCGACGGGATTGAACCCACGTCTCTGGCGCTGAAAGCGCTGTAAGGCAGCAACTCTGTTGCTGTGCCACCGTGCCGCCGGTGGGTGGAGTAAGTGACAAGAGCTGAAAAGAAGCCAAAGGGGTATCAGATGAAGAAAGAAGAGGAAGACTGAAATGTAAGGGCAGAGGGATGAATATGGGTGGAAGGTACAGGGAGAATAGAAACATGGGGATAAATGGGAAATGTGGGAGTCAGGGGTTGGAGGTGAATATACGAGGGAGGGAAAAGGAACAAAGTGATTGAGGTTGTGGGGGGATGGTGAAAAAAATGTGTGCACATGCGGGTGGGAGTGGAGTGCAAGGGAAATAGGGTGATAGTAATGGGGTATTACTGGAAATTCACCAGGATCTTCAACCTGTCTCTATCTCTGGCAATGGTCCCCAAGTGGCTGAAGTCAGCTACCATAGTGCCGATGCTGAAAAAGACAAACGTTACCAACCTGAACGACTACCGTCCGGTTGCCTTAACACCAATAACCATGACGTGCTTCGAAAGGCTGGTCCTCTCCCATATCAAATCCAGCATCCCTGCCTCACTGGACTCACATCAATTCGCATACAGGGCAAATAGATCCACAGAGGATGCCATCTCTCTGACTCTTCACACTGTCCTGACTCACCTGGAGAGACAGGGCACGTACGTGAGGATGTTTTTCATAGACTACAGCTCTGCCTTCAACACGGTCATCCCCACCAAGCTCACCACCAAACTTCACCAGCTAGGCCTCAGCTCGTCAATATGCGACTGGATCCTGAATTTCCTGACGGAGCGACCGCAGGCAGTGAGACTGGGGCTGCTCCTGTCCTCCACTATCACCCTGAGCACCGGCACACCACAAGGCTGTGTACTGAGCCCCATGCTCTACTCCCTCTTCACACATGACTGTGTTCCTACATTCGCTACAAACACCATTGTCAAATTTGCAGACGACACAACGGTGATCGGGCTGATCACCAACGTTGATGAAACACATTACAGAGCGGAGGTGCAGAACCTGGCGGACTGGTGCTCAGATAACAACCTGTCCCTAAACACCTCTAAGACCAAAGAGCTGATCATCAACTTCAGGTCACATAATGGGGAATATGCTCCAATCCTTATAGACGGGGACAGTGTGGAGAGAGTGTCCAGCTTCAGGTTTCTGGGCACACACATTTCGGAGGGCCTCACATGGTCCACCAACACCGCTGCGCTGGTCAAGAAGGCACAGCAACGACTGTTCTTCCTGAGAACACTGAAAAAGACTGGTCTTCCCCAACAGCTGCTGACAACCTTCTACCGCTGCACCACAGAGAGCATCCTAACATATGGCATCTCTGTGTGGTATCTCAGCTGCACGGAGGCGGAGAGGAGAGCTCTTCAGCGTGTCGTCCACAGGGCGCAGAAGATAATTGGGACACAGCTACCAACCTTGGAGGGCATCTACAATACACGGTGCCTCAGGAAGGTCATCAGCATTCATAAAGACTCCTCACACCCTTGCAATAGTCTGTTCGAACTTTTACCATCCGGCAGACGTTACAAGGCCTTCTACGCCCACACCTCCAGACTTAGGAACAGCTTCATCCTCAGAGCTATAGCTGCTCTGAACCGGTCCTGCTGAGTGCCCCCCCATGAACTGTCTCCCTCGGATGGTCACGTCGCACATCGATCTGGCACAGAACTATTTGCACTTAATACTGCTTTAACTTTTTTTAATCTTGTTTCTCTGGGTGTCTACATTTTTAGCTAATTAAGTTATTACATCGGATGGAAGTTGCATTCCAAATCTCGTTGTACCTCTGTGCAATGACAATAAAGATATGTTATATTATATTATTATTATTATTAATTGGATTTCTTGCATGTAGGTTAAGAGGGAATGGACAAAGGAAAATTATATATAATCAAGGTAATAGATGAGTGTGGTGGGGCAGGAGCTGGCAGAAACAATGGGTCTGCCTGTATTTTGAAACGTTTAGCAAAAAGTAACTTAATTTAGCAATTGATGTTTGCTTTTGTAGATTACAACATTATAAATTACATCATTGAATCCTTGAAGGCCAATACTATATATACTTAACAATTCCTAATTAGTGTTGACAACTGGGCTAGAATATTCAAATGAGTAGGGATTAAAGAGCAGATTAAACCATTTAGTTTGAACCAAATTATGTACAAAGGTTCCAAAATTCAAGTCATTCATAAATGTGTATTAAGTCTTAAACGTGTGTTGACATTCTCCTCTTTTTTTCTACAAGGAATATACTACGCCATATATTTGATTCTGTTTTCTTTCTAGATATCTTTTGTTATGTGTGCTGGCAGTTTCCCTGTCTGGCTTTATTTAAAACAAATTTTGGATTTATTTCCTGTCCTATTTTCCATTACAGAGTTATTGACAGCCATAATTTATGTTATTTCAGTTGAAATTCAACCGATATGAATCTGTTTCAAATTAATCCCTGTCTACTTGTTTTGCAGCAAGAGAAAAATATGAAAAAGGTTCAGTGTCTTCTTTTATTTGCTCTCTAAAATTTAGGAGGATAGCCAGCGATATAAGTCAACAAACAAGGGTGCTTACAATGGAACATATTGTGCAATGTAGCAATTTCTTCAGTGGTCATTTGACAGAATAAGACAATCTCGGCTAACATTGTTGCTACATGTAGAGAACAATGGTCACCTCCAACAGTTTTGAAAGTGGTCCCATCCAAAATTATAATAGTGACATTGTGACGGTTCCTGGGGAGTAGGCCACTCCCTGGTTCATCCCCCTTGGCACTTGATGGACAGGTCCGGGGGCGGCTTCCAGCTACGAAGATAAGAGCTGGAATTTTTGGCGCGAGACCAGTTTTTCAGTCTCTTACTAAAGCGGAGAGTATTGTGCTGTGCTCATTAAAGCCTCTACAGAATTTGCCTGGCTTCTCGCCTTCATTCCGGGCTCTCTCACACATCCGCTCCACTGGTGACCCTCGACATTTCGTCGCAAGTCGCAATGGACCCGAATGTTCTACAGGACGCACAACCCGGTCAATTGCCCTTGGACCATGCCAGTCAACCGTCCTTGGGCCCTGCCGGCCCACCGATCTCCACGCCGTTGCGTTGAAGCTGGCTACCCTGTGGATCGACAAGCCTGGAATCTGATTTGACCAGGCCGATGCGCAGTTTGCACTGCGGGGCATGAAGGTAGATGCAAAGAAATACTATTAGATTATCAGCGCCCTCCACCAGGCCTCTGCACGACGGGTTAAGCCTTTTCTCCATGCCCCACCATGGCTAATAAGTATGAGGCCCTTAAGGCCCTACGCTTATGTAAGTTTGGCCTCAGCGAGGCCGAGCGGGCGACCCAAATCTTGCAGATGACTGGCCTGGGTGACCGCCGGCCGTCGGCCCTGCTGGGCGATATGCTGGCCCTTATGGGCGACCACGAACCCTGTTTTCTTATGAAACAAGCCTACCTGCAGCAGCTCCCGTCGGACATCCGCCTGCAGCTTACCAGCGACCCTTTCACGGACATGCAGTCAGTGGGCGAGCTCGCCGATCAACTTTGGATGGCCCGTCAGCAGGCCCTGGATGCGCTGGAGATACTCCCGACGGAGCCGGGCAGCGCACAGCAGGTCGGTGCTTCAATTGACTGCGTCTCCGCCGCGCCTAAACGCCCTCCACAGCGGGATCCGACCTCCATTGCGCACACGGGTGCCGGCACGTCGTTCCAGCATGGCCTGCCATCAATTCCTTTGGACGCCACCAGAGGTCGCTGGTGGTCGGATCAGCCCGCACCGCCACCTGTTTCTTCAGATGCTAGCAGGGGGAGCTGGTGCTACTATCACCGCCGCTGGGTGGCTGCAGCTCGTCCGTGTCGGCAGCCCTGTACATTCCCAGCAAACGCATGGGCCGGCTGTCAGTGATTGCTTCGGCAGCCGGCCAGATTCAACGCGTGTTTGCGTGGGATCGCCGTACTAGGGTTCGTTTCCTCATCGACACCGGGGCAGAGATAAGTGTGCTGCCCCTTCTAATGGCGACGTCCACGCTGGTAAACACGCCCCCCTCCACACCACGACAAATGGGAGCCCAATCCGCACATATGGGGTGCGCACGCTCTCACTCAACTTCGGGGATGGCCGCTTTTCATGGCCATTCGTCATTGCTAACGTTTCCCAGCCGTTGCTGGGCGCGGACTTCCAACGTGCACATTCCCTGCTTGTGGATGTCAAGCGGCAGCATCTGGTGCACTCTGTGACATTGGAGCCTGCTTCCCTCCGCGTGGGCGACCCGGTCGTGCTGCCTGATGCGCCCCTGTCGTCCTTGGATGCTACATTCTCGCGTGTACTGGCCGACTTCCCTGAAAACCTCGACCCACAGTTCCGCTCCTCCACCCCGAAACATGGGGTGGAGCATCACATTCCGACTACTCGCCCACCCCTGCACGCCCGGGCGTGCTGTCTTCCACCGGACAAACTCTGTCTAGCTCGGGAGGAGTTCCGCCTTATTGAGTCGCTGGGTATCGTGCGCCGCTCAGACAACCTGTGGGCATCCCTGCTCCATATGGTCCCCAAGGCGGATGGTGGCTGGCACCCTTGTGGAGACTATCGTTGACTTAATGATGCCACCATCGCTGACAGGTACCCAGTCCCCCACATTCAGGATTTCAATGCGCACCTGGCCGGGGCTGCGGTGTTCTCCAAGGTCGACCTGGTGCGTGGCTACAATCAAATTCACGTCCACCCCGACGACGTGCCCAAGACGGCCATCATAACAACATTCGGCCTTTTCGAGTTCCTGCGCATGCCATTCGGGCTTAAGAACGCTGCGTTAAGATGGCCTGATAATGGCGAAAAAACTAATACTTAAATTTTTGAAACATACATCAGTCCCTACTCTTAAGATATGGATTATAAACATGTCCAAGACACTACATCTTGAAAATATTAGACTTGTCTTGGCAGAAAAAACAGATCATTTTTCCAAGACATGGACACCCCTCACCAATTTCTTACAAGGATAGTATGGCGCAACACAACTTTGTATTTAAATCTAACTATGGGTTGGGTGAGGTGGGTGGGGAGGGATGAGAGGCAGGTATACCACCACTTTTCTTTCTCTTTTTCTTTTTGTCCTTTTTTTTTCTATTCCTCTCTTCTTTCTTTCTTTTATTCACTCCTTGGCTACACTACTTTGGTAGTCTAGGGATCCTATCTTTGCACATCTCACTTTCTCTCTTTCTCTTTTCTTCTCTTCTAATTCAAAGCTAAAAAGTTAAAATTGAAGCTGTACAATAACTGTATAATTTTATATGTCGTTGGTTCTACTCTTGTACATTTGCTTCCAATAAATAAAAATAAAAAATAAAATAAAAATGATTGCTGCGCAGGCCTTTCAGCGGCTTATGGACTGCGTGTGCCGTGGCCTGGACATTGTGTTCGTTTACCTCGATGACATCTTGGTGGCAAGCCACTCGCGGCAGGAGCATTGTACCCATTTCCGCCGTCAATATAGCCAAATGCCATTTCGGGGTGACATCCATTGATTTCCTGGGCCACCATGTAACTCTGCAGGATGCAGTGCCGCTCCCGGCCAAAGTAGACGCTGTGCGCCAGTTTCCACGACCAGCCACCGTGAAGGGCCTCTAGGAATTCGTCGGGATCGTGGCCTTCTACCACCGTTTTGTACCGTCCGCAGCTCGGATCATGCGTCTGCTGTTTCACCTCATGGCGGGCAAACGAAAGGAGGTCGAATGGACTGACGAAGCGGTGGCGGCGTTCCACCAGGCCAAGGAGGCCCTGGCTAGGGCCATGATGCTCGTGCACCCACGGGCGGATGCACCAATCAAGCTGATGGTCGACGCTTCAGATGTAGCGGTTGGAGCGGTGATAGAGCAGCTGATCGACGGGCATTGGCGGCCTCTGGCCTTTTTCAGCAGGCACCTCAGCGGCACACAGCGGCACTACAGTGCCTTTGACCTCGAGCTCCTCGCCCTTTACCTCAGCGTGCGCCACTTCCATTACTTTTTGGAGGGGCGGACATTTACCGCTTACACGGACCACAAGCCCCTCACCTTTGCGTTCGCCAACGTTTCCGACCCGTGGTCCGCTCGCCAGCAGCGGCAGTTGGTGTTCGTCTCTCAATACACTACCTCCATTCGTTTCATCGAGGGCAAAGACAACAGAGTAGCCGATGCCTTGTCTCATCCTGCGGTCAATGCCGTTTTGCAGGTGTCCGATGGCATTGACTACTCAGCCCTGACCGCTGCCCAGCTGACGGATGATGAGATGTCCGCCTAACGTACCGTAGTTTCGGGCCTGCGGTTGGAGAACATTCCATGTGGCACTGGGGGTGCAAGGCTGCTGTGCGACGTCTCGACTGGTCAGCCGCGGCGCAGAGTGTTCGTGGTGCTCCACGGGCTGGCCCACCCTTCCATTCCTTAAATACTTTTTTAAAGTCATTTTTTTAAGAACATAATTTTAATAAAAGCCTCTGAACAAATCATGTTCCAAAATCTCTCCATGTATTGCAATATCTGCTGTGTGCCTCCAAATATTTGCTCATAGTGCATCTTAAACCTTTTTTCTTGGACAGTTTTTTCACCTTTACTGCCTCAACAAAACTGCCTCAACAAATACTTTCTTTAAAGTCTTGCTCCAGCCACACCATTGAACATCATAACCTGAAACCGTTTCTTTTCCTGTCCATTCAACTGAGTCAGAATGAACTAAAAATTGGTCAGTTGACTTTGATTTCTGGCATCGCTGACTCAATGCGGCTTGCTCAAACTCATTACAGATTTTAGCTTTTCTTCATTAAAATACGGCATATTTTGTTATTGTTTCTGCAAAACAACTATTTTGCTTGTTGAGATGTTACTCTAAAAATGTGCACTCTTTTTCTTTGTCAGATTCATTTTAGACAACTTCATTTCTGGAATCCACAACTGACAATTTATTCAATCCTGACTTTCTTTCAAAGGTTGTTATTTCTAACCTTCAGGTTGGTCTTCTCCTGGACATGGATGGTCTTTTATTTCTCCTGCGACCTCCTCTATCAGTGTGCACTAACTCTCAGCACATTGGAATTTAAAGAGTTAATAGTTCATTCATAAGTTGGTCATATCGATGTATTCATTAATTTCCAAAACTATCTTTTTTTTAAACTGCTGGCTTTATTCCGTGGTTACAAGTAATTGCTATGTGCAGATTTCTTGGCATTTCTCAAACCCACTTGACCAGCTCTGTTTTGGCAGGGTAGTGAACGTTGATGTGAGTAGATACTGGACCTCTTTGCTGGTCATATCTATAATCTTTATTAAGAAACACAGTCTGTCGATGGAAGTGACTTGATCCAGTCTTCCTTAAGGATTGCTGGTGCACACTCATGCACCATATTATGATTGGCAACCGAACACAATCTTTCCTGTCAAACACTCAGCATATCATCCAAACCATGAGATAGAGGGAGCCTCGTGAATTAGTTTGCAACATCATCTTGGACCACTGTAGAATATTATGAAAATATTAATTTGTCAAATGACCCAACATATTGTTCATACATATATATATATATATATATATATATATATATATATATATATATATATATATATATATATATATATATATATATATATATATATATATATATATATATATATATATAAATATATATATAATATATATATGTATATATAGTCTCTTTCTCTATCCACATGTTGCCGTGAAATGTATTTCATTTATTTCTCTCTTCAGGTTTGCAAGCAATGTAATAGAAAACTTTCATTCTTAGTCACTATATGAGCACTTCTGTAAAGTAAACTCATTTTGCATCTTCGTTGTCATTTACCACCAGTTTTGTGCCTTAGATAACACCAGGTCATCATAAATGCACATAGAGACACTGAATACTGCCATGGACATGTACAGTAATAACAGCTTCAACATGGCCTCCTGAGTTTCTATCAACTGCCTTTCCACCTTTAGAACTCAGGTGACCTGTTGATTTTCAACTGAACACGTTTGCAGTGTCCACATGGCTCTTTCATGAAGAAGACCATGTCACCATTGCCAACGCTGTGAGAGTATTCTACAGAATCACGCATCATAAGAAACTGCCTCACATTCTCAATCATCACCTCCATTCTACTGGCAAACTTGCATGCTCCCACAACCATTATATTTTCAGAGAATTGAAGCTTGAAAGTTACAACATGGTGCCAGAATGTGGCAACTATACTTATCATTTTAGTCAATCCAGATATAGAGCATTATGAGATTCGTCACTTCTTAATTCATAAACCACTCACAGCCACCAATGTGGCTGAATATAGGAATTGAATATAGGAGCAAAGAGGTCCTTCTGCAGTTG
This sequence comes from Malacoraja senta, assembly GCA_038087875.1. Classification (NCBI taxonomy): domain Eukaryota; kingdom Metazoa; phylum Chordata; class Chondrichthyes; order Rajiformes; family Rajidae; genus Malacoraja; species Malacoraja senta. The sequence continues at coordinate 20,748,299 of CM075977.1, read as the reverse complement.
TACAGAGCCCTAGTGAGACCACACCTGGAGTATTGTGTGCAGTTTTGGTCCCCTAGTTTGAGGAAGGACATTGTTGCTATTGAGGGAGTGCAGCGTAGGTTTACAAGGTTAATTCCCGGGATGGCGGGACTGTCATATGCTGAGAGAATGGAGCAGCTGGGCTTGTACACTCTGGAGTTTAGAAGGATGAGAGGGAATCTCATTGGAACCTATAAGATTCTTAAGGGATTGGACATGCTAGAGGCAGGAAACATGTTCCCGATGTTGGGGGAGTCTAGAACCAGGGGCCACAGTTTAAGAATAAGGAGTAAGCCATTTAGAAAGGAGACGAGGAAACACTTTTTCTCCCAGAGAGTGGTGAGTCTGTGGAATTCTCTGCCTCAGGGGGCGATGGAGGCAGGTTCTCTGGATGCTTTCAAGAGAGAGCTAGATAGGGCTCTTAAAAATAGGGGATTCACGGGATATGGGGAGAAAGCAGGAACGGGGTACTGATTGGGGATGATCAGCCATGATCACATTGAATGGCGGTGCTGGCTCGAAGGGCCAAATGGCCTACTCCTGAACCTATTGTCTATTTTCTATTGTCTATTAACACAGCAACCCCCCCCCCCCCCTCTCATCCCTAGGTTTGATAGTGTTTCTTTGTTTGATGGTCTTTTTTATGTTGAGCTATGTTTGACTTCCACATCGGCAGGGAAGAGAAGTCTCCATGTTGATGACTTTCCCTTAAAACATGTCCCACTGAACACAGTGAAAAAGTTGATTCGTATCTCTCAATTTCACCGACATATCAAACATGTTCACCGCTTTCATCATCATAGTTCTAAGTGAGAAATCCCAGTTCCCATCTTCCTTACCCCACATTAATTTCCTGCTACTCCTGCAAGCAGCAGCATACTGAACTTGACACCAATACCATGTCTCCAGGTCCTTTTGAACAACTGCTCCTGATTGTTATTTATAGAAGCTTGTAATCATCAATTAAACAGAACAGGGCACAACAATTTATCACGAGTCTTGCCGTCTGGTTCAAAACACAAAACACTCGTGAAACTCAGCAGGTCAGGCAACATCTGTGGAGGACATGGACAGACAATGATTCAGACTGAAGTAGGGTCCCGATCCAAAACAGAGTCTGTTCATTTCCAGTACTTTGTGTTTTGTTCAAGATTCCAACATATACAGTTCTTTGTGTCACCATACAGTTCAGACAGTTTTAAACTACTCAGTACACCACAAAAGAAAAGTTCATTTCCTCAATTAACAGTATTGGTGGTGACATTTCACCAATTCCACAAATCAGTCAGGCTGATTACTTTGAATATTCAGCTAGATGCAAATGCTTTATCCCAGGTTCGTAGATTTATTATGATAAAAGTGTTAAATGATTTGGGAAAGCTACAGGTATAGACACTAAATCAACAATATTGAAATTAAACATTTTCAGACATCTTTGAGCATTGGACATTGCCTCAAAAACCACCACCCCTTCCTGTTTGTTGTGCATGATATATTCCCATTTATTATATTCAATGAACTGAAAAAAAATTGAACCATATATTAGGTTTGGTAACTAGTTTATACTTATGCCTAAGATAGACACAAAAAACTGGAGTAACTCAGCGGGTCAGACAGCATCTCTGAAGAGAAGGAATGGGTGACGTTTCGGGTCGAGACCCTTCTTCAGACCCATTCCTTCTCTCCAGAGATGCTGTCTGACCCGCTGAGTTACTCCAGCTTTTTGTGTCTATCTTCTGTTTAAGCCAGCATCTGCAGTTCCTTCCTACACATTTCATTATACTCATGCCTCATCTGCACATTTGCATCTAATTATATAGACTTAAAATGTGTGCTTCATCCCGAGTGTGCATTATTTGAAATGTTAGTCCTGTAGTGCTTATTTAATCATCTTCCTTTGTTATGGACACAAACTTAAAAATCTTTTTCTTCATGGGATGAGCATATATCAGAGAAGGAACTTGACAGTAGATTGGTGGTCATCCCAAGGATTGGTTAGAGCCAGAGCTACCTTTGCATGTTGTGGAGCCTTGAACAGATCCAATGTACTCTGGGTTCCTGTTCACTGCATGGAAATTAAATTAGATTTTGCATCCCGTCATGGGTTTCTTTTAGATGACAAGTGAAGAACACATTTTAAGACTTCACATTCGAGACACAAATGTACAGGTGTGGCATAAGTGAAAAAGGAATGTCAACAAACATAATTTATGGTTCAAATGTTTTTCTATTTATGGAACATAATACATGGAAATATATCATGTACTACAAGTGAGCAGGGAAGGCTGGAGGGATGGCATTACATTCTGGTATATGATGGTTTAAACCATTGAACCATTAAGTGGCCTAAGTGCCCTATTAATATGTAATCAAACTGCCCAAAAGTGGATTAGTTTTCCCCTTTTCCGTGAAAAAGCACATAAGCACAAAACACGTTGCTTCATTCAGTAGCTATTTTTATTCCTTTCATTGACTCCGAGATTCAGAGTTTGCAGAAGTAAATATTAATGCAGGAAAATGAAACTCTCAAAAGAAATTGTAACATTGTTACTAAGCAAAGAACCACATGAATCAACCATAAGTGCTCATAATCTGAGACAGGTGCAGCAAATCCCTGGTCCAGGTACTTACAGGTAATTGTTATCTGCGATGTTTTAAATTGCTATTGCTGCATGGTTACAGAGTTTCAGTTCTTATTTTACTTACAGAAAACAATCTTTCAATATGACACTGAATTATTTTTATGTTAATGTGTCTTGTAATTACAATGGGCTGGGTTTTCCTCAAAAATCAGGCAGTACAGTTTGCAGAAACTGTAGACATATCACCTACACTTGATATTCATCATCATTATGATCAAGAATGGGGTCACCATTGATCAGAACCTCAGCCAGACAAATTGAAGAAATACTATCGCTGCAAGAGCAGATCAGAGGCTAAGTATCCACCTCCTGATTCATCTTTTGACATCTCAAAGCCTTTCCATATGGCACAAATCAGGTGTGTGATGGAATACCATCTATTTGCCTCGTTGAGTGTAGCTCCAATAGCACTCAAATAATACAAACCAATTCATTTGATTAGCATCCCATCAACCACGTTGAACTAACTTAAAGTAGTCCACCAGCAGTACAACATTGCTATGCTGTGTATCTTCTGCAAAATGCACTGCAGTAACTCAAGAGAGTATCTCCACAGAAATATCCAAATACATAACCTCTGTCACTGAAAAGAACAAGGATAATATCATGAGCTTACCACCAACCTCAAGTTCCACGTTGTTCTTGAGGATACTTCTCCATCATTTTGATCAGTGGCCTACTCCTGCACCTCCGAATGGCCTACTCCTGCACCTATTGTCTATTATCTATTGTCTATTTTAACCTTTTAACAGTCCATTTGTCTCATCCTTGTTCGACAGGAAGTATCGCATGTTCCATGTTGATAGCTTTAGTCTCCCTGCATACATAGGCTGAAACCAAGAAAATTGGTCAAACACATGGAGAATGGATTGATAATTTTAACTTCCTGTTCAATATTTCTATCTCTAAGGTAATTTCAGCCTTGCACCCACACATTTTTAGAAAATAATCCACAGCTGAACAAACAACATTAATGGAGCTACTACAAATAAATAACTTTAACTGTGGAATTTCAACTATTTATATTCTATTACTGGCTGGTTACACCAATGCAGTATATTTTCCAGGGTGCATGTCTCCCAATGCCAATCTAAACTGATCCATATGTCTATGAATGGCTGACTAGTTACACACCTGCAAGCTGATACTTCTACACCAGAACTGGAATCTTAAATATATAGCATCACTGCATATCTTCATTTATTCTTCATTTACCCACTCTACTGTTCATATAGGAAATTTTAAACTAAAAATGCCCTTTCCAAAGAAATTGAAATACTACACAGGTGCACATTTTTCTAGGCGTTGTATCACATGTCTGAAACAAAATGTGGCAATAAGAAAGATTTACAAACTTTGGGCAAGGGGCAGACTCTGCCACACCTCACCAAAACCTGAGATGTATTTAACTGAATCATTCTGCTCCTAATCTGTGGTCCCTTGCTTACTAAACTGTTCTTGGATGAATGCCACTTTCTTCCTTGGTGACGTTGGATTAGATTGGCTCTTAAAACCCAGTGCATTCCAAGTTTGGACAACTATTAGTGCTCTGACAACTGGTTAACCCATGTCCTGAACGCTTATCCATTGTCAAACTCAAGAACAGATTGAACATTTGTGAATAACTGTAAAATTCACAAATATTGAACAGCTATTGAACCACTTACAAATTATAAAATTCATAGAAGTACCAGAAACACTAAAAAAATATATTTAAACAAATAAAATAAAAATTACAATTAGTTAGTCAAAGAAAAAATGTGAAAATTGCCTTCTGCACCCTGCTATTTGTAGTAGTTCTGCACCCTGCTATTTGTAGTAGGCCAAAAGGGACTTCTGCTCCAAACTGGAGGAAGAGACTGATGTTCGGCGGCTGTGGCAGGGCCTGAATGCAATCACCTCTTACAAGGCGAAATCAGGAGGCAGCTCGAATGATGGCGAAACATCACTACCTGATGAGCTCAATGCGTTTTACGCACGCTTTGATAGGGAGAACCCCCGTTCGCTGTGATGGTATTTCAGTCTCAGTCACAGAGGCCGACGTCAGGAAATCCTTCAGAGGGGTGAACCCTCGAAAAGCGCCTGGACCTGATGGTATACCTGGTCGCATTCTAAAAACCTGTGCGGACCAACTGGCTGGAGTTTTTACAGACAGATCAACGGTGGATGCGATCTCACTGGCCCTCCACTCCGCTCTGGACCACTTGGACAACAAAAACTCATATGTCAGGCTGTTATTCATCGATTACAGCTCGGCATTTAACACAATCATCCCCTCCAAGCTGGTTACCAAACTCGCAGAACTGGGTCTCTGCGCATCCCTCTGCAATTGGATCCTCGACTTCCTCACTCTCAGACCACAGTCTGTTCGTATTGGTGGAAATGTGTCAGACTCGATAACAATCAGCACGGGAGCACCTCAAGGCTGCGTGCTCAGTCCCCTGCTGTACTCACTCTATACTCATGACTGCGTAGCCGGACATAGTGCGAACTCCATCATCAAGTTCGCTGATGACACCACTGTTGTGGGACGTATCACTGATGGGGATGAGTCAGAGTATAGAAGAGAGATCGAGCAACTGTCCATATGGTGCCAGCACAACAACCTGGCCCTCAACACCAGCAAAACCAAGGAACTGATTGTGGACTTTGGAAGGAGTAGGATGGGGACCCACAGTCCCGTTTATATCAACGGGTCGATGGTTGAAAGGGTCAAGAGCTTCAAATTCCTGGGCGTGCACATCTCTGAAGATCTTTCCTGGTCCGAGAACAATGATGCCATTATTAAGAAAGCACATCAGCGCCTCTACTTCCTGAGAAGATTACGGAGAGTCGGTTTGTCAAGGAGGACTCTCTCTAACTTCTACAGGTGCACAGTAGAGAGCATGCTGACCGGTTGCATCGTGGCTTGGTTCGGCAACTTGAGTGCCCTGGAGAGGAAAAGACTACAAAAAGTAGTAAACACTGCCCAGTCCATCATCGGCTCTGACCTCCCTTCCATCGAGGGGATCTACCACAGTCGCTGCTTCCCCATCATCAAGGACCCACACCATCCTGGCCACACACTCATCTCCCTACTACCTTCAGGTAGAAGGTACAGGAGCCTGAAGACTGCAACGACCAGGTTCAGGAACAGCTACTTCCCCACAGCCATCAGGCTATTAAACCTGGCTCGGACATAACACTGAACTTTACTAGCCAATACTGTTATTTGCACTTTATCAGTATATTGACCATTGTGTATATATTTATAGAATGCCTTGTAGTAAATGCCTACTATGTTCTGTTGTGCTCAAGCAAAGCAAGAATTTCATTGTCCTACCAGGGACACATGACAATAAACTCACTTGACACTTGACTAGTTCCTTTTTGCTCAAATGAATGGACACATGTTTCCTGCACCAGCTCTACCAGGTTCAGTAGCAAATTCTACAACATTAGGTGCTGAGGTTCTGTAGTAGCTTGCAATGTAATACTGGACTCTTCAAGGAGTTAAATCTTAGTACACAGTCAAAACCCCCCAGTGATCAGGTGTGACAATGTTCAAAGCTTTCTTGTGTTTGCTAAGAATGCACAGTGGAATTCTGATTGAGTTAGGCCCAGCCTTACTCTTATCCCACCCATCCATACTTTCTTTAATTCAAATGTTTCTTGTGGAAATAGGACCACTGTCTGACAAATCCCAGATAGGATTTTATGATTGCCATCTGTTTAAAAAATTAAAACACGCAATTTTATTTGTGGGATCTACATCTGCACAGATTGTTGTTCGTTCCTCACTAATAAATTGCCAGATTTTGTGCCAGATGTAACAAACACCATTTTATATTCCACAGTTTGTTTTTTGATTTGCGTGATAGTTATTTCTTGCTTTAATCAGGGATTTGCAATTCCCTTTATTGTTCTTACATTTAAGTAAAAATCAAGGCAAAGAAGATTAAGAGGAATTTATAATACTTTGCCTTTGAATTTGAAAATGAACATGATTGTTGACTGTCTAAGTATCACTCTTCAAGATACTCGAGAATATCCAGTAAATCAAACCAGCGTTTTACTAAACAAAGACTGAGCAGCATTTATTTTCAATAAGTGCAGCAGATGCATCCTCTTAATAGATACAGTGTTCCCCCTATGGAAAATAGTTGGTCACCCCCAACATTATGTAATCCACAGTGTCATAACCCTTCTTAAAAAGTTTTTAAAAAATTAACAGAAAACAAATAGCTAAAGTAACTATTTGCTATCTTGGGATTTTGCAAAGATTTGCACTGATAGACTGTCTTTTACAATTTAGTTATAACTTGTTGTACTTCCTCCACAGCCCATCCTCTAATGTCTTCCTGAGATAGTGACAATTCTTTTGATTTAGGAAGCTCTCTTTCCTTAACATTGATCTTGGATATGGTTATGTTGAGTCATGATTGTTTGTAACATTCATTGTAAGTCTAATAGTGTCACGGAGTCATATAGCATAGATACAACCCCTTGGCCCAACTTGCCCATGTTGACCAGAATGTCCCATCTACTGTAGTCCCATCCATCTGTATTTGGCCCATATTCCACTAAACCTTTCCTTTCCATTTACCTGTCCAAATGTCTCTTAAATATAGTTATAGTACCTGCCTCAACTACTTCCTCTGGCAGCTAGTTCCACATATTCACCAACCTCTGTCAAGTCAAGAGAGTTTATTGTCATGTGTCCCAGATAGGACAATGAAATTCTTGCTTGCTGCAGCACAACAGAATATTGTTGGCATAAATACAGAACAGATCAGTGTGTCTATATACCATAGAATATATATATATATATATATATATATATATATATATATATATATATATATATATATATATATACACAAAAATAAACAGATAAAGTGCAATAGGCTGTTATAGTTCAGAGTTTGTTTGAAGTTGTGTTTAATAGTCTGATGGCTGTGGGGAAGGAGCTGTTCCTGAAGCTGGATGTTGCAGATTTCAGGCTCCTGTACCTTCTACCTGATGGCAGCAGAGAGATGAGTGTGTGGCCAGGATGGTGTGGGTCCTTGATGAAGTTGGCAGCATTTTTGAGGCAGCGACTGCGATAGATCCCCTCGATGGAAGAGAGGTCAGAGCCGATGATGGCCTTGGCATTGTTTACAACTTTTTGCAGCCTTTTCTGTTCCTGGACGCTCAAATTGCCGAACCAAGCCACGATGCAACTAGTCAGCATGCTCTCTACTGTGCTCCTGTAGAAGCTCGAGAGAGTCCTCCTTGACATTCCGACTGTCTGTAATCTTCTCAGGAAGTAGAGGCGCTGATGTGCTTTCTTTATAATTGCATCAGTGTTCTGGGACCAGGAAAGATCTTCGGAAATATGCACGCCCAGGAATTTGAAGTTCTTGACCTTTTCCACCATCAACCCGTTGATATAAATGGGATTGTGGGTCCCCATCCTACCCCTACCAAAGTCCACAATCAGTTCCTTGGTTTTGCTGGTGTTGAGAGACAGGTTATTGTGCTGGCACCATTTGGTCAATCGGTCGATCTCACTTCTATACTCTGACTCGTCTCCATCAGTGATACGTCCCACAACAGTGGTGTCGTCGATGAACTTGATGATGGAGTTCGCACTGTGCCCGGCTACGCAGTCATGAGTATAGAGTGAGTACAGCAGAGGGCTGAGCACGCAGCCTTGAGGTGCTCCCGTGCTGAGTGTTATCGAGGATGACACATTTCCACCAATACGGACTGACTGTGGTCTGTGAATGAGGAAGTTGAGGATGCAATTGCACAGGTCTGAGAGCTTGGTAACCAGCTTGGAAGGGATGATGGTATTAAATGCCGAGCTGTAGTCAATGAATAACAGCCTGACATATGAGTTTTTGTTGTCCAAGTGGTCCAGAGCGGAGTGGAGAGCCAGTGAGATCGCATCCACCGTTGATCTGTTGTGGCGGGAAGCGAACTGCAGTGGGTCCAGGTTCTTGTCGAGGTATGAGTTGATTTGTGCCATGTTCAGCTTCTCAGAGCACTTCATCACCACAGACGTTAGTGCCACTGGTCGATAGTCATTGAGGCACGTCACCTTGCTCATCTTGGGCACTGGTATTATTGATACCCTTTAAAAGCAGGTGGGAACCTCAGACCTCAGAAGTGTGAGGTTGAAAATGTCCGTAAAAACTCCAGCCAGTTGGTCCACACTGCTCCCCTCCGTGTAAAAAAGTTGCCCTTTAGGTACATATTAAATCTTTCCCCTCTGAGTAAAATACTCTGTACATCTACCCTATCAATTACCCTCACGATCTTATACACAATCTTATAAGATCACCCCTCTTTCTCCTGCGCTCCAAGTAATAAAGTCCTAGCCTGCCCAGCCACTTTCTATTGATCAGGCCCTCAAGTTCTGGCAACATGAGTGTCATCTTGCTGTTTCTCTGACTCTCCGCAGAGGCAGGTCTTTGACACTTTGGTCTTCTGACTGTCTCCAGTTGTCCTTCCACACTTCCTCCATACCTTTGGTTCAAACATGTTTCCTTTTATTAAGAATAGTATCCTTGTGCATCCATAATATTACTCCTGAGGAGGAGCACAGTATTGCAGAAGAATAGGTTATTTAGATAAAAGTCTGACTGTGATGATACAGCCTTTTCTAATCGAAGGTAGACAAAAAATGCTGGAGTAACTCAGCGGGATACTGCAAGGCTCGCTGCTGGGACTGCAATTATTTACAATATACATTAATGATCTAGATGAAGGGATTAATAGTAACATTAGCAAATTTGCAGATGTCACAAAGCTGGGTGGCAGTGTGAACTGTGAAGAGGATGCCAGGAGGATGCAGGGTGACTTGGACAGGTTGGGTGAGTGGGCAGATGCATGGCAGATGCAGTTTAATGTGGATAAATGTGAGGTTATCCACATTGATGGCAAAAAAAAGGAAGGCAGATTATTATCTAAATGGTGTCAAGTTGAGAAAAGGGGAAGTACAACGGGATCTGGGGATCCTTGTTCATCAGTCAATGAAAGTAAGCATGCAGGTACAGCAGGCAATGAAGAAAGAGAATGGCATGTTGACCTTCATAACAAGAGGAGTTGAGTACAGGAGCAAAGAGGTCCTTCTGCAGTTGTACAGGACCCTAGTGAGACCACACATGGAGTATTGTTTGCAGTTTTGTTCTGCAAATTTGAGGAAGGACATTCTTGCTATTGAGGGAGTGCAGCGTAGGTTCACAAGGTTAATTCCCAGGATGGCGGAATTGTCATATGTTGATAGTATGGAGCGGCTGGGCTTGTATACTCTGGAATTTAGAAGTATGAGGGTGGATATTATTGAAACATATAACATTATTCAGGGTTTGGACATGATTGAGGCAGGAAACATGTTCCCGATGTTGGGGGAGTCCAGAACCAAGGGCCACAGTTTAAGAATAAGTGGTAAGCCATTTAGAAAGGAGATGAGGAAAAACTTTTTCACACAGAGAGTTGTGAGTCTGTGGAATTCTCTGCCTTAAAAGGCAGTGGAGTCTAGTTCTCTGGATGATTTCAAGAAAGAGTTAAGGACCTGTCTCACTTACGTGTCCTTGGCACGCAAATTACGCAACCTCGTGGTCGCGTTGAACCGAGATGGTCCCGCGAAGGTATGGCGTGATTACATGCGTACGCAGAGCCATCTGGAGCGCATGACATCATTTGAAGATGGACACAAAGCTGGAGTAACTCAGCCGGACCGGCAGCATCTCTGGAGAGAAGGAATGGGTGACGTTTCGTGCCGAGACTCTTCTTCAGTCTGAAAAGAAGGGTCTTGACCTGAAACGTCACCCATTGCTTCTCTCCAGAGATGCTGCCGGTCCCGCTAAGTTACTCCTGCATTTTGTGTCTATCTTCAATTTTCTTGGCCCCGCTCTTTTTTTTTCTTCTTTTTTTTTCCGTAAATGTTTTTTTTAATTAGATTTTTAAACAAATGTACAATTTACAAGGGTGCGGTAGAAAGCTCAAACAATTTAAAAAACACTTAAACAAAATTATCAAATCAAAATATAATATATTCGGTGACCAGCGTTCACAGAAGGCCTCCACAGTCCCCGTGAACACCGCGTGTTCCCTCTCCAGGGACACGCGGGCACGGACGTAACCCCGGAAAAGGGGCAGGCAGCCGACCGCTGTGCGGCCATCGACCGCCCGCTGCCTGGACCCGCGAATGGCCATCTTGGCCAGGCCCATGAGCAGACCGACAGGGAGACCCCCTCCTCCCTCCCGACCCTCCCCCCTCTGTACCGGGTGCCCATAGATTAATAGCGTTGGACTAAAATGTAGCTAAAACTTGAGGAGCAGCCCTTTCAGATACTCGAACAGGGGCTGCAACCTTTCGCACTCTATATACACGTGGAACACGGTCTCTTCCTCACCGCAGAAATGACAAGCAGGGGAAGAGTCCGTGAACCGGCTCAAGTACCTATTACAGGCCACGGCTTTATGCAAAACTCTCCACCCCAGGTCCCCGATGTAAAGGGGGGGACTCCCTTGTAGAGAGACCTCCACTGGGGACCACTCCCCTCGTCAGGTGGTAACACGGACCGCCAGGGTGTGTCTGGATGGAAGACGAGGGCGAGGAAGTGGAGAGTGTGCAAGAGCAGCCTGTACAGTATGCGCCTCTCCGCATCACGGAACGACACACTGGGCATTTCAGCAAGGCGGCTCATGTTGCATGGGGCCGGCTCTCGGGGAGGGACCCGGGCCATGGGCCCTATGAACAATTCCGACTGAGCGGGGGTAAGCTCGTCCGGAATCGCTCCACGCACACGCCTCTCCTCGACACCCACCGTCACAGCCACGACACCCCCCTCTACCAGCTCAAAAGAGTCCACCATCTCCCTTAAAGTCTTTACTGCAGCTGGGTCACGCTGAACGCCAGAGCGATCTCTTGCCTCGAGGGCACAATTAAAATCTCCCCCAAGGAAAACACAATCCATACGGTCGATAGTGTTCAACAACGTGGTCATTTCCCTTGTTAAGCGCGTCTGCATTGCGCCGATCTTGGGGGCGTACACATTAATGAAGTGTAATGGCATGCCATCCAAGCACACGGCCAGATACAGCAAACGGCCTGGTACAATGTCCTGCACTTTGAGGATCTCCGGCTGGAAAGACGGGGCCAACAGGAAGGCTACTCCACTCGAATTGGAGCTGAGATGACTCATGTAGACCCCCCCTTCCCACTCCAGGAGCCAGGTGGGTTCATCACTAGCCACAGTGTGTGTTTCCTGCAGGAAGCTCACCGCATACCTCCCGTCCCTGAGCACTGAGAGATGGTGAAACCTATGGAGAGACCCCCTGCCCCCATTGATATTCAGGCTGGCTATAGTGAGCTTCATTTTGAAAGTACACTAGATCTTTTACCCGCCCCCGGTGAAGGATTGGAGCCGCCCCTAGCCTTCTTCCCTCTCTTTAGGGCCTTAAAAAGCTCTTGGAACTGGCGCCTCTCATTTTTTATTAGCCCCGCCTCATTCCCCTTCTTCTGAAGGATGGCATGAATGGACTGCATGGGCGCCCTCAGGTCCGACCAGCGGTCGACAGCCTAACCCTCCTTGTTCCTACTCCCTCTAGTGTCCTTTAAGAACTTCCGAAGTTCCCAGACTTCGACAAGTCGAGACACGGGGCCGTGGGTGGAGCAGTCCGTCAACTCACTGTCGATGGACTCCGCGTACCCCTCCTCCTCACACTCAATGTCTGAGCCCGAGTCCGGAAGATTGCTACTCTCAGCCGCCTCGCTCACCCCTCCCTGTGAGGTGGGCATTCCATCCACATCACACAGTCCCTCCTCTGTCACTATCCCACCCCCAGGATCAGTGACAGGGGCAGGTACCAGTGCCTCTGACCGCGGCAAGCTATCTGACAAATGGCCAGTCTCCTGCACGCTCTCACCGCCCTCTGTAACCGGATTGGGAACAGTGAAGTCAGAGCAAGTCTCCGGGCCTTGCTGTAAGCGGGTCTGTCTGGAGTCCGACCTAAAGACACAATCCGAAACGATCTTGCCCTCCTCCGCACCCATGGTATCCGCCCCTGCACCATCACCCAGAGAGTCCCCGTCCCCCACCACCAGGTGAATCACACCACTGTGGCCCTCAGGGGCCGATGTCACTGGAGTCTCCCCTGCTCCCTCAACCAGTGGGGCATCACACCCCTCAACTGGGCTTGTAGCCTCAACGGGGAGCTCATGTTGGGGACCCACCCCCTCACCCAAGTCCCCCCCTTCAGGCTGCCCCTGGTCATCCACTAAGCTAGCAGACGCGTTCTCTGGGGGAACAGCCCCCAAGAGCAATATATCGCCACTCTCAGGTGGTCCCAGACCTACAAAGGCATCCTCCCCCTCAGAGGAAACGTGCCCTGGGTACTCCACCTCAACAGGAGGGGAAAGCTCCCCTTCAGGTTACCCCTGAACTTCAGGGCCCTTCTCTGTATCGGTGAACCCATGCCTCTTCCTCTTCCAACCACTGGCGTGCGGTGGTACGGTGAGCTGCATTGCAGAAGCCTCTACCTCTGCACTACCATCTATCGCAGAGGTGATCACGAAATTATCTGCTGCCTGGGGTCCCGCTTGGAGGTGATCATCTTCTAGGGGACCCGCCTGGAGTTGTTTCTTCTTTTTCTTGACTTTCCTCCCCTTCTAATGCTCCCAAACTTTCCCATCCACCCCACGCACTTCTCCAGCATCCACCGCCACAGGTACGGGACATGGGGGTGGTGGGGGGATAGGGGTTGGGGGTAGGGGAGTAAAGCCTTCACGGGCCACCGTGGTAAAACCAGCAGCTCCAGATGGGCCAGTAGTGCTTTCCCGTGCCATCGTGGTGGAACTGGCAGCCCGGGTCCTGGGACAATTCTTGCGAAAATGCCCCACCTTTTTGCAAGCGTGACAACGCACTTGGCCCGCATTCCAGAACACGCGATAGGAGAAATCATCCACCTCCACCTCAAAACTCCCCTCCGTGTCCATCCCCTGTGCCAACTGCATATACACGCGACGCTTGAACGTATATATATGCTGCATCTCATGATCGTCAAACCTGTACAACAGTTTGGTGAGCCCCGACCGCACCTCCCCCAGCTTCCTTACATGTGGGAGCAGGAGCACATCCGGAACAAAAGTGGGAACGTTGGACAGAATGACCGGCAAAATGGGACCCCCCCCATGGGTCCACCGCCGCAAAAATCCCCCCTGCTGTTATCCCCCTATCCAGAGCCAGAGCCACCGCCGGTTCAGTCTTTAGTAGAACCACAACCTTCCCACTGACCACCGCGCCCGAGACTATGGCTTTCTTGCCAACAGTCTCACCCAGTGCATCTATAAAGGCCTTGAAGGGCAGGTTGCTCTTCATGTACATTTTTACACCATATGTGCGCCCCATCAACTCGTGGCCCTCAGTCTCGGAGGCTACCGACCGTGCGACAGCTGCATAACTCTGAGGGGCCGCTATCTTTAGGGCGTGGCACAACACACAAAGTATCAGTACTTTATAATCAAAGCAGTCTTTCTGCTGTTGCTGCACCTCCACCCTTTTGCAGCAGTTAAATAGTCTTGTGAAGGCTTTCTTGGCAAGCAACAGAAGCAGTCTCCTCCTGATAAGAAAGGAATGTCCGTGCCAATCCTCCCCGTCGTCAAAAATGGAGCTTCCGGAAGCTTCTTCCCCAGGCCTCCGTTGCCTCCCCGGCTTCAACGAAATCCAAGGCACTGTTGCCGTTCTTACCCAGCACACCTGGACCGGGCAAGTCGGTGTAGGAGGGAGCTTTCCGATGTTACTGACCACAAACACCACTCTAGACTCAGCTCCCACTAGTTCAAGTGTAACTTGGCCTTCCGCCAGCCACTGCCGCTCCTACGACTTTCCAGATACACGGACAAATCCTCACTAATTAGAGGAATCTTTGAACAAAGAAAGTCTCTGCAGATCGACAAAGCTCTGAACTGCAAAGTCTGACTGCTTTTGTTTCTCCCCGCCAATCAAAACCTTCCGAAAAGTTCATCAAATCCTCCCCGCCTGCAGAACAGCTCCTCACCTGGCCCCGCTCTTTTTTTTTTTTTTTCTTTTTAATTTTTTTTTTTTTTTTTTTTTTTTTTTACCGTAAATGTTTTTTTATTAGATTTTTAAACAAATGTACAATTTACAAGGAAGGGTAGAAAGCTCACACAATTTAAAAAACATTTACACAAAACTATCAAATTAAAATATTAACTTTTTTTTTTTTTTTTTTTTTTTTTTTTTTTTTTTAATTTTTATTTATTAGAAGTACATTACATTACAACCACATACATTAATACTCGTCATTTATATCTTCTTACAATTAATGTACTCCCTTTATTTTTATTTTTTACACTAGAAAAAGAAAAGATTGAAAGAAAGAAGAAAGTGAAGGAAAAAGTGCAAGTGTAGAAAAGTGTAGAAAATGTAACAACAAAAAAGGACGAAGACCCTATAAGAGCGAAATTAAAAACAAAAAGAGAAAGAGTTAAGAAATAGGCCCTAAGAAAAGAAAAGATAAAGAGAAAAAAAGAGAAACAAATGTTTTTTTTGAGCATCACGTAAATAGGACATACCAACTCTTCAACTATCATCCCCCCTTACCTGACCTCAATTTTTTATTTTTTTAAAGTACTTTTGCACCCTATGTTTGTAATAATTCTATAAATGCAGACCACGTCAGGTGGAAGTGATCTGGTTTACCTGCTAGGAGGAGTCTTATCTCTTCTAGGTGTAATGTTTCAAACATATTTGAAATCCACATATTTATAGTTGGTATTGGAGCCTTCTTCCAAAATTTTAGAATTAGCTTTTTTCCAGTTATTAACCCATAGTCCATTAATTTCTTTTGAAACACATTTAGTTCTGGATCATCTTCCGTTATTCCGAAGATAATCCATTCTGCTTTGGGTATCAGTCTTGTTTTAAATAACTTTGTAAAGATTTCAAAAATTTCATTCCAAAATTTTTGAATTTTTGTACAGAAGACAAATGAGTGCGCTATAGTAGCTTCTTGGGATTGACATTTATCACAAATAGATGATACGTTTGGGAAAATTTTATGAATTTTAGTTTTCGAATAATATAATCTATGTAAAATTTTAAATTGTATTAAAGTGTGTCTTACATTAATCGAGCATTTATGCACGTTTAATAAGTATTCATTCCAACTTTCCTTTGAAATTTTAATAGCTAACTCTTGTTCCCAGTCTCTTCTGATACCCTCCGTAGGTGGTATTTGTACATTTAAAATAATATTATACAAATATGATATTAAGTTTGCTGATTCCGCTTTTATCTGCATTGCCTCGTCCAATACATCTACTGGATTATTATAATGATCTTTTGTATATTTTTTCAAATAGTCGCATATTTGAAAGTATTTAAAATATTGATTATTTCCGAGTTTATATTTTATTTGTAATTGTTGAAATGAAAGTAATTTTCCAGTTTCATACAAGTCACCAAGCGTTTTAATTCCTAGTCTATCCCATTGTGTATAAGCTTTATCTATAATAGAAGGACTAAACGAAGGGTTATTGACTATAGGTAATAAAAGTGATAAGTTTCTTAATTTTAAATTTTGTTTTATTTGTTTCCAAATACGGATTGTACTATGAATAATTGGGTTCTTATTATAGTTTATGTTATTCAGTTTCATTGGAGAGAGGAGGATCGCTCCAATGTTTCTAGAGGAGCAATCCTCTTTCTCCATTACAATCCAGTCTACTTGCTGGGCGGAGTTATCCATCAGTTGAATCATGTTTTTAATATTTACTGACCAATAATAATACATAAAATTAGGTAGTGCTAGACCCCCCAATACTTTAGGTTTATTCAGATGGGTTTTTTGTATTCTATGTGATTTATAGTCCCATATAAAATTAGTGATATCTGAGTCGAGTTTTTTAAAAAACTTCTTAGGTAAGTATATAGGAATTGATTGAAATAGGTATAAAATTTGTGGTAAAAAGATCATTTTTATTGCATTTATTCGGCCTATTAAAGACATCGGGAGCGTTTTCCAGAATTTAATTAATGTATTCAGTTTATTAAGTAGGGGGTCAAAATTTGCCCTGAACATACCTTGATATGTTCTGGTAATTTCGATTCCCAAATATTTAAATTTTTCTGTAGCTATTTTAAAAGGGAATTTTAAAAGATGTGTTGAATCTTTCGGTTTTATTGACATAATTTCACTTTTATTCCAATTTATTCTATATCCAGAAAAAGATCCGAAGTCTTCAATTAAATTTAATATATTTGGTATAGTGATTTGAGGTTTTGTAATATACAATAATATATCATCCGCGTATAAAGATATTTTATTATATGAGTCTTTAGTATTATATCCATGAATATCAGGGTGTATTCTAATTTTTTCTGCTAGCGGTTCGATAATGAGAGCAAACAGCTGTGGTGATAATGAGCATCCTTGTCTATTTCCCCTTGATAGTTGAAATTTCGAGGATAATATGTTATTAGTAAGTATTCTAGCTGTAGGTTTGTTATATAGTAACTTAATCCATAAAATAAAATTCTCTCCCAGTTGAAATTTTTGTAATACTTTATCCATATAATTCCATTCTACTTGATCAAATGCTTTTTCAGCATCCAGCGAAATAATTGATAATTCTTGATCTTCAGATTTGTGTGAGTGCATTATGTTGAGTAGACGTCTCATATTATTAGAAGAATATCTCTTAGGGATAAACCCTGTCTGATCTGGGTTTATTAATTTACTAATGTATTTACTTAATCTTCTAGCTAATGTTTTCGCTAATATTTTTTGATCTGTGTTTAACAATGCTATAGCTCTATATGAGCCAGGTTCTTCTAAATCTTTATTTTTCTTAGGTATTAATGTAATCGTTGATTCCGCTAATGTATCAGGTAGTATTCGTTTTTTAAAAGAGTATTGGTACATTTTTTGTAATCTTGGTATTATTTTATCATAAAAGCTTTTATAAAATTCATTAGTAAATCCATCAGGGCCTGGTGTTTTTCCATTTTTTAATGAGTTTATTGTATCTTCTAATTCCTTAATTGAGATTTGTGCACCCAGTTCCTCTTGTTCCTTCAGCTCTAACTTTGGAAGATTACAGGTATCCAAGAACTTTGTGATATTATTGGAATCAATTATCGTTTTAGATGTATACAAATTCTCGTAAAATTGTGCAAATCTTTTATTAATATCCTTCGGTGTTGTTAATAATTCCCCTTTATCTAATTTGATCTTTGGTATAGTATGTTCCTTTTCTCGTTTTTTTAGCTGGCGAGCCAAAAGTTTATGCGGTTTATCCCCAAATTCAAAGTGCTCTTGTTTTCTAATTTGAAAAAGTCTTATAAGTTTGGCAGATAATAATTTATTTAATTTAAATTTTAAAATTATTATTTTATTATGTTTATCTATTGATGGATCTTTAGCATTATCTATATCCATTTGTCTAATAAGTTCTTCTAACTGTCTTTGTTCATTCTTATTCTTTTTATTTTGAAAAGCTTGATATGAAATTATAATACCCCTAATGTATGCTTTAAAAGATTCCCAAAGTAAAGTAGGCGATATATCTGAAGTATCATTTGTTTGAAAAAAGACCTCCATTTGTTCTTTTAAATATATACTCGCTTGTGGATCTTTTAAAATTTGAGAGTTAAATCTCCAGAATGAATTATTCTTAGACAATCCTTCCAGTTTTAAAAAGAAAGTTAGTGGAGAATGGTCTGAAATTGAATTTGTATGGTATATTGCATTAGATGTTTGGGGGATTAATTTTGTATCCAGCAGAAAGTAGTCTATACGTGAGTATGTCTTATGTACCATTGAGTAAAACGAATATTCCCTGCCAGTTGGATTCACAATTCTCCAAACATCTGCTATATTAGTGTTATTTATATAGGTATTGAGGAGTTCCCCAGTTTTCGATTTCATATTCCCTCTCTGTTTTTGACTTGATTTATCTAAGTACGGATCTAAAACACAGTTAAAGTCTCCGCCTATTATAACAATTTGATAGTTTGACTCTGCAATTATATTGAAGATTTTATTGAAAAAGTGGGGGTTATCAAAGTTAGGGGCATATATATTTACCAAAGTAAGTGGAGTGTCATGGATTTCTCCATTAACTATTAGGTATCTCCCTTCTATATCTGTTATAATATTCTTTGCTTTAAATGGTATACCTTTTCTTATGATAATTGACGTGCCTCTAGATTTTGAAGTGAATGAAGAGTGGTATGTTTGACCTATCCATTTCGCCCTCAGCCTAACTTGGTCCTGAGGTTTTAGGTGTGTTTCTTGTAGGAAGGTAATGTCAGAATTATACATTTTTAGCTGAGCTAATATCTTACCCCTTTTGATAGGTTCGTTAATACCTCTTATATTCCAACTACAAAATGAGATTCCTCCTAGGTTCTTTTGTGTGGTGTCATGCATTTTGAATAATTATAGTACCTTTGAATCTTGTGGTGCGTCCATGTCCCAGGTCTTTAGGTATTGGGGGAGTTTTTGAATTATTAACTTTTGCTGGTATGTCCATTTTACTATTATCACTAAACACAAAACACAAACAAGTGATTTTATGTGATAAAAAAAAAAAAAAAAAGTGAGGCTACAGTGTCTGATATAGTCGGCACTGTAGCGAGTGTCCCACCTGTAGGTGGGAAAAAACCTTGTTTTGACTTCCATTGCGTTGTTACTCAACTAGCTCCGCTCTCTTAGTTAATCATAACATATTAAAATATTAAAACGAGGCCTCACATTCAGATATATAATACAATTTTACCCTGATATTTCCTTATAACATATATATATATCAGAGTTTAATTATTAAACCAATATTTTTGATTTCAATAAGAATCAACTGTTGGTTGAAGGGGTTAACGAGACGTGCTCCTGGACATAAGCCAGGAGCTCGTTTCTCATCCCCTCCTCCCGCTTATAGACAAGGTTACAATTTATTAAAAATTCATATTAGTATGTTAGTTCATTATTTTTTTTTGTTGTTGTTAGTATTCTAATCTAACCTGCATAACTTTTAAAGTTGTTAATAGGATAAGTTCTTACAATTGGTTATAACATTTTAATCAATAAGCAATTATTTTCTGATTCATATTCCAACTGTAAAGTTGTTTACACGTTTTGAACAGAAAATGTCCTTGATTCAACATTCCAGAGATAACAGTGTAACTATCCCCAGACAAAACATAGCTGAGAATTATTCAGATCTGCCAAAGCTCCCTTTTATTTCTGTTTTTCAACGATCGTTTGGGCATATTTGAATGCGTCTTCAGGCTTAACAAATGACTTTTCAAGACCATTAAAGGAAATACGCATTTTCGCGGGATAAAAAACCCCAAATCTGACCCCTTCTCTCCCTCTTAAAAGATCTTTAACCTTATCAAATTTGTTTCTTTTTTGCACAATTTCATACGGGTAGTCCCTGAATATCTTAATAGTGTCCTTGTCCAGCCGCAATTGTACACCATATTTGATTTTACTCATAACATATTCCAGTTCTGCAGTATCTCGAAATTTCACTATAATATGTCGTGGATAATCTTTTCCCGCACCAGATCTTTTTCCAAATCTTGGTACACGATGAGCCACTTCGATTTTCGGTTCCTTGGAAAGATTCAACAGTTGTTTCAACAAGCCCATGGCAAATTCACGTACCTGTTCCCCTTCTGCCCCCTCTGAAACACCAAGAATTCTCAAATTCTGGCGTCTAGAGCGAGCTTCCAGGTCCAGGCATTTGACTGAGACTTTATCTAATTGAGTCCCCATTTGTAGTGACGCTTGTTCGTTTTCTCGCCTCATTTGCTCATGTTCTTGCCTCAATTTCGCCATGTCTTCAACCAGTCGAGCCGTATTTTTCTCCAATTCCGTAATTGTGTGCATACTTGCAGCTACTGTTTCAAGTACAGCCGTGAACTTATCCGTAGTAATTACATCCATCTTATCCATTTTCTCTGATAGTCCATCTTTCACCTCATCAATTCGTTTATTCATAATGTCCAGTAAATCCGTCATATTCTTCTGGTTACCAGCATTTAAATCCTTCATCATCTTCTCCATTCCTTCCATCATTTTTGCCGAATTTTCCTTCATTTCCTTCTTATCTTCCACCCTATTATCCGAGATCTCATCTTTCAAATTTTTCATTGATTTCTTCAAGTCATCAAAGTCTTTCTTAGATCTTGAATCCATTTCTGCAGCCACTTCAGAGACTTCAGAGGTAACTTCTGTTTCGAACTTTTTCGACAGCTTATTCACTGTTCTCTGAGGGCTCACAGCTGGAGGCAATTTACTCATTTAAAGGGCTTCAAACCACCGTTTAAAACATCGCGTTTAACGATGACGTCATCAGCGCGGTAACCAGAAGCTCCGGTAAGGTTTTTAAAAACAATCCCGATTTTAGGACCCGTTTTACACGATAAATCGTGAAGTTTTTCGGGAGTGGAGCTGGGTGCACGTCTGTTAGTCCAACATGACGCCAACATAATATATTCAACCTCCTGCGGTGACCAGCGTTCACAGAAGGCCTCCACAGTCCTCGTGGACACCGCGTGTTCCCTCTCTAGGGACACGCGGGCATGGACGTAACCCCGGAAAAGGGGCAGGCAGCCGACCGCTTTGCGGCCATCGACCGCCCGCTGCCTGGACCCGCGAATGGCCATCTTGGCCAGGCCCAGGAGCAGTCCGACAGGGAGACCCCCTCCTCCCTCCCGACCCTCCCCCCCCTGTACCGGGTGCCCATAGATTAATAGCGTTGGACTAAAATGTAGCCAAAACTTGAGGAGCAGCCCTTTCAGATACTCGAACAGGGGCTGCAACCTCTCGCACTCTATATACACGTGGAACACGGTCTCTTCCTCACCGCAGAAATGACACGCAGGGGAAGAGTCCGTGAACTGGCTCAAGTACCTATTACAGGCCACGGCTTTATGCAAAACTCTCCACCCCAGGTCCCCGATGTAAAGGGGGAGGACTCCCTTGTAGAGAGACCTCCACTGGGGACCGCTCCCCTCGTCAGGTGGTAACACGGACCGCCAGGGTGTGTCTGGATGGAAGACGAGGGCGAGGAAGTGGAGAGTGTGCAAGAGCAGCCTGTACAGTACACGCCTCTCCGCGCCACGGAATGGCACACTGGGCATCTCAGAAAGGCGGCTCATGTTGCATGGGGCCGGCTCTCGGGGAGGGTCCCGGGCCATGGGCCCTATCAACAATTCCGACTGAGCGGGGGTAAGCTCGTCCGGAATCGCTCCATGCACACGCCTCTCCTCGACACCCCCCATCACAGCCACGACACCCCCCTCCCCCTGAGGAGCAGGGCCCTGGCTGAAGGTGACCAAATTCCTGGCCTTCAGGAGTTCACGGTAAAAGCCAGGCAACTCCCGCCTAGCGCGTCGACTCATGCCCGCTACCGGGAGCCGGGAGCCCTCCTGAAGGCACCGCCCCTGTTTGAAAAAGTACGTCGCCAGGACGTGCCATTTAGGAGGGTAGTCCGAGTAGACGTACCTCCGCAGGGTCCTGAGTCGGAGAGCCGCCACCTGGGTACGAATACAGACCAGCGCCTGACCACCCTCCTCCAACGGGAGACTCAGAACCCCAGCAGAGACCCAGTGGTTCCTCTCCCCCCAGAAGAAGTTGACCAATCTCCTCTGTAACATGGTTATAAAATAAGAGGATGGGACCATAGTGGCCATCCGGTACCACAGCAGAGAGGCCACCAGCTGGTTTATAACTACAGCCCTGCCCCGGTAAGAGAGCACACCAAGTAGGCCTGACCAACGTCCCAGCCGGGCGACCACTTTCGCCTCCAGCTCCTGCCAGTTCGCCGGCCACCCCTCCTCAGCAGGACTCAGGTAGACCCCCAGATAGAGGAGGTGCGTGGTACTCCACGCAAAACCTGCCATCTCCTCCGGCAGGGAGTCCACCTGCCACCCACCCATCAAGAGACCAGAACACTTCCTCCAGTTGATCCTGGCGGAAGATGCAGCCGAGAAAACCTGTTGGCACTCACGCATCCTCCGCAGGTCAACAGGGTCGGTGAACATCAGAAGGACATCATCGGCGTAGGCCGAGAGAACCACCTCCATCCCCGGCCCCGGTAAAGCCAGGCCTGTCAACCGCCTCCGGAAAAGGCACAGGAAAGGCTCGACACAGATGGAATACAGCTGGCCGGACATGGGACATCCCTGACGAACCCCCCTCCCAAAGGGAATGGGGGCCAACAAAGAGCCGTTGACCTTAACAAGGCATTCTGCAGCAGTTTATAACAGTCGGACCCAGGCCACAAAATGCGGTCCAAATCCGAACACCTGCAGAGTCCCAAGAAGGTAGTCGTGCTCCACCCTGTCAAACGCCTTCTCCTGGTCGAGGGAGAGAAAGGCGACCGACTGACCAGCCCCCTGGGACAGATGGATCAGGTCCCGGAGCAGATGGATATTGTCCTGGATGGACCGGCCCAGGACTGTGTACGACTGGTCAGGGTGGATCACCTGGGACAGCACGGGACCCAGGCGATTCGCCAATGCCCGTGCAAAGACTTTATAGTCCGTGCTGAGGAGAGAGACCGGGCGCCAGTTCTTCAAAAGGCGAAGATCACCCTTCTTGGGCAGCAGGACAACAACTGCCCTGCGCCAAGAGAAAGGCATCTTCCCCGGTCGCCAGGCTCTCCCCCAGGACCTTCATATAGTCGCCCCCCAGGACATCCCAGAAGGCTCTAAAGTACTCCACAGTCAGCCCATCCAGCCCTGGAGACTTGCCCCTCCTGAGCTGGTGCAGGGCAACAGTCAACTCCTCCAGAGTTAGGGGATCATCCAGGTGTTCAGCCACATCATTGCACACAGCGGGTAAGCCCTCCCACAGGACTTCTTGCGCTTCCCCACTCGATGTGCCAGCCGAGAACAGAGTCCTGTAGAACGACCGAACTGAGGCACCAATGCTCTCTGGATCTGTGACAGAGGAGCCATCATCCGCAAGCAACTCTACAAGCTGCCTGCGGGCTCCTCGCCCCTTCTCCAGAGAAAAGAAAAAGGGGGAGGCGCGGTCCAGGTCGTGCAACATCTGGACCCGCGACCTCACATACGCACCCCGGGACCTCCTAAGCTGCAAGTCCCTCAGTGCTCCTTCTTCTCCTGGTATTCCTCCCACTCACACGAAGCCCCACCAGTCTGATCCAGACGAGCCTCCGAGTCGAGCAAATCTCTCTCTCAAGCCGTCCGATCACGGAGTCCCGCCCTTGGTCGACCCCCTCGCATAGTCCTGGCAAAACAGACGGACGTAGGCCTTCCCCACGTCCACCACTGCCTTAGGGAAAGGAAACGCCCCTGCCTCTCTCTCCACGTCGCCAGAACTGCCTGAATGAATCCCGGAATCGGCGATCCTCCAACAGCTGGCTATTAAAATGCCAGTACGCGGACCCAGCCTGTGTGCGTGTCGGGATAAAATCCACTCGCACCAGGCAATGGTCCGAGCATGGCGCCGGCCGCATGGAGGCCGCGGAAACACAGGAGACATAGGCCTTGGACACGTATAAATGATCAATATGGAAACCACCACCCTCAAAGCTGTAGGAGAAGGCGTTAGAGTCAGGATGGAAATTCCGCCAAGCATCTACCTGCTCAAAAGAGTCCACCATCTCCCTTAAAGACTTTACTGCACCCGGGTCACGCTGAACGCCAGAGCGATCTCTTGCCTCGAGGGCACAATTAAAATCTCCCCCAAGGAAAACACACTCCATACGGTCGATAGTGTTCAACAACGTGGTCACTTCCCTTGTTAAGCGCGTCTGCATTGCGCCGATCTTGGGGCGTAAACATTAATGAAGTGTAATGGCATGCCATCCAAGCGCACGGCCAGATACAGCAAACGGCCTGGTACAATGTCCTGCACTTTGAGGATCTCCGGCTGGAAAGACGGGGCCAACAGGAAGGCTACTCCACTCGAATTGGAGCTGAGATGACTCATGTAGACCCCCCCTTCCCACTCCAGGAGCCAGGTGGGTTCATCACTAGCCACAGTGTGTGTTTCCTGCAGGAAGCTCACCGCATACCTCCCGTCCCTGAGCACTGAGAGATGGTGAAACCTACGGAGAGACCCCCTGCCCCCATTGATATTCAGGCTGGCCATAGTGAGCTTCATTTTGAAAGTACACTAGATCTTTTACCCGCCCCCGGTGAAGGATTGGAGCCGCCCTAGCCTTCTTCCCTCTCTTAGGGCCTTAAAAAGCTCTTGGAACTGGCGCCTCTCATTTTTTATTAGCCCCGCCTCATTCCCCTTCTTCTGAAGGATGGCATGAATGGACTGCATGGGCGCCCTCAGGTCCGACCAGCGGTCGACAGCCAAATCCATCTTGTTCCTACTCCCTCTAGTGTCCTTTAAGAACTTCCGAAGTTCCCAGACTTCGACAAGTCGAGACACGGGGCCGCGGGTGAGCAGTCCATCAACTCACTGTCGATGGACTCCGCGTACCCTCCTCCTCGCACTCAATGTCCGAGCCCGAGTCCGGAAGGTTACTACTCTCAGCCGCCTCGCTCACCCCTCCCTGTGAGGTGGGCATTCCATCCACATCACACAGTCCCTCCTCTGTCACCATCCCACCCCCAGGATCAGTGACAGGGGCAGGTACCAGTGCCTCTGACCGCGGCAAGCTATCTGACAATTGGCCAGTCTCCTGCACGCTCCCATCGCCCTCTGTAACCGGATGGGAACAGTGAAGTCAGAGCAAGTCTCCGGGCCTTGCTGTAAGCGGGTCTGTCTGGAGTCCGACCTAAGGACACGATCCGAAACGATCTTGCCCTCCTCCGCACCCATGGTATCCGCCCCTGCACCATCACCCAGAGAGTCCCCGTCCCCCACCACCAGGTGAATCACCCCACTGTGGCCCTCAGGGGCCGATGTTACTGGAGTCTCCCCTGCTCCCTCAACCAGTGGGGCATCACACCCCTCAACTGGGCTTGTAGCCTCAATGGGGAGCTCATGTTGGGGACCCACCCCCTCACCCAAGTCCCCCCCTTCAGGCTGCCCCTGGTCATCCACTAAGCTAGCAGACGCGTTCTCTGGGGGAACAGCCCCCAAGAGCAATATATCGCCACTCTCAGGTGGTCCCAGACCTACAAAGGCGTCCTCCCCCTAAGAGGAAACGTGCCCTGGGTACTCCACCTCAACAGGAGGGGAAAGCTCCCCTTCAGGTTGCCCCTGAACTTCAGGGCCCTTCTCTGTATCGGAGGACCCATGCCTCCTCCTCTTCCAACCACTGGCGTGCAGTGGTGTGGTGAGCTCCATTGCAGAAGCCTCTACCTCCGCACTACCATCTATCTCAGAGGCGAGCACGAAATTATCTGCTGCCTGGGGTCCCGCTTGGAGGTGATCATCTTCTAGGGGACCCGCCTGGAGATGTTTCTTCTTTTTCTTGACTTTCCTCCCCTTCTGATGCTCCCAAACCTTCCCATCCACCCCACGCACTTCTCCGGCATCCACCGCCACAGGTACGGGACATGGGGGTGGTGGGGGGATAGGGGTTGGGGGTAGGGGAGTAAAGCCTTCACGGGCCACCGTGGTAAAACCAGCAGCCCCAGATGAGCCAGTAGTGCTTTCCCGTGTCATCGTGGTGGAACTGGCAGCCCGGGTCCTGGGACAATTCTTGCGAAAATGCCCCACCTTTTTGCAAGCGTGACAACGCACTTGGCCCGCATTCCAGAACACGCGATAGGAGAAATCATCCACCTCCACCTCAAAACTCCCCTCCGTGTCCATCCCCTGTGCCAACTGTATATACACGCGACGCTTGAACGTATATATATGCTGCATCTCAGGATCGTCAAACCTGTACAACAGTTTGGTGAGCCCTGACCGCACCTCCCGCAGGTTCCTTACATGTGGGAGCAGGAGCACATCCGGAACAAAAGTGGGAACGTTGGACAGAATGACCGGCAAAACGGGACCCCCCCCCATGGGTCCACCGCCGCGAAAATCACCCCTGCTGTTACCCCCTTTCCAGAGCCAGAGCCACCGCCTGTTCAGTCTTTAGTAGAACCACAACCTTCCCACTGACCACCGCGCCCGAGACTATGGCTTTCTTGCCAACAGTCTCACCCAGTGCATCTATAAAGGCCTTGAAGGGCAGGTTGCTCTGCATGTACATTTTTACACCATATGTGCACCCCATCAACTCGTGGCCCTCAGTCTCGGAGGCTGCCGACCGTGCGACAGCTGCATAACTCTGAGGGGCCGCCATCTTTAGGGCGTGGCACAACACACAAAGTATCAGTACTTTATAATCAAAGCAGTCTTTCTGCTGTTGCTGCACCTCCACTCTTTTGCAGCAGTTAAATAGTCTTGTGAAGGCTTTCTTGGCAAGCAACAGAAGCAGTCTCCTCCTGATAAGAAAGGAATGTCCGTGCCAATCCGCCCCGTTGTCAAAAATGGAGCTTCTGGAAGCTTCTTCCCCAGGCCTCCGTTGCCTCCCCGGCTTCAACGAAATCCAAGGCACTGTTGCCGTTCTTACCCAGCACACCTGGACCGGGCAAGTCGGTGTAGGAGGGAGCTTTCCGATGTTACTGACCACAAACACCACTCTAGACTCAGCTCCCACTAGTTCAAGTGTAACTTGGCCTTCCGCCAGCCACTGCCGCTCCTACGACTTTCCAGATACACGGACAAATCCTCACTAATTAGAGGAATCTTTGAACAAAGAAAGTCTCTGCAGATCGACAAAGCTCTGAACTGCAAAGTCTGACTGCTTTTGTTTCTCCCCGCCAATCAAAACCTTCCGAAAAGTTCATCAAATTCTCCCCGCCAGCAGAACAGCTCCTCACCTGGCCCCGCTCTGGGAGTAGAAGTGGGGGCAGATCCGGACCACAACGGCCGTGAGCCCCAGGCCGAGTTCGGCCATCATTTGCCTGCTTCTGCTGCTGTTGAAGGTGAGACGTTGCATCGCGCCAGGGTCTTGGGCCTGTCCCACTTTGGCCGTCGGTTCCGCAACAGACTGTTGGCGCACGAAGATTTGTTCGCTACAAAAATTTTGGAGCCCAGCGCGATGTCGCGCACAACTACATACCCCTCCGCGCTTCTAAGTGGGATTGGCCCCTCGCGGCCATACGATGCCCGTGCGCCTCAAACGCGACCACGCAATGAGGTTGCGTAATTTGCATGCCAAGGACACGTAAGTGGGACAGGACCTTTAGATAGAGCTCTTAAAGATTGCGTCAGGGGATATGGGGAGAAGGCAGGAATGGGGTACTGATTGTGGATGATCAGCCATGATCACATTGAAAGGTGGTGCTGGCTCGAAGGGCAGCATGGCCTACTCCTGTGCCTATTGTCTATTGTCTATTGCATCATAGTATACCAATAAAAATTCACTGCTTGTAACTCTGATTGCATAAATCATAGGCTTTCTCTTGCTCTCACTCTGTCTCAATTATTTATTCTTTTTAATCAACTGAAGCATTTCTGTTAGCATCATCGCAAAATCTGGGGAGAATCTAGACTAATATTGAACCATATCGAAAATCATTCTGAATTCTGTTACATTTTCTGGTCTATTCATCATTATAATGACCAGCTTTTACCTTGGTGATGTACATGATATGATTTCCACCTTTAGTTTGAAGTAGAACAGTGCTGGTTAGAAAATGGCATACTTAATTAATTTAAGTTTCATACTTATTGAGAAACTATTCAGTGATGCAACGCAGTCAAATGGTGCGCAGACAACAACCTCCAGCTTAATACTTCAAAACCTTAGAAATCATCATAGATTTCAGACGCAAACAAAACCCCAAACCCCCCGGTCCATGTCAACTCCCATCCCATAACCTCCACAAACTCATTTAAGTTTCTGGGCACCTATATCTGCAATAATCTAAAATGGCACATCAATGCAGACCACATCATCAAGAAAGGACAACAACGCCTATACTTCCTCAGACAGCTCAAAAAGTTCAGAGTCCACAAACACCTTTTGGTCGTTTCTATCAATCCATCATTGAAAGCATCATCACCTCCTCGATCACAGTCTGGTACGGAAACACTGACAGTCACTCACTACACAGAATACAGCGCATTGTCTCCAAGGCCTCTAGGATCATCAACTCTCCCCTCCCCTCAATCCATACCATTTACCTCCAACGTACTCAAAACGGGCAACAAAGATCATCTCGGACCCCTCCCATCCAGCAAACCACCTTTTCCAGTCTCTCCCTTCAGGAGGCGCCTTAGGTCACTTGCTACAAAATCCACCCGCTTTAAAAACAGTTTCTTCCCCTCAGCAATAAGAACACTCAATTCCCTCCAATAACAGGACAATACTAAGGACTTTTGACGTATACAGTGTCTTGTCTATGGTCTTGTCTGTTCTTTTGCACTATGTATTGTTGGTGAGATTTGTCATTTGTGATGTGGTATGGATGCACTTTATTACTATGATCTGTGTTGTTATTAGTGTTAATGTGACTAAAGCAGTGTACCATCATGTACCGAACCCAAATACCACCAACCCTGGTCGTGTGGCAAATAAAGATTCTATCTTCTATCTATCTATCTATCTATCTATCTATTGTTTTCATCAGCAGCCATAAGAAACTCAGCCGAGTTACAGAGGCAATGGTCTCTTATCTGTTGTTTACTATAATTTTTTTGGTTATGATTTATATCCACGTAGTAATGCATATAGGTACACAAAAGAGTAAAGACTCCATTGCATATTATGTTAAGGTAATATTTCTGCTCTTGGTATACACTAATAGAGTGTATACATGTGACAAGTTAATTTTGTGAAGAACTTTCACCAATTTTACACAGTGATCTTGTGGCATTGTTAATATGTACTACGAATCACTGACTGGTTTTTGATCATCACTGTGTAATCCATTCATCTTGTCAGTCATGCATATGACATCATTTGGGTTGTCCACTCACTTTGAGTTATTTTCACTCAGACTTTATCCTTCTCAACCTTGTCTAGCTCCTGTTCTATTTGATTCTTTTCCTTTGCAAATGTTATCTTGTTCGAGGTTTATAATACATTGGTTGGAGTTCAGGCTTGCTATTTATGCCTCTCTTGTATAATTAGTAATGCCAGGAATAAACAATTTCTCCCTATTTGTGAGACAACATTTCCAAGCATGATTTCTCAGTACCTGCATGAATGCTAAACAAAACTTGTCAATTTATGATTAGTTTTCTCAGTCAATTCCTCTTTTGTAATGTTGGACATTCTGTAATTAGCTACGACTATTGGCAAATCTAATTGTGTTCCCATTATAACACACAATGCATTGTATTTGTCCTACAGCCTTCAGTACTGCATCTGTGCACACCTTAAGGGCAACTGCTGTTTTCTTTTAAAGATAGATGGCTGAATTTCCTGCAGAGGGATTTTTTTGTCTTATGGCAGAACAATCCACTACTGCAATATACATTTCTAATGAATGAATTACTATTAAAACAAAATATTTGTGCCATAACATCAGGATAAGCAATCAACCAAGAAAACCAATCCCCATGCCAAAGTAAAATCTAAACTACCTATACACACTTATGCTATAGGACAATAACTAACTTTATATTTAGTAAAGGGCCTGTCCCACTGCGGCGACCTAATTCGCGAGTTTAGAAGAGTTTGCCCTTGACTCATACTCACAGCACAGTCGACACAAAGTCCTATGAGGTCTTTGTAACTCTCCTTCATGCTCGAGAGCAGTCCCCACCAACCCGAGGCCTCAGCTAGGTCGCGGCGTTTTTTTTCAACATGCTGAAAAATGCTTGCGAGTAAAAAAAGGTAGCCATGGAAAAAATCTATATTTTTTTACTCGTAGGTTTAGTTGAGGTAGGTTATAGTACATCGGCATGCTTTCCTAGGTAATCAAAGGCAAACAAGGGTAGTCGAAGGTAAAGCTCGTTGAGAAAAAAAAGGTAAGTAAACCGACCGGTAATGTTAAATGCCCGCTAAACTGACCGGTAATGTTAAATGCCCGCTAAATATTATTAAACGGTGTCTGGCTTCTTAAAAGTGTCTCCACTCCTTCTGCCTCATCTTCTCCCCCCCTTCTCCCCCCCTTCTCCCCCCCTTCTCCCCCCCCCTTCTCCCCCCCCCTTCTCCCCCCCCCTTCTCCCCCCCCCTTCTCCCCCCCCCTTCTCCCCCCCCCTTCTCCCCCCCCTTCTCCCCCCCCTTCTCCCCCCCCCTTCTCCCCCCCCTTCTCCCCCCCCTTCTCCCCCCCCTTCTCCCCCCCCCTTCTCCCCCCCCCTTCTCCCCCCCCCTTCTCCCCCCCCCCTTCTCCCCCCCCTTCTCCCCCCCCTTCTCCCCCCCCTTCTCCCCCCCTTCTCCCCCCCCCTTCTCCCCCCCCCTTCTCCCCCCCCCCTTCTCCCCCCCCTTCTCCCCCCCCTTCTCCCCCCCCCTTCTCCCCCCCTTCACCCCCCTTCTCCCCCCCTTCTCCCCCCCCTTCTCTCCCCCCCTTCTCTCCCCCCCCTTCTCCCCCCTTCTCCCCCCCTTCTCCCCCCCTTCTCCCCCCCTTCTCTCCCCTCCCCTCTCTGCACTCTCTAAAGGACTTACCATACTGTGCCAGCCATCTTTTACCTTCCTGTTCATCGCGGGTGTGAATTTCAGACAGCACTCCCCCACTTTCCCTGGCCCCCGCCTTTGCGATGTGTTTGTGTGTGCAGATGGTCAATCCGACTCGTGGTTTCATCGCTGACAGTCGATGCAGCTCGAGGTTTTTCAGTCGACTGCCCTCGAGGTTGAAGGTCGAAGACAGTCGCTGAAAAGTCGCGTCTGTGGGGACAGGCCCTTTAGAAGCTATATACATGTTGACAAACATCTATATAACTAAAAGTCTCATGTTGAGCACTTCCTGTTTGCGCTGTATATTAATTTTAGAAAAAACGCTACCACATATCGCTATGATTTTTGCCCGTCTTACTCACAGTCCTCCTCCGCTGAGGCAGCCTGGAGGATTTTTCCGATCCATGAAAAATAAAAAAGTTGCGAGTGTTTAAAAAATCTTGAGATTCGCTGATTGGTCCTCTCACCTGTCAATCACCACGATGAAGATAATGCCCCTTCTGGGGGGGGGCAGGACTATAAATTCCCGGATGCCTGGATGTGAGTCAGTCACTCTTGAAGATCGCGAGGGAGAGTCCACAACTGTGATTCTAAGCTGTGAATCAACTGAGCTGTGAGTCTGCAATTTACTTGTAATAAATGATTTGTTAGCCCTTAATGACAATGCAATGAGTTGTTTGGCAATTTGGGATGGCCTGCAATCTGCCTGAAATGCTATGAAATTGACTTTAGTGGCCTGCACTCTGCCTGAAATGCTATGAAATTGACTTTGGTGGCCTGCACTCTGCCTGAAATGCTATGAAATTGGTGGCCTGCACGCTGCCTGAAATGCTATGAAATTGACTTTGGTGGCCTGCACTCTGCCTGAAATGCTATGAAATTCAATTTGTTGGCCTGCACTCTGGATGAAATGCTATGAAATTGAATTTGGTGGCCTGCACTCTGCCTGAAATGCTATGAAATTGACTTTGGTGGCCTGCACTCTGCCTGAAATGCTATGAAATTGACTTTGGTGGCCTGCACTCTGTCTGAAACGCTATGAAATTTAATTTGGTTCCCTGTACTCTGCTTGAAATGCTATGAAATTGAATTTGGGGGCCCCCACTCTGCTTGAAATGGAATTTCAAGGAATAGCCATGAGTGAACTGCCAGCCCACCAGCCCTGAGTGACTGATCTGCCAGCCCACCAGCCCTGAGTGACTGATCTGCCAGCCCACCAGCCCTGAGTGACTGATCTGCCAGCCCACCAGCCCTGAGTGACTGAGCTGCCAGCCCACCAGCCCTGAGTGACTGAGCTGCCAGCCCACCAGCCCTGAGTGACTAAGCTGCCAGCCCACCAGCCCTGAGTGGCTGATCTTCCAGTCCACCAGCTCTGAGTGACTGATCTGCCAGCCCACCAGCCCTGAGTGACTGATCTGCCAGCCCACCAGCCCTGAGTGACTGATCTGCCAGCCCACCAGCCCTGAGTAACTGAGCTGCCAGCCCACCAGCCCTGAGTGACTGAGCTGCCAGCCCACCAGCCCTGAGTGACTGAGCTGCCGGCCCACCAGCCATGAGTGAATGAGCTGCCAGCCCACCAGGCCTGAGTGACTGAGCTGCCAGCCCAAGAATGCATTCGGCCCACAATGTCCATACTAGCCCTCTGGAAACCAGTCAATTCGGCCCACAACACCCATACTAGCACTCCAGAAAGCCCCCCGCCCCCTTACCCCCCCACCCTCCACTGGCCACCAATATTGGAATTGGTGGCGAGGTGGAATATTGTGTTGGGGGACCAGCCCTCCCGTGTGAACATGGGACCCAATGGGTCCCACTTAGTCCAGTATATATATATTGCATTCTAATAACCACCACATGTGCTGTTTCATGGTGCTGCTGAATTAATTGGTTTACATGCAGACATGATTAATTTACATCTGTACCTACAAATATAGTGGTGGTGTCAAGAGTCAAGTGTGTTTAATTGTCATAACTACCAAAACGGATTTTTTTAATTCTTACATGTAGCAGCATAACAGGTCTGTAAACAAGGTACTTAATAGATTACAGAAAAACAAACAAACAAATTATGTTCAATAAATTAAAAAAAAAACCAATATTACTGCAAAACAAACCAAAATTACAAAGCCTGAATGCAACCAAGACAGTTTGTAGTTTGTAGTTTAGTTAGTATTTATAGCATTCAATAGCCTAATGATTGTTGGGAAGAAATTTTTCCTGAACCTGGAGGTCACTGTTTTCAAACTCTTGCACCTCCTTAGCAATGGCAACATTGAAATGAGAGAATGGTCAGAGTGGGCCAATGATGATGCCATTTTGAGCCAGTGCCTCCTATAGATCCCTTGATTATGGGGAGGTCAGTATCTGTGTTGGATGTAGCAGTTTTCACCACTATGGAGAATTAGGGCAACACAGTGGCACAGTGGTAGAGTTGTTGCCTTACAGCGCCAGAAACCCAGGATCAATACTGACTGCTGGTGCTGTTTGTACTGAGTTTACACGTTCTCCATGTGACTGCACTGTAGGTTAATTGGGTTTGGTAAAAATAGTAAAAGTGTCTCTAGTGTGCACGATAGTGTTCGTATATGGGATGATCGCTGGTCAGAGCAGACTCGGTATGCCAAAGGACCTGTTTCCACGTTGTATCTCTAAATTCTAAAGTCTAAATCTATGAATAAATTATCGATGGAAAAAAACAAGTGGCTTTTCTTCTCTGCTTAAAGTAACTGTTTTCCCAAGTAGGCTAAAAGTAATTCACTTTTCCCAAGTGATTATGTATCAGTTATCTCAGTACCAGAGAGTTAGAGAGTTTATGGATTAGAGTTTTGTGCACAAGTTAATTGTTAGATTGTTTTAACATCAACTTCTATTTTTCACTTCCTTTACATTTTATTTTTCCAGGCATTGAATCATTTATTAAATCATCATAAAAAATATTTACTTCATAATTCAAAAAATTTACTTTTATTTAAAATTATTTTAATTTTCCTAGAAGCTCAATTTCCATTCCTATAGTATTTAAAGCCTATGAATGGAGAGGATATAATTTTTCAAGCTGATTAAATCCCAACTTTAGTATTTAGATCTTTTAAATCCTGATCTTTAGTATTCAATTATTAAAGTATATTTAAAAAACTGTTCCAATTAGCCAGCTTCTGATTTTGACTCTCTGCATTCTTTTATCAAACTCTACTTTTTCAGTTTTTAACTTTAATACTCAGATAAAGATAAATCCCGTCTTAGCTTCCCAACTAAAGAACAAGTGTAAACGTTTAATCACATTTTTAGAATGAAATTTTGAGTCGAGAATTTTCAGAATATATATGTATAGAATATATGTATTTGTCTACCCTGTATAGAATTCTACTTTGTTACAGATCATTCATGCTACACAAGTAAAAAATGTATGCAATGTCAAAAATGACAGAAAGCAGAAAAAAGATTCTGAAAATTGAAATATGGGGGAAATAAGATCAATGGCTAAGATAAAAGGTGGACATGGAAGTCTTTTGTCAACTTACAAATAGCAAAGTAAGAGAAAAACAATAGAACATAATAGAATACAGCACAGGAACAAGCCTTTCTGTCTGCAATATCTGCGCCAAACATGATGCTAGGTTAAATTATCTCCTTCGCCTGCATATGATCCATATCACTCCATTCCCTACATATCACTGTGCCTATCCAAAGGTCTCTTAAATATCACTAACATATCTGCCTTCAGGCTCCCAACATTATTTGTATAAAACACTTGCCCCGCAAATCTCCTTTAAACTTTGCCCCTCACTTTAAGATTACGCCCTCTAGTCTTTGACATGACCACCCTGGGAAAAATCTTCTGACTGTCTATCTAATCTATGCTTCTCTATCAGCGCCTAATGTTCCAGTCAAAACTATTTAAGTTTTGTCCAACCTCTCCTTTACAGTTAATGCACTCTGATCAAGGCAGATTTCTGGTGTTGATTAGGATTAAAAGAAGAATTAGGATTGAGAGGGCATGGCTGAGGTTTGGCAAAGAGGAGGATGGCAGCTACTGGAGCTGAAAAGGAAGAATGATTAAATAGGCTGATGTCAGCATGGTTTTGTGAAGAGGAGATCTTGCCAAGACAAATCTATTAGAATTCTTGGAGGAAGTAAATAGCAGGGTTGACAAAGGAGAACCAGTGGACATTGTATTAGCTGGATTTTCAGACAGACTTTGATGAGGTGTCACACATGAGGCGGCTAAAGAAGACGAGAGCCCATGGTAATAGAGGGAAGACACTAGCATGGATAGAAGGCTGAATGGCAGAAGGCAAAGAGTTGCAAGAAAGTGGGCTTTTTTTCTGGTTGGCTGCCAGTGGCTAGTGGTGTTCTGAGTTCGGTGCTGGGGCCTCAACTTCATGTTTTATATTAATGATTTGCAGGAGGGAATTGAAGGCTTGCGGCAATGTTTGCTGCTGATACGAATATAGCTGGAGGAACAGATAGTGTAGAGACAGCAGGACACCACAGAGGACTTGGACAGGTTGAGAGAGTGGGCAAATATGTAGCAGATGGAATACAGGGTAGCAACCAGTTCAGTCATGCATTTCGGTTGTAGGAATAAGGTGTAGAATATTTTATAAATGAGGAAGGGATTTAGAAATCGGAGGTGCAAAGGATTAGGCAGTGTTGGTGCAGGATTCCCAAAAGGTCAATCTGCAAGTTGAATTAGCAGGAAGGAAGGTAAATGCAATATTAGCATTTATTTTGAGATGACAAGAATAGAAAAACAGGGATGCAATGCTGAGGATTTATAAAGCACTGGTCACAGTGCATTTGCAGTATTGTGAGCAAATTTTGGACCCCATATCTGAGCAAGGATATATTGCCGTTGGGGAGGGTCCAGAGGAAGTTTACAAGGATGATCCTGGGGATGATTGGGTTAATGTATGATGAACGTTTGTCAGCACGGGGCCTGTACTCACTTGAGTTTAGAAGGATGAGGGGGTTCCTCATTGAAACTCACCAAACAGCATATAAACCTCCAACATTTTTGCCACCTCCAATGGGATTCCACTACTAGTCACATCTTCCCATCTCCACCCTTTTCTGCTTTCCACAGAGACCACTCCCTCCAGAACTCCCTGGTGCTCTAATCCCTTTCCACCCAACGGTACTTTCCCCTGTAACCGCAGGAGATGCAACACCTGTCCCTATACCTCCTCCCTCAATCTCATCCAGGGAACCAGACAATCCTTTCAGGTGAGGTAGAAGTTCACTTGCACCTCCTCCAACCGCATCTACTCTATCCGTTCTGCTCGATGTGGACTCCTACATATCAGCGAGAACAAGCACAGACTGGGCGATCATTTCGCTGAACACCTAAGCTCAGTCTGCCTTGTCTATGCGATCTCCCGGTTGCCAAACATCTTTACTCCCTTTCCTATTCGCACACTGACCTTTCTGTCCTGGGCGTCCTCCATTGTCGGTGTGAGGCCACACGCAAATTGGAAGAATAGGTCCTCATATTTTGCTTCGGCTTACAACCCAGTGGTATGAATTTTGATTTCTCCAATTTCATGTAACTTCTGCATTCCCTCTCTCCATGCCCCTCCCCCACCGTAGTTATTTGTGATCCTACCACTGTCACTGCCCTTGGCATTGCCACAGACACTCTCTCAGTGATGTTGTTTGGTGTCATCTGCCTGACAGCTCAAACATTAACTGCCCACGACTAGAAAGTACAGTCCTGAGCAGAGCATCCTAGGGCAAATGCTGCTCTTAGTTATCTTTCAAAGCCATCCTCGGTTTCTCCACTGACGGCTGGCAATCTGCTGAAAGGCACGCTGCAGCTACTGGGCTGATATTACATGGTAGGACCTCAAAGGCATGTGGATGAAAGCAAGCACTTAAGTGCATGTGCCTACTTAGTTAACATTTGTGTGGAATTTGACAGCACATAATTCAAACATTATTTTGTGTGAGCTTCGTTATAACCTTAGGGCTAAACAGATACCATAATGATCAATGACATTTAAAAGTTAATGTAGAAAATGGGGTAATAACGAGGCTGTGGAGGGCAGATTGCCAGAGGTGATGAAATCAGTCAGGGAGATAATGGCCTGGTGTTCAACTGTGGGTAATGGACAAGAGGTAGGTATGAGGGGGTGCCCGAATGCTGGTGCCTGGTTCACGGTACAGTAGGGACCAGCCCATCAGACTACAACTGTATCTCCCTTATCAGCCGGAATGTTTAATGCTAATGTCGGGATTGTTGCAAAATGAGCGGTAGAAAAAGGGGGTGAAGGATTGATTACATAGTCAAGTGAATCGGTCACAGAAGGCCCACTCAGAACGGAATTTTTTAGATTTTGTTCTTCCCTCATTCCTTCCACCGCTGCACCCATTGATCTGTAGCTATGCACCATATTGCTGGTGGCAAGACCGAGTCCTCCGGTAAGATTCATACAGTTCATACCATGGCATTCTATTGAATATTGTATTGTATTAGACCAACCTGCTATGCACGGTGCTGAAAGGAATTCATTGTGTATACGTGGCTCCCCAAATTCAGCAGATGGCCTTTTATTTTTGCTTTGATTACTTAATTGCAGCTGACATAGTGGACTGCTGAAGAGTAAAGACATCATGACTGTAATTAAAAGACTCCACAATGAACGGCATGAATTGCTGTGTGTGGCCATGTTGTTGAAGGGGCAGAATATCCTTGAGCTCCAGTATATCCTCCAAGCTGTTCTGTTGCCCACACAGTAATGTGCATGTGGTCTATGATTCTTTACATCACATCAAGGCCTGCACGTCTCATGAAGCTTTGAGCATACTGAGCAAAGAAGAATGTGCTGAGCAAATTTGGAAAACAGCTGGGAAATTGGAGGTAGAGGAGGATGAATTTGAGACACATTCTATTATCATCTTAATTTTCCAACTCAGTCACATATTTTGATGCCCTTGCTAAATCATCATATTCTAATTCCTCTCTCATAACATCCCACACCACTCCCACCCATCAACAAATCAATCAACCGCAGCAGATCCTAACTAAAGCTGAACCGAACAGTTTTAGTGTCCATAATTCCAAATATAATTGATGAGAATTTAAAGATGCCCAAAATTTGAAAACAGCAAATTTTTGCTGACAACTTTAGTACACTTTGAAATGATGTGCAATTCAACATATAAATTAAAGGTAGACAGCCTGTTTTTGTGTTGGCTGAATCGCAGAGATATATTTTGCAAAATTGTTGGCACATGGTTAGATAAACTGTCTGACTATATAATAGCTAATTGAAATATTTTTTGTACAAATAGAATGAATAGCTCCTACCATCAACCACATTTAGCATTTGTGATGAGGGAAGATGGTTTTGAAGCTGACAGCATTGTCGGAAATATGTTTGATAGATGCAGGACGAAGGTTTAGAGCTTGATGGGTGCTGTATAATAATAATAATAATAATAGATTTTATTTAAGGGCGCCTATACAAAAGTCTCAAGGACACCTTACAAAATTTAACAAAGAAACAAATAATCAGAGTAAAATAAGTTATAAAGAACATCACCAATACATAAATTAAAAACAGAAATTCGATCCAAAAAAGACAACAACAAAATTCAGAAACACAATGTGAAGGGAGAGCAGCGGCAGCCAAACCGCACCAGCATACACTCTCCCTTCCTACCGCCATGTTGGACATAGACTAACATAGACACTTCACACTACACACAAAATCATCCCCCCACAATGGTTACCACTGTGGGGGTAGGCACAATGTCCAGTCCCCAACCCCAGTTCTCCCCAAAGTCAGGCCTATTGAGGCCTCCACAGTTGCCTCTACGGAGGCCCGATGTTCCTGGCCGTTCTCGCCGGGTGCAGTTGCTCCGGCGTCGGGAGAGTCCTCGCAGCGGCTGGAACAGCTGGAACGGCCGGTTTCCTACCGGAGTCCGTGGCACCTGAAGCCGACAAGGCTGCGCCGATTTGGAGCTCCGAGGCTCCAAATCGGTATAGATAACAAAGGAATTTGAAGGGTTGCACTTGAATGGACAAGGCCTGGTCACTTAATGCTGGTCGTTTGTGGAAGAAATTAATTTAGAGGGGAATTAAAGGAAAATGAAAAGCGAAGACTTCGCAGGTTTGCATCAAGATACTTTAATACATGATATCATGGAGTGATGGCTGCAGTTAACTGCTCTCTGACTTCACAGCAGAATTAGCCGACAGTTATACTGTGCAGTAAACAACTTTTGTTTTTTGTTCGATACAACTATATGAAAATATACTGTCTACTACATGTGTACCAATTATTTCATTAGTCATAACATACTTTTCGTTTATCAATCTTATTCAACAAGAGGTGGTTAATACAAGTCAAACACAATACAAGGGCATCTTGACATTATTCTATCTCACCTTTCAGGTGGACCGCACCATCATCCCCTCTCTGAGCCAATCATAAGCTTGCCATTTACTGCACTGTATCTACGCTACTAGTGGTAGGGAGCGCGGGTAACACACTGCTGAGAGAAACAAGCTTCCTTATCTCTGTCTACGATTTCATATTTACATTTACCATCCACCCTTCAACACATTCCTAGAC
The DNA here is from genome assembly GCA_038087875.1 of Malacoraja senta. Taxonomy (NCBI): domain Eukaryota; kingdom Metazoa; phylum Chordata; class Chondrichthyes; order Rajiformes; family Rajidae; genus Malacoraja; species Malacoraja senta. The sequence goes on along the minus strand of CM075977.1, from coordinate 20,708,499 downwards.
AAGAGGTAATACGTCTAATATTACTTTACCGATTCCCACAAGCCTCTTCTACACCTGGTCAACGAGAGATGCCAATTGTCACATCCAAACATTCTTTCATTATCTTGTTCAATTACAATCAAAATTAAGTAAGAAAGGATATTAATATTTTCTTCCACAGTTCCCTCCTTGTTGATCTGTGTGATCAACACATATTATAGTAAGAAATGATTTTAATATTTTTTCCCATTAATCAGTTGCAAAAATGGAGGCATACGTGTCCGATTATAATTTGGTTGGAACCCGTCCTTGAGCTCGCAAAGGGATACCTTCTTCAGCATGCGTAGGGATATGGGCACAAACGCAACATTCAAATCAGATAAGGAAGCCTGTTTTTCATTCAGCTGCAAGTTCACTGTGTTCTGTGTGAAAGTTGTTAGTTGAATTTCATACTCCAATGCTACCTTCATCCTGTTTCTCATAACTATCTAGATGCCTCACTTCACTCTCATATCTATGATCCCATATAATGTTAATATATTCATAATTATTTAAATACTACAAAGTTAATAAAGAATATGTCTACATTTTGACACTTTTGATTACTACAAAATGTTATGGTTCTTGCATTTCTTTCTCCTCGAGGGTTCTGTCTGGGTGATGCAGTTGCGGCATGTATCCAATCGGGTTTTTCTTTTACTTTTAGTTTTGTTCGTGTTGATAGCAGCACCAAATATGGTCCTTTCCATCTAGAAGAGAAAGAATCTTTGTTTATTGCTCTCACCTGATCTCCTGGTTTAAACGGGTGCATATTTCCTTTTGCCAGAGGGGCCTGTGCCTCCTTAACTTTCTCATAGATTTTACCAACTGTTTCACAAATGGCTTGAGCATATCTTAAGGATTTTTCAGGGCTATGTTCTCAGTAGTCATTAGGGGTCAGGTTCCTGTTGCCATAGGTCACCCCATCAATATCTCGTGAGGTGTGAGGCCCATGTTTCTATTTTTCTAATTTCTCAGGGCATACATCACTACGGGCATGGCGTTTGGCCACCACAACCTATTTCTCCATTTACTCTTTCTACCATCCCTGAGGAATGTGGTTGATATGGTATGTGTAATTTCCATTGGATACCAAGAGCCTTCGACAAGTTCTGAACTAATTTACTGGTAAAATGAGTTCCTCTAACACTGTTTATTTCCATGGGTATCCCGAATCTTGATATTATTTATTTAATTAAAATATTGACTACCATCCTTGCATCATCCATCCTTGTGGGGTGTGCTTCTACCCATCTGGAGAACATAGCAACTATGACCAGGATGTATTTAAACCCTTTGCGGCTGGCATATGTACAAAATCAATTTGCAATTTCTCAAAAGGCAATTCAGGTTGTGGTATGTTATCACATTTTGCAAGTGTTTTCCGTCTATTATTTTGTTGACACATCAGACATGTTCTTGCAATTTAACAATTATGACCTATACCTGATGCATACCATTGCTGGGACACTGTGTGTGCCATCCCCCCTTTTTCCATGTGAGCTTGTCCATGGGGTAGGTGAGACAGGGACAAAAATAGGCTCCTGGGGCAAACCACCCGACCATCAGGGTGGACACAGACAATGGAGTCTTGATAACACTCTGCATTGCTAAAGGAATTATTTTCCTGGTGTGATGCTAGGCTTTGGGCATCCTGTAACTGGGCTACTTCAATGCTAACCGGGAGTTTTCGTTGTGCTGCATACTTAATTTTAGCCGCTTCTAATTGCGGGGCTTGCCTGAGGGCAATCTGTTTGGCTTTACATAATCAGCTGATCTTTCCCTTTGATACATCATCATCCAATGATGTATGAGCCTCATATTTAATAACTGCAATTTGCTGTGGCAATTGAATAGCATCCAATATATTTAAGACCAGTTTATCATGCTTAATAGTCTTTCCTGTTGATGTGATGAATCCTCTATTTTTCCTTTAACTGCCCAAAGTCATGTACAACTCATGGGCTCAGTCTGCAAGGTGGCTAGACGCAATGATGCAAATAGTTCCCTGTATTCATGGAGCCATTGTCTACAGTAATCCACCATGCCTAAGAAGGAGAGGATGTCCTTCTATCATCGTAGCTGTTGCTGCAGAATCCTGGGACCCAAAGAACAAATAAGGGGGTCACTGTTAATTGTTCGAGTTTATTCAACCAGGGGGAGACTGTTTCCTGGTACCCGGAATAAGAGAGGAGCGTATATAATGCAGTGCAATGCGATCACTTATGTTTTTGGCTGGTTTCAACAAGATACTGTAAATACTGGCCTTTTGAATCCTACATTCTTTGCAGAGCACAATGGATTTGATTAACAAATTGACTGTACAGATTGCTTCTCAAATGCCAACAATATAGGATGGGCATATTTTGCCCCTGTTCTTCCTCCTTAATTAAATTTATCAATTAATGTGGCTGCATTTGAGGGAGTTCCATAAATATGCCGTCTGCGGTACAGTGTATGACCACTCACAGTTTGCACAGAGCCTGTCTTCCCAGTAACAGGAGTTGGGCTGTTCTAGAGATTATAAAAGTATCAATAAGGGGCTGGATACCCTCCGTGTTGGGCGTTCCCTTGCTTTAGCTTTGGGGAACATCTGCAATCTCGAGCCCAATGCCCTTTCTTACCACATCTCCAGCATGTACCTCGTGTTGTATCTTTTATTTGCTCTTGTCCCCTTCCTCGGCCCCTACATCTACTACTTCCTCCTCTTTCCCAGCCCCCTCTCCCCATGTAATACTGGCCCAATGTTTTGAGTTTCGGCTCTCTCACTTGCGCACACAGTCCCTCTCTTTCCATGTTCATCAGCGCTGTTATCACATTTTCCCATGGCCTATTTTGCCATTCTAGATTAACCAATTAAGAAATGCATTGGGCTTTCTTAAGGGATCTGGAGCTTTGGCAACCATGGCTCTAGCTTCAGCTGGGGTCCAGGGTTTCAACACCTGGACTTCTCCTATCATAATACGGTGGGACTGTATCAGTGGCTCGGGCTTAGACTCTACCTCAACATTCATCATCTGGAGCTTTGGTTGCTCATCTTTCTCCTTGATATCTTTTTGAAATCTTCTAGATCAAGGGTCGGCAACCTTGTTCTGCATAGGCGCCAGGATGCATGTCCGTGAGTGGATGGCGGGCCAAATCTATCATGTGTACACGTGGATCCTGCCCCTTCGAGGACGCCACCCAGAGCACTGGCCCTTAGTTATGGGCGCTTAACAACCATTGCCTTGGCTCTGTCCTAAAGGTGGTGGCTCAAATACTCGTACTCATTCATCCCCAGCCTATTCACAACCCCAATCTTGACAGGGAAGCCCAGACACAGAAGGAGTGCGGATGTGCCGGCGGCTTTGCGCGGGATGCGTTACAGCCAGAGCTTGTTGCTGCTCGGCGGCTCCGCCATTGCGGCCGCCAGTGCAGGCCTCCTTGCATCCTCGCAACTGGGCGTCTTGGCCTTGGGCCCAGGAGGTACCGGAGATGACTGCAGTCTGAGGGCTGGATAATCACTGGGAAAAAATAAAACGCCTGCGGGCCAGATGATTTCGGGTTACGGGCCGCATTTGGCCCGGGGGCCGTAGGTTGCCGACCCCTGTTCTAGATCGTGTATCTGGTCCCCTCTCAGTGGTACTATCTGCTTCTGCTAGACTTGCCGGAGGAGCCGTGGCTCCTGTACCAGTAAACTGATCCACCCATGAAGCCAAAGGTAGATACAAAGCCTCAGCACCTGACGGGGCAGCAGCCTGTTCCACCAGGTTATACGCCGGGTTATACAGAGGTTGTCGCTGGCGTAATGCAGCCGTCATCATCAACAGATCATCAAATTCATCCTCTACTGGGGATGTCTTTTCCACAAGGAGTGGGGGATATATTGCTGCCACTTACTTTGGTGTTATAGGCATAGGTCCCTCATTTCCATCTTTCTGCTTAATACCTTTCTCCTCTAGGGGCTGGTAAGTTTTCACCATCCCCGCCCATTTCATTATTGTTTCTATCAATCTTAAAGTTATACACAGCACTCCAACTATAAAGGCTCTGTCTTACCTGTTTGCGGTCATCGGCGGTGAAGCGCGGCGTCGCCGGTAGCGGGGACCGCACGGCAATGGCGAGAGCGCCGAGCCTATCCACGGGAGCGCCGCACGGATCCTGCGCGGGGTCCGAGTAATTCAAACATGGCGGGTCCCACGTGCTTGCGGTAAGTAAAAAAAAGGGCGGGCCGACTGCGATGATGTCGGCCCGCCGCACGTGACTCACTAGCGGCGGCTGTGGCGGCGGCCGTCCTGATTGCGGCGCTGTAGCGGTGGCTGTGCCTGCGGCCGTGCAGCACACGTGCGTCACTGGCGGAGGCACGTGCCTCACTGGCGGAGGCTGTGGCAGTGGAGGTTTGACGCACGGCGCTCGAGCCACACTGGCGGCGGCCCGTGCGGGCGGCCGTGCCGCACTCGTGCATCACTGGTGGAGGTTGTGCGGTGAGTATATAGTTTTCAACATTGTCGGTTTTATTTTAGCACCGTGCGGTGTTGGGAACACCGCCGCACGGCCCCGGAATTGTACGTTCTCACGAGTGCGCGGTCTATGGCGGCAGATTCTTCCCATTTCGCCGCCAATGACCGCAGACTCGTGAGACAGGCCTTTAACTAATAACACCACCACTGCAAATATTAATTGTGCTCCCATCTCACCAACCATTTATTTTTTCGAGATAAGTAGGACAGAGATAGCTTAGAACTTCCCCCATCCGGCCAATCTCCATTTGATCGATCCGTTGGGTACCACAAAAAGATGACCACTCTTTGGTCATCACCGTTCTTTCTTATTACCACTTCTGATGGCGATCCCGGTGGAACAATGGGTTCTCTGACCTTTTACCGGTGTCTATTGGTCTTTTTTTTTATCATCTTGGCCATGTTCTTTCTTATCTGCATCTTTCCCTCCTGGACCACCTGTTTCTTTTCCTCAGGCCTCCCTCCATCAGTAGAATCAGATTTCTCGGATCCACTACTGTTGCATCCCATATTCTTCCCTGAAGTCTGTAAAACAAAAGTTAGGTTTCTGCGGACAATTTCTTATTATATTCTATACACAGTTTGTGCACACCAGTTTTATTCCGTCCGCAAACCTCGAAGTCACCTTTCGATTTCTATAGCGTGCTTTACGGCACCAGCTTCAATTTATCTTCTACACCCAGCGTGAGTAAATTTATCTTCTCTGCAATTTACCTCACCCCACAGGCCTCTTGGCTCAGTGTGAGTCACCAGCCAGATAAGCTAGGTTGCCCAGGGGCTCTCCAGTCTCTTTGGGAAGCCCTCCTGTCCCCGTTTGGGTTTAAACTATTTTATCATTCCCTTTTATATCCCAATTGTGTTCGTTCGAATCCCATTACAATTGTGATCCTGCCAACTACGCTAAATTCTGTGGAAGAAATTAATTTAGAGGGAAATTAAAGGAAAATGAAAAGCGGAGACTTCACAGGTTTGCTTCAAGAGACTTTCTTGCATGATATCATGGAGAGATGGCGGTGTAGGATCTACTGAATCCCACAACAAAAAGCAAAGAACAAATGACACTTAGCCGAGCCAGACACCTTGTGTCACTTTTATTCCAGAGGCCCCTTTTACCTACATTCTCACCAATCATAACCCGTTTGCAGATAAGGCCAATTAGTGTGTCTGACCTTGGAGTTGTTATTGAGCTCGTGTGGCTGGACCTTCTCGTGAGGCTGCTGGTGAGTCGCAAGTGGTGACAGGCTGTATGCAAAACAACATGGGCGTGAAGGCATCACAACTCCCCCCTCAGCCACTGAGTCATACAAGATGGTGACTGCCTGGTTTTGTCCTGCCCCGTACCGGTCTGGCGGGATGATATTACGGCCTGATCTTGTTTCAATACTGCAGTGTGGGAGGTCTTTGACAGGAAGTGTTGGGGTCTTGTGACTTTGCCGGTTCGGTGGGTGAGGTAGTCGGTTGGTTCTTGACGTATGCTGGCTTTAACCGGTCCACGATTACGGTGTCAGTTTTTCCGTTCCGATAGATTACAAAGCTTTTGGGTACGCATTGGATGATTTGGTAACGGCCCTCGTATATTTGCTGAAAAGGTCGGTGGATGGCGTTGTGTTGGACCAAAACATATGTGCAGCGTTGGAGGTCAGCAGGCACGTAGACCATTGCAGGTGTTTGCCGTGTCGATGTTGGCCTGAGTAGCTGCATAGTTCGCCATAATAGTTCACCATAGGATCTGTCTGTCGGGATTGGTTCGACAAATTCGCCGGGCAGCTTCAGAGTTGTGCTGTAAACCATTTCTGCCGATGAACATCCTAGGTCTGCTTTCACCACCGTACCAATGCCAAGCAGAACCAGAGGCAACCATTCACTCCAGTTCGACACATTTCCTCTGGCTGCCAGAGCGGCTTTCAACTGGCGATGGAACCGTTCAATCAGGCCGTTCGCTTGTGTATGGTACGCAGTCGTTCGAATCCAGTTCTTTCCCAAGAGGTCGGTCAGTGTTTGAAACAGCGCAGACTCGAATTGCGGTCCTCGCTCTGTTGTGAAAGTACTTGGGTCCATCGGTCAACAAAAGCACGGACTATTGTTTCTGCTGAAAAGTTGATGACGGGTATAGCATCTTGCCATCTTGTGAACCAGTCTTCACAAGTTAGCAGATATGTGTAATTTCTTGACGGTGGTAGTGGCCCGACTAAGTCCAGGCGCACATGCTTGAAACGGGTGTTCGGTACAGGAAACTCACCAAAAGGGGTTAGTGTGCCTGGAGAGTTTGGATTGTTGACACGGTACACAAGTCTTCGCCCATAATCCAACGTCACGCTTGATGAAAGGCCAGACGAAACGTTCAGAGACTAGTTTTATCGTTGCCTTTTTGCCCGGATGTGATAAGTTGTACAGCGTGCTGAAAACTTCTCGACGCATCGTCCTAGGCATAAACGGCTCTGGTTTGCCTGTGGAAGTGTTACATATGATGGGTCTCTTGTCTCACCGATAGGTACATCTTCCAATTTTAGGGCTGTCTGCATCCGGTAATGGATAAGATTGGGATCAGTTTGCCGCACACGAACCATGGCATAAAAATCTATGAGTGTGACCGCATTCAAAGCCTCCACCTCCAGTCTTGATAGGGCGTCGGCAACCGGTTTTGCTTTTCCTTGAATGTGCCTGATGTCACTGGATAATTGCAGAACAAAGTCCAAGTGGCGGATTTCCCGCGGTGAATAGCTCCCCACACTTGTACGAGTAGTGGATGTGAGCGGTTGGTGATCCATATAAATAGTGAAGGGACGGCCTTCCAACAGATGGCGGAAATGCTTCACGGCGAGGTACATAGCCAAAAGTTCTCACCTGAACGTACTGTGCCTCATCTGTGTGGGTGATAATTTTGACGTAATGAATGCCAGAGTCTCCCACCGGCCATTGACTCGCTGCTCCATGATGGCTCCCACGGCATTGGCAGAGGCATCAGTGCTGAGTGAAAATAAGGCATTGGGCCTCTCGCATCGGTGAGACTCCTCTTAGCAGTGTTGAAGGCTTGCACTGCATCCTCGGGTAAACACAATGGTTTCTTCGAAGATGATTTGTCTGAACATTTGAGTAAGTTGGTCAAGGCTAATAGGGAACCTGCGGCGTTTGGTAGAAAGCGGCAGTAGAAATTCATCATCCCCAAAATTGCCGTAATTGGTTTAACGAATTTGGCACTGGGTAGTTTAGGATTTCCTGCACCTTTGATGCGCCGGGCAGGATACCGTTCTCTGTCAGGCGATGCCCGAGGAAAGTGAGTTCACGAGCGCCAAACACGCATTTGTTCGTGTTATTGACAATACCATATTCGTCAAGACGCCAGGACAGTAATCGGAGGTGTTTCTTGTGTTCATCTTCTCTGGCGTTCGCAACCAAAACATTTTCGATGTATGTGTAGAATTGTTTGCGGCGGTGAGAACGCATCCGGGGTTAGGGTGAAAACGCTCTTGGGAACTGGGAGGAACGACCAATAACTCAGCGCCGGAGTCAATGAGATATTGCATACCCGAAAGGCGGTCGCTGAGAAAAATGCAGTAGCTAGTTAACCCACGGGCAGCAGTCACCTCTACTGCCGGGCCTCATCGTTACCCGGGTGTTGATGTTTGTAGAAGGAGCAAGGAGGTTGCCTCGACCGGGCCGCTGCACCATATTTCCAGTGTTTCCAGCAAATGCATTGGGTGTCGCCTCCGGCTATACTGTTGTTGCATTAACCACAGTCATCTGCAGTGCAGTGGTTGTCTCCATGACAATGTTGGCCTGTTTTGCGAGCCCGTCTATGCTGGCCGATTGAAACACCTTGCACCCGAGTAGGCATGCAGCGGAGAAACTTCTGTTTCCAGACATCGCCGTCAATCTTTTTGTCTACCGCAAGCCTGCGCCATCTCTGCAGCATTTGTGATGGCCTCCTATCGCTGACAGTATCTTCTCCCAGCAGCTCAGAAATGCGAGCTTGCATTGAGGCCTGCGTTCGCTCCAAGATAGCGGATTTAAGCCCGTCGTATGGTGTCATTTCTTCAGGATTAAGGAACACATCGTCTACTTCTTATGCGATCTGCTGTGGAAGACGAGCTGCTAGGAACCCAAATTTTATCCATTGGCTCGTGACATTGAGGCAGTGAAATTAAGCTTCTAGTATTGAAAACAACGCTCTCGCATTGGTTGTAAAAATTGGGACGTCGAGTTTTACTTCGTCGACCGCCACCGTGTCACTTTTATCGTCATACGTTTTGTGAGTAAGTGGAAGGTTGCATGTAGCAACGGGGTCACCAGTTGTAGGGCCTACTGAATCCCATGACAGAAGGCAAAAACAAATAACACTTAGCTGAGTCAGACACCTTGTGCCACGTTTATTCCAGAAGCCCCTTTTACCTACATTCGCACCAATTATAACCCGTGTGCAGATAAGGCCAATTAGTGCGTCTGACGGAGTTGTTATTGAGCTCTTGTGGCTGGACCTTCTCGTGAGGCTGTTGGCGAGTCGCCCACGGTGACAAGCTGTATGCAAAACCAACGTGGGCGTGAAGGTGCCACAGTGGCACTTAACTGCTCTCTGACTTCACAGCAGAATTAGCCAACAGTTATACTGTGCAGTAAACAACTTGTGTTTTTTGTTAGATACAAATATACGAAAATGTGCTATCGACTACATGTGTACCAATTATTTGAATAGTGATAACATACTTTTTGTTTGTCAATCTCATTCAACAACAGATGATTAATACGTCAAACACAATACAAGGGCATCTTGACATTATTCTATCTCACTTTTTAGGCAGACCGCACCACCATCCCCTCTCCTAGCCAAACATAAACCCCCATTTACTGCAACGTATCTACGCTACTAGCGGTAGGGGGCGCGGGTGGTCTACTATAACATACAGCTGAGAGAAACAAGCTTCCTTATCCATCTACTATTTCATGTTTACATTTACCATCCACCCATCAACACATTCCTAGATGCCGCGACCTACTTGAGGCCACGAGTATGCGGAGATCACTCACGAGCATGAGGAAGAGTTATGCCCCTGTCCCACTTAGGAAACCTGAACGGAAACCTCTGGTGACCTTGCCTGCGACCCAAGGTTTCCATGAGGTAGCCGGAGGTTTTGGTCTCTCTCCCTAATGGTCGAAAGTGGTTTCCGAGTGGTCGAGGCTTCTTCTAGGTTGCTTCGATTATTTCAACATAATCAAAAATGGGCCTCGACTAAAAATAGGTTGCCGTTTGGTCGAAGCCAGTGGAGTGTGGTCGCTATTTACTTACAGGCAGTCGAAGGCTATCTCCTTCGCTGACCGGCCATTTTGATTGGCTCATTGAATTTTCATGACCGAGAAGATCCACCGGAAGGTAAAATGCCCACTAACTTTAATAAACTTCTTAAAACTGTCTCCACTCCTTCTCCCCCCACCTTCTCTCCCCTTCTCCTCCCCTTCTCTCCCCCTTCTCTCCCTTTCTCTCTCCTTCTCTCCCCTTCTCTCCCCTTCTCTCCCCTTCTCTCCCCTTCTCTCCCCTTCTCTTTCCCCTTCTCTCTCCCCTTCTCTCCCTTTCTCTCTCCCCTTCTCTCCCCTTCTCCCCCCTTCTCTCCCCCCCCCCCCTGTGCTCTCTAAAGGACTTACCATGCTCTGTGGCAGCCGTTTACCTTCCTCTTCATCGTGCAGACAGTGCTCCTCCGCTGTCCCTGGCCCCCACCCTCGCGATGTGTTTGTGTGTGTGTGTGTGTGTGTGTGTGTGTATGCGTGGGTGCGGTTGGTAGCAAAGATCTTATAGGATCTTTGGTCGGTAGATGCAGCTCACGCTTCGGTCGATCCAGCTCGAGGTTTTCCAGGCGAGTGACCAAAACCTCCGGCGACCTCATGGAAACCTTGGGTCATGGGCAAGGTCACCAGAGGTTTCCGTTCAGGTTTCCTAAGTGGGACAGGGGCATTACGAAGATCTCCTACGACCTCGTGGCGAACATGCTGCAAGTATGAGTCAAGGGCAAACTCAGCAGAGGTCGCCAATTAGGTCGTGAAAGTGGGACAGGAGTTTTAGTCTATCTATATCCAACGTTTTATTGAAGGAAATCTATAACTGAGCCTCTTCAGATCACTGAAGTAAAGGATCCCAATAATAGACAACCTTCTGCATGCAGAATTTCTCCATAATCTGGCCTATTCCTTTTACCCTTTGTTATAGATTTCTCACCAAGGGGAAACATCATCTGCTTATCAACCATGACAAGCACTCTATATGTTTTTTTTTGTTTTAAAGAGATTATCTTCATTCTTCTAACTTGTTTTTGGATAAATCGGAGGTGTCAGTGTTACAGTTGAATAAAGGGGACTATGGAGCCATTAGGGAGGAGCTGGCCAAAGTTGACTGGAAAGATACCCTAACAGGGATGACAGTGGAACAACAATGGCAGGTATTTCAGGGAATAAAACAGAAGGTGCAGGATCAGTTCATTCCAAGGAGGAAGAAAGATTCCCAGGGGAGTAAAGGGACGACCATGGCTGACAAGGGACATCAGGGACAGTATCAAAATAAAAGAGAAGAAGTACAACGTAGCAAAGATGAGCGGGAAGCAAGAGGATTGGATAATGTTTAAAGAGCAACAGAAGATAACTAAATAGGCAATATGGGGCGAAAAGATGAGGTACGAAGGTAAGCAAGTCAAGAATATAAAGGAGGATAGTAAGAGCATCTTTTAGAGAGATTCCTTTATTTGTCATTAACATCCACCACAGTGAGTTCACCAGGCACCTCCTCACTGTGATGGAGGCAAAAGTCTTAAAGTCTCTGTCTCTTCCCTCTTTGTTCTTCCTCTGCGCTGAGGCGATCCAGGCTTTAGGTGAGTGAAGAGGAAAAAATGAGTTAAGACCAAAGTTAGATTCTTGAAGACTGAAAAAGGTGAATTTATTATGGGAAATAATGAAATGGCAGATGAGTTGAACAGGTACCATGGATTCATCTTAGAGATTAGAGATTCTTAGAGATTCCTTTATTTGTCATTCAGACCTTTCGGTCTGAACGAAATTTCGTTGCCTGCAGTCATACATATAATAATAAATGACAAAACACACAATAAACACAAATTAACATCCACCACAGTGAGTTCACCAGGTACCTCCTCACTGTGATGGAGGCAAAAGTCTTAAAGTCTCTGTCTCTTCCCGCTTTCTTCTCCCTCTGCGCTGAGGCGATCCAGGCTTCTGATGCTGTGGCCCCGCCGGGCGACGGTAAGCCAGTCCAGCGGCCGAATCCGTGCTCCGCGACGGGCCGGCTCAAACTCCGCGGCCCGGGGTGGTCGAAGCTGCCGAAGCTGCCGCCCTCCAGTCCAGCGGACGCAGCTGTAGTTGCGGGAGCCCCAGAAAAACTCGCGCTCCCGACGATGTCGTCCACCGGGCCTGCGGCCGAGCCTCCGGATTCAGGTCACCACCGCCGGAACGCCACCGCAACTCCGAAGCCGGCCAGCCTCGCGCTCCCGAAGATGTCGTCCACTGGGCCAGCTGCGGTGGCGTTCTCACTAAGGAGGACACAAACAATCTTCCTGATGTACTAGTGGCCAGAGGATCTGTGGTGACGGAGGAACTGAAGGAAATACACATTGGGCAGGAAATGGTGTTGGGTAGACTGATGGGACTGAAGGCTGATCAGTCCCCAGGGCCTGATGGTCTGCATCCAGGGTACTTAAGGAAGTGGATCTAGAAATTGTGGATGCATTGGTGATCATTTTCCGATGTTCTATAGATTCAGGATCAGTTCCTGTAGATTGTAGGGTAGCTAATGTTATCCCACTTTTTAAAAAAGGCGGGAGAGAGAAACGGAATTATAGACCAGTTAGCCTGACATCGGTGGTGGGGAAGATGCTGGAGTCAATCATAAAAGATGAATTAGCAGCACATTTGGATAGCAGTAACAGGATCGGTCCGCGTCAGCATGGAATTACGAAGGGGAAATCATGCTTGACTAATCTTCTGGAGTTTTTTGAGGATGTAACTAGGAAAATGGACAAGGGAGAGCCAGTGAATGTAGTGTACCTGGACATTCAGAAAGCATTTGATAAAGTCCCAAATAGGAGATTAGTGGGCAAAATTAGGGCACATGGTATTGGGGGTAGAGTGCTGACATGGATAGAAAATTGGTTGGCAGACAGGAAACAAAGAGCAGGGATTAAAGGGTCCCTTTCAGAATGGCAGGCAGTGACTAGTGAGGTACTGCAAGGCTCGATGCTGGGACCGCAGCTATTTACAATATACATCAAAGGACAAAGGACAAAGGACAAAGGACATTTATTGTCACATACACCAATTGATGTAGTGAAATTCGACTTGCCATGCATCACATGAATAAAGTTAATACACAACATTAAAGAATTTAACAGAATTTAACAATAAACATAAAAACATCGCCCCACAATGGTTCCCACTGTGGGGGAAGGCAGCAAAGTCCAGTCCCATCCCCAGTTCACCCATAGTCAGGGCCTATTGAGGCCTCTGCAGTCGCCGCTACGGCAGCCCGATGCCTCAGGCCCTCTCGCCGGATGATGGAGCTCTGACGTCGGGTGAACACTCTCAGCGGCCCGGAGTGTCTGGAGCGGCCGCTTCCTCCCAGTAGACCGCGGCTCCCGAAGTGCACGAGCCGCGCTGGTCGATGCTCCGACTCTGGCGACCTCGTCGTGAGATCCCAGGCTCCGCGGTGTTTAAGGTTCAGCGCCGCCCGCGGCTGGAAGCTCCACAGACCGCAGACCGCAGCTCCGTGATGTTGGTGCCGGCGGTCACAGCACTCCGGAGCTTGCTGCACGGCGACCCGGGTAAGGCATCGCCCACTCCACGATGGTGCTTCAGCGCTGTGCCGCTGCCGAAGCTGAAGTCCTGGCCGGTCCCGGCAGAAAAACACCGCTCCAGTCTGCCCGTAGGCCGCGAGGAAGGGGCGAAGATATGGCTCAGAGAAAAGCCGCAACTCCGACCAGGTAGGGACTGAGAAGAATAGTTCCCCCCTTTCTCCCCCCCCCCCCCCCCCACCCCTCACATAAAAAGATTAATAGACCTCCAAACAAAACACTTTTAACTAACTAAAAATTAAAAAAGGGTGAAAAGACTAACAGCTGCTGGCAGGGCAGCCATACTCGACGGCGCCCCAGGTGGAAATCAATGATTTAGATGAAGGGATTCAAAGTAACATTAGCAAATTTGCAGATGACACAAAGCTGGGTGGCAGTGTGAACTGTGAGGAGGATGCTATGAGAATGCAGGGTGACTCGGGCAGGTTGGGTGAGTGGGCAGATGCATGGCAGATGGAAGAATCTTAAGAAAGAAATTAGAAAAGCTAAAAGAAGATATGAGGTTGCTTTGCAAGTAAGGTGAAAGTAAATCCAAAGGATTTCTACAGCTATATTAATAGCAAAAGGATAACGAGGGTTAAAATTGGTCCATTAGAGAGTCAGAGTGGACAGCTATCTGCAGAGCCAAAAGAGATGGGGGAGATATTGAACAATTTCTTTTCTTCAGTATTCACCACGGAGAAGGATATTGAATTATGTGAGGTAAGGGAAACAAGTAGAGTAGCTATGGAAACTATGAGATTCAAAGAAGAGGAAGTACTGACACTTTTGAAAAATATATAAGTGGATAAGTCTCCAGGTCCTGACAGGATATTCCCTAGGACATTGAGGGAAGTTAGTGTAGAAATAGCAGGGGCTATGACAGAAATATTTCAAATGTCATTAGAAACAGGAATGGTGCCGGAGGATTGGCGTACTGCGCATGTTGTTCCATTGTTTAAAAAGTGTTCTAAGAGTAAACCTAGCAATTATAGACCTGTTAGTTTGACGTCAGTGGTGTGCAAATTGATGGAAAGGATACTTAGAGATAATATATATAAGCATCTGGATAAACAGGGTCTGATTAGGAACAGTCAACATGGATTTGTGCCTGGAAGGTCATGTTTGACTAATCCTATTGAATTTTTTGAAGAGGTTACTAGGGAAATTGATGAGGGTAAAGCGTTGGATGTTGTCTATATGGACTTCAGTAAGGCCTTTGACAAGGTTCCACATGGAAGGTTGGTTAAGAAGGTTCAATTGTTGGGTATTAATGGTGGAGTAGCAAGATGGATTCAACAGTGGCTGAATGGGAGATTCCAGAGAATAATGGTGGATGGCTGTTTGTCAGGTTGGAGGCCGGTGACTAGTGGGGTGCCTCAGGGATCTGTGTTGGGTCCACTGTTGTTTGTCATATACATCAATGATCTGGATGATGGTATGGTAAATTGGATTAGTAAGTATGCAGATGATACTAAGATAGGTTGTGTCGTCGACAATGAAGTAGATTTTCAAAGTCTACAGAGAGATTTAGGCCATTTGGAAGAGTGGGCTGAAAGATGGCAGATGGAGTTTAATGCTGATAAGTGTGAGGTGCTACATCTTGGTAGGACAAATCTAAATAGGACGTACATGGTAAATGGTAGCGAATTGAGGAATGCAGTTGAACATAGGGATCTAGGAATAACTGTGCATAGTTCCCTGAAGGTGGAATCTCATGTAGATAGGGTGGTAAAGAAAGCTTTTGGTATGCTGGCCTTTATAAATCAGAGCATTGAGTATAGAAGTTGGGATGTAATGTTAAAATTGTGCAAGGCATTGGTGAGGCCAATTCTGGAGTATGGTGTACAGTTTTGGTCGCCAAATTATAGGAAAGATGTCAACAGAATAGAGAGAGTACAGCGGAGATTTACTATAATGTTGCCTGGGTTTCAGCAACTAAGTTACAGAGAAAGGTTGAACAAGTTAGGTCTTTATTCTTTGGAGCGCAGAAGGTTAAGGGGGACTTGATAGAGGTCTTTAAAATGATGAGAGGGATAGACAGATTTGACGTGGATAAGCTTTTTCCATTGAGAGTAGGGAAGATTCAAACAAGTGGACATGATTTGAGAATTAAGGGACAGAAGTTTAGGGGTAACATGAGGGGGAACTTCTTTACTCAGAGAGTGGTAGCTGTGTGGAATGAGCTCCCAGTGGAAGTGGGGGAGGCAGTTTCGGTTTTATCATTTAAAAATAAACTGGATAGGTATATGGACGGGAAAGGAATGGAGGGTTATGGTCTGAGTGCAGGTAGATGGGACTAGGGGAGAATAAGTGTCCGGCACGGACTAGAAGGGCCGAGATGGCCTGTTTCCATGCTATAATTGTTATATGGTTATATGGTTATTAGGTGCAGTTTTATGTGGATAAATGTGAGGATATCCACTTTGTTAGCAAAAACAGGAAGGCAGATTATTATCTAAATTGTGTCAAGTTGGGAAAAGGGGAAGTACAACGGGGTCTGGGTGTCCTTGTTCATCCGTCAATGTAAGTAAGCATGCAGGTACAGCAGGCAGTGAAGAAAGCGAATGGCATGTTGGATGAGAGGGGATCTCATTGAAACATATAAGATTATTAAGGGTTTGGACACGCTAGAGGCAGGAAACTTTTTCCCCGATGCTGCGGGAGTCCAGAACCAGGGGCCACTGTTTAAGATTAAAGGGTAAGCCATTTAGAATGCAGATGAGGAAACACGTTTACACACAGAGATTTGTGAGTCTGTGGAGGCCGGTTCTCTGGATACTTTCAAGAGAGAGCTAGATAGGGCTCTTAAAGACAGCGGAGTCAGGGGAAATGGTGAGAAGGCAGGCCCGCAGTACTGATTGGGGATGATCAGCCATGATCACATTGAATGGCAGTGCTGGCTCAAAGGGCCGAATGGCCTACTCCCGCACCTATTGTTTATGGTCTTTTGTTTTCTCTCTTACTGCCTTTTAATTTAAGGTGTTCTATTTATAGTTCTACATTTGTTGGTTGCCTTTGCAAGAAGCAACACAGAAGAACACATCGCAGAATTACAGTGGATATCATCATGTGCTGTGTCTTGGTAGTACACAGGGATACAGCACTGGTCATTACTGGGAGAATGGCATCGAATCCATGTCAACAAGTTGTGCAAGGTGTGTTATGTTCACATCAAATCCCTTTTCCATTTTCCACTTAACTGTTACGTCACATTTTCTTACTTATAGTATTATTTGTTTATGGTTTCTTGGAATTTACTTGACATGTGCTGTTGGAAAACAACCCATTACCTGCATCCACTTATCAATTAGAATACAAAGTACTGGAGTAGCACAACTGGTCAGGCATCTGGAGGAGATGCACAGGAAAAATCCATGTCCTCCAGATATGCTGCTTGACCCACTGAGTTACCTCAGCACTATGTGTTTTGCACAAGTTTGCAGCATCTGCAATTCCTTGTGTCTCCAGCTATCACCTGTCAGACCAAGTCCCACCATCACCTCTCTTTTTCAGTGTTTGCCCTCCTACTACAATCATCTGAAGGAGGGTTCCGATCCAAAATGTTGTCTGTCCATTACCTCCAAATATGGTGCCTAACACATTGAGTTCCTCCAGCACTTTGAGTTTTGCTCCAGTTTCCAACATCTGAATTTTTATTTGTTTTGAATTTATTTTAGTCTTGATTCTGCTGTCAGACAATGTATCTGGGGTCATGTCTGCAGTGGTAGAACTTACAAGCTAAGAACTGAATAAATAATGGAGGAAAAAGCATGGAGCCCTGTTAAACTTGGAGCTAAAGGTATTAGGTTTACTCAAACCCTATGTTTGGAAGCTTTTTCTGTAAATGTCATAAACATCACTTTGGTTGGCAATGCTGCCTACTGAACACAAATAACTCTAGGATTTGGGGAAATGTCTTATTTACAATAACATGGAAACATTGCGGAGATGGATTACCAAGAATCTTCCAAGAATGGAGAGGCTAGCTGCCGTGCCTGTCACCTTTGTGCTTGTGGATTGTTTTAATGTTGGTACATTAAAAAATCCCCGAGTTATAAGTCAGAGAAAATATGCATCTTGGAGATGAATTACACCCCTTGAACATTTGTGTTTGGAACTTGCAGATTTAGGAGATGCTGTCATTGAAGCCTTGGCAAGTAACTGCAGTGTATTTTATGGAAAGTGCATACTGTAACCATTGAGGTGGTAGAGGGTGTGAAAATTCTTTGAGATGAATGGGATATGCAATGAAGTTGAATTGTGTTGACCTAGATTGTGTGTTATTGTGCACATGTATGTCCTGTATTATTACTCATTACCTTGGTCCTCTTCTAAGATTCTGGCCAAGGCATCTTAAACAGGATCCATCTTGCCCTGGTGGGGAGATCTCTAACAGGAGTAGACCATTTGGCCCTTTGACCGCCATTCAATATGATCATAGCTGATCATCCAAAGTCAGTAGCCCGTTCCTGCTTTCCCCCCATATCAATTGATTCCAGGTCTAGAAACGGTAGGGAGATGTTGGATATAGTTCAGGTGAAATTGAGTGCCGGATGGAAGTTAGTGGTGATATGGATGAAGTCAGTGAGTTCTGCATGGGTGCAGAAGGTAGCACCAATGCAGTCATCAATGTAGCGGAGGTAGAGTTCGGGGATAGGGCCAGGGTACGCCTCGAACAAGGATTGTTCGACATACCCTACAAGGTGCAGGCATAGCTGGGGCCCATGTGCATGCCCATAGCTACGCCTTGGATTTGGAAAAAATGGGGGGAGTCAAAGGAAAAGTTGTAGAGGGTAAGGACCAGCTCCACTAGGTGGAGGAGTGTATTGGTAGACAGGGATTGGTTGGTTCTGCAGTTGAGGAATAAACGGAGGGCTTTAAGACCCTCCTGGTGGGGGATGGAGGTGTAGAGTGACTGGACATCCATGGTGAAGATGAAGGAGTGGGGGCCTGGAAAATGAAAGTCATGGAGGAGACGAAGAGTGTGTGAGGTGATAGGGGGGGATTTGACCAGGGGGATAGGATGGAGTCGAGGTATGTGGAAATAAGTTCGGTGGGACAAGAGCAAGCAGAAACAATGGGTCTGCCAGGACAGTCAGGTTTGTGGATTTTGGGGAGAAGGTAAAATCAGGCAGTGCAGGGCTGGGGAATGATGAGGTTGGAGGCTTGGGAGGGCAGGGAGCATGAAGCGATGAAGCCAGTAATAGTGTTTGAGATAATGGCCTGGTGCTTGTCTGTGGGGTCATGTTCCAAGGATAAGTAGGAGGAGGCGTCTGAGAGTTGGCGCCAGGCCTCAGACCGATAGAGATTAGTGCGTCAGACTACCACGGCACCTCCCTTGTTGGCAGGTTTGATCACCCAGTCGGGGTTGTTGCAGAGTGAGTGGATGGCTGGGGGGGAGAGGTTAGAGTGAGAAAGGGGAGTCGAAAAGTTGAGGCGGTTGATGTCCCACCGGCAGTTTAAAATTAAAAGGTCTAAAGCAAGTAGATGGCCATGAGGAGGAGTCCAAGAGGAGAGTGTCCGTTGGAGACGGGAGAAGCGGACTCCTTCCCATGGAAAAACGCTTGGATGCGGAGGCAACGGAAGAAGAGCTCCACATCGTGGCGGACACGGAACTCATTGAGGTGGAGATGGAGGGGAACAAAGGTGAGGCCTTTGCTGAAGACAGACCATTTGGTATCAGAGAGGGGGAGTTCAGGGGGAATGGTAAACATTCGGCAAGGTTGGGGGTTGGGGCCGGAGGAAGGCAGGTGAGTGGACGGAGGCCAAGGCGATGTCTGGTAGGGGGCTGGTGGGTGGTGAGGAACGAGGAGGGTATGAGGACTATAGTGAGGGTGGGGAGGAGCTAGGGTCACATGGTACAAGGGGGAAGGGGGAAACCCAGTGGAACAACCACTGAAGTTCCCTGTTGGTGGGGGCAGGGGTGCACTGGGACCCAGCACAGTCAGACTCCATGGTGTGAGAGTCTGCAGCGTGGAGACTTCAGGCCTGGTGCTGAGCCTAGGATTAAGTTAAGTTGACGGCTGCGGCCTGCTGGTGGGCGATGGAGTGGCGAGGGTCGCTTGAGTCACTGGTGGAGTGACTCTAGAAGAGGAAGGGGAGTGGAGTCCGGGTCAGCGGGCGAAGCGTTGGAAGTCCCGGTCAGCGGATGGCCGGTGAGGCAGCGAGGGTCGGCGGTCCCGGTGAGGCAGCGATAGTCGGAGGTAACGGTGAGGCAGGGAGGGTTGGCGTTATCGGTGAGGCGGCGATAGTCGGAGGTACCAGTGAGGCAGCGAGGTTCGGCATCATCCGTGAGTAGGTGAAGGTCAGCGGCAGCGGCCACATGGAGGTCAGCGACGGCCAGGCCAGAGATCGGTCAGGGAGGTGGTGAGTGTTTGTGCTGCTCCTCGTGGCAAAGATGGCGTCGTGGGACTGGGCCTGGTGGTGTTCGGGCAAGCAGCACGGGCCAGCATTGGGGCCTGGGGCCTGCAGGCGGTCGAGTCGCGGCAGGAGTGGTCTGGAGGCGGGCGAGTTTACGGTCCTTGGTGGAGTCCAAGTGGGCAAGGAATCGTTTGTTGAAGGCATGGACCTGCCATTGGATGAAGTAGTACATTAAATATGTCAGCACTTTAACTTGTTTCTTCATTGATCTTGAATGTCAATGACAATAATTTGACAGGTCCAATGTAATCTTTATTCACAGATAGTGAGGATGGCAGACTTACCTAATGGTATAAAGGGCACAAAGGGTACTCCAGTTACCCAGTGGTAAGACAGGAATTGATCAGATTGAGGACAGCCACAGTAGGAGCATACTCAGAGAATTTCAATATATTAATTTTAATTCTGGTGAGACAGGAGGACTCAAATTATAATCCATTATATAGTCCTAAACAATAAAATACCAAATTGTTGGTTTCCGTTATAGTCTCATGAGGAATTGATATTCAAAGAAAGAAATCAATTTCAATTATGAAAGACTCTTCACTTACAGAAAGTGCTTAGAATAAAAATCTTGTGCAGTCAATTAATGTCTGAGAACAATTGATATTTGAGAAAGCCTTTGACAGCAAAGAACTTTCATTTGCTTTGTGATTGCTGCTCAGAACACAGTAAAGTAGAATTGTATGGAATTGTTTTATCTGCTACAAGAGTAATGTTAGAATTGAGCTTTGTGTTTGAAGAATCAGCTGAAGTAAGATTAACCATCATTGGAATCTCGAGTGCAGCAGAAAGCTTCCACACCAGTGAAGGCTATTGAAAGAACCTTAACTCCTTACCCTGTACAATAGTTCCTCTTCTATATTATTTGGTCTAGAATCTCTATTGAAGTATTGCCGAAAAGCTCTGCAAAAGTACTTTCTTTTATAAATAAAGGGGACAAATTTATATTAACTTGATGGAAATAACACTGGATTGTGTGGCATGACCATTTTACACCTTATTTGGTTTTGCTATCCATACAATTGTCTCACATCTAATTTCTGAGTAGTACCCTTTAAATTATGCAACATATTTTGTAACACAGACTATGGATGTATATGAGTGTGTGATAAAGGGGACAGTTTTAATCACATACTATATCTTCAGAATGATGTGGGAGAAAATGGTGATTGAGGCAAAGGGTGGGGTGTTGTTTCAAGGTTAAGAAAGGATTTTTTTTATAACAAAATAACAAATAACAAATAACAAAAAGATTTGCCTCCTTACATTTTTCTTGCCTCTGGACATTAACATTTCATCGTTAAATCAGTACTAATTAACAGAGAAGGTTGCTGACCTAATATCAGTTGGCAACCTAGGGTTAGATAGTGGCAATTTCCTGAGGATGTACCTGTACATGCCATACCTGTAACCACTACCACCTTTAAAAGCAGTGATTCAGATAACCCATTTATATCCATTTTAAAGGTTCTTGTGATACAGCAATCAATGGTCCAGCCCCACCTATGCTTCTCCTCCTACTATGCCTGCCAAACTATCAACTTCAATATATCTTGCAAGATATAGGATTAGGATCCAGCAGACAAAGTCACTCCTCCACCCTTAACATCCATCCTTCTGCAGTGTCATTATTCCCAATATTTCTGGAAGTCAAAATTGGAACATGCACACAATGCCTGAAATGCTTTAAATTCCTAGGTTTCCTCATCTAGGAAAATTGAGAATTCATATAAACATATAACCATATAACAACTACAGCATGGAAACAGGCCATCTCGGCCCTTCAAGTCCATGCCAAACACTTTTTCTCCCCTAGTCCCATCTACCTGCACTCAGACCATAACCCTCCATTCCTTTCTCGTCCATATACCCATCCAATCTATTTTAAAAGATAAAATTGAACCTGCCTCCACCACTTCCACTGGAAGCTCATTCCACACAGCTACCACTCTCTGAGTAAAGAAGTTCCCCCTAATGTTACCCCTAAACTTCTGTCCCTTAATTCGCAAGTCATGTCCTCTTGTTTGAATCTTCCCTACTCTCAATGGGAAAAGCTTATCGACGTCAACTCTGTCTATCCCTCTCATCATTTTAAAGACCTCTATCAAGTCCCCCCTTAACCTTCTGCGCTCCAAAGAATAAAGACCTAACTTGTTCAGCCTTTCTCTGTAATTTAGTTGCAGAAACCCAGGCAACATTCTCGTAAATCTGCTCTGTACTCTCTCTATTTTGTTGACATCCTTCCTATAATTAGGCGACCAAAATTGTACTCCATACTCCAGAATTGGCCTCACTAATTCCTTGTACAATTTTAACATTACATCCCAAATTCTATACTCAATGCTCTGATTTATAAAGGCCAGCACACCAAACGCTTTTGTTACCACCATATCTACATGAGATTCCACCTTCAGGGAACTATGCACAGTTATTCCTAGATCCCTCTGTTCAACTGCATTCCTCAATTCGCTACCATTTACCATGTGCGTCCTATTTTGATTTGTCCTGCCAAGATGTAGCACCTCACATTTATCAGCATTAAACTCCATCTGCCATCTTTCAGCCCACTCTTCCAAATGGCCTAAATCTCTCTGTAGACTTTGAAAATCTACTTCATTATCCACAACACCACCTATCTTAGTATCATCTGCATACTTACTAATCCAATTTTCCACACCATCATCCAGATCATTGATGTACATGACAAACAACAGTGGACCCAACACAGACCCCTGAGGCACCCCACTAGTCACTGGCCTCCAACCTGACAAACAGCCATCCACCCTTACTCTCTGGCATCTCCCATTCAGCCACTGTTGAATCCATCTTGCTACTCCACCATTAATACCCAACAATTGAACCTTCTTAACCAACCTTCCATGTGGAACCTTGTCAAAGGCCTTACTGGTCCATATATACAACATCCACTGCTTTACCCTCATCAATTTCCCTAGTAAACTCTTCACAAAATTCAATAAGATTAGTCAAACATGACCTTCCAGGCACAAATCCATGTTGACTGTTCCTAATCAGCCCCTGTTTATCCAGATGCTTATATATATTATCTCTAAGTATCCTTTCCATTAATTTGCCCAACACTGACGTCAAACTAACAGGTCTATTATTGCTAGGTTTACTCTTAGAACCCTTTTTAAACAATGGAACAACATGCGCAGTACGCCAATCCTCCGGCACCATTCCCGTTTCTAATGACATTTGAAATATTTCTGTCATAGCCCCTGCTATTTCTACACTAACTTCCCTCAATGTCCTAGAGAATATCTTGTTAGGACCTGGAGACTTATCCGTTTTCATATTTTTCAAAAGTGTCCACACTTCCTCTTCTTTAAATCTCATAGTTTCCATTGCTACTCTGCTCGTTTCCCTTACCTCACGTAATTCAATATCCTTCTCCTTGATGAATACCGAAGAAAAGAAATTGTTCAATATCTCCCCCATCTCTTTTGGCTCTGCAGATAGCTGTCCACCCTGCCTCTCTAATTGACCAATTTTATTCCTTGTTATCTTTTTGCTATTAATATAGCTGTAGAAACCCTTTGGATTTACTTTCACCTTACTTGCCAAAGCAACCTCATATCTTCTCTTAGCTTTTCTAATTTCTTTCTTAATATTCTTTTTACATTCTTTATACTCCTGCAGCACCTCATTTACTCCATGCCGCCTATAATTATTGTAGATCTCTCTCTTTTTCCGAACCAAGTGTCCAATTTCCCTTGAAAACCATGGCTCTTTCCAATTTTTACTATTTCCTTTCAACCGAACAGGGACATAAAGATTCTGTACTCTTAAAATGTCACCTTTAAATGTCCTCCATTTCTCTTCTACATCCTTCCCATAAAACAACATGTCCTAATTCACTCCTTTTAAATCCTTTCGCATCTCTTCAAAGTTAGCCTTAGGTCCAGTTCTGACCCTCTCCTTAATTATAATCAAACTAATGGTATTGTGATCACTGGACCTAAAGTGCTCCCCAATGCATATCTCTGCCACCTGCCCTGTCTCATTTCCTAACAGGAGGTCCAGCACTGCCCCTTCTCTTGTAGGTACCACTATGTATTTCTGCAAAAAACTATCCTGCACACATTTTACAAACTCCAAACCATCCAGCCCTTTTACAGAATGTGTTTCCCAGTCTATGTGTGGAAAATTGAAATCTCCCACAATCAATACCTTGTGCTTACTACTAATATCTGCTATCTCCTTACATATTTGCTCTTCCAAATCTCGCTCACCATTAGGCGGTCCATAATACACCCCTATAAGTATTGCTACCCCTTTCCCATTTCTCAGTTCCACCCAAATAGCCTCGCTAGACGAGCCATCTAATCTATCCTGCCAAAGCACTGCTGTAATATCTTCCTTGACAAGCAATGCAACACCCCCACCTCTTGCCCCTCCAACTTTATCACACCTAGAGCAACGAAATCCTGGAATATTTAGTTTCCACTCACAGCCCTCCTGCAACCATGTTTCACTGATCGCCACAACATCATACTTCCAGGTGTCAATCCAGGCTTTAAGCTCATCCACCTTTCTTACAATGCTCCTAGCATTTAAATATACACATTTAAGAAACCCACCACCACTTATTCTCTGTTTATTATCTTTTTGTTCTTTCTCCCCTATATTTTGGGGCCGAGTGCTTCCCTTCTCTGCCTCCTGCCTCACACCCTGACTACTAGCTTTCCCTATTCGAGTCCCTCCCCCCAACCGTTCTAGTTTAACGTCTCCCCAGTTGCCTTTGCAAATCTCACCGCCAGGATATTGGTCCCCCTCGGGTTCAAGTGCAACCCATCATTTTTGTACAGGTCACACCTTCCCCAAAAGAGGTCCCAATGATCCAGAAACTTGAATCCCTGCCCACTGCACCAGTCCTTCAGCCACGCATTTATCCTCCACCTCATTCCATTCCTACTCTCACTGTCTCGTGGCACAAGTAGTAATCCTGAGATTGTTATATTTTTGGTCCTTCTCCTTAACTCTCCTCCCAACTCCCTAAATTCTCCTTTCAGGACCTCTTCTCTCTTTCTACCTATGTCATTGGTACCTATGTCATTGGTACCTATATGTACCACGACCTCAGGCTCCTCTCCCTCCGATTTCAGGTTATCTTGGATGCGTTCAGACACATCCCTGACCCTGGCACCAGGGAGGCAAACTACCATCTGGGTCTCCTGACTGCATCCACAGAATCGCCTATCTGACCCCCTAACTATAGAGTCCCCTATTACTAATGCCCTCCTCTTCTTTTCACTACTCTTCTGAGCAACAGGGCCGGTCTCTGGGACGGAGGCCCGGCCGCTGTCGCTACCCGCAGGAAGGCTGTCCCCCACAACCGTACTCAAACATGAGTACTTATTTTCAAGGTGTACAGCCACCGGGGTACTCACTAGTCCTTGCCTCTGCCCCTTGCCCTTCCTAACATCATCCACTTCAACACCCCCAAGTTAAAATCTAACATTAAGGTATCTTAAACCAGCTAAAGTAAATACCACGTTACGCATCCTGAAAACTATTTCTTTAACATTCATATACACATTTCTATAATCATAGAAATGATTTGTTTTCAGGGAGCAAATAAAGTAATCCTTTTTATCTGTTCCAAAGTATTACAAAAATGGCATTTTGAATTACAAAAATGTTCCCAATGTTGTGCGAGTCCAGAACCAGGGGTCACAATCTTAGAATAAAGGGGAGGCCATTTAAGACTGAGGGGAGAAAAAACTTTTTCACCCAGAGAGTTGTGAATTTGTGGAATTCCTTGCCACAGAGGGCAGTGGAGGCCAAATCACTGGATGGATATAAGAGAGAGTTAGATAGAGCTCCACGGGCTAGTGGAATCAAGGGTTATGGGGAGAAGGCAGGCACAGGTTATTGATTGGGGACGATCAGCCATGATCACAATGAATGGCGTGGCTGGCTCAAAGGGCCGAATAGCCTCCTCCTGCACCTATTTTCTATGTTTCTATGTTTCTATGTTTCTATTAAATAAATGGTAGATTCCAGGAACATTTAAATGGTATTAGAAGCATAGAAACATAGAAAATAGGTGCAGGAGTAGGCCATTAGGCCCTTCGAGCCTGCACCACCATTCAATATGATCATGGCTGATCATCCAACTCAGTATCCTGTACCTGCTTTCTCTCCATACCCCCTGATCCCTTTAGCCACAAGGGCCACATCTAACTTCCTCTTAAATATAGCCAATGAACTGGCCTCAACTACATTCTGTGGCAGAGAATTCCAGAGATTCACCACTCTCTGTGTAAAAAACATTTTTCTCATCTCAGTCCTAAAAGATTTCCCCTTTATCCTTAAACTGTGACCCCTTGTTCTTGACTCCCCCAACATCGGGAACAATCTTCCTGCATCTAGCCTGTCCAAACCCTTAAGAATTTTGTACGTTTCTATAAGATCCCCCCTCAGTCTTCTAAATTCCAGCGAGTACAAGCCGAGTCTATCCAGTCTTTCCTCATATGAAAGTCCTGACATCCCAGGAATCAGTCTGGTGAACCTTCTCTGTACTCCCTCTATGGCAAGAATGTCTTTACTCAGATTTGGAGTCCAAAACTGCATGCAATACTCCAGGTGTGGTCTCACCAAGACCCTGTACAACTGCAGTAGAAC
This sequence comes from Malacoraja senta, assembly GCA_038087875.1. Lineage (NCBI taxonomy): Eukaryota > Metazoa > Chordata > Chondrichthyes > Rajiformes > Rajidae > Malacoraja > Malacoraja senta. The sequence continues at coordinate 20,682,089 of CM075977.1, read as the reverse complement.
CTCGTGTTAAAGAAGGAACTGCAGATGCTGGAAAATCGAAGGTACACAAAAATGCTGGAGAAACTCAGCGGGTGCAGCAGCATCTATGGAGCGAAGGAAATAGGCAATGTTTTGAAACGTTGCCTATTTCCTTCGCTCCATAGATGCTGCTGCACCCGCTGAGTTTCTCCAGCATTTTTGTGTACCTGCAGTAGAACCTCCCTGCTCCTATACTCAAATCCTTTTGCTATTGTTCTATTAATATCTATATTCCTTATAAACTTTCAGTCTTGATGCAGGGTGTCAACCTGAGTTATCTACTGTCCTTTTGCCTCCCTAGATGCTGCTTGATTTGAGTACTTTCAGCAGTTTATTTTTTTAGGTTCCAGATTTCAGCATCTGTAGTCTCTTATTTATCCAATCAATTATTGTGTTTCTTTTTCATTCACAGGGATTGATATTAAAACGTGGTTCATATTACTTACCATATTGTCCTATTTGGTGCATTATAAAGAACATTTCACTAAAGTCCATCAAAAGAAGCCATTTAAATTTGACCAGGGCAGGATGAGGTCAATTTTATATTAATTGTGTAACAGTTACAATTCTGAGTAGAAAAGAAACAAATGTGCTGTCCCCTTGCTATGAACGTTAGAACTGTTAGCTTGTGCATTCCATTCAGCAGACAGCTCAAATCTATTTTCAACTGAACAACCTATACTTACAAAATAAAAAAATTGGCATTTCAAATATGACAATCATTTCAGAACCTTCAAAATGTCACCACTTTCAAAGAATCTGACAGGTCTATTTCTCTCTGTCAACCGCCATTGGCTCCATATACATTCTTTAAAAAATATAATGACCATTGATGCCTTATATGAGGAAAAGGGAATTAAAAACCAATGGGTTGAATTAAAGAGGAAAGTTCAAGAGTCTAGAGAGTCAAGTACTTACATGTAAGCACTCAGACCCAACATGTAGGGGGGGAAGAAGAAAACAATAATAAACAGAGAATAAGAGGTGGTGGGTTTCTTAAATGGGTGAGCAGAGAAACAGAGGGGTGTAAAATGCGGGCGGAAGCAATAGGTAGCAAGGTGAAAAGTAAAAGTGGCAGGCAGACAAATCCAGGACAAAAATCAAAAAGGGCCACTTTTCAACATAATTGTATAAGGGGTAAGAGCGTTGTAAAAACAAGCCTGAAGGCTTTGTGTCTCAATGCAAGGAGCATTCGTAATAAGGTGGATGAGTTGAACGTGCAGATAGCTATTAATGATTATGATATAGTTGGGATCACGGAGACATGGCTCCAGGGTGACCAAGGCTGGGAGCTGAACATCCAGGGATATTCAATATTCAGGAGGGATAGAGAGAAAGGAAAGGAGGTGGGGTAGCGTTGCTGGTTAGAGAGGAGATTGACGCAGTGGAAAGGAAGGTCATTAGCTTGGAAGATGTGGAATCGGTATGGGTAGAGCTGCGAAACACTAAGGGGCAGAAAACGCTGGTGGGTGTTGTGTACAGGCCACCTAACAGTAGTAGTGAAGTTGGGGATGGCATCAAACAGGAAATTAGAAATGTGTGCAACAAAGGCAAAACAGTTATAATGGGTGACTTCAACCTACATATAGATTGGGTGAATCAAATTGGCAGGGGTGCTGAGGAAGAGGATTTCTTGGAATGTATGCGTGATATTTATCTAAACCAACATGTAGAGGAACCAACGAGAGAGCAGGCTATTCTAGACTGGGTATTGAGTAATGATGAAGGGCTAGTTAGCAGTCTTGTTGTGCATGCCCCCTTGGGCAAGAGTGACCATAATATGGTTGAGTTCTTCATTAGCAAGGAGAGTGACATTGTTAATTCAGAAACAATGGTTCTGAACTTAAAGAAAGGTAACTTTGAGGGTATGAGACGTGAATTGGCCAAGATTGACTGGCAATTAGTTCTAAAAGGGTTGACGGTGGATATGCAATGGAAGGCATTTAAAGACTGCATGGATGAACTACAAAAATTGTTCCAGTTTGGCAAAAGAATAAATCAGGGAAGGTAGTGCATCCGTGGATAACAAGGGAAATCAGGGATAGTATCAAAGCAAAAGATGATGCGTACAAATTAGCCAGAAAAAGCAGCATACCAGAGGACTGGGAGAAATTCAGAGACCAGCAGAGGAGGACAAAGGGCTTAATTAGGAAAGGGAAAATAGATTATGAAAGGAAACTGGCAGGGAACATAAAAACTGACTGCCAAAAGATTTTATAGATATGTGAAGAGAAAGAGATTAGTTAAAACAAATGTAGGTCCCTTGCAGTCAGAAACAGGTGAATTGATCATGGGGAACAGGGATATGGCGGACCAATTGAATAACTACTTTGGTTCCGTCTTCACTAAGGAAGACATAAATAATCTGCCGGAAATAGCAGGGGACCACGGGTCAAAGGAGATGGAGGAACTGAGTGAAATCTAGGTTAGTCGGGAAGTGGTGTTGGGTAAATTGAATGGATTAAAGGCCGATAAATCACCAGGGCCAGATAGGCTGCATCCCAGAGTACTTAAGGAAGTAGCTCCAGAAATTGTGGATGCATTAGTGATAATTTTTCAAAACTCTTTAGATTCTGGAGTAGTTCCTGAGGATTGGAGGGTAGCAAACGTAACCCCACTTTTTAAGAAGGGAGGGAGAGAGAAAACGGGGAATTACAGACCAGTTAGTCTAACATCGGTAGTGGGGAAACTGCTAGTCAGTTATTAAAGATGGGATAGCAGCACATTTGGAAAGTGGTGAAATCATTGGACAAAGTCAGCATGGATTTACGAAAGGTAAATCATGTCTGACGAATCTTATAGAATTTTTCGAGGATGTAACTAGTAGAGTGGATAGGGGAGAACCAGTGGATGTGTTGCATCTGGATTTTCAGAAGGCTTTCGACAAGGTCCCACATAAGAGATTAATATACAAACTTAAAGCACACGGTATTGGGGGTTCAGTATTGATGTTGATAGAGAACTGGCTGGCAAACAGGAAGCAAAGAGTAGGAGTAAACGGGTCCTTTCACAATGGCAGGCAGTGACTAGTGGGTACCACAAGGCTCAGTGCTGGGACCCCAGCTATTTTCAATTTATATTAATGACCTGGATGAGGGAATTGAAGGCAACATCTCCAAGTTTGCGGATGACACTAAGCTGGGGGGCAGTGTTAGCTGTGAGGAGGATGCTAGGGGACTGCAAGGTGACTTGGATAGGCTGCGTGAGTGGGCAAATGTTTGGCAGATGCAGTATAATGTGGATAAATGTGAGGTTATCCACTTTGGTGGCAAAAACAGGAAAGCAGACTATTATCTAAATGGTGGCCGATTAGGAAAAGGGGAGATGCAGCGAGACCTGGGTGTTAAGTTACACCAGTCATTGAAAGTAGGCATGCAGGTACAGCAGGCAGTGAAGAAAGTGAATGGTATGTTAGCTTTCATAGCAAAAGATTTGAGTATAGGAGCAGGGAGGTTCTACTGCAGTTGTACAGGGTCTTGGTGAGACCACACCTGAAGTATTGCGTACAGTTTTGGTCTCCAAATCTGAGGAAGGACATTATAGCCATAGAGGTAGTGCAGAGAAGGTTCACCAGACTGATTCCTGGGATGTCAGGACTTTCATATGAAGAAAGACTGGATAGACTCGGCTTATACTCGCTAGAATTTAGGAGATTGAGAGGGGATCTTATAGAAACTTACAAGATTCTTATGGGGTTGGACAGGCTAGATGCAGGAAGATTGTTCCCGATGTTGGGGAAGTCCAGGACAAGGGATCACAGCTTAAGGATAAGGGGGAAATCCTTTAAGACCGAGATGAGAAAAAACTTTTTTCACACAGAGAGTGGTGAATCTCTGGAACTCTCTGCCACAGAGGGTAGTTGAGGCCAGTTCATTGGCTATATTTAAGAGGGAGTTAGATGTGGCCCTTGTGGCTAAAGGGATCAGGGGGTATGGAGAGAAGGCAGGTACGGGATACTGAGTTGGATGATCAGCCATGATCATATTGAATGGCGGTGCAGGCTCGAAGGGCTGAATGGCCTACTCCTGCACTTATTTTCTATGTATCTATGTATCTATGTACATATACAACAAATGACCAGTCATATTAGGTAAATCAGACCATAATAGTCCAAGCTAAAGTATGTAGTGCAACGTTAGTACTACAAAGTTCACAGTAGTTTGTAGCTAAAGTCGGGTTGTGGCTGGATTGCCACAATCATTTTTCCCAGGGTAAGGCATCTCAAACTAGAAGGCATAGATTTATGGTGAGAGAGCAGAAATTTAAAGAGGATCAGAGGGGTCATTTTTTCACATAGATGTTGGTGAGTATATGGAACGAGGTGCCAGAGGGTGGTTCAAGAGTTGATGATTGGTGCCAGAAGCTGTTCTTGGATTGGCAGATAATAGTTAGGAAGGAACTGCAGATGCTGGTTTAAATCGAAGATAGACACAAAATGCTGGAATAACTCAGTGTGACAGGCAGTATCTGCGGTGCATCCGGCTGCAGCGCAGAGGGGACTTTAGATCTTCGTCCGCCGGCCTGCGGCCTACATCAACCTGCAGCCGTGGTCTCCGGTGGGGAGGCACCGATTCAGGACTTACCTGGACTTTGGTTGGAGTTGGCGGCGCGACTCACAATGCTGCGGCCCCCTACAGCCTGTCTGTCTTTAAAAAAAAATTTGGTCTAGTTAAATGTAGTTTTCGTGTTTTTTTATACTGTTTTTAACTGTGTATATGTAGGAGGCGGGGGGTGGGGGGAACTTTAAAAATCTCTTCCCTGCACGGGAGACCCGACCCTTTCCCTGTCGGGTCTCCGTTGTCGTTGGGGCCTAACACCATGGAGCGGCCTGTTTAGCATGGATGAGTTGGGCTAAAGGGACCTGTTTCTACGGCATATGAATTCCTTAAAGAACAGCAGCAATTTTAACTTGTTTTAACGACCTGGGGGCTCCAGTCGCTGAGCCTGCAGAGCTGTGGACTTACCATCGTGGGGCTGGCCGGCCTCGGAGCGTGGGGAGCGGTGGTGGCTCGCTGCTGTGGCCTGACTCCGGAGCTCGGAGGCTCCATCTTCAGACCTGTGGACTGGGACATCGGGAGCTCGCGGGTCCGGGTGGGGGACCGCTTTTCGGAGCTCCCGCAACGCAAATTCTCCAGCCCGTGTCGCGGGGTTGGAACGACCCGGAGCGGGGCCGTACATCGGCCAGCGCGGCTTTAAATGGCCGCGGGACATTTCAACGCCCGCCGTGGGCTTCAACTTTGTGACATTTAGACCAGCAGCAGGGCCGTACATCGCCCAGCGCGGCCTTAAATGGCCGTGGGACTTACCATTGCCCGCCTGGGGCTTCAACATCGGGAGAAAAATGGTGCACAGGGGAGAGAAAAGACTTGCCTTCCATCACAGTGAGGAGGAGATTCACTGTGATGGATGTTTGTGTGAATTGAATTGTTTGTGTGTCTTGTAGGAATTGTTTTTGTTTGTATGGCTGTAGAAACAGACTTTCGTTTGAGCCTCACTGAGGTTCAAATGACATGGAATAAATATTGATTGATTGATTGATTGACTTTACCTTGTCTACACATCTTGACGTCTGCAGCGGCGGCTGCGGAGGGTTGAGGTACCGACCATGGGGGAAATGGAGGAGGACTGGCCAAATGTTGTGCCTTCCACCACAGTGATGAATGCTGTGGTGGATGTTTATGTTAGATTTTTATTGTGTTTTTGTGTATTCTTTTTTCATTGTACCGCTGCTGGCAAACTCATTTCACTTGCACTTTATGGGCAAATGATGAATAAAACTGATTGATTGATTGATTATCTCTGGAGAGAAGTAATGGGTGACATTTTGGGTCGAGACCGTCTGAAGAAGGGTCTTGATCCGAAACATCACCCATTCCTTCTCTCCAGAGATACTGCCTATCCCGCTGAGTTACTCCAGCATTTTGTGTCTATAGCAGATAATAGTTCTCAGGTTCCTGCACCTTGTTCCAGTTGAGAGGTGATTTCAAATTTGGGTTGAAACATCCTGGGTTATTGATCACGGCATTTTATACTCAATATTGCAAAAAATCAATAACATTTCAAAAACAGTCTCTGAGAATGTTATCAATAACAAATATTAGTCAATAATTGTGAAAACACAATACATGAGGAATAACGAGATAAATGTTAAGGTGGCAGACTTTATTTTAAGTGGGTGGACTTTTAGTAGTGCTTGCAATAGTGAAACATCCTCTTTAAAGATAATATGCAATAATATTATACTTATACTTGCAGACCTTCGATGTGTGTACTTGCTGATGTACTTGCCAAGTAACAGTTCAGTTGCTATTCAATCAGCTTAAGGGCAGAGAATGTTTATTGGCCTCATATCCAACAATTTGAACAGTAAAAGGGCTGAGGGTGACTTTGAAGACATTTGTAAAAATCCTGAGAGGCATAGATAAGATGGCTTGTCACAATCTTTCTTCCCAAGGTAAGGAGTCTAAAACTAGAAGCATAGATTTATGGTGAGAGAGCAGAAATTTAAAGTGGAATGGAGGGGTAATTTTTTTGCATTGATGTTGGTGAGTATATGGAACGAGATACTAGAGGAAGTGGTAGAGGCAGGTAAAATTACAATGTTTAAATGACTTTATGACAGGCTAAAGGATAGGACGGAGATATGGGTATGTGCCAAATGCAAGCAATTGGACATGCTCAGGAAGACACTTTGTTTAGCATGGATGAGTTGGGCTAAAGGGACCTGTTTCTTCGGCATATGAATTCCTTAAAGAACAGCAGCAATTTTAACTTATTTGATGCTTTTAACAGAAAATAAAATGATTTTTAAGAGTTTTTCAACATGAACGTTACCACCTAAATGTGTTTATATCACATCCTTCGTGTGGATTGCAACATTTGTTCCACTACCTGTTCTTCCCTTCCTTCCTTTCTTAAGTAGTGGCTGTGAGCTGATTTCCAATATGCCATGGATGGCTGCTGGATCCAAATGCAATCTTTATTCCAGTGTGAAGATGAAAGTGGAGTTACAATCAGAGTTGAAGTATAGATATATCCCCTTGTTGCAAATCCTGGGGAAAAGTCAATCGCAAAACACAAAGTACTGGAGGAGCTCAGCAGGTCAGACAGCATCTGCAGAGGAAATGGATAAACAATGATTCAGGTCATCACCTTTCTTGAGACTCAGTTGGCCAGCTTTGACTGGGTCTTCACTGATTTGAGTTTTGAAGAATGAGAGATTATCCCTTGAAACATGCAGAATTCTTCTGGAGTTTGATTGGATAAGATGCAGGGTTGCTATTTGCCCAGGTTGGGTATCTGACGCTAATGGTCACAAAATAATCAGCCTCAAAATAGTCAGTTGGCCATTCAGGAATGAAATGAGGAGGATCCTATCCCGAAGAGAGAGGAACAAGGGATTCATCCCTGAAGGTTTTGTGAGGCATGCTAGCTGTGGTAGA